>OX101756.1:98350688-99611086 GCA_944452675.1 Tachina lurida
GATATTAAAGTATAATATATCGATGATTTTGTCTGTGGCAGATCAATACTAGAACGGTACACATGAGGTCAATGGACTTAAGAGCAAAAATATTAGCATCGCTGAGACAAAAAAATTCGCTATATCAAACTTTAAGATCGGACTGTAAATATGGAAGATATAACGAAAATACTAAAAAGGCAACCCCTACGTTCGACAAAAAAAAAATAAAAAATTTTATTTTGTAATGTCCTTGGAACAATACTTTATATTCGCTGGTGTACGGAGAACTTTTTTTTTTTGTGATACGGTCTAATGTACGTATTTATTTGAAAAATATTCCTAAAAATAGTGAAAAAAAAACCAATTTGAAAAGCTGGTGGAAGCAGTGTTGTTAGATTTGACGATTTTACGTCATTTTGACGATTTTTTATGACGAATTTCCCAAAATGACGATTGACGATTTTGTTTCGAATATTCCTCATATTTTGACGATTTGTTAAAATAAGTATTTAGCAACATAAATATGCCAACAAGTCCTTGCAGAAAAGAGATTTGATTTCGATAACACAGCTATCAAAAATTTCAATTTAATTACAGCATCAGTTATTTTAAATGTGTACTGTGAAATTCTTCCTTTACTAAAATTTTTTCCAAATCTTGTGTCTAGGTACCAGTTCACATTAGTGGAGTCTTATTGCTAAGCTTATCACTTTTTCTTCTTTGAACTTTTATCAGCGTTCACACAATGCAAGTCTTAATTTTGAGCTCATATTTTTTATGCATAGTTTTGTGTATGCATGTGTGATTTATTAACACTACGAATAGGAAAGAAAACGTATTGACAGTACACGAAGGTGAGTACTCCTTTCTTTTCCCCTCGTCTCTCTCTCTCTCTTCTACAAACTAATCACCTTAGCAATAAGACTTGCATAGTGTATTCTAGGAAAATTATTAAGGCATTGAAAATGAAATAAGATAGCTTAAATTTTTTAACTTTAGAGATAAGTAAGCATATGTAAGTATATTTTGGATAAAAGTTAAATCGATTAATTTACTAAACAATAAACTTATTTTTCATAACTTATGTGAGTTTGTTATTTACTTTTTTACTTTGCCAAACTCATCAGCTAGTGTTGAAAGAATATTTAGTAATATTAACTTCACTTAAACCCGCATCTAAAATTTACTGGAAACAGAAACCCTTGAAATCATTGTGTTTTTGAAACATAATTTGAAGTGTAACTCTTCGGAATGTTACAGTGTTGACATTAAGAAAAATTTTATAAAAAATAATTCTAAAATGTATAGTTTTATTTTGAAACTAGTTTTATCAAAATGCCAAAACTGTTGATAAGATGAGGGCTGTATCTTTGAATATTTAAAAAATAAACTCCTCCTGAAAACTTTAATTTTTGTCGCTTACGATAAAATCGAAAATAAAGCTCGTTATGTTTATTGTATATATCAATAGCCAATCAACGTCGTCATACGACTGTTAAGGAATACAAAATTATAATTGATACAAGTTGAACAGTTACTAATTTAATGCATCTTACCACAATTATAAATCAAGGTTTCCTTAAAGGAGAGCAAACTGATGCTGTTTATACCAGGGACCGTAACTGTTATAACTTTTATCGTAAAAGTCAGAAAATAAAAGTTATTTTTTGACTTTTATTTTTTCGAGCAGAAATAAAAGTTATTTTTTGACTTTTATTTTTTTGAGCAAAAATAACAGTTATTTTTGACTTTTATTTTTTCGAGCAGAAATAAAAGTTATTTTTTGACTTTTATTTTTTTGAGCAAAAATAACAGTTATTTTTGACTTTTATTTTTTCGAGCAGAAATAAAAGTTATTTTTTGACTTTTATTTTTTCGAGTAGAAATAAAAGTTATTTTTTGACTTTTATTTTTTTTGAGCAGAAATAAAAGTTATTTTGTGATAAATTCATTATATTTATTATAAATTTTGGCGCTTTTGCAATAGTGAATCGTTAAATTTACTTATTTAGAAAAGAATATTTGGAATATTAAATAATAATTTCTTTGTCAAAGGGGTTGAAAACACAAAAATAACTTTTATTTCTGCTCAAAAAAATAAAAGTCAAAAAATAACTTTTATTTCTACTCGAAAAAATAAAAGTCAAAAAATAACTTTTATTTCTGCTCGAAAAAATAAAAGTAAAAAATAACTGTTATTTTTGCTAGAAAAAATAAAAGTCAAAAAATAACTTTTATATCTGCTCGAAAAAATAAAAGTCAAAAATAACTGTTATTTTTGCTCAAAAAAATAAAAGTCAAAAAATAACTTTTATTTTTGCTTGAAAAAATAAAAGTCAGATTTTTAAAAAGCATCGTATTTTCTGACAATTTGGTCCAATACTTGCAAAATGGTATACTTGGTTTCATTCTCCGACATTTCCTTGAGGTTGCTTTTTTTAATCAAAAATTCAAAAATAACAGTTATTTTCGGTCCCTGGTTTATACCGATTTCAGTAAGGCTTTCGACAAAGTTAACCACACACTTCTTTTGTGTAAGTTGAAGCTCTTAGGTTTTTCAACGACTAGCCTCAAATGGGTTTCATCGTATCTGATTGATCGAACTCAACGAGTACTATTTAAAAATATCACATCTAAAGATATACATATGTATATGTTAAATCTGGAGCACCCCAATCTTGGTCCAATTTTATTTTCTTTATTTATTAATGATCTGCCAAGTGTTATGCAATTCTCCCATATTTTATTATACGCTGACGATGTTAAAAATTTCTTCAGTTACATTCATCTATCGCAACAATCACTGTTTCAATCTCATTTGAATAACTGAAATGTAAGTGCATGCGATTTTCGCCAAAATATCTGTATAATGTTCCATACTTTTTGAGAAGTCATCAGTTGCAGATGGTAGATGATATTGTGGAATTGGGAGTTTTGTTTGATCCCAAATAAACATTTATTCCTCATATTAATATGACTGTTAATAAGGCCAGAGGTGTAATCGCGTTCATAAAGAGGTGGGCTAAAGTGTTTACTGATGCATACATAACAAGGCAACTATATATATATATATATCACTTGTTAGATCAATTTTGGAATATTGTTCAGTAATTTGGGACCCACAGTATAGAGTTCACAGTGACCATATTAACTCTGTACAAAAACAATTTCTGATATTCTGCTTGCGTGGTTTGTCGTGGAATTCTGGGTTTAATCTCCCACCCTAGATTAAAATTGATTAGACTGCCGACCTTGAAAAGTCGACGAACAATGCTAAATAATACTTTTGTAATCAACTTAATTAATGAAAATGTAGCTGCTAAATTCCATATCAGTAATATTTATTTCAACATCCCAGCACCCTCAACACGACGATATCAACAACCGCTGTTCTTACAGTTCTAGGCTAATAATTATTCAAATGCAGATCCTATTAGGAGGATATGTAAATATTTCAATGATTTATATGAATTTATTGATTTTTTTTATTATCTTTGAATGTTATAAAACTAAATATTATTATTCATTTGAATAATTAATTTATTACATACGTACATACATATTAACAAATTTCTTTTTATTTTATATTTATGCCAATCTATGTGGCAAGAAAGTTGCCAAAAATGTTTGAGAGATTCCAGCCACTTCACTATTTATATATAACTCCCTTCCATAGCGCTGCATTTAGCAAATAGAAATAGTTTCGTGGAAAAAATTTTATTTAAAAAATGCATAATGTAAATTAGGTATAACACAAAAGTAAACTTCAACACATCTATTCATTTGTGGTACTTTAGAGGAAATAATGCTTAATTTTGAAACTAATTTTAGACTCAAATTAAAAAAAATTTAAATACATTTTTCCTTGTCTAAAGGCCAAACATTTTTAAAATGTTTTCACACGAACTCCGTACGATAGAAAATCCGATGGCCACTGATAATTTCAATTGGTTTTGTCATCTATAGCCAGCGAAGATAGAGAATAATGCTCTGAATTACAGAGTAATGCAATTACTCTCACAAACGCTTGCAAATGAAACAACAAAGGCCGCTTTACCTTCATTAACCGCGTTAAGATGATTGATCGTCTATGCATGGGTGTTGTGTCAGTTAAATTTCAGCTTTATGTAGTAATTTTTCAATGGAAATAGAATTCGTGAATTGTTGTAATTCAGGGTATACTGAATCCTTAGTGTGGTTCTTTGCAAGATAGAAGAACTGTTAGAGAGTTTATTCTTTAATATAATGTAGTAGTTTGTTCGGTTATAAATAAGTTTTGAAAAATGTCAGCATCACTTTCGACAGTATTTACATTGAGGGGCGAAACCCTGTTAAGGGGCTGTGCACATATTACGTAACGCTCAAGGAACGGGGAGGGTTAATGATTTGTTACGGTTTAGAAAATGTATACTGAACATTTTGTAAAAAGCGTAGAAACATATCTAAGTATGTATTCTGATACGGTGATAGATACTACATCCAGCCCGTTGCGTTGAGATATCTGATAAGGTCACCTAACCCAAACTCAGATAAATCTGAAAAGTCGTTTGGTCTATTTCTGCCTAAAAACTTGTGTCTCAAGAGATGCAAAGGTGGACAGTCGCAAAGAAAGTGGATTATTGTTTCTTCTTTGCTTTCTGCTCGACAACTTCGGCAGAACTCATTACAGGATAGACATATCTTACTAGCAGGGCTACCGACCGTCCAGTGCCTCGTCATGACTGCAACGAGCCTCAAGATGTCCCCACGTTTCCTATTTGTTAATAGTATTGAGCGCCTATAATTGTAGCGAGGCAACATTTTCCTAGCAACATTGCACGTGACTATATTGCGCCGTCTCCATTCAGCCTTACAGAGATAATGCGAATATACCGTTTCTAATAGTACCAAACGGCATGGCTACCGATTCGGCATCGGAGGCATTCATAGCAAAGCCAGCTCTGAACATCTCGTCCACCCGTTCGTTACCTAAAATAGGGGTGAGGTCAGCCTGACCACCCAGCCTAGATAGCAAACTCTTACACTGCCCGACTACAATAGACGAAGTGATATATCATCTTGGGGATAGAATCGCTGCTTGGCTGGCGACAAAGATACCAACTTTACTTCATCGATTGTAGTGAATGAATGAGTAAAAGTCGACAGAACATCAAATATGCTCTAGTAATTTTACCAGGCTTTAGAAGGGGCATCAGAATAAAATGCAATGATTGAAAGTGAAACCCAGTATAGGTATATCACTCGTTAGGACCTTACTCTATTTTTCTTGAGTACTGTGTTACTCGTATCTAAAAAACACTTTCCCAAAACTTCGCTGCCCCCTAATGTATTTTAAAACTTCTGCTTAGCCATCTTAGTCCTTAGGTTTTCTGCTACTCCTTGCCTTCTTATTAAATTTTAAATATATGATGGATGCCATTATGAAAATATCAATATCGTATATAAAACTTTATGTTTGCCAACACCCAAAAAGTAAATTTTTTATATTGCTTCTCTTTTTTTTTGTTTGCACAAGTATATTGTGCAAAAGAGGTTTTATATTTATAAATATATACCTAAAATGAAAAGTAAGTATGTATGTATGTATGTATACTTTTTTATATGCATAAAATGTTTTCCAACATTCGTTCGCATGACTAAAATCCATAAAAAATACAAGTCATATTGAAAAATTTAATACATTCTAGAGATCGACCGAATGCGTTTTTTTTGGCCGAAGCCGAACTTCGGCTAAAATCCTAAACTTTGGCCAAAACCGAAGCCGAAGCCGAATGTTTTAAATTTTAAAAATGATACTTGTTTTATATGAATTAAGAAAAAAGTTTGCTTTTTTGAGATCACTGAAATAGCTGTAATATCTATTGGATACATAACAAGAAAAATAAAACTATTTTGCAATTTCTAGATTGCTTTTTCATTTGATCACTCACAAGAACGTCCAAGTAAAAGAAAATAGAAAGCAACAGGGTTGTATTTCAAAGCAACCCTTTCAAAACGTTAAACACAATAAAAACTGTCGACGAGCAACGACCAAACATAATGTTATTTTTCAAGCTTGGAATGAAAAATATTCGGCTTCGGCTAATCGGCCGATTTTTGCCATAGGCCGAATGTTGGCCGATTACCAATTTTTGGCCGAAGGCCGAAGCCGAAACCGATTAATCGGTCGAACTCTAATACATTCATAGTAAGCAGTGAAAAAATCCATTTTGAAAATTCATTTTTATATGTTTTAGAGTGTCTTTAATATATGTACGATAACACACGCTCGTCGGCCGTCTGTGCTGGAGAAGAAACTTCAATGATGGCGGTAGAGAAACATGCGCAAATTTTATTTTTATTTTTCTTTCAGTTTGAACTCCCCATCGAGATAATAAAACTTGGTTGCTTTAGTTTGTTGTTTTTGCTGTTGTTGCCTGGCTATTGGGGGGTTGTTTCCAGACCTGCATTATAAATCGTATTCCACTGTTCAATACATATTCTTTAAGTTGCCTGCTGCTATTCACATTTTTAACTTTGATTTCGTTTCGCTGATAAAAAATAAAAAGCAAAATGTTGCCTGTCTGACTGGAGTTTGACTGTTTCAATTTTTGTTATTGTAAATATATTTTTTAATGGATGTAAAAATTGTTTCATTTTTCTTTAAACTTTTTGTTGGTAAAAATATACAGATTTTGTTCTTGCGCACATAATAACTGTTTAAAAGTTATTTTTTAAACATATATACATATATTTATTATATTGAACGAGGCTCACGTTGGAAGTTAAATGTTAAATACTGGGGTACAATATGCAAGCACTAGCTATTTATGGTATTAAACATTTCTTATATTTTAGTTTGTATTAAAAGTATTGGTCAGTAGGACCATGTATATATGATTGGTTAGTAGGACTATGCAAATGCATACATTCAAAAGGGCAGATAACAATAATTTGCATATTAGTTTTCTTTTGTTAATATAATTTATTGAAATTGCTAACTAAAATTTTCATCTTAATTAAATGTATTGTTGGAACAAAGTTTTTAATTAATTTTTTTGTTGTATCAACAATTTGTATTGTTGGAAATAGAGGTTTGTTTAAAAATATTTTTTACCTACCTTTTCACAATGTACGGTTAAAAGATAACAGAGACTTTAACTGCAAGTTTTGTATGAAGAACTGTCAGTTAAAGTTCACGTTAACTCTTAACCATACATTGTGAAAATTGACGTTAATATATCGAACAATTCTATTGTTAAAAAAGTAGAAGATTTTATGTCACGTTTTAATAGGTTTTCATTAATAATAGCGTATGTCTAAAAATTGAATTTTTGAGGAGAGCTAAAACGAGTTATTTTTGAAGCTGGGATCGTAGTTTAAAAATTTTTAAAATATTTTTCAATTTCTGCAAAAAAATTATACATTACCATCACAACTACTTGCCATATAATGACTTACTTTCCTGATTACCAAATATCATTACTCGCTTACAAACCACATTAAATAGATTACGTGAACAAGTTGCCAAATAAAACAAGCAAGTACTTCTCAAGAATCGATTATTTTAGTCCCACGCCTTGTTAAAATCATTAAGTTGGTAATCCAGTAAGGAACAGCTTCCACCAAAAATGCTTAAATCCAAACCCGATTACCTTTTTTTGATTTTTTTTGCTGGGTATATTACATAGCGTCTACAACTGCGACTAACTCTGCTCATACAACAGGAACACGTAATTTTACTTTTCTTATATCATTTCATTTTATGCAAATTCTCATCCAGTTAACATGTATTAATTTTATATAATTATTTAGTTTGTTTTCACTTTTTCACACAAACTTTAATATATAAATCAGTTAAACATATACCGCCGTATTCATAAAAAATGTTTTAGGTTTATTACAGGTTTATTTGACAAATTTTCCATAGAAATACTGCAGGAAATGGAACTGACACAAGACTAATCACGTGACCGGTCCCCAAGTGATAGGGACCAGTCCGAGTTCTAACACTTCCTATGAAGCGGACCAGTCACTTTTACATGGGGATGGCCTAGGATGGGGTTAATTGATACTTTGTATGCACCTTGTGACTTGTCACTGAACTATCCCATAGGGACCTATTCGATGTATAATAATATAAATTATTTATAAATAAAATTTCGACATTTAACTGTAACAATTAATTTTTTTATTGTTACAAATGCAATGACATTTTTTTTTTAATTTTATTTTTAATCTGAAAATTTTTTGAGATTCGAACCGACAACCTCGTGCATGACAGGCTGGCATACTACCCACTCGACCACAGGGCCACTCATATTTCAAAAGTATAAATACCATTTAAGCTTAGGTTAATATCTAAGTATAGTTACGGGACTGATCCCAGAGTCACATTGAAGGGAGCAATTAACATTATATTTACACTATTTGATAGGTCATGTGTTCGACCACATCGAACATGTTCAGTGCAGTTTACTACAATACTAGACCGAGTCCGAATTAAATTGGCTCAAGATCAAGACGATACACCACGAAAATGGTCAATATGCCACCATTTAAACGATATGACTTTTTTCACCATACACTACTACGTACTTTTGATAACACCCACATTATCTCCAGTTATAGGACGAGTACATTTGGATCAATTGTCACCAAATTTTCTGCAGGGATACTAATCGAAAAGAATAACAAACAGTTAAACCAGTAGAAAAAAAAAATAAAAAACTTGATCGAGAGTGTTGCTAGCTATTTTTGAAGAAATTTGGTCTAAACATTAAGTCTGTACGTGGGGGGTTCTTAAAATTTTCAGTTTTTGCTATAATTTAATTTTAAAATTTTTTCCATAGGAAATTACTGCTTTCTTCGTCCTAGTTTTCGAAAATAAAATTTTCAAACAATTCTATTTTTACATTGTTCATTTCATGGGTACTTGAATTAAGAATCAGAAAGTTTAAAAAAATCCCTAAAGATTAGAATAAACTGAAGACATAGTTGTCAACACCGATGTTATGTCAATACAATAGCAACTAATTGGGGCTTGTCTACCCGTTGTCGAAAACAACTGACTTCTAGTGACAGGCTCCTGCTATTTTTAGTCCTTAGGGAACAGAAATCACCCAAAATTTTCTCTTGACAGCGACTAGACAAGCCCTATTTGTTTTGGTATTTCATTGACGTTACATCGATGTTGAGAAGTAGAACGAGGGTAGGAATTTCAAATTTATACAATATCAAAAAAATATACCATATATATAAGTACACAGATCAACAAAAAGAAACTAGGCCTTGTATACATATAATATCGCCTGCGATGGTTAGTAAAACAATACTCGTAGCGACATTTTAAAATCAAATATTGTTGTAACAAAAAAAAAAAAAACAAACAATTGAAACGACTAATTGCATATTTGCATACAACATGTTGTGCATACACCAACAATTACATGTTCCTTCATACCATGCAATAAAAGCACCAAGAGCAACAGAAAGAAAATTACAAATTTCATTTTACAGCGTTTTTTTTTTTTTTTGAAGTACATACATACAAAGTATATGTAATGGGTGTTTTTTAATGAGGTATAGAACTTTAAGTTGGCATCACTTTTTTAACTGGCGGCCATTTTGTCAGCTGTCAAGTGATTAATATTTAGTTTGGTTTGCCATTTCATCATGAACAGGTTGACAAAAGGACAACGCTTGCAAATCGTGCAAATTTATTTCGAAAATAATGGTTCAGTTCGCGAAGTTTACCGCAAGCTCCGTCCATTTTATGGTCGACATAATCGTCCATCAGAGCAATTAATTCGGTTAACCATGGATCGTTTTCGCACTACGTGTACTCTATGTGATAATACGCATCCGCAGAGACGTCGAACAGTGCGCACCGAAGAAACAATTGCCGCTGTAGAGCAAAGTGTTGAAGAGGACCCGAATGAATCGATTCGCCACCGTGCACAGCAATTGGAGCTTTGTCCATCAACTTTATGGAAGATTTTGAAGATTTTGAATGTGGATGAGTTGTGGTTCCAACAAGACGGCGCTACATGCCACACAGCGCACGTCACAATCGATTTATTGAAGGAAACATTCGATGAGCGCATAATTTCGCGGAATGGACCTGTCAATTGGCCACCAAGATCGTGTGATTTGACACCATTGGATTATTTTCTTTGGGGATATGTGAAGTCGCTCGTCTACGCCAACAAACCAGAAACGTTAGGGGACTTGGAAGCCAACATTCGTGGCGTTATTGCCAACATACGGCCCCATATGCTCGAAAAAGTGGTTGAAAATTGGACCTGTAGAATTGGCTTAGTCGAGCCAGCCGCGGCGGCCACATGCCCGAAATCATATTTAAACATTAATGGCATAAAATTATCCTTCCAATAAAGCCAAATTGATGGACATTAAAACGATTTTCTTGTGTTTTATTTCAATTCGAAGTTCTATACCTCTAAAAAAACACCCGTTATTTGTACATTTTGGAAAGTCAACACTATTGTCACTATACATATAAACCCCATAAGTACACTGCAGGAAATGCGAATATTGAAATTGTAGTGATTTACTAGTTACATTGTCAATAGTGAGTGCTACTGACCAGGTGTACCCCAGCCAATGTAATCATCTATTGACATTCAACATTAGCTTGTCATTGAAAATCCACCACGAGACTGTGGCACTACTGACTAAGTAGTTCTTTTGGGACCACGTAGAGACATTGACACCAAAGATTCACTAGTAAATTTTAGGGGTTCTAGTCTACAATATCGATATTTCCTCGCTCCATGTAAATAGTAAACTTGTAGTGATTTACTACATAGCGACGATGTCAATAGTACTACCTACTAGGTGTGCCCTAGCCAATGTAATCGCCTATTGACAATCACATAGGATTGTCATTGAAAATCTACCAGTAGACTTTAGCATTATTCTTTTACGACCATATGAAGACATTTGAACTAAAGATTCACATTTTAGTGACCCTCGTCTACAATTTTGTAAGGGTTGGGGACAACAAACTTAAATACATACATACATATATGTATATGTACGTAAGTTTTAACATTATTGCATAGCATAATAAAAAAACAAACCATTGACGCATTCATTGACAATGTCACCAGAAATACACTAGAACTGTTGCCTCTAGCGTATCTCTACTCGCGCATAAAAGGAAAGTTGTCGACATTTCAACTAGTTCAATTGTCGCTAGAAAAAAGAGTATTGACATAGAGACATATGGTTCTAGGCTGACTAGAGGGTATACATACTTATATGTATATTTAGTATATTTATATAACACTTCAACAATTAGAAAATATACATAAATTATTTACATGTTTTGCAAAAAGGTCATAAAATTGAGGGGGATAAACCTCGTCTTATTTAAATCTTACTCGTACTTAACTTGTTTGTAGCGTGATTTCTTTTCGTTTTCTATTTCTTGTGGCAGCGTGTCCTAAATGCAAAATTTTTAAACACGTAACAAATCAAAGATACGTATGTATGTACATATTTCCCTTGTTGTTCCTATTTTGGTTTTCACGAATCCATCAATTTCTGTTGTTGTTTTTTTTTCTGTTTTAAATTTACATGTGTTCAACGAACGTATGCATGTACGTATTCATCCATTCACTAACGACACTCAACACTTAATCGTAGAGATGATATAATGCAATGCATAGAAGTCATTTGAGAAGCGCACTACAAATAAAATGCACTTTTTTAACAAGTACTTTTTCCCAAAAAGATACTTTTTCAAAAGGTACTAATTTTTTAATAGATACTTATCTTATTAGGTACTTTTTAAAAATGTACTTATTTTAAACGGTACTTATTTTAATTTATTTTTTAAGGATAACTTTTTTAAAAAAATCAAAAAGTACTTGTTTGAAAAGGTACTTTTTTAAAACATTCATTCTTTAAACTATTTTTTTAAAGGTACCCTTCTTAAAAAGTACTTTTTTAAACGGTACTTTTTAAACGGTACTTTTTAAACGGTACTTTTGAAAAGGTACGTACTTATTTTAAAAGATACTTATTTAAAAGATAATTTTTTCAAAAGGTAATTTGTTTAAAATGTACTTATTTAAAAACTACTTTTTTTTTAAATGGTACTTTTTCAAAAATTATAATAATACTTCTTCAAAATGTTTTTCTTCCATAATGCCCGTTTTTTCAAAGTTTTTTTTTGTGATTTTTCAACAATATTTCATTTAAAGGGTACTTTTTTTAAAACTTTTATTTAAAGATTAACTTGTTTTAAAATGTCCTCTCTTCAAAAGCGCTCCCAGAAAAGCACTTGTTTGTTTCAAAATATGCCTTGTGTTTTAGTACTTTTTAAGGCGAGACTTTGTAAAGGTACATTTTGAAAATATTTTTGTAAAGATGTTTGCTCTCTCCAAAGACCCTTTGAGTTACATAAGTATTTTTTTTCTAAAATGTACTTTTTTCGAAGGATAGTTTATAAAGAGTACTTTTTTAATGGTTACTTTTAAAAACATATAGTTTTTTTGAAAGCACTTATTCAGAAAAGTCTTAAAACAATTACTTTTTTATAAAGACTCGTTTTTAATATGAACTTTTATCAAAATGGGCTTCTCTGAAAAGGTGGTTTTCGTACACAGAAAAAAATAAACAAAATTTATTTAAACTCAATTAAATGTCTAATTACCTGCCAGTTTATAGAAGCCATGTAAAAATACTCGGTTGTCTATTTATATTGAAAACAAAAACAAATTTTCAGTGCGTTATTTTTGCTTTCAATGTAAATAGGCTGACGAGAATTTTTACATGGTTTCTGTAAACTGGCAGTAAACTTTTAAACAAAAGTTTGAAAAAGAATTAAATTTACTTAATGAAATGTTGAACTGATTATTTGTATACAGAAAAAAAAACTGCTTCATAGAATCAATAAGATTTTCTCTATGAAACGTATTTAAGCTAAGGGGTATCCCAGCAGAAAGAAGCGAAGATTTTTTCATAGAGATTCCTTATTGTTTTTATGTGGTAAATCTTATTAATTTTATCAAGAAGAAAACCACATAAAATCAAGAAGAAATCTTATTAATCACAACTTTTTTTACTCTTTGGCACCAAAAAAACAATCCATAGATAACAATTCTTGATTCTATTAGGTTTTCTTATAAATTGTAAACTATAGGGATTTCTTATTGATTTTATTAGGTTGCTTTATTAATTTTTTTAAAAAGTTTTTCTTCTTGATTTTATTAGGCTATCTCATTGATTTTTTCAATTAGGCTTTCTTCTTGATTTTAGTAGGTTCCTATATGATTATGTGTAAAGCATCTTATTGATTTTTTTTAATAAGGAAATCTTGATTTTATGAGGTGTCTTGTTATTTCGTTTCTATAAATAGACAAGCAGATAATATTTTTCATAGCTTTTTAATTTTTGTATAAGAATGTTTGCACAATAATTTCAATGGTTATTCAGGCTGCTTGTTAGCATATTGGTTAGAGCGCTTGTCTATCAGGTAGAAGTTTGCTGGTTCAATACTTGGTAAGTTAGTTAAGAATATAACATAATGTGTATGTATGTATTTATAAATGAATAACAACTAAAATATACTACATACATACATACATATGTATATGGTATAGAATTTAAATGAAAATACATAAGTACAGAGAATAAAGACGCAATTTTTTTTTATTTTTTATTGAAAAAATCAATAAGATAACCTCATAAAAACTACAAGATTTCTTCTTGATTTTTTCCAAAAGGTTTTCTCTATGAAATTAATAAGATTTCATTATTGAAAAAAAAACCTTAGAGATTTCTTATTAATTTTGTTCTATTTTATGAGGTATTTAGTACGCACTGTTTTCTCTGTGTATATTTTTAAATAAAGCCGTTAATTGAAAAAAATTCTTTCTCTGAAAGGATTTTTTCAAGGAGGTATTCTTTTCTAATGAACTTATAGATATTATAAAGTATAGTATACCAAACGCGCCACCAAACCAAAGTTGTATCCCCTTCACTATAGGTGATTCTTACATAAAGAAAATCCCATTACATTGTTTTTTACATTTCCATAGAAATGTGCGAAGATTATACGTTTCAACGAACACGAAATTGTTCACGAAAACCTCGAGCTGAATTCTTTTATTGTTGTTGCAATGCTGCTGGTGCAATATTTGGTTGTATAAAGTTGTCGTCGTTGGGAAGACAATAATAGTGGCAAGCAACTGCATATATGCGAGTATAACGCATTGGAAATTTAACTCCTTTAGCACACACGTTTCAGTGAATATATAAGAAAAAGTAGCAAAGTTTAATAATGTATTTTACTTAATGGATAAAAAAAAAATTGAAAAGACCTTTTAACGCAGAATCATTACTATTGCTTTTGACATGTAATTCTGACTATATTATAGTTGAATATTGAATTCATCCCATGCTATACATTTTCAGCGTTATAGCGAGAACCCTTTGGCCTCGCCTAAACCTCCATAGAACTAAAAACCTCATGAACTTCACCAGGAAACACTTGACGAATCTCTTGGCCACACTGACCGGCCACTACACTTTCGGAACCCTTGCTAAGAGTATGGGTCTCCCGTACAATCATTACTGCTCCAGTTGTAATGATTAAGAAGAGGAGGAAAGCATCTCCTCTGCTTCTGCCCAGCTTTGGAGGACCTCCGTTGTTTCGCTTTCTTGGCAGAATTTTCTCCACCAGTCTGTCTGAGTTATCGGAAATAGGACTCAAAAATCTAAGACTTTAATTAGGAGTAGCGGCTGGTACGGCCGTTAACCCCCTTCTATGGCATGTATACACACTATACCCTTTTTACCCACTCCTCTTTTTAACCCCCGACCAAAAAAAGGGGTGTTATAAGTTTGTAAGGTGTCTCTGTGTATCTGTGTATCTGAGTGTCTGTCCGTGTCCACGTACAGCCCAAAACAGCTGGACCAATTTTGATTAAGTTTTTTCTGTTTGAAAGGTGACTTCATCGTGAAGCTTCTTAACTATGTTTGAAAAAAAAATCGGTCAGCCGTTTAAAAGATATTACAACTTTTTTTAGATATATCGGGGGTTTTTAAAATTTTTAATTTTTGTTATCTCCTCAAGTAACTATTCATCTATATATTCCCCCTTCTTTCCTATCCGCCCCTCCCTTTTTAACAACTTTTTTCAACTTACAAGTAGCACAAAGTGATCATCGTATTGGACCCAAGTGAACTGGACCCCTTGATTTAATTTTTCAACACCAACCTGCTAACCAAACTTAACCTAACCTAACCTAATACTTTTGCAGTGCTTTAAAATAATATTCTACAAATAAACTAAATGTATTTATGATCTCCTCTTCGTGAACTGAAAATGTAACTTCAATCCATCTACCATTAAGCAGGCAATTTCGACTGCAGAAGTTCGTGTTATTTCCTTATGAAATTCTTGAACATCTGAAGCTAAACCCAGAAGAAAGTCTTTGGTGTGATTTTGTGTTCGAAACTAAGAGCAGTTTGAAAGTCATTCATCTAATCCATAACAACAATTTCAAATGAAGTCCTGCATAGTTTTTACTCATTTCCCTTCATATTCCTACATAATTTGTTCGTTGGGTTATATTCTATTTACTTGCTCTGTTATCCTTTTTTTTCAAAGTGCTTTTAATAATGTTTAAAAATAACTATAATCGTTAAATATTGATGATGATACGAGAGTTTTTTTTTTCTTAACTATACACCTTCTGTTGTAACAAAATAAGAAATGAAAAAATAAAGAAATTATTAAGTGTAGACGCCATAAGTACATAAAGAAGGAGCGAGTGAGTGAGTGAGTGAGTGAGTGAGTGAGTGAGTGAGTGAATGAGTAACGTGGTTGTGGTGTAAGTATGTGTCCCACCATGTTTAATAACTTTTAAACGGAAATTCAATTCATTGTCCAACATGGCAGCAGCCATGTTTTAATAAACTACGTGACTTGATTTCATTTTCGTTTACAAAACATATTTTACGCGAAAAAACACACGATGTTGTTAAGAATATTAGATGGTATAAACTTAAGCTATTTAACAGCTTTTAAATTGAATTTCTTTATGTTTTTTTTTCTTCTCTTTAAAAGTCTTTGGCATTCAATGGAGTAGTTGCAATTAAAATTTCTTGAAGAAGAAAGTGAAGAAAATGTGACTGACCATTATCTAATAGTTATTACATTCAATCTCAGTGTCACTTAACTATTCTGAATACTTAAAGCTTACATTTCATTAATTTAATCAAGTAACAGTGTGCAACAGTAACAAAAATTTTTCCAAAACGACAAGATTCTGATGATTGATTCTAGTCGAGGATACAAACCAACATATAGAACCATAACCGCTAAAAAGGCTTAAGCGAGAAATTTTTTGGACTCCGTTTTTTGGTCAAAGAATGAAGTTCGAAAATTATGTCGCTTAAGCTTTTTTTTTTGGCGGTTATGACACGATATACAATCACGACTCTACATTATTATCGTATCTGAGCAAGGGAACAAGGGAGTAAATGTTAACTTCGGAAAGTATTTGAATATATTAAGAGGTATTTATAAACACTATCAAATGAAACGAGATATTTTTAACAACGATTATCCCTTCAATTATCTTTTCCCAGCAATTGTTTCATATTATTCTAAATCTAAATTTAAAAATTCTTTCCATGCAGTCACTGACACCAACTTTTCGTAAGGTACAATTTAAAGGAAAATTTAAAATTTAAAGGAAAACTAAAGATCGTTATTTTTCTTTTCCAAAATATGTCAAACTCTTACTTAATGATATATATTATTTACTAGTAAAAAAGAGCTTCCAAGGAAGTCAATAAGATGCTAAACTTGTGATCCGGCAGTGGCGCAAATTTGAATAACTTCTAATGATTTTTACATAGAGTTATCATTGCCGGAAGTTCTCTTTTTTGATACGTATTCATACGTGAATTAAATTTTGCATATGTGAAATAGCTTGATGCTGTTAATAATCGATTTATGAAAAGTCAAAAATACACACATGGTGATATTTTGGAAGTAGAGAAAAAGTAGTTCCTGAATAATTACTTCCAGTTTTTTTTCCACTGGGTTTTTATGAATTCATATTTGTACTCTCAGTCGTTAAGCAGCTCTGGGTCGAAGAACATCATTTCGCGTCATCGTAATTATTTCTTAAGTGCGGTCAGGCTTATGTCTGTTGTTAGGCCTTCGAGAGTTTTTCGTCTCGCTCGCACTGGTTCACTGATCTGCCACTGATAACCGTATAATCTTGCGGTTTTTGTGGAATTTCTTTAACAACCACGTTGCTACTTCCTATGTGAAGGCATAGGTCGTACAGTCAGTCACGGAATTTTTTTTTTTTAAATACTGTTAACAACATCTTGGGCATATGGTGTAGTTACTCCGTCCATATTCGTGCAAAAGCATACTATGCAAATTTACTTTGTATAGTATGTTACAATAAATAAATAAATAAATAAATATTTGTACTCAATTGCTAAGTAAAATATTGAAACAAACTTTTCAGTTTATATGGTTTACTATTGTTTGGTAAAGCTTTTATTGATTGATAGTGTTTTCACACTGACATGGTTTTAATAAAAGTTGGTTTTAACGTTTAAACCAACTGCTAAAACTTGGTTTTACCATACAAATTGATGTTGTGAAATCCAACTTAAAACCATTTCTAAATTGGTTTTAATTTGGGTTTATGAAATGCAATCCTGTTTTTGCTGTGGTAAATTCAGTGCTGCCAGGTTAAAATGACCGGCAGCAGCTGATAATGTTTATGTCAGTGAATAACAAGAGATGTCGCTTGAAAGATTTTCAACTTAAAAAGGGATGCAGCAGCAACAATAAGTAAAAAATTATGGAAAAATAAGAGTTTTTTGGAAGGAAAACAATAAAAATATTTTCATTGAACTCTGGAAAGTGAAAATAAACGATATGACATATAGATCCACCGATAAAATGTTGTATTTAGTGATTTCTATGAGCATTTTTTATATAAAATAACTTGATTTCCAAACACTTATTAACTTTGTATTATTAGTTCCATAATTTTAAAACATTTATTTACAAAATATAATATAATTTCTATTTTAGAGCGCATTGCAGAGTTTCTTAGTTTTTCATACAAATAAAACAGTTGCTGTACAGTTTGTCAAATAAGTGTTATAAAAAGCAGAAAAAAATATAACAACAAACACATGCATTTCTGCAGGAGATTTATTTTATTTTGAGCAAATTTATTAGACAGTCTGTGAGTTAAAACCTGAATTTACCAAACTTGCAGTGTGAATGAAAAATCAGCTGTTTATGGTTTTAACGTTAAAACCAGGTTTTAACTTTAGGTGTGAAAACACTATGAGGATGAGAAAATCTAATGGTAATGACAATCACTGTACATGTACTTGCGTCCGAAACTGTGGCGTTGATATTTTCCACATTCATGTGGTGCATCTGCATATTAACTCATGAAAATTTTCCATTGAAACTAAAATGTATTTTCAAAACAAATCAACAAAAATAAAGTTAAAGTATACTTTAAAACCGGGTTTGCCATACAAAATTCTTTTGTTAAACCAACTTTAAGTTTAACAATCGTTTTTGCATAAGGGGTAAGTCTTTTATCAGGATATCATATTCTTATTCGACGAAGTTTATCCTTGACGTAAGTTTTATCATATATGGTTTTATGTTTCTTGTTAAAATTTTACAGCTAAACATCTTCTGTATCATATTTTCGAAAGCAAAAAACCCTCGTCGAGAATTTGCAAAAAGCTGCATTGTGATCTTGTAAGGGATCAAGCCACAAACATACACACAATTCCTATATTACAAATTAATTGGAGTAGAAATATCCAAAAATTAAAGAACTTGCAAAAAAAGAAGCTAATGTAAGCTTTTGCCATATAAAAACCGTCATATGAGAAGAATTTCTACCAAAATAGGATACGTGGCGAGCATCCAGTTTTTCGTACTCGTTCGCATTTATCAACCTTTAACTTAGTCCAATATTAACCGAGTTCAAATTTATAAATGGATTTAAATAAAAGAGACTTAGACCTTTTGAACGATATAAATTCTATTTCAGTATATTTCAGATATACGTGAGTATTTTTTAACCAACTTTATTATATCCAATTTTTTTTTAATTTTTCTCCATTGAATTCGATTTTACACAGTATTTTTGTACGGGAACCATACTATTTGTAACCTTATTTATAAAACATAATTAATAACGAGTAAAAAGGGAGTTTGTGCTAAAAAAAATCCAATAGAAACTGACTGAGTTATTAAATATTTTATTAGAAGAACTTTTGTTAAAAACCTACCTGCATACAAGGTTTCGTATTCTATTTATGGCTTTTCAAGGTATTTAAGCTGAAAGTGCAATTCAACAAACATAAGTCATTCCCCCTTATTGTGAAAGGCGTCGTTGACGTCACATCAAGACGACAGTAAATATTGTCACTTGTCTACTCTTTGTCGGTAACAATTGGTTCTTATTGACAGCCTCTTACTAATCTCTAAGGCCTTGTAAATTAATGTAGCATGTTAAAAGTAGTCAATTCTTGTCGACAAAGAGTATACAAGTGACAATTTTTACTGTCGTCTTGATGTGATGTCGACGACGCCATTCGCAATAGGGGGGATTATACAGTACAAAATGTTTACAACAGTAGTCGCCAAACTTTTTTCCTTGAGAGCCACTGTTTTCACAAAATTATATTAATTCTTAGTATTTTTACATGAGCAAAGCTTTCTTGGCAAATTTTGATTATTTTATATTATAATAAAATATATATTATATTAAATACAAGTTAATGATCAAACAGAATATGTCCGCAACTTCAGGAAAAATCGTTGTCAAATTAACAAAGCCCATAATAAAATCTACGGCAGTAACTTTAAATGCTCTCTAATTTTACTTTTATTTTCTTTTGTGCTTATTTTTCTTTGCAGTTTTGTTCATAAAATGAACGAAATTTATTGAAAGTGTGGTAGAATTCTTGAGAGAATGAGTATTTATATATGAGAGCATAAGAAAAAACGTTGTCAAAATAAAATAGATTCTATCTATCGACTGCTTTCTGGTGCTGATTTTTTATGTCAATTTGTATGGAAAATGTGTTTACGCCCCAATTCTGTTTGATCATTTAGAGTCAACACCTGTATTCAGTATAACAGTTATTTGCAATTTGCTGCCCACAGGCTGTACAAATCGTATTAGTTATGCTGGTTGTAGGGTACTAACTAAATATAAAAGTACATTGCTGTAAGATAGCACTTATTTATCTTTGCAGTGTTTCACTGATACCCACACCAAAATAAATTTTAATTTGATGAGTTTAAGGTTGGTGTATGTGAAAAATGTGGCTCTCAAGGAAAAAAGTTTGGCGACCACTGTTGGAAAAATTTTGTACTATTATTTATTTTTTTGAACAAGAGCTAACCTTAAAAAATGGTTAGCACAACTGGACTCAGCGTACTCGAATTAGGTTTACTCGCCGTGTCCGCTGCTTATTACAAAAAAGTTTCTGATTCCAGCACAGTGTAACTAATGCCATTTATTTTTTTTATAAAAAAAAAAAATTTCTCTTTTTTTCTCTCTTAAAAAACTATTTACCTACCAGTATCATTTAAGACATTATATATCTTATCTTATAATATATATAAAAATCAAAAACACGTTTATTTGTTAGGGGTGAACTCTTCAATGCCCCAACAGATTTTCGCCTTCCACCCCACAAAATATTTGTAAAAGACCGGCGCGTGTTTTTGTATATATTTTACCCCGGTAAATGCTACGCCCCTTTCAGAAATAGTGATTCGTCCGACAGGTGGCGCAATTTTTAGTTTTTTTTTTGTTTTTGCACCGTAACTCAAGAACTACTGAACCGATTTTGACCAAACTTCATATACATGCTCTATAGGGCGTGAGTAGTGTTTCTGTGTAGTTTGAAGTTCGTCCGACAGATGGATCCATATTTCCTTTTTTTTTTGTGATTTTGCACCGTAGCTCAAGAACTACTGCACCGATTTAGACCAAACTTTATATACATGCTCTATGGGGCGTGAGGAGTGTTTCTGTGTAGTTTGAAGTTCGTCCGACAGATGATGGCCCAATATTTAGTTTTTTTTTTGTGTTTTTGCATCGTAACTCAAGAACTACTGAACCGATTTTGACCAAACTTCATAGACATGCTCTATAGGGCGTGAGGAGTGTTTCTGTGTAGTTTGAAATTCGTCCGGCAGATGGCGCAATATTTAGTTTATTCGTGGGCAAAATCCAATTTTCATATTGTACCACCAATGCCATATACAACACTATTGTTTGCTTAGGGCCAGCAACGCGGACCGGGGTCAGCTAGTATTATATATATTTTATCTTGACTGCTCATTGTAAGCATGCAATTTTATTGCCTTCTCTTTGATAGGGCAACATATTTTATCCTAATTGTCATAATACATGTTTCCACTTTTTCGAAAAAATCGTGCCACAGTGCTTCATTCTTCTAACACAAAAGCGTTTAGATTTTCTACATCATCCAATTTTTCTACAAATAAAATTTTTATCCTATAACTAAATTTCGATTTGCGTGCAAATTTGGATAGACATTTTTGTGGTTTATTAACATTGTTGCTTTATTTTTGATAAGCATTTTTTAAATCTTTTTAATTTCCAAGAACATTTTTAGCAAAACCCAACCATTCTTTAAATATGTAGTGCTCACTAGTGAGTTGCATGAAGTGAAGTGTTTAAAAGAAAGAGAGTGTGTGTATTTTGAATAAATTTTGCGCGTTTTGTATAAAAGTACTTGTTTGTGCACAACTCATATCAAGCAGGAGGCCTAAAACGCTTTAACAAAAAGCGTTTCAGTAAAAGTATGTTTGAACGAAGGTGTATTATTAAATATGGCGGCTAAGTTTCTTGGTTTTATATCCATGGAGTTGGGTTAGTTGCCTCATTCTATAGTTTGGTTTCCTTTTTTTTAATTTTTTTTTGCATATTTTCCAACATAACATGAAACTTATGTATGTTATTTTTTTATATTTTTTTTTGTATTTTGTTATTTTTCCCCATCTTTTAATTTTTTTTTATAATTTTTGCATTTAATGGTGTTCGTTTTTATGGCAACATGCACACTTGAAACCCCATTTAGTTTCTTTCATTTTATTTTTAATAATAGTTTGAGTAGGGAATGGTCTCTACTGTTCCGTTTATAGTTAAGCTTAAAATAACGAATCATTACATTTTACTTGATGATTGACATGACTTGTGATACCAGTTACATTAAAAGTAAGGTTATAAGTAAATACAATCAATTTCGGGGACTAAAATCATACCAATCAGCGAAATCGATTAATCCAACCAATATGAACCAGATAAATAAAATTTAATCCAAATACGCCATTTATGCAGTTGTCAAGACTTAATGATCAAACAGAATTGCGGCATAAACACATTTTCCATACAAACTGACACAAAAAATCGATATATAGAATCTATTTTATTTTGACAGCGTTTTTTCTTAGGCTCTCTCTCATGCTCTCAAAAATGTTACCATACTTTCAATAAATTTCATACATTTTGTATTCAAAACTGCAAAGAAAAATAAGCACAAAAGAAAATAAAACAAAAATTAGAGAGCATTTGAAGTTACTGCCGTATATTTTATTATGGGCTTTGTCAATTTGAGAGCGATTTTTCCTGAAGTTACGGACTTATTCTGTTTGATCATTTAATATATAACTACTAATGAAGCGATATACGCTTAAAACGTGTTGCAATTTTTAAAATTTACTATAAAAATTACGCAAATTTGGCCGAAGCAGGAGAATCTTAATGTCAATGAATTCTGTTTTCAACAAGTCGCGCTACATTCCACACAAAAATGATACCATCACTGGATGTGCTGTTGACTGAATTAGTTAGGGCGTCAACTACAATGCAAATGAGGGCATTCAAGAGTCCGAGATCAAACCCTGAGCAGACCCAGTCATATTAATATTAGAGAATTTTATGATATCGATATTTGTAGAAATTAATTGTTGGCAAAGCCATAAAATGGATACAAAACTTAAAGTAATATACAATAGCAGAGCTGTACAAAGAATTAATTCGAAAATTAAGATGAAAGAATTAAGCTTCCCTTCACTCTATTTATCTGTACTATCCCTTTAATACTCAGGTACTAGAAACGGACCTGTTATTTTAACCCAAGTTGACTAAAAACTTACTTTCTCTTCTCAGTAACCCGCCAACGTAACCTAATACTAACCACCACACCTTTGCGTGAGAAGTTTCCTGACCGTGTGGTTTCTCGAAGAGTCGATCACAATTGGCCACAGAGATCTTGTAATTTGTAACCTTTAAACCTATTTCTTTGAAGCTAGTTGAAAAACAAGTAGTAGCACTATATTCGGCTGTGCCGAGTCTTACACAGAGAAAACAGATTCGTTGAGCCAATGGATTTTGTTGCCAATCGATTTTTGGTGGCTGCACCAACTATCATAGAATTCTGGTATAACGACTGCAATTTTCTTGTGATACCACTAAATATCAATTATAACCCTTGGGGCCATTATTATAACTTGTCGTTAGTTAAAGGTAGGACTTTATTGGATGGATAAACACCTTTTCATTATTACAACTTCACTTTAACCAAAAGTGAGCGATAAGTTAAAGGCAAGTTCACCCCACCTGAAACTTTTATCATGAGGTTTAGTCATTTGAAGTTGCCACGTTTTCATACGTTGCCACAGTTTCTACTTTGTATATTACAGCCAAATTTTATTTGAAAAAAAAAAATATAACACAAAACACTAACAATATAATACAAATATATAATAAGCATTTGAAACAATTAATATCCACATTATCCACAGCAGTGTTGCCACTAAACAAAAGTTTATTATTTATTTTATCGGACAGTTGTAATAATGGACAAATTTTAAAGGTCACTTTATAGTTCAGTTTTGCCAAAATTAGGATTAACTATACGTAACTTTATCGTCAAGTCATAATAATGGCCCTTAAACAAATAGTTGCAGCAACAGAAAAAATTGGTTAACAGTATGGAATTTCAAATAAAAGTTATTCTTGCTACCGAAAATATGGTTAATATAACTAAACCAATATCATAATTGGTATTTGTGAAAGAAAATTTGGCCTTCCTTGCTGAAATAAAAATAAACAGCCTGGCCCACGATGTCGACAAGAAACTTTCGATCGACAACTTGTATTGAAAACAACAATAAAATAAGAAAATTTGTTTTTGTTTTCAATACAAGTAAGCGATAGAAAGATTCCGTGGGCCAGGCCGAAAGATTAAACGTAAATAAAAATACACAATTTAAGAAATTTATTATTTGACATATTGTCATAAGTTTATTTTAATTGAAATTTATTTCCTGGTGGTGAAGCATGTCAATATGCATTTCTTCAACCACACATTTTAAACAGCCACAAACATGTTATCTTATGCACAGACTTTCAAAAACCATTTGAGAATTCACAAATCATAATATCCTTGAAAGTCACAAAAGTTAATTTTTAATTTGCTGCTACGAGTATAAACTATGATAGTAATCTCAACCTCTATCTAGTTAGTTGCAGCAACTGATAGAAAATGTTAGTTCAACCTTAATATAGAACAATTTTTTAGTTAGCAATACCAAAAGTTGGTAGTAAAATCCAATTCATAATATTTCATTCGGTTATGTTAACTAATCAGTTAATTAGTATTGACAAAAATATCTTTATTACAATAATGCCCTTTTGGCAATGAACATTGATTGTTTTTTGGATTAATAGAAAATTGATAGCGTGAACTGAAATATAGTTTAGGCAAATGATATTTTATTGGCCTAACTATTTTCCAATCAATCTTTTTTCTGGGTGTATATACCCTTTACCATTTTTGGTGAAGGTTACAATAAGGTATATTCCAAGGAGCCGTAAAAAGTTCCAGACCCCAAATATCAAAGTAGTGATATTATCGAAGTCCAGCAGTCGCAAATGTCCGAATCGGTAATGGATTGGGGCATTCATTTTCGCCCCGTGTCGAAGTATCGATTTCAGAAAGGCCGAAATTAGAGAAAGGTTTTTGTGCAGATAAAGTTGAACAAATATTATTCATATTACGATTTATCGCATCTGTGGCTTTTCTTGATTGAGGATTTTGTCTGATCGATTTCTCACTATCAGTTGTGTCCAATATTTATAATTTTTCTGCTAACGTTAATGTTATATGTTGTAAATTAAAATTGTTTTTGTGTTCTTTTATTTATGCTTATACACAAAATGTATATTGCGCTTAGCGATTAAATAACGATATACTATAATATATGTATAAAGAAAAAAAATACTGGTTACTCTGGACTAATTGAAAATTTTCAGACGATTATTCAATCCATGTGATTACAGTTTTTCAATATTTAGTTATTTGGTGATAAGTTAAAATGTTCAAGTCTTGCGTTAAAATGCAGCCAAAAATTGTCGTCCCTAAGAAAACGCTCATCATCAAAATTGTCCCGGTATTTCGTATTCACATTCACCACTTTCATTCAATATGCCGGAAATTGTCTGACAAAAATCTCAAGACACACCCAATTTTAGCGAATAAAAAAATATCGTATATATACATATTTTTCAATAAAACTGTTGTTTGCATCACAATATGAACAATTGAATATTTATTTTCCACAAATAAAAATTGAAATAAAACTCACACAAAGTAAAAAACAGTACTTGTGTTTAAAAAAAAAAGTAGAACATATTCAAAATGCTAAAGGTGCCACATGATGACGATGATGACGATGATGATGATGATGAGGAATTTCTTGTTATATAGGTATGAAAATCTTAAGAAATTAACATTTGTAAAATAAAATATTGAAGACAAAACAGAAAACACAGAAACGATACAGAAAGGATCAAAAGGATATAAACAAAGGGTCCCAGCCAACAATACATACAACCTTTTCCGCTCCGTCCGTTCAGCAAGTACACTCACGCGTATTGTACCAGCAGTGAAGAAGAATTCTATGTATCGCATCCACTCAAAGTGCGCTGCAATCTCAAACTCATTGCTTTCATTCAAACGAAAAATAAAATATAAAAAACGCCATACACCAGTACTTGGGCAACTACTTATGCAAACGTGCAGAAAAGTAACCTACGGACGGACGGACGGACGAACGATATTGTATGATGATTGTGTAATTATACACTCTGGGTGTGAGCTCGTTGAATCCAATTGTTTTGTTGCGATTCCTATTCTTGTAAGTTTTTTATTCATCGTCCTTACGTTGTTGTTCCGTTTGTTTTCCCCTAATTTTTTTTATATATATTAAAATTTGTCTGTGTATACCCTACATCGAGCAATATAATTTTAGAACTTGTAAATGTTTAAAAAGCAAATAGATTTGTGGATATACATACATATTTTTTAAAGGATAAGAGATTCATTTAGTCTTTCATCAGAAATTCATATTGCTAAGCTTTTGAGCTTTAAAAGACGTTTACTTATTGAAGTTCGTAACTGCAAATGAAAAAAGTTAACACGTATGCAATTCTAATTTGATTGCAACATTTTAATTCAATCACTGTTACTTAGAGCTTTTAAAAACAAGTTGTACACAATTTCTCTATAATTATTCAACACGATGTTTGTTACTCCTCGTCCTTCACTGATGCTGCTGTGGCTGATTGATAGCGATGCTAGCCTCTCAGTCCAGGGGTCATGGGTTCGATTGCTGCTACGAAATCTGGGTGTTTTTTTTGCAGATAAGCTAATCGCTTCGCGGGTTATGTTTGTCAAAGAAAAAAAAACACTCCTTTTCCCCTCAACACAAGACTTCTCATGACTGTTGGCCACATCCATAAACTTCTAGCCGTTTAAAAGTTTTGTTGCTTTGTGTGAATGTGTGAAGAAATTTTCGTCATTAGCTTGGTACACAGAGAAAACAGTGCCTACTAAATACCTCATAAAATAGAAATTAATAATAAGAAATCTCCGTAGTTTTTTTTCAATAAGGAAATTTTATTAATTTCATAGAGAAAACCTTTTTGAAAAAATCAAGAAGAAATCTTGTAGTTTTTATGAGGTTATCTTACTGATTTTTTCAATAAAAAATAAACAAAGGAATTGCGTCTTTATTCTCTGTACTTATGTATTTTCATTGAAATTCTATACCATATACATATGTATGTATGTATGTAGTATATTGTAGATGTTATTTATTTATACATACATACATAGATACATACATACACATTATGTTATATTCTTAACTAACTTACTCACCAAGTATTGAACCAGCACACTTCTACCTGATAGACAAGCACTCTAACCAAACATTCTTACACAAAAATGAAAAGATCATGAAAAAATTGTCTGTATGTCTATTTATAGAAACGAAATAACAAGACACCTCATAAAATCAAGAACATTTCCTTATTAAAAAAATCAATAAGATGCCTTACACATAATCATATAGCAACCTACTAAAATCAAGAAGGAGACCTTATTGAAAAAATCGATAAGATAGCCTAATAAAATTAAGAAGAAAACCTTTTAAAAAAATTAATAAGGCAACCTAATAAAATCAATAAGAAATCCCTATAGTTTACAATTTATAAGAAAACCTAATAGAATCAAGAAGTTTTTCTCTATGGATTGTTTTTTTTTTGTGCCAAAAATAACGGAAATTGAGTAAAAAGAGTTGTGAATAATAAGATTTCTTCTTGATTTCATGTGGTTTTCTTCTTGATAAAATTAATAAGACTTACCACATAAAAACAATAAGAAATCTCTATGAAAAAATCTTCGCTTCTTTCTGCTGGGATACCACTTAGCCTAAAAACGTTTCATAGAGAAAATCTTATTGATTCTATGAGACAGTTTTTTCTCTGTGTATTTAGAAATCTCTATTTACCATATAATTAATTGTTGCACTCCAGTTTTTTATCTTCGAGGGGAAATTTTTATACAATCTGGAAAATAACCTTTCCATAGCACCTGTAGTTTTTCTGGTTTTTACGGTTGATTCCAAGAGGGGAAAGAGGGCCTGTAAAGGGGTCTATAATGGTTGCAGCATACTTCGAGCAGAAATATATGCAATCAACTAATTGGTTCTAGTAAAATCGAGTGTCTTACAGAGATGTTAGGCTTATGACTGATACCAAAGTTTCCATTAAATCCCAGCCCCTGTGGCTGAGTGGTAGCGATCCTAGCCTCTCCGTCCAGAGGTCGTGGGTTCGATTCCCGCCATATATCCTGGGTGTTTTCCGCAGACAAGCTAATCGATTCGCGGGTTGTGTTGTGTTAAAAAAAATATATATATAATACATCGTCACTCGTATGTTAATGCCACAAATCCCTCGAGAAGAAGGTGGATCTCCTTACACTGGTTCGAGGATATCGGATCAGAGTAGAAAATTTAACAACGGAAAACTTCAGGAACTTCAGGCCGAAGAGATTAACAATTTAACAATTTCTGCGGCATTCCTCTTAATTCCTACTGCAATCATCTAAATGATGCACTTTCGGTAAAGTCCCAAAATAGGTGGCATAATAAGTCAACGTGTTCAACGAAGAACGGACCCCACTGCTATTAATACAGCACATAGTGGCAATTATGAAGTGGCGTTGACCTGGCGTAGTTGGTGGAACTATCATATAATGACTTTCATTCAGTATGTCTAGATGAAGAAGAACAAGGAAATAATAATTTATCTCCTATGTCTGCGGTCTGCACTTGAAATCCAAGTCTTTCGCTATTTAGGAAGGACCTCCTTCAGTACCCTTTTAAAATTATCAGCGATTGCCTCTTAGGTACCTGCATTCCTTTATTAGGGGCAGATAATGATTCAATTGCTGAATCCAGCTGCAGAGATTTTTAGCACGCCCTTTAGCGGGCTTTTCTTTAAACCTCCTCTCTTTTTTCTGAATCTCTTTCTTCTTTATTCTATCTATCCCTCTTTCTCCCACAGGTAACACAAAGGGACTTAAGTAAGCGAACACTTTTCTCTTTCCTCGGCTTAAGATTAATCTTTAGGTGAACACCATTGCCATGCGATTTCACGTACAGACTGACAGATGTACGGACAGACGGACGGATTGACAGATGGACATAGCTTATTCGTCCTCCCTATTCAAAAGTACCCATAACATATATCGTGCCATAACCGCCAAAATAGCTTAAGCGACATAATTTTCGAAACTCATTTTTTGACCAAAATCGATTATTTGCGATCGTAAATAGTCGATTTGCGTTAAAAAAATCGAAGTCCAAAAAATGTGTTGCTTAAGCTATTTTAGCGGTTATGGCACGATATGTATATTTAATTGCTCACATATGGATATTGTGAAAATTACATACGGAATGACAAATCTATATTAGTAAATCTTTTACCATTTTTGGTGAAGGGTATACAAAAAGAACATGTTAGTGATCCTACGAGTTCGCCATAATTTCGTTCGCTTAGATTTCGTTACACCGGAATTTCGTTGTATTTTTCCAAGTTCCTGTTAAAAATATTTATTCATCGCAAAAACGGCACGGCACAAGTGTGTTTGTTTTTCTGTTGTAATTTGCAAAATAACTGCCGTTTTCTATTGTTGATTTGCCAACTTCAATTCAGTTGAATTGTACAACATGTGGCGAGATGAACAAGCAAGTCCTTAACTTCAACTTACACAAATGCAACGTTAAAAAGTGCGTTTGTGTGACCATATATTTTTTTTATTTTGTTTCATATTTATTTATACCTTGTTCAATTCAATTGAATGGTATTTTATTTTCCAAACAATTCAATTTTTTATGAGGACTCATTCTGTTTCTTTCTTTTGTGTGTGTGTGTTGCTGCTACATCAGTTTAAGTTCAACTATACATGAGTACTTCGGCGGCATTGTTATAATTTGTTGCCATTGTTTTCTGTTTCGAGTAGCATTTTTTATTCAAGAAGTTGTTATTATGTTGATGTTAAAAATTATTGGTTTAGTGGTGTTGAAAACCAAAGAAAAAGCACGATACGTCAATTAATCTGATTTATTTGATTTTTGGAAAATAATTATTATTTATTTAATTGTTATTTAAGCCATAATCATAATAATAAAAGCAAATTGACTTTTTTTAAACTGATTAACTGAATAGTCACTTATTCATTTTGCATTTTTCTGCTACCCGTGCGGTTAAAAGTGTGGATTTTAAAGCGTGTGACATCTCTGACAATTCGCAGCATTTAAAGAGTTTGGTGGCTGGTATATTTGGATACATATGTATGTATATCCAGTTTTAAGTCTGTCTTAGTGATATAAATATAGAGAAATTGTAGAAAAAAAATGTTTTTTTCCGATAAAAAGGGTGAAACTTCCTCAAGATATACAGAAAGTTGTTATATTACATAATGTTAGCTCAGGCTGGGAAGGGTAGTGCCTAAGCATTCCAATTGCCGACCTATAGGCCCAGACTAGATGAGAATCATTGTAAATATTACCTGTCTTGATACGCATGATGATTCAGCTGATATTCCTATGGCCTCTCTTCATCCTCGCATACCTAGCAAATATCAGGGGTGCCGTTTTTCTAACTTGATCCTTCCTCGAATCGGGTAATGATCAGTAAAGGATCCTATAAGAACCCTTGGAAGCCAATTACTCATACTCAATAATAGCTTGGATTTCAGCTGGCCAAGCTTTGAGATAAGACCTGAAAGTCCCCGTTTTTATCCACGAACTATTTGTTCCTTCTATTTATACCAGACATGGACAGACATCGTTTAGCTTAAGTTAGGCTGGCACCAAAAATTCAAACTTTAATAAGTCCTCCTGAACGTTTTACGAGTACTGTGAGCTCTATTCCTAAGCAAACTTACTTGTGAAATTCTGAATTAACGATACTTATTTTTAGACCTTTCAGCAAATGAACGACATACGCAGTAGTCGTTTCATGGACGAGTTAATTTTTATAAGCCTCAAAACCAAAATTTTCCTCCCAAAATCGTCCATAAAGGGTATAAAAATAACTTTAATTGTTGAGCAAGATGCTTAATGGACTTATTTGAATCATTTTTAATACTACACAGAGAAAACAGTGCCTACACAGAGAAAGCAGTGCCTACACAGAGAAAGCAGTGCCTACTAAATACCTCATAAAATAGAGCAAAATTAATAAGAAATCTCTATGGTTTTTTTTCAATAAGGAAATCTTATTAATTTCATAGGGAAAACCTTCTTGAAAAAATCAACAAGTAATCTTCTAGTTTTTATTAGGTTATCTTATTGATTTTTTCAATAAGGTTTTCTTCTTGTTTTTGTTAGGTGACCTCATAAAAATTAAAAAATTAAATTGCGAAAAAATCTTCGCTTCTTTCTGCTAAGATACACCTTAGCCTAAAAACGTTTCATAGAGAAAATCTTCTTGATTCTATGAGGCAGTTTCTTCTCTAGTTTTTTCTCTGTGTACTCACTACCACAGTAAAATTTTTTTCGATACGAACTGTTTTTTGTAAGGGACGATGCGAACCGTAAAATGGACAAAGGGTGCGTGAAGCTCTCGAACTTATCCATCCCAATAAAACAAGGCATTCTGAAGAAGTCATGAAAATTTAGAATTTATGAGCGGGAAGTAGTGCAAATTTGGATCATCTCCGACCATTTTTACATAAGCTCTCCTCTGCAAGAAGTTCTAGCTTACAATTCCTAATCGCCAAATTGGAGGCGATGTTAAGAAAAATTTCCTTTTATGGGTGTTCTGTTATGATATTTAATTTTAGAAAAAAGAGTAAAAAAATTTTCTGGTAATATGCTGAATGAAGAAGTACTTTAATGTACTACTGGCTGTCTATTTCCAATGTCTTCATACGGTCCCTAAAGAACTATATAATGAGTAGAACAAATGTCAGTACTCGTAGTTGCTTTTCAATGACACGCATATGTTAAATGTATATAGCAAAAAGCATTGTCTGGGGTATAATTAGTCAATAGTGAATCAGTACTTTTAATATAAATTATTTAGAAGAAATGAAGATGTAGTTACTTAAAAATTACTTCCAATTCTTTTTTTACTGGGATAGAACAAGGTAAAAACAAAACAAACAAAACAGCTGTTCTCAAAATGGTGCACATAATAAAGAGTATTGCCAACTTAAAGCTTCAAATCCCATAAAAACACATGTTCTTAACATTATCTAGTAAAGCGATAAGAATTAATGCATATTTTAATGCATATTAAATGATTCTTCAATATAGGAGTATGTATTTACTGTGAAAGGACATTAAACTTTCTTTAGATTCATTCAATAATAACTGAAATATCATCGGAATTTAAAAGGAAATTTCGATTGATAGTGAATGCTGTAAGTTTCTTTTTTTTAAAGAGAAGTAATACTTAGGCAATGAAGGCCTATTACTATTACTAGGTGTTATATTGTTTAGGAAAGGCATAGTGCTAGAGAAGACAGGTGGTGAAGTAAGAGATAGAGGAAAGCTGCATTCTTTTAAAACTCTGCCTTTTGCAATTTTTTATAATGCAGTATTGCAGCGCCTCTGGTGTCAATGAGGCGTATTAAATTTTCGAAGCGGTGCCTTCATCACTTGAACTTTGCTACAACAACCGATACAAACAGCATCCCTCACTTGATTCTAGATATGTCTACACATAGTTATATGTATGTACTTAATTTTAAAAACTAAAATAGATTTATCCCCATATCGTTTAAAAAGACACACTTCATCTCTGAAATACTCAAATTATTTGTGAGTTAATATTGGCTTATTGTTATGAAATACCATAATTTTTGTAACTTAAGTTTGTTTTTTGTCTTTGCCAATATTACGCAATGTTTGAAATCCCAAAAAAAGGTGACAAAAACATATGTTGCACCCTTATGCTTGTGCAGATTTTACGAGCACTTTGTCATACAGAGTTTTTTTACAAGGATTCCTGTTTTTTTTTTTCATTGCAAGGGGTGGTGTCATTAACATGATCGCAGTTCATTGTTAATAAAAGAATCTCTCAAAAAAATCTTTTTAATGACATTTGATCTCATGTTTTGAAGTGAATTTACAAAATCTGTTACTGTACTGGAGGTGTTGCAACATATGTTTGGTCATTTCCGTTGATTTTTTTCATGCTAAGCCTTCAAAAGAAATAGAAAATTAAACTTAACGGAGTTTTGTATAAAACAAATTTGTTACAGCTGCTTTTTGTTAATGAAAAATAAAAAAAATACTTCAAAATAAGCTGCATGGAAGCAATTTCAATTTATATTATTTTTCCAAACTTGAAACCACAAGAGCAAAATAATTTTTTCTAAACGAATGTGTTTTTTGCTCGGAAAGAGTTGAAGCTGGAAGCACCTGTGGTATTAAGTTTTGTTTTCTTGGTTTACCACCCAGTTAAAACTCTACTCACACCTGAAACAACCACAAGCTTTAAGTGTAACTAAATGGCTAAAATCTTCCAAAGATTCAAATTTCCATTAAAATTGATTTCTAAATCAATACAGAGCACAGCATGTAGTACGTACATACCAGCATTGAAGCATTTAAGCGATCATCAATGTTTCCGATGACCGGGAAACTCTTTTATGGGATGAAGAAACTAATCAGCGTATGCATGCGTTTGAACGAGTGTTCAGATGAGAATCATTTGTCGTTAGTGCTGTGCAAAATATAGTGAAGTCGATTAAATTTTAAACTAATGTAAAAAGAAATAATAGGTTTAATTATCATCTTGCTTGAGTCAATGAAAAAATTTGGATTGCTAAATGATGTCAACAATCATAATTGCAAAATTAATTAAATTATAAAAATTAAACTTTTTCAATAAAAAAAAATTTTTCTTTTAATGAAAAAATAATTGAAAAAATTGTTGGTGTCGATTATGGTCTCATTCGCTGTGCGACAAGGAGTTTTGAAAATGGCACGGAAAGTCCAGGTTCCAAATCGTGTCCATTGTTTAAAGCTGAAGGTTATGTTAGATTAGGTTAGCAGGCTGCTGGCACAGAAAAGCGGAAAATAAGAGTCCAAGTCACTTGGGTCCATTAGAATGATCCCCTTGTGCTGCCTCTAAGTTGAAAGGAAGATAGAGAGGAAATATCGAATCACCCTCTTCCATATTTCCTCTCTCTCTCTAGGCTATATATAGAAAAATTATTTTTATTTTAGAAGAGGTGAGAGGGGTTAAAAAATAGCTAAGGGGGGGGGGGAGTCAGCGGCTATACCAGCCACTGCTTCTACTATAAAGGCTCAAGCTTTTGAGCTCAATTGCCGATAGCTCGGATAAGCTGCCGAAGGGTATTCTGCCAAGGAGGTGCAAACAGAGATCCTCCAGAGCGGTACAAAAACAGAGGAGATGCAGGATACTTTCCTGCTCTTCCTTACCATTACAACTGTAGCAGTAGTCATTATATAGGAGACCCATACACACAGAACAGCGACCGGTCAACGTTTCCACGAGGTTCCTCGAATGCTTTTCATGAGATTTTTCGTTCTATGGGAGTTTAGTTGAGGCCGGAGGCTTCTCGCTGTTTCGCACAGGTGGGCTCATTGCGCCATCTGATTTGAGCTAATTCAAAAAAGGTAACATTGAAATGTCTCCAGCATGATGAGAGTGGGAGACCAGAGATATTGTCAATATCGACCTCTCATAGTGGGGTTCTTCTCTTTGCCAGGTCACCTGTAACTATGTCGCCTGAAATAGTCCCGTGTCCACGCACTCAGTTGAATAAGATATTTGAGTCTTGCGGGAGTCAATCCAGAGCTTTTGTGGCATTCTTAGACAAAAAAAGATGTGGTATGCACACCTATGAGAAACCTAATTGCAGATTGGCTGTCAGTAATAATATGGACATCTATGATTGAAGTCCGATAGAACCTTAGCCAGTTTATCGCTCTTTTAACGGTAGATAAGTCTGCTTGTAGTACTCTACATTCGTCCGTGAGTCAGAAGGACATTTCAATTCCGTATTCCGGAATATAAACGCCCCCATTAACTCTCCCTCCCCCCCCCTCTTTTTGGAACCGTCCGTGGAAATCTGTGCGGGTCCGTTTAGTAGGGAAACCCCTTCTGTCAATGAAATTTGAAAGTTTCTATTGAATTAGGGTTTTGGAGTGCAGTAGTGAATAAGATCCGATATATTATCTACTGTATTTAAAATGCTTGCATGACCCCAATGTCGTCGGTTTCATGCGTCTATTACGTTTAGTCTGACAGTGGTACATAAATCTAGATTTCTAGCTGTTAAGTCTACTGGAAGTCAACTGAACATAGCGAAGATCGCTTTTGTCGGCATCGATTTTAGAGCTCGTATTATCATGAGTGCCATTTGGTGGAGAAGTCCATTTAAACGGGACTGATTACTCGATAAGCCGACATTGTTTTAGTCTGTTGGTTATCATTTTCCTTTGTTGTGGTTTCGGTAATATTTTGATTTACGACAATAGCTGATTGGGCTAAAGCAGTCGATCCTGGAATAGGGCTGCTATAAACGCCTTTAGGCGAACAGTGAGCAGTATATGTAATTACTGCATCTTTAGGGCTATACCGCCTAACTTCGGTAGATGGAGCCTTTTCTGTTATCGGCAGTATTCACCACTTGCATCTTAGGTGGCAATTTGAATAGGAGATATGATCACTTCACTTCACTATTGCCTTTCACATCGTCGTTATAAGTTATTATATTATAATATGTAATTGTATAGGGTGTTTTTTTAGAGGTATAGAACTTCGAATTGAAATAAAACACAAGAAAATCGTTTTAATGTCCATCAATTTGGCTTTATTGGAAGGATAATTTTATGCCATTAATGTTTAAATATGATTTCGGGCATGTGGCCGCCGCGGCTGGCTCGAATAAAGCCAATTCTACAGGTCCAATTTTCAACCACTTTTTCGAGCATATGGGGCCGTATGTTGGCAATAACGCCACGAATGTTGGCATCCAAGTCCCCTAACGTTTCTGGTTTGTTGGCGTAGACGAGCGACTTCACATATCCCCAAAGAAAATAATCCAATGGTGTCAAATCACACGATCTTGGTGGCCAATTGACAGGTCCATTCCGCGAAATTATGCGCTCATCGAATGTTTCCTTCAATAAATCGATTGTGACGTGCGCTGTGTGGCATGTAGCGCCGTCTTGTTGGAACCACAACTCATCCACATTCAAAATCTTCAAAATCTTCCATAAAGTTGATGGACAAAGCTCCAATTGCTGTGCACGGTGGCGAATCGATTCATTCGGGTCCTCTTCAACACTTTGCTCTACAGCGGCAATTGTTTCTTCGGTGCGCACTGTTCGACGTCTCTGCGGATGCGTATTATCACATAGAGTAAACGTAGTGCGAAAACGATCCATGGTTAACCGAATTAATTGCTCTGATGGACGATTATGTCGACCATAAAATGGACGGAGCTTGCGGTAAACTTCGCGAACTGAACCATTATTTTCGAAATAAATTTGCACGATTTGCAAGCGTTGTTCTTTTGTCAACCTGTTCATGATGAAATGGCAAACCAAACTAAATATTAATCACTTGACAGCTGACAAAATGGCCGCCAGTTAAAAAAGTGATGCCAATTTAAAGTTCTATACCTCAATAAAAAACACCCATTATTTGCAAAATTCAATAAATAAATGAAAATTTTTGATAATTTGTGGCCGGTAGCCTGCTGTAGTCTATGTGTTTAATGATTCAAGCAGATTGGTTCAAAATCGGACTTAAAATTAATTAAGTGCATCTAGCTCAGTTCTAATGAAAACTGTTAAAAGACCCACAGTAAAAGTTTGGATTATTATGTGAAAACCTCGAAAGGATAATTGATCATTTTTATCTAGAATGATTGAATCAATTATTATTTTAATTGAAAAAAAATTGCAAAGATGTTTGTTTTTCAATAACAGAATTGGTAATTTAATATAAACAGTTTGCATTGATAGAATAGTTTGAAAGGTTGGTCAAAAGTGAAAATAAGTTTTAGCTCTGTCAGGTCCAATAGCAGGGTTCTTTCCTGTGAGTAGGAAAAGGGATAGTATAGGGACAGATAGAAACATTTTGTCTCCAACTAAAACTTTTAATTGAAAAGAAAAATATACAAATAATCAATTAAATAATTTAATTGATGCAATTAAACTTCTGTTTAAAAATTTAATTTATTAAAAGTTTGATTAAAAACTTATATGATTCAATTAAACTTTTATTTAAAAATGTAACGAATTAATTTAATTCACACAAACAAATATTCCAGCATTAAACAACTTTAATTGCAAATAAAACCACAAATCAATTAAAAATGTATTTACGTCAATTAAATCTTTATTTAAAAATTTAATCAATTACAAATTTGAATTGACTCAACTACATTTTCGATATATTTTTTGTTTTATTTTCAATTAAAGTTGTTTATTGCAGTAATATTTTTTTTGTTGACACAATTAAATTTTTAGTAAGTGTTTGGCATTTTTTTTTTCAATTAAGAGTATTGATTGAAGATTAATTTTTTTTCGGTGCAGATCGTAAAGTTATGAACATCTTTATAGCATCTCTGCAGCGACTCTAGTGTTAAATAAGCGCTTTGCTTTAAGCTCTTAAGCCCATTTCATTGGATGTTTTATGTCGCGGACGATTCATTGCTACAAACATCGACGTATTAGAAAATCCATGATGTTGATGTGACTGGATCTGGCCAGAGATCGAAGTCGGGTGTTGAACTGAACTCAAGAACACTTCAGACAACAGAACCCTATTACCCTACAATGTTTTTGATTGTTGCCACAACAACTTGTACGATCGATTTAGTAACTATTTCAAATTATCGTAGTTATTTTAACCAAAAAATACTTAAAATAAAATAATAAATCCAGATTGGTTAATCCAATCTAATCTAGATTTAAATTCCGATAACAATATCCCTTAATTGTAAACTTGACAATTAAACTTGAAATGATTTTGAATTGCTTTGTTGGTCTATGTCCTAGTTTACACCATGCAAGTCTTATTTTATTGCCAAACTGATTAGTTTGTTAAGAGAGAGGGAGAGAGAGAGAGAGACGAGGGGAAGAGAAACGTTTCTTTTCCCCTCATCTCTTTCCCCAACAAACTAATCAGCTTAGCAATAAGACGTGCATAGTGTAAACTAGGACTATGTTGGCGAATAATCATATAAATTTCTCTACATCTCTAATATAGATTTATTAAATATTTTACTACGCCAATATTTGTTAAAGTAGTCCGAGGTAGAAAAAAATATATGTTTGTAAAAAATAAATCTCTGTCGCAACACGGTCTGTGTTAATGAATGTGATGAAGGGGGGGAGAAGGAAATAGTGAAAACGACATGATCGACATTGATGTTCGTCAAAACTTGTAATGATGATCTCTGAGTGAGGAGGACTGGCTCTAACTGACTGTGACTGATGGACGGACAGACGGACGGACGGACTGACTGACTGGTGATTAGTTTTAGCGATTGAATGAGAATGTCTTTCTTTAAGCTCTATCAATAACCTGCTGATATTTGTTGCTATTACTACAGCTGCTGCTGCTGTTGTTGTTGCTATTGTTGCTGTTGTTGGCTTATTGTAATCGTGTTGAAGGTAGAGATTTTTTCTCTTTGCCTATTTTTTTGTTATAAATAATTTAATGCTTGGCTTCTGGTTAATTACCACTTTCGTTACAAGGCTGATACGCATTTAAAAAAAAAAAAAACATACATACATACATACATACATATGTATGCTCACATTTGTGCGCATAAAATAGAAAATCAAGTAATAAGATGGGAAATACCATTCAAAATAGTTTTATTAAAGATAAACATTGATTCTGGAGTGATCAACTTAAATAAGGAAAAAAAAATTATAATGAAGGAGATGAACGTCATGAATGGAAATCTATGAATGGGGCGAAAATGGTTACGTGTGTGATTTGTTTTTATACATTCATACATATGTACATACATACATACATACATATGTAAGTATGTACATACATACATATGTTTTTTTTTCATTATCAAGCTGTTTTACAATATTCGAAGCAAGTTTGAGCTTAAATTATATTATTTTGCTTTCATTAACCGATTCTTTCCTAAACATCTCCCACTGTGCCTTTCATTGTGAAATTATTTTCTTAACGAATTGATCTTTTATGCTTTTTGCGCTTTATATTTTTAACATTTTTATTTCTTATTGTTTTCAACTGAAATAAATTTCGTCTTAAGATTATGGCGATAAAAAATAAAGACTATTTTTTTAATTCAAACTTCTCTTCATTTACAAGTCTTACAAGCTAAGCAGAAACAGTGTAATAATAGTTTACTTAAAGAACTACAAAAGTTAAATCTTTAAATTAAATAAAGAAACTCTCAATAACACAGACTTGAGAAAACTTCGACAAGCAAAATTTTTCTCAAAAAAAAAAGATACAAATAATACACATATGAAAAATTTAATTGGGTCAGTTAAACTTATTAATTAACTAAACTTTTACATAAAAGTTTAATTGCATCAATTACATTTTTAATTAAACTTTTAATAAAATAAATTTTTTTTCTTGTGTTCAATATACATACATAAGTATTCGAACGAACGAATTCTGGTGACACCGTCGGACAAGCTGTTAATTTTTAGGGTTCCGTACACCAAAGGTGAAAAGGAACCCTATTGTTTTCGCTACGCTGTCCGTCTGTCCGTCACAGGCTATTTGCTCGAGAACCGTAAGAGCTACGGACCTGAAATTTTGACAGAGTGTGTAGACCTTTGGCCGCTACAACAACAAATATATGAGAGTTGAAAATCAAAGGGTGTTCCAAAACGAGAAACGAAAAATGTTAAAATCCCATGTAATATACATACAATTGTATGTACTCGTATGTACATATATGCACTTGAAATTTGTAAGGTTAGTGTATTTTTATACAGGCTACAACAATTAATACTAAAATTTAGAAAAATTTAAAGTAAAGCGTGTTCCATCAGTTAATGCAATTTTGACTATGTAATTTTGACAACTTGCTGTATCTTGGAAACCGTAAGAGCAAAACTCTTGAAATTTTCAAAAACGGTAAAACTAAAAAATCTAAAAATATAAAATCGCCAAACCGAAAAAATCACCAAAAACCAAAAAACAAAACCGCAAAACGAAAAAAAGCGCCAAATTAAAAAAATTTCTTAAACGAAAATAAATCGCGAAAAACCGGAAAAATCACCAAAACTAAAAAAATTGACAAAATGAAAAAAATCGCTGAAATTAAAAAAATCGCCAAAATGAAAAAAAATATTCAAAATTAAAAAAAAGTCGCCAAAAATTAAAAAACAATCGCCAAAATGAAAAAAAATCTATATTCTTATGAATTGAATAGGCTAAAGTTCATAACGCTTTTTAAGCCAAATTACATGTGATAATTATTAATGAACAAATAACATCAAAGTTAGTTGTAAATATGGTAAGACTGTTGTAAATATAGAGATAATAACTTTGAGCCTTCATTACAAAACACATGAGCAAATTGAAATGCAATGAATCAAACCAATTCACGTATTCCATTTGCAATAAAGTTACGTATATAAGGCAGACATCTACATCAACTGACACACAGTGGACCAAAACACAGAAGAACGCTGATGAGGAAGGTTTAGTGGCCTTCGAAAACGGCTGGCTGTTCCGTTCAACTATGTGTTGTTGTCAGAATATTTACAACTAACTTTGATGTTATTTGTTCATTAATAATTATCACATGTAATTTGGCTTAAAAAGCGTTACGAACATTAGCCTATTCAATTCATAAGAATAAAGAAACAAATACAGTTCGAAAAATAATAATTAACTAAAAAAAAAAAAAATCTCCAAAATTTAAACTAAAACGCCAAAAACTGAAAAAAATCGCCAAAACGAGAAAACAGCGAAAAAAAACAAAAAAAAAATTATTTCAGCTGAAAAAACGTCAAAAACTCCATATTATAAAATGCTCAAGGTCCAACGTACGGAACCCTTCGTCGTCGCACTTTACTGAATTTATTTTTATTATTTATATATCTATATAAATATTTTTGTTTATTTAAGTGTTTCTTTTGATTTGAAAACTATGTTTCCTATTTATGTACATACAGAATTGTGTACTCGTATTACACATCCCGCTTTCTAAAAAAAATATATTTTTAAATTCCGCTTTTTGGCGGTATTTTCTTCAAAATCCCGCTTTTTGATCGATCATGTCCCGCTTTTTGCAAAAACCATCGGGTCACGTTAGCTATGCCATGTGTAATTTGCACAATATTTATAGCGAACCCATATTCGGGGTCCATATTCTCTATCACTATCCCTTTCCTAAAGAATCTAATACCTACACAAAAAAAATTATTCACCAAACTGAATCAATTGAATTTTTAATTGTAATATTTCATTTGAGTATAAAAACTTAATTCATATTATCAAATTGCTTATAGGTGAAAATTTAATTGATATTTTAACTGATATTACAAATATTTTAATTGATATTACAAAACTATTCATGTTCCTTTTTTGTGTGTAGTAAATGTCGTAGGCATTCACTGCCTGAGTGTTACTTCTCTTTAAAAAAAAATTTGGTTTTGATTTCTCTCTGACAATAATAAAACTCTCAACATGGGCATGCAATAGATGCATTAAACACATTCGACACAGCAGGCTACGGGCTACAATCTGTCAAAAATAGAATACACACATTCTTATGGTAACAATTATTTTAACGACAGCAGGCTACACGACTGCACGACCACCGTTGTAGCTGTCGCCAACTTTAAACTAATTTCTATTTCTCTGGCTACAATGAGCAAATGCAGTGTTGCCAGTATAATACAAAATGGTGAATCAATGATATCGTACAATTATTTCATACTACTTACTAGAAACAATATCCAAAAATTGATGTAAAGAATAAATTGATTCATTATTGTACTTTTATGTGAAATAAGTAAATTTTAAAAGAAAAATTAATTTTTATAAATGCAAAATATATGAAAGTGGCAATACTGAACTATGCATTTGTACTTGAATATCAGCTGCAGATGGTGCTGCTGCCGTCTCCAAAATAATTAAGTAGCTGGCTACGAGGCGACAAATGCTGCTAGCGGCATTTGAAGTCGTGTGTTCGTGTAGCCTGCTGTGGTGAATGTGTTTAATGCAGAAATGGCTACCCTCATATTGAGATAATACTGACGAGTTAAGTTAACCTTATTTCGCCATCATATAGCCCCAAAAATAAATCGTTCAAGGTCAAAAATCTTAAACTTATTTATCATAACTCTCTTATGTGCATCCTTTTCCTCCTCTAAAGCTTAATTTTTTTTCTTATTCTTAACTTAATAGAATGTTGTAGAAATAAATTCTCTTCATTCCATCAACGAATACGATTTTTTTAAGCCACATCTAACGCACGTAATTTTAAATTATATAAAATTATAATCAGCAGCAAATGTATAATTTTGTACTTTTTTTAGAGAATATTTTTTTATATTGTTTTCATTCCCTGTAGATAGCATAATCATTATATAACACAACAACAATATGAAAACAATATTTACAAAGAAATTGTAGAATTATAGAGGCTGCAGCAGCAACTACAACCAACGCCAACATCAACATTCAACAGAAACAACATGAACAAAAGCAATAGAGAGAGAGAGAAAAAAACTAATAAGAAAATAAGTATCAGTTCATAATTTGTTTGTAAATATGTCTGTCTGTCTGTTTGTCGTTTTCTAAATTATACACGTCAAGACGAAAACAAAAATGTTGGTCTTTTGACCGTCTGTCCGCCTGGTGACCTTGAAAAAGAAAATTATTATTAACTGATATTTGTTATTATCGCTGCTGCTATTATTATTTTTTTATTGCTTTCGTAATGAATTTGAATAATTACTTTTGAAAATAAAAGTTAAAACTCAAAACAGTGAACTCGCACAAAGTTACAGTGGAACACAGGTGCATATGAGACAATCATGAAAGATTAATGGATGGATATGACTACCATATCAGCCAGGGGTCGATCTCGAGCTAATTACTTTGGTCAATAGCCCCTCAACTTTAAATGCTCGTACTTCTACAATATTTTGTAAAGCATATAAGAATTTGTTCATATATCACGGTGTGTACGGTGTGCGACAACGAAAACATATCGCTCATTTACCTCAATAGTGTCATAACTCTAAAAATGCGTTTTTGGGCTAATGTTGCAAAATAATTCGGCATTTCGTATTTTATTTTCTGTAAAAATTTCATATCAATAGCTTGTATTAACACCTCGTGAGAGAAGAATATTTTTTTTATTAGTTTCATTAGTTTTTATGAGTTGTGACACTACTATAGTGAGCGATATATTTCATTTGTACGTTTGAAATATTCTTATATGATTTATATAAAGTTACGGCTGAGTTAGAGGAATGAATATGTCGCTGCTTAAATGTTAAACAGAAAAGCTGGAAATTCCAGCCAAACACTAGAAACAAATTAAAACTTTAATAATCCCTAGTACACGTTCAAAGCTTTTTTTTATTTCATCGTGACATACAAAAATTCATAAAAATTTATACTTTTAAAAAGATTGATTGCTGAAGGGTGTTAATCTTTGAAATATGAATTAATTGCTAGACCCTGAACGAAAATTATTTCTGCTTAGAATGACCATGAGAAGGCTGTGACGAGTGTGACCTTATAAACCTTAGCTCATACTGAATTATTACTACTTTTATGATTATGATTCTGTAAAGTATTGAGTAAAACCCATATTAAAATTTTGGTGTAGTAAATTGTTCAAAGTCTTTTGGATTTGGAATAAGGAAATTAAAATGTTTCTTAAAAAGAAAAACTTTTACAAAAGTCTTACGAGTGTGACTTAGTATAAATACTCAATGAAAAGTTCCACCTCACCACCCGTAATTTTGATTATTGTTCTTACTGGAGACATCAGAGATTTTAAATGAACCTCTTAAAAAGTTGCTTAACCCTTATGTGAATGACAAGGTACCCGGGTACCTTTGGCCTTTTCAGCTTAATTTTTTATAGAAACAGATGGTCTACATATTTTAAACTTCATGAGAACTCCTAACTATTAATAAATTTTAAATTATCATTATTTCTTAGCTAAAAAAATATTTTGAAAAGGCATGGTGGTCTTACACCCACATATGTAGATAAATAAAAAAAGCAAAAATGAACACTAAGCTACAAATAAACTTCCCCTGACCACTTCGCGAATAATTTAGAGAGTTTGTTGAATACTTATAACAAATGGGTTTGGAACATCTAGTGCAAGCTTTACGTGTTTTCCTTTTCTTGTTTTTCTTTTTATTTTTGATAAAAAATGTTTTTTTTTCCAATACAGTTTCCTTATAGGTACCCGGGTACCTTGCAATGCTGTTAAAGGTGTTTCCTTTTGCCATTCACATAAGGGTTAACAACTATTCTTATATATTCTTTTTGATGGACTACAAGGAAGGTTACAACAACAAGGCAGCTTACATTTAGCTTTATTGACTAGCTTTTTTAATGAGCGCGGCGACTTAAAACTACTGCTTTTAGACATATACAAAACGTATACAATTTGAATTTCACTATTTCTTCCCTAACATTTGTCATTCTCGATTATTTATTCCTTTTTCTTCCAAAGATTCTTTAGCCATAATAATTTTCGTAGCATTTTTTCTTTTCCTTCCCCTTTCTCTCATATTTTTTCTTTGTTTTGATTTTTTATTTTTAACATCCATTTTTAAAAAAAAGTAGCACTTCAGCTTTGGTGTGCCGGGTGTGACCAAATGTTTAATACAACTAGTTACTGGCATATTAAAATGAACGTTCACAAAATTTTACTATATTATCAATTGCATTTTTTTTAGTGTTGGAAGATATCAAGTATTTATTATTTACAGTTAAATTTTTTTAACTTTTTACAATGTTGAATGTGACGGGTGTGACCAAAAATTTTAATGTTTTATATAATCCACAAAACTTTTCCCATAAGACATATAAATTTAAACTTCAACAAAAAGCAGTTTTTAAAACAGATGCGCAAGGAAATAAAAGAAAACGTAAAATAAAGATCAATCATGCTCGTTTCAAATCATTTTCAAATTGATAAAAATAAAAAAAATTTAAGTTTTTAATTCATATATAATTGTCATGATCTTGAGAACATCAATTGAACACAGAGAATATTTCAACTTAAAATGTACGCAAACAAGGTTAATTGAATATATTTCTGCAATGATTTTGTTTCATATGTGTTTCATGTTAATCTAACATGATTTATAATATTTTTCAAAGAAAATGTTTCCTTTAGAAATAACTTTATTTCACTTAACTTTAATTATTATTGTTCGAACTTCATTTGTTACTATATTTATGATTTGAACAGGCTAAATAAAGTTCGCATCGCTTTGTAAGCCAAATTACATGTGATAATTATTGATGAACAAATATGTAACACCAAGGTCAGTTGTAAATATTCTGACTAACACATAGTTGAATGGAACAACTAGCTGCTTCCGAAGGCCACTAAACCATCATCATCAGCGTTCTTTTGTGTTTGGTCCACTGTGTGTGGTGTCAGTTGCTTTATATACTCAGCCATCATTGCAAATGGAATATGTGAATTGTTTTGATTCATCTTATTTCAATTTACTGAAAGTTTTTTTATAATGAAAGCTCAATTTTACCATTTCTATATTTACAACAGTCTTGCCATTGTTGTTTGTTCTTTACTTATTATTCACATTTAAGTTAATTTCTGGCGATATCTGGGGACAGATCGTGAATTTCAAACTTTTTGTATTCAGAGACATATAATAAAATTTCATGGTAAATATTTTAATAAAACATTTTAACAGTTCAAATTCGATCTAAGAGTCCTTGTTTCACAAATACGGAGAAGAGTTAGTGGGTTAAAAAAATATTTCGCAAAACTGTTCCTGATAGGATCTTACAAAAAAATTGCTGTACATAACCTGTACCAAAAACTCAAAACCTCAAAAGCATTTCAAGCCTGGACTAAATTCTAATGATTACATTAAGTTTCGAGCTTTGTTGTATTCAGTCATAATATTATGTTCCATATGTAATGTCAAATATTTTAGTTGAATATCAATTTTTAAAAATTTTAAGCTCTAGAAACCAACGCTGGTAAAGTTAAAACGTTTTAGCAAATTGTTCCGAACAAGGTATTGAGTGAAAAAGTTTAGCTTATTCCTTACTTGAAATGCTATACTTTCTCATTTTTATTTGCCGATTTGCCATAACGAACTAATTTTTTTTTTTATAGCTGGAGTGAATCACATCGCACCCCGCTTATATTCTGTTTACACATTCAATTACTTTGGTGTCAATTTAAATTCTTTTTAAATGCAACTTATTCTTTTTTTCTCTTTTTACTATTTCTCATCATTTTGAAAATTTAATAAGGAAAAAGTTTTCACAGTCTCATCAATATGGAAACATCTCTCCTACCCCGTGCAACATACGACAATTTTTGTTTAGCAGATTCATCATAAGATGTATGATTTTCATACTGGCATTGTCATAAATTTGACTAAATTAAGTAAAATTAAAATTAATAATGTCTTGATTTGTGGTTCCGTGATGATTTTTGTTTTATGATTTGTTTTATTTATTTAGTTCTTTTTTTTGTATTTCTTTTGCTTTTTATTTATTTTGTTCACATTTATTTACATTTAAATTATGCCAAAGCACCAGCATTTATTTGCGTAAACGCGAAGCTGTAGCATAAATGCTGAGAATCTCTAATTGAATTTCCCCAAAAATACACTCGAAGAAATTTGCCAGTCATCAGAGTTGCCAGTTTAATCTCTTTGTAATTTTCATAATCACAAAATAATAAGGGCTAATGTTACTACTTAATCCTAATTTTAGGAAAACTTAACGCTTAAGTGTAGAGATCGACCGAAGGCGTTTTTTTTGGCCGAAGCCGAACTTCGGCTAAAATCCTAAACTTCAGCCAAAACCAAAACCGAAGCCGAAGCCGAATGTTTTAAATTTTAAAAATGATACTTGTTTTATATGAATTAAGAAAAAAGTTTGCTTTTTTGAGATCACTGAAATAGCTGTAATATCTATTGGATACATAACAAGAAAAATAAAACTATTTTGCAATTTCTAGATTGCTTTTTCATATGATCACTCACAAGAACGTCCAAGTAAAAGAAAATAGAAAGCAACAGGGTTGTATTTCAAAGCAACCCTTTCAAAACGTTAAACACAATAGAAACTGTCGGCGAGCAACGACCAAAAATAATGTTATTTTTCTAGCTTGGAATGAAAAATATTCGGCTTCGGCTAATCGGCCGATTTTTGCCATAGGCCGAATGTTGGCCGATTACCAATTTTTGGCCGAAGGCCGAAGCCGAAGCCGATTAATCGGTCGAACTCTACTAAAGTGGTCTTTAAATTTTGTTTATTATTTTTGGTTGCGGATAGTGGAAAGCTCCGTAGATATGCGGAGTAGCTGCTAAAGCAGTCACGGACAATCAGCGGTTCCGAGTGGAGAGTCTCAGAGGGTTTCCGGGTGGCGCCGGACTCCTAACAAATTCTGATACTGGAACGTCAAGGCGAGTAATTGGCGCCTTCAAATAACCAATAGTCACCTATTGCCAGCGACTGTTCCTCATGTTAGAGGCGGCTGAAAGCGGGCGTCGGCACGCTATATAAACGTGATATAAGGCTTCTAAGCCAGCCCGCCTGGAGGTCATGCTGGCAGCCCCTGTTGCTCATCTTAAACCATTTGATTACCGTAACCGTATCGCGTTTTAGAGTTCCGTACACCAAAGGTGAAAATGAACTCTATAGTATTCGCAACGATGTCCATCTGTATATTATAGGCTGTTTTCTGGAAAACCGTGAGATTCACGGACCTCAAATTTTCAAAGAATATGTAAAACTTTCGCCCCTTCAACAACAAATATATGACAGTTTCAAATTAAAAATTGTGTTCTAAGATTAGGTTGGATTAGCAGGCTGCTGATAAGGAACGGTGAAATTTACACAGAGAAAACAGTGACTACTAAATTCCTCATAAAATAGAACAAAATTAATAAGAAATCTCTATGGTTTTTTTTCAACAAGGAAATATTATTTCATAGAGAAAACCATTTTGAAAAAATCAAGAAGATTTTTTCAATAAAAAATAAAAAATAATTGCTTCTTTATTCCCTGTAATTATGTATTTTCATTTAAATTCTATACCATATACATATGTATGTATGTATGTATGTAGTATATTGTATATGTTATTTATTTATACATACATACATACATGTTAAATTCTTAACTAACTTACTCACCAAGCACTCTACCCAATATGCTAACAGCCTGAATAACCATTGAAATTATTGTGCAAACATTCTTATACAAAAATGAAAAAGATCATGAAAACATTATCTCTATGTCTATTTATAGAAACAAAATAACAATACACCTCATAAAATAAAGAAGATTTCCTTATTAAAAAACTCAATAAGATGATTTACATATAATCATATAGTAACCTACTAAAATCAAGAAGAAACCCTTATTGAAAAAAAATCAATAAGATAGCCTAATAAAATCAAGAAGAAAAACTTTTTAAAAAAATTAATAAGGCAACCTAATAAAATCAATAAGAAATCCCTATAGTTTACAATTTATAAGAAAACCTGATAGAATCAAGAAGTTTTTCTCCATGGATTGTTTTTTGGTGCCAAAAATAACGGAAATTGAGTAAAAACAGTTGAATAATAAGATTTCTTCTTGAGTTTATGTGGTTTTCGTCTTGATGAAATTAATAAGATTTACTACATAAAAACAATAAGGAATCTCTGTGAAAAAATCTTCGCTTCTTTCTGCTGGGATACCCCTTAGCCTAAAAACGTTTCATAGAGAGGCAGTTTTTTCTCTGTGTAGAGTCCAGCTCACTTGGGTCCAATGCAATGATCCCTTTGTGCTACCTGTGAGATGAAGAGTTGATAGTGAGAGAGGGTGACGGGGAAGGGATAGCGATAGAGAAGACAGGTGTTGAAGGAAAGTTTTGTTCTTTTTTTTACAAGTCAGCTTTTTTGCACGTTTTTAATAATGCAGTGTTGCAGAGCCTCTGATGTCAATGAGGCGTATGAAATTTTGAAACTGTGGTAGCCATTGTATTGGTTATTTTACTTCGTCGATGATACTGCTTGTGTTCTAAAGCGAGCAACAAACCATGTTGGAATCCCAATGTGACATACGGACAATTATATCAAGCCATAACAGCCAAAAAAGCTTAACCGATTTGCGATCTCAAATGATAGATTTTGGTTAAAAATATATATATATAGACAATTGAAATTTTCAAAGCTAGTGTATTTTTATGCAGACTACACCAATTAACACTGTAATTTAAAAACGCAAAATTAAAGGGTATTCTTCTGTGGTGCGATTCAGTAACTTTTAACGATCCGACAATCGTAATTTTTGTCTATACATTTTATCGCTTGCAATAAGGATTGTGTGATTCTGTGATTCTGTAACTTCTTTTTAACGATAGTACGCAGCTGATACAGCAGCACATACATTTTTGTCGCTTAAATATCGACACAGCTGACATTAATCTACAGCGAATATCGTAAAAATGTTACTGAATGGCAAATTCGATAAATTTTCATTATAATTATTTTAACGATGCGATTATCGTTAAAAAAAGTTAATAAATCGCACTACTACTTAATGTAATTTTGAGAAGTTGCTGTATCTTGAAAAGCGTAAGAGGCAAACTCCTCTTGAAATTTTTAAAAACGTTTCAATTAAAAAATTCAAAATTAAAAAAAATTACACCGCGAAAAATCGCCAAAATGAAAAAAGACCTTAAATAAAAAATATCATCAAAAATAAAATCAATCGGTAAAATGCAAAAAAAAACTCCAAAACTAAAAAGATGGCGACCGAAAGAAATTGTCATAACTAGGGAAAGGATTTTCATGCACTTAAAAAATCACGTTTTATGTACATAAAATATGCAGTAAAAATATAAAAATATGCATTTAAAACTAATAATCGCATATTTGTTGATTCACAAAGATATTTTATTTACTTTGATCTATGACCAACGACAAAAAACATGTATTTATATGAAAATCCTTTCCATAGTCATAACGAAAAACAGTGCCAGCACAAAAAAAAAATATTCTAACTAAATGAAAAAAAATTAAAGCTGACAACAAATAAAATCGCCAAAGAGAAACGAGCGCCGCACACTGTCGCGAGGGCGGCCAAAAATTAAAAAAAACTTGTTTTGAATTAAAACGAACAAATTACAGTTTGTTGCATGTGCAATATTCTAATTAAGTAAAATCAAAAAAAATTTTTTTTAAAAGGTTTATTTCTTAAAGAGTTTTGATGATTGAAAGTCAACATTTAGTTTTAGGACAGTATGCAACTATTTAAAAATATAGTACGGACACATTCTAACATTAACAGGTTGATTAAACAAATTTTTAGATATTTGTAGTGCAATAAAAAACAAGAGGAATATTGCTATAATATGGCTACAATACAGTTTTTCAATATATTGTAACTGATATACGATGCGCCGTTGCTTATAATGTGAATGGAAAGAAAAGGATCTGTAAATGAAAAAAATTCGAGTTAAATGGTATATAGAAAAAAATATAAAAAAATAAATTTTTCATACTTTCACATTATATTTCTATTTTAAATCTACCTATTAAAATTTTTTGTGTTCTCGTCCACCTTCCCCCCCCCCCCCTTACAATTTAATTTTACAATATTTTTTAAGTTAGAATTTGAATATTTTCAGTATTATATTTAGTTCCAGGACATCTGGGAAGCATACTAGTCCTTGAAATTTAAATGCCGACATTTTAGGTGTGATTTACATTATATATTGTATTTAGTTAAACATTTAACTAACTATAAGTGAAGACAATTTGTTTTGCTCCATTTTGCTTTTTTAAAAAAGGACATTTTTGAGGTATGCGTATCCTTTCTATAAATTGACCAAAAATTTTACAAAGCAATAAATATCTTTTATACAATTTCATTAAGTTACAATTATTTTTTTCTCTCTTATGGTAATATTTTATTTCAGGATATATGGGAAGGACACGAATCCTTATTAATTAAATGACCAAAGTTTATGTGTTATTATACTTTACCAATTAAAACATGTGTGCCCAATTTCATTTCTTTACAATAAGTCCTTCTATTTTTGGCCGCTCGTTATATGAACTCACGACACTGTGCGCCGCACGCAGCAATTTACTGAATTTATTTATATTTAACTAACTGAAAACATATCAACTTTAATTACTGAGAAGTTTAAACTTTTCAAAATAACGTCAAAAAGTTAGCAGAAAAATGATTTTTGTCAAGGTTAATTTGTGGTTTTATCATTTGTTCAAAGGCGTAGAAAGGGAATTAGCTACGCCAATGCATTTGTTGCCATATTCCATTTTCCAATGGAGATATTGTCACATCTGTCAAATTTATTATTATTTAGTACACCTGTCTAGCTCTTCATTTGGCCTTAAATATGAGGTGCTAAGAACCAAAGAGTTACATGTGCCAAAAATCATTACGAACACATTATAGTGAAAGCGTCGTCGACTTCACATCAACACGACAGTGAAAACTGTCACTTGTCTACTCTTTGTCGACAACAATTGACTACTATTAATATGATACATTAATTTACAAAGCCTTAGAGATAAGTAAGAGATTGTCAATAAGAGCTAATTGTTGCCGATAAAGAGTAGACAAGTGTCAATATTTATTGTCGTCTTGATGTGACGTCGACGACGCCATTCACAAAAAGGGGGAATCCCCCCTTGTGGCAGCCATAAAAACCCCAAAAAATCTATTGCAAATATTCTACTTTTTAAGGGATGCTTACGCTTCCTTTTCTCCAGTTCCTTCCAACTCTAGCGGAAGCACTAGTCAGTAAATAATTTACTGGAACTGGGAGTTTTTATACTTAAATTTTTTTCTAGGGTGTAAACAATATTTTAAGCTTAAATGGGTATAGAAAATTGCAAAAAATGCTACTGGGATCGACTGAGCTGCCTGCCGATACGTTTGCATCAAAGTTTTTGATTTCTGTTCTTTTTTTTTGTAGCTGCCTCTAAGAACAATTGTCTCAAACACTAAAAATTAAAATTAAATGAAACAGAATGAACGCAACAAAAAATAATAAATAACAAATTCAAGTAAAATTTTTATAAAACGAAAATGTCTACATGAATGAGGGCACAAAAACACTTTAACAGATGCAAAACAATAGACACCGGTTTGTCTCCTTCACAAAAATATGAGTGAGAAAGCAATTGTTCCACCATCGATTGCAGAAGAAGCACAAGGTTCCCAGACGCTCAAATAATAAAAATATAAAATAAAACGCACAATCATCATCATCGTCACAATCATCATCAAAGTCAAGTCAAACTAAATAAATACGATTTGTCGGTATATTTCATTGTGTGTTGCTTGCACTTGATAGAGACTTCAAGATTTTTATCGGTTTGAAACAATGATGTGAGCAGGATGATCACAATGATGACTTACTCCCTTCAAACGGTCATCGTTATACAACTGACTTCTTATTCTTCTTCTTCCTCCTCTCCCACTACTCTATACTAAAGTTATTACAATTGCATTAAGAATAATATTTTCTTGTTCACAGACTTCATATTAAATTCTCAAAAAAACCAGCAAGATTGTGTGAACATGTCAGTGTCATAAATTGATGATCAACTCAACTTGTTGATTTGCTCACAACAAATGAACAGACAGATGATACGCTTTCATTCACTCACCCGTTCGTTCATTTATTAACCAGCACGGTATACTTTCCGATTCGAATTGAGAACTTACACTGTCTTCCAGTTTAAAAATCAATTGCTTGGACATTTTTTATTTAGAGGCACAAAATATAAAAGTGATTTATGTTTATTTCACAGGCAATTATAAATAACACAACACCGTGGTTTGGAAGAGTTTTAAAATAAAGTAAAAGTGTTCAATATGTGTACGCACTACTGGCAAACTCGAAATTAAAGTAGGAGTGGTAGTCGCTAACTCAATCCAAAAACAGCAAGGACACGATCAAAAATCTCGATCAGGCGTATACACAATGGGCGGCGTTTTCTGAAGTTGTTAGCACGTTGACTACAAAACCGAAGGTCCTGGGTTCGATCCCGGTCTCCGACAGCCATTAAAATAACAACACCACACATTTGTCTGATGTGCATTAGTGTCCTTTGTAAAAAAGGTTCTAGAGATGCAGGCATTAAGGTACTGGCCACTAAACTACACCGGCTTCAGCGCCCTTCTTCATTGTAACAGAATCATCGGCGAAATAAAATAACTAATAAAATGGCTACCAAACTCGGTTTCAAAATTGAATACTTCTCATTGACACCAGAGGCGCTACAACACTGCCATATTAAAAATGTGCAAAAAAGCAGAGTTGTAAACGAATGAAGCTTTCCTCTATCTCTTACTTCACCAGCTGTGTTCACCCTCACTCACTATCTTCTCTTCAACTAACAGGCAGCATTGTATTGAACCCAAGTGAGGTGAACTCTAAAGTTCACCATTCCTTAGCAGCTGCCTGCTAACCTAACCTAATCTAACCTATATGCAACATCTATTTTGGTTTATGAATATCGAATATCTCTTAATGAGATGGGCAAGATATTCTAACCTAGCGTTAATTTGGGTATCAAGGCATTAAGCTGAACCTCCGGAAATGATATAGCGGGCTGGCGAGTCAAAAAGTGATCTGGACTGTCAAATCTGCAGATTGACAAATAATTGGTTATCCTTTGAAATATTGCAAATCAGAAATAAAGCAGTTTCTCTTCAGAATTGCGTAGACTATATGGTCAAACGAGGTTACCTGTTCTACCTCACAATTAACTTGGCCACATAACAATTCCAGATGATCCGCCACTTTGTGATCAATTCCGTATATGCCAGAAGTTTAAATCTTGCATAAAATAATGACTTCTGAAAGAAACGGTTGAACACCAAGTCTATCACTTTCCCGCTCTTTCTGATAAAATCGGAGTATCGTTGGGTTCTCAGTTTTGCAGGACTTTGCATAGATATCGGAATTCGACATTAGAAGGATAAATATATTTGTACAAAACTCAGAATGGTTTATATGCATGGGTGAGTGGGATGATGAAGGGAAATGTATCTGTCCTTCTAACCTACCCAGACTGTACAATGGGACCCATGAGGACTCAACTGAGCCGTTTTCTCATGATACTGGCAGCCTGTAAAACTTAACTTTACCTTTGCACTTATTTTATTATTTTTCATTTACACATTTTATAAACTAATAAGTTAGAATATTAGTAAATTTTAGTGAAAACGACTAAAGAGCTCCGAGCAGATTTTTGCGGAACATATTAAACTTGTAATTCTTCAACTAATTGCATCTTAACGGGGACATAATGAATTAAAATAATTTACAATTGTATTTGCCCATTTTCTATAAGTGTTTGAACATAATTTATGTTTTTTCATTTGTTAGTGTTGGATCCAAACTGAAGAGCATCACTTATTCACAGAAAAAAAATCTCAAATTATCACCTTGAATTTAGAAAAATTATAGGAATCGGTTGACCTTGTGGGTCATCCCTGAAACTTAGAAAAACAATTTTTTTAATTTTAGTCAAGTTGGCAGCAATGTCTTTTTTGAGGTTAAGAGCTGATTAGATTGTGAACTTTATATACTTATGCCCATTTTTTGACTTGCTAATCAAACTGTAATTATTTTAGAGTTCTATTTAGATACGAAATTGTGTTTTTGAGTGCATATTTAAATAATACTTAAATGCCCCATCTTGTGTAATTAAATACTATTTAACTTTTATGATCGCACCATATGTTTTTATGCGTGTATGTATTTATTGAAAATATACACATGAACTTCATGTGGTCGTATTGACAAGAAATTGGTTTAATTTTCATATATACGAGGGCGGTTCGGAAACTTCTTAGCCTATCAATGAAAGAGAATAGTTAGTTTTTCAAAAATATTTTTATTTTTCAATATAATCTCCTGAAACTTCAATACACTTAGTCCAACGCTTTTCTAGCAATTCTATCCCTTGATAGTTTTCCTCAAGGTCTTCAAAATAGTGGTTTACAACTGTAATTGCATCTTCATTTGAGGTAAAACGCTTGCCAGCAAGGAATTTTTTTAGATTTGGGAACAGGTAAAAGTCACTGGGAGCCAAATCAGGAGAATAAGGTGGGTGGCCAAGCAACTCGTACTTTAATTCGTTGATTTTAGCCATTGTTAAAACACTCTTGTGCGCTGGTGCGTTGTCTTGATGAAAAATTATTTTGTTGTGTTGTAAGCCAGGACGTTTTTCTCGAATTGGTACATTTAATTGATCCAAAAGGTTGCAATAGTACTCTGAATTTATTGTTTTACCCTTTTGCAGATAGTCAATCAATAAAATACCTTTGAAGTCCCAAAAAACCGTTGCCATAACCTTACCAGCCGATTGAATTGTTTTTGCCTTCTTTGGGGCACCTCCTCCAGCTTCAGTCCATTGTTTGGATTGTTCTTTTGTCTCTGGAGTATAGTGGTGGATCCATGTCTCATCAACAGTTATGAAACGACGCTTAAAATCCATTTTATTTCGCTTAAAACGACCCAAACAAGCTTGAGAAATGTTCATTCTTATGCGTTTTTGGTCGACTGTTAACAAATGCGGCACCCATCTTGCAGAAAGCTTTTTCATCTGTAGTTCTTCATGCAAAATTAAATGGACTCGATCATTTGAGATGCCCATGATATTAGCTATTTCACGCACTTTTATTCGTCGATCATTTAATACCATATCATGCACTTTGGCTGCAATTTCTGTTGTTGTTGCTGTTTTTGAACGTCCACTACGTGGTTCATCTTCAATGCTTGTACGACCACGTTTAAATTCAGCAACCCAATTTTTTACTGTTGCATATGAAGGAGCACTTTCACCTAACACATTCACCATATCATTATGAATTTCTTGTCCCGATAAACCTTTTTTATGTAAATATTTAATGACACCACGCATTTCTAATTTTTCCATTGTTAAAAAATCGCGGATGCGTCTTTTGTGAACACCTGTTTCTATATGAAGGAGTTGCCAGATCGAAACAAAATTTAACATGTGTTCATAGCAGAGATGGAAGTTTCCAAAACACTTAACTTTTTTCTGTTTGTACCGCGCTTTTTGTGCTAGGCTAAGAACTTTCCGAACCGCCCTCGTATATAATATATACACTATATAGTTTCATATCATGGAATAAATAAATAGAAAAATGCATTCTGATGCTCCTTTGGTTTCCTAAAATGAGTTTTTATGATATTTATAATTTTCTGCATTTTGATAACCTAACTTTCTTATTTATGTTAAATATCTGTTTTTGAAAACCCTTCCATAATACTGGGATATTTTTCAGTGCTACCGTACTTTCAACTTAATTTAACAAGAACTTTCATCAAACACTGAAAAAATTAAATCGTATTTAAATACAACTTAAATTTAAATAAAAACTAGCTAATTACGTACTTAAATATTAATAAGAAGATTTTGTAAAAAATTTCGTTTCTAAACGTTTCAAATTTCTATGAAAAATATTAAAAATTCGTTTCAAAAAATATTTTTTCCATAAAAATCTCAAAACGAAAAAAACGTTTCTATTTACATAGTTTGCCTTTAAGTTAAAAACTGGGGCTTATAGCATATTTCACAAATGTTATATAAATATGAGTTCATATTTTAAAGATCGGTTTTCATTAATTTTTGTTTTGAAAAATTACTTTTGTATATGAATTGATATTTAAATAAGTTGGTGAAATAGGATCTTAGTAGTGAAAATTTTCGAAATCTACCTATCTGCAGTCTAAGGGAAGTTCTATGGCGGTAAACTTGTGTTTTATCCGATACACACATACATATAAGCACACACACACACACACATAAAAACATCATAGCGAAAATAGTCTGAATCGACCCCTTAAAACATCAAAATATGATTGTTGCACATGCGATATTCGAAAATTGGGGTAAGATCAGTAACTTCCTATAGCGGGAAGTTAAAGACTAAGGCCGCGCTTCCATCTGTATGTCATGTGCCACATAAGCGTAAAAAAGCGTAACCACTTATTACTAATGAAAAACTGTTTGATTCAGACATGTATTTATTAAGCTAAATAGTTCCATACATAACTAATAGACAATTTTATAGAATCCGACATGATTGGAAACTGTTTAAATCAATAAATACATGTCTGAATCAAACAGTTTTTCATTAATAGTTAGTTGGTTACGCTTTTTTTTAGCAAGTGACACACAAGAAATGCCAGATGTAAACTCAGCCTTAACATTTAAACTTTTGTTTAAAAATTTAATTAATCAAAAGTTTAATTACAACTTTAATATAAGTAATCGAATTTTGGTTTTTGCTTTAATTAAAGTTGCTGATTGAAGCAATAATTTTATTTTGTTTTAGCAATAATTTGCTGGACAAACTCTTCAACCCACTGTGCAAATCATGTGCATATGTATGTATGTACATATTGCTCATTTACGTCAATAGTGTCACAACTCAAAAAAACTAGTTTTGCAAAAAACAATTTGCATACAACTCAATGGAAGACATGAAGAAATATTCTTCTCGCAGGAGGTAATGGTGCAAGATATTTATATAAAATTTTTGCACAATAGCCCAATTCACAATCTTGTGCAAATGGTCTTGCATCGTTGCATGTGCAAAATGATATAGTATATTGATACTCACCCCTAAGAATTGTTAAGTGGTGAGTATATAAACTAAGAAATGCTGCATTATTATTCATTATTAACTAAAAAAAAATTCATTTTTTGAGTTATGGCATTATTGCAGTAAATGAGCGATATGTAATTCAAGGGAGCGTCAATTTGAAAATTCAATTAAATCAATTAAAGGGCCCCTTTGTAAATACGATTTATTTTTATATATGAGAGCATAATAATTTGTTTCCCTTATCGTTGCATCAGCAAATAAAAAGAAGCAAATGTTTTGTTGTATTGACAACTGCAAGCAACATCTGACATTTCCATTAAAATCATTTGTCGGTCTTAGACTTCTTCTTTCTACGCTGATCCCTTGCAATTTCATTTAACCTTAAAGAGTTTAATTTTCAATGACAATTAATTTGTTTAGTGCAATTTATTTTATTTCTTTTTTTCGTTCTTCTTTCGTTTAATTTTTAATGGCTTGACAACATTTCGTTTGTGTATTTGAAATTGCAATCAATTTAATTTTAATCCAACTCTGTATTTAGCCGGTGAATTGTTTGAGTTTTTGACATTTTGACCTTTGGAGGTCAATTAAATTGTCTTCGTTGTTTGTACAACATGGTCGTTGTGGTTGTGGTTGGTGTCTGATTGCTGTTAGTTAATTCTTATGTGTTGCTGCTCAATATTTCATTGAAAGTGATGAAATGTTGTTGCTGCCTTTTGTTTTTGTCTTGGACAATTGTCTTGATTTAATTTTTCATCGCAACGATATTTTAATGCAATTATTACAATTTAATAGTTTTACATTTGAGAAAACAACACCAACAACCAAATCTCACACAACACACGCAAACATTTAAATTGACCCATATAAAATTTGTTTCTGCTTAAGTGGCGTTGTATGTTTGTGAGTGTGTGTATGGTTGTGTGTATGTGTGTGTGTATATATTTTTCTCATAGCTATTAATTGAAGCACAGCCGCGAATAACGTTGTAAATAACATTTTTTAAAAAACCAATTTTTTCACAGATTACCATTAACATAACTCTCTTGCGTTGTTCAAACATCAAACCATCCAAAATTATATACCGTATCGCCGTCAAAATACAATTACAATCAGTCATTCGGTGGAAAACTTTGTAAGTAACTAATAAAATCATGCAAACGAAATTGTCGAAAATAATTGATAAATGTAGCAGAGATACAAAAAGGAAAGTGAATGCTAGTTACCATTATTTTCGATAAGCTAAAAAAAATTAAATGAGAAAACCAATCTTGCTTTAAAATACGTTTTTGGGCTCTCCTCAAAAATTATTATTTTGTCACTTAAAACGTTATTCGCGGCTAAGCTTCAATTATGGAATTAAATAATCGTTAATTCCACTTGTGTGCTTGTATGTACATTAGGGTGATTCTAAAAAAAAATTCTTTTTTTTTTATTATAATATTAATGATCAGATGGTTACCATCACACCAGAGCGTTCAATTTTCTACAAAAGCGTACCAAGAAATTTACTGTAGGACATTCCGTTCTTTACTTCAGAATGAATAAAATCAATTCATACCATGTAAATCGTATGGGACATCGAAAAGTGTGATACGCACCATCTCATCATTAATATTATGAGCTGATATTTTAACAGGCCTATTTTTTTACCTAAACAAAATTTAGAAACCTGGTTCTGAGAAAGAAAATTAATTTTTTTTTTGAGAATAACCCTAATGTACATACTTATGTGAGTTGTCTTAAATATAAAAATATTATTTCTGCTGTTGGCTTGATTAGAGCGTATTTAGGGTGATATGGCAATTAATGAACCATCTACAACATACCGGAAGTTCCGGCATTTGGATTACTTTTCATCTTGGGGTTAAATACGAGTACAATGATAACTTAGACTGAGTTTCGTTATTTCAGTTATAATGTTTTACCTATTTTAAAAGCTAAATATTTTAGAAATGTTAAATTCTTTGACACTAATTCATCATTGTTTACGGTGAGACAGAGAAGCATTAATGAAGCCTTCTAGGAGCGGAGATTCGAATCTTAAAATAAACTATGCTTTTCTTACTTCTAGCAAAATTTCTAAAAATTTGAAACTAATTTTTGGAATTTCATTTATGAAATGAGTTATTGAATAGTTTATAAAATAATAATAATTCTTTAAATAACAAAGTGCATCACGAAAAATTGTAACCATATACTGACACCAATACATGTTAAAATCCCAAATAAAAAGACCCGTGTCTTGGGGCCTCGGTGTAATTTTTGCAAAAAAAAAAAAACTGATAATTTTCTCAGACTCATATTTTACAAACCGTTTGGAATTTTGATTTACTCTCTGAGGCAAAGTTGTAGCTCTTGTTATAAAGAACAAAAATTGTGAACATATAAAATGAAAAATATATTTCATCTTCAAGATCAAAACCGCAAAAAATTAAAAAAAATTAGGTTTTTTTACTTTTTTTCCTCTGTTCAGGTCCATAGGTAGCAAACCGTTAAAAATTCAAGGAAACTATCAACTATAAAAATGTACCTAAGATCTCGATAAGCAACTTTTTAGAATATATGAACTTCCTAGGATTGATTCTTAATGCTAGGAACACAACTGGGACGAACGACGAATTTTTCGGTGCGAACTTTCGTCATAAAAAATAAAACACATGAGTGCATATGAAAATGAACACAACACCGCCGTACAACGAAATTCGTCGTGCGTGACGAATTCTTAGATAGATTTATTTCTAATTTATACGCCGACGAACGACGAAAAAACAATTTTCTCTCTCTCACTCTCTGTCTTTGTACACACAACCAGTGATGCCAACAATTCAGAGGCAAAACGAGCCAACGGAGTAGTCAAAAAGAGCTAAAAAGAGCTAAATCTAAAAATTTTAGATTTTTCCGTTTTAAATCTATGAATGTATTTATTATTCAATTTGTACTTCAAGATTTTTTAACATTAATAAAAATAATAGTAAGAAAAAATAAAAGATCCATTGCTAAAAACGGTGCATGTACTGAAGCATATAATGCAAGATTCGCTTGCGCAATTTGCGTTTGTGTGGGAACTTCTGGTGAAAATGATATACTTATATGGCTAGGATAGCACAATATCGTTAAATGGAGCCATACATTTTTTATGCTTTCGAACGGCGTACTAAATCAAAATATTTCGATATTATAGTTGAATTGCAACATTTGCACAAAGCTTTAGAAGGATCTTTTGTTAATTTAATCCAATTGTTAAACGAGGAATTTGATTTCTAAGCTTTCCTATATTTTTGGCACTAAGAATCCATTACAATAATTTGTCAAAATTTTTTTAATTATTTAGAAACGAACACACTAAATATATATATCTTACATAGTTGCAAAAAAGTATCTGCATTTGCAAAAAACATATTTACCAAAAATGTAAATGCCTCAAACACGAAACAATAGGGTAAAAACGAGAAAACTTACTACAAGATGCGAAAAGTGCTAAACGTGCTGTTTTTACAATTGAAAAGAGTTGTGTTAGCTCTTTTTTTAAAAAAAGAGCTAAAGGGAAAAATTTCGAGTTAGAAGCAATCAAAAAGAGCTAAATCTAGCTCCAAAATAGCTAAGTTGGCATCGCTGCACACAACAACCAACTTTATCAAATATAAGAGAGGAATTCGCTGCGTAAATTCGTCGTTATTGTGCTTCACACGACGAATTTACGCAGCGAACTCATATCGACGAATTCGTCGAGGTGGACGAAATTCGTCGTTCGTCCCAATTGTGTTCCTAGCATAACACGGTTTGGGTAGCGCTTAGGTAGCAGCAAAAGTGAAACATTTCCCGAAAAATTTTTAATTTCATTTGTTTTTCCTTTACTTCAACATTGAGATACTACTCGTATGCTATCTTACAAAAATAGTAAAAAAATATTCGTATTATGTTTATAATGTTGATGGACCTGGAGTTGCGAATCGCATTCTCTTAAGTTGTAGATCCAAATCGTCGTCTGAATCGTTCGGACACTTGTGGTGTCCCCAGGCGCTTTGCTTCCAGACTGCCCTCTATCATCAGTTTTTCTTCTCCAAATACTTGATTAACATGCTACAGGGAGATCGTGTGATTCCACCAACATACTTGGGGCAAAACTGGGAGGCACTGGTCTTTTTTTGGTCTTTTATCACGTAGTGATGTCCATATATGGTTATATTTCCGTGACTTATAAAATTACACACAGTGTAATATACGCTGATTGTCTGAAATCTGGCTTTATTCAGATATCGAGCTTTAAAGATGTTATTGGATCGTTTTATTTTTGCATGAACGTTTTCAGTACGTGTACTTTCATGTTTTGGTGACGTCAGAGCTTTCTTGTGGAGCTACGGCAATGACCGTGATCTTGCGGATAATCCACTAATGTTGGAGCATTTGAAAACTAAAAAAGTGGTTGAAAACTACTTCAAAACGATCCACTGCTGCAACCAATTTAGAGGTGATCATTTAAATGACATTGTACTTCGTACGTAATGGCAAGTTTCAAGTGTTATAATGAAGTAAAATGTTCATGGAAATTATAGCTTTATGTATGTTTTACTTACCTTTACTTTTGAAGACGAAAACTGGATAACGCGGATATGTCTACCTCTCCCTGCAAACAATGCGATTAGTACATGCATGCAGGTATAGTCTACTCCATAAAGTACCAAGACTAGCCCAAATATAATCGAGATGTATAAATAAAATATGGTCGATTAAATAATGTGATGTCTTAGGGCTGCAGCATTGTATGTATATATATATACATATTCCCCTAGGGTTCCATGGATGAAGGGTCTTTTAGCACGAATTTGGCGTTATTGAGTTTCTCTTTTGCTTCTTTCCTTTTTATACCCTTTACCAAAAATGGAAAATGGTACCTATGAAATCGGTTTTTCGAAGCTCCCAGAAAAGCTAGAGACTTTGGCCTTGGACTGGTGTATCAGAAATGGTCCACTATAGATTGGTATTGAAAATCAGTAAAATCGAGCAGACGGTTTCAGAGCTGGAAAACTTAAACTTGATTTTGCCATATAAAAGTAACTAGATAACAAAAATTTTTTGATTCTTTTTTAAATAAACTAATTTTATATTTCAGTACGAATTAATTTTGTATTAAAAATATAAAAAAAATAAAAAAGGTGTTTCCAGGGTTGGCAACTTTAACTTGTTTGTTAAATAAAAATAACCTGCTAAAACTAATTTTTCCTTTTTAAGCCCGGTACGGAGTTCTTACGGAATTTCAGGTTTGTAAATTTACATTTATTTCTACACGGAAAAATAATCGTGTAGCCTTTTGTGTAGAATTATATTTGAATCAACACAAATTCGTTTATTTATGAATTTACAACGCACAAAAACAATACAAATTAATTATAATATGATGCAAATTAGAAATGTCAAAAATTCCGTCACCAAACAATTGTTTGAACATTAATTTCTGTATCAGTTGACTGAAAAAAGTCTCCACTTATTTTTATAAATCCCTAATATAGGCAATAAATTTAAAAAATTTTGTGTATTTTTCTTTTGAAAGTCCGTACTAGCAAATGGAATTTTCTTTATGAAATTTACCAACCTGAATTTCAGTAATTTTTTTTACATACAGTTTGTATGAGAACCTGAAATTCCGTATGAACTCCGTACCAGGCTTTAACTATAAATTTAAAATATCTTACATTCTTAAAAGAATAAAATTGGTGTTAGAAATCAGAAAAATTTTAAATTGGAAAACTTACACTTTTTGTGATATATAAAAGTAACTAGGTCTAATAATTTGTTTTTATATTTCAATTTATATATACATTTAATGTTTTGGAAAGAACAGGTGGGTATAGAAAATTAGAAAAATAAAAGCCTCAGCTCCACAGCTGGAAAATTTAAACTCTTTTTGATATTAAAGTAAGTAAATAAAACTATTATTTTGCTTATTTCCTTTTTTTGTTCACTTAACATATTTTATATATATTTTTAAGGAACAAAATTGGTATAAGAAACCAAAAAAATCTAAAAGGATGATTCCAGGGCTGGGAAAAGTACCCTTTTTGATAAATAAAACTAATTAAATAAATCTAGTTATATCTTTAGCAATTAAATATATTCTTTATTTTAGAAAGAATTAAATTATTACTCGTATCAAAACCAGAAAAATTTAAATTATGGTTCCAAGGTTGGAAATAAAAAAAAAATTGTGTAAAAAATAACCAAAAATAATTTTTTTTCGGTTAAACATATTTCATGTTTTAGGAAGATCCTTACTTTAGTAAATTAAAACACCTCTGACTCAATCTCCCTGGATTGAGGCATGCAAAGCTAATGATTGGAACTTATAAACAAACTTGTTTCATAGCACTCATATCCTCCTCACAGGCCATTGCTGACTGCGAAAACAATTCAACAGACTTGGCATTGAGAGTAACAGCCTATACAGATTCTGTGATTACGACGATGAAACTCCAGAGCATATTATGAAGGACTGTCAAGTGTTATGCCACAGAAGATACAGGCAATCGGGCAAACATCTATTGGAGGATTGGGAACAGCCAACACTAGAAATCTTGAGATTCATCAGGAGAGGTCTAGATATGGTGCTATAGCACCTGGCAAGGGATACAATAGATCTACTTTGGTCATAGTGTCCTGTGTCTCCCGTTTAACTTACTTAATTTATTCATTCATTTGCTTGATTGCAGCAATTTTAAGTATTATCTCTCCAGTAAAAGAATGGTGGTCTGAAGCTCTATTAGCTCTCTTCTGTTTCTCACATTGAGAAGAGAGCCTCGACAATTTCTGCCGATTGATATACGGTCGCTTTGGTTTTCCATGCGTTGGTGTCTTTGTTTTTTGTTTAGAGGCATTTTAATTGAAATTTTTTTCAAATACAATTTTAAGCAATACAATACAATGAGGCTTGTGAACTGGACAATTGATTGTATTGATAATATTGGCATGACAAGAAATCAACATTTCGAAAAAAAAATATTGTAAATTTCTTTTAATATATGGCCCATCGTGCATCGATGGTAATTAATCCAAACAAAAGATATGGTTTCAAGAAACGTGTTTTGCACTATTTGGGTTTAGAAAGCAGAGTACGAAAATAAACGGAAGGAAACGTTTGCTTTCGTTTGGCGTTTTTGTGTTGTTTGGTTTTTTTTTAATGCACGCATCTATAAAACAAAACAATACAAACATAAATTATTTTAACACAAAACGTTTTGTTAATTCTCGTGCAGCATCTCTTAGAGGACAATAATTACACAAAACACTTATATTCACTATCGAAGAATGTTATTTATAAATTTCCTAAATGTTAAACATGTCAAAATTCTCTTGAAAGAAATAATTTCACTTATATTTTGAATATGGTCAGGAACATTTCAGCTTCATCTGGCGAATCATCGAACTACAAATCATTGATAGTCGGAGTATTTTTATTGTATTTTGATATTGTAAAATTTTATTTTCTTTGTACTCTCAGCTGCTGATGCACCACAATGATTGAAATTCACAACAGTGACACTCTTCATTGAATAACATGGAATACAAATTCATTCGATTATCACTTTCCACTACGAGTAGAGTCGAAGATCGGAAGTTGTTCATAATGAGAGACATTTTGTATAACAAAATATTTTTTAATTGTTAAAAATTTCTAAAACCTAATAATCCCCTCTTTTGCACTATACCCGTAGCATAAGTGACGTTGTTCTGCAAACATACTAAAAATTTTATTTATTTACTTATTTTTTTTTAAGCAAAAAAAAAACATTTGCTCAAATTAAATGATCTCCTGCGGGGCAGATTAACAAAAAAGACTTTCACTGCTTAAAACAATCGATCTTTGTTTTGCTACAAAACTATTGATTTTGCTAAAGCAAATGCACTTTATCATAATCCTCTTAAATATAAAACAAAAGTGAAAAATTTATGGTAAATGCTTTTGTTATCTTTAATATTCTATAAGGATTATTTCAAAATTCGCACAGTTTGTTATAGTTTGCAAAATTTATATATTTAGTTTTTTTTTTTGGTATTATTATTTATTTAACCTCTTTTTGGAGGCGTGACTTTATTGCTATGAAATGTGTTTTTGTTGCAATGTCCTTTTTTTGACGTAAATGTATCCTTAATGCTTGGTATAATTATCTCTATGGGGGGTTTTTGCTAAAAAGGACAATATGTTTTAAGGTAAGTGTTGATAGCTGAGAATTTTTATGTGTGTTCTTTTTATTAACGTTTCAGAAAACAAGAGTAAAAGCAATATAAATAACTAATGAAATTGTTGTAAAAAAATTTGCAATTATTTTTGCACGATCGCAGGAAATGTATTTTTAATACAATTTAAGGTGCAAGTAAAGTAAAAATACTCTTACATATAAAGACCTTTATTATGAATTGATTAGTCGAAAATATGTCATTTGTTTGACGAAATTCATTGCACAACCTTAATCATAACATCAGCAGGATTTCGACTCCAAAAAGGTGTATTAGCACGATGTGTTCTTCATGTTTAGACTTTAACGTATTCTCAAATATATAGCTTAGATAATGCTTAACTTAAAATTCAAACAACACGCCTATATTAGAGGCGGATCTGTTGAGATAGTCCTACAGGCAGATGTACATATATCATATTGAAAGATCTTTAGATCTAGGCATTTTTAATCTACTACTCGTATATTAATTCATATAGAAGGGTTTTCAACAATATTGCGATCCACGAGGCTTCTTGAATCCTTAAGCATATTTGACTTGGAATAAGGAAGGAATAACCTTTTGGATAATTCATAAATCATATGCAGCAGGTGCATAAGTTGAGAATTAAGTGATAATGTATGTAGCGGAACACCTGCCTTATTGTGGGATACCACCATACACAGCCTACTACGAGTTCTATCCGACGACATAGCGATATCAATAAGGGCCAACCATCATAGAATATTTCGTAAAAGGGCTATAGGAGCTCCCAACTTATCAACAATACGAAAAAAAACAGAAATTTATTTGTTCATGAGGAAATTTAAACTCAAAGCAATACAAGTAACCAAAAAGATGAAACATTTAGGAGTTACACCTGATTGGAGATTCTCCAATTACAAAGTAGAGCAATTAAAGCTCAAAAAGTTTTAATGAGAAAAAATATTACAAAATTAAAATAATATTTGGTACGAATATGCAAAATTATGAGAAAATTAGTCAACGGCTTCTATCTGTATGCGAAAATTGTTTTGCAAATTTTTGCGATATGTAAAATAAAATATTTTCGAGCATTTATCATTTTAAAATATTAAGGCTTTAGAATTTATTTGCAAATTTTAGAACTTTTGCGTATCATCTAAACTATATAAAGGGTGGTTAAATTTTAAGTGCCGATGTTGATTTTAAATAAAACACAAATTATTTAGGATATTATTATCATTTCTTTTTCTTATGATAATATGGTATGGTTCAATTATGTATGGAACAAAATATTGGCCAAATAGCCGCCACACCTCTATCCGCGGGTCCAAATTTTCGATGACGCTGAGGCATAATTGAGGTTCTATGCCGTTAATGTGCCGAATTATCTTATCCTTTAGCTCTTGAATTGTTGCTGATTTATCGACGTACACCTTTTCTTTCAAATAACCCCAAAGAAAGAAGTCCGACGGTGTCAAATCACATGAAATGGGCGTGAGATAAGGCCATTGAATTTGTCGCGCAAAAGAGCCATTCTATTGAAATCACATATCGTCCACTTCCATATCTTCCAATGCGGGCCATAAAAAGTTCATTTTCATCTCACGATAGGGAACACCATTTAACTGCCTGACCGGCCTCATGTTGGAAAAAATACGGCCCGCTCACAAAACCGAATAGCACTTTCAGTAGCCTCCTCTGGGATTGCTGCTACCCTATTAGAGGGAGGAAGAACTGCTCATTCTTTCCTAAAACTACATTTAAACTTGCAAACGGTTGATGAGCCAACGTGTAACATTTCGAAGCAATCAGCGATGACAAAAATACTACAAAACTGCAAAGTAATTATTTGGGTGGTGCCTCGGTAGGCTAGTGAGTAGTGTGCTAGGCTATCAGTGTAGATGTTGTGGGTTCGATTACCACCGTAGACCCTGGTCTGTTTCACTACAACGAGTGAAGGTCTTTGTTACTGTTCTCGTTTCAATTAAGTTATGATATGATTTGTAATTGCATATGTAACATTTAATAAATAAAATTATTTGGGATGAATGCATATTGGCTTACAAACGAGCATTAGAGGCACTTGGCAGAACATTATGATACTTGCGAAATAATCAACAAATATTCGGAGGAATGGTGGTGCTATTGGCGGGAGACTTTCGCTAAACGCTGACGGTCATTCCAAGGTCAACTCCTGCGGATGAAATTAACGCTTGCTTGAAGTCATCATCTTTATGGAAAAAAGTGAACACTCTCAAATTAACAGAAAATTTGGGAGTTGCTCTTCGAAATGATAAAGTTGTTGTCAAATCAATTGTTAGGCATTGGCAATGGGAAAATACTGACTGACTCTACTTCAGGGCCCATTTCCAATAGGCCTTTGTCAATTTGCAACGTCTACAGAAGAACTAATAACAAAAGTGTTCCCAAATATTGCACACAATTATAGTAATTACGTTTGGTTAAGTTAAAGATAAATTTTAGGTTCGAAAAATGGCGAATTGCATTTGTATAAGTCTATTGATTCTATTATAGATACTGATGGTGTTAACTATCCGATAGGGTCAAGCTGGCTACGACCAGGAATCGGTTAGAGAAATTACAGAGGCTAGCATGTCTTTGTATAACGTGTCCTACGGCGGCTATGGAAGTTCTCATTGAACTCACACCTCTTACGATTGTGATAGAGGCCGCTGTTAAACAGAAAGTAATGGGCATCGGGGGGACAAGCACAGACAGGGACGGTCTAATTAGCCAATGGGAGCAATCATCCCTGGCAAGACGATTTCCCCTACTTGCGCAACCCTCTGACGTGATGAATAAAGTGTATGACTTCGATAAGAGGTTTGAAACTGTTCTGGCCAATAGAAGGGAATGGGTGGAAATATATCCCAGGTATTCCGTTGAAAATGGCACCACCAGGTGGTACACTTATGGTTCCAGAACGCCGGCAGGTTCTGGTGTGGGAATTGTAGGACCAAGGACTAACTACCATGAGTCGTTGGGGAATTCTCCCACCATTTTTCAATCGGAAGTTTATGCCATTGAAAGATGCGCACAATTCAATCTTAATAGGGGCTGCCGAAGAAAAGAAATAGCCATTTGCTCGGATATTCAGGCTGCTATCAAAGCGCTCAGCTCATATGAGTTTACCTCTAAGTTAGCGTGGGAATGTCGCATTAGGCTAAATCAGCTAACCAGCATGAATAAGGTCACACTCTGCTGGGTTCCTGGACACGCCGGTGTGTCAGGAAATGAAAATGCAGACAAAATGGCCAGAAAGGGGGCTAGTGCACCCATGGTCGGATCAGAAACGTTTTGTGGACTCGGATTGGACAAAATATGGGAATATATATCGACGGAAATTAAGAGTAATAGAGAAAACCTCTGGCTCAATCTCCCAGGATTGAGGCATGCAAAACTAATGATTGGAACGTAGAACCAAAATCGCTTCATAGCTTTCATGTCCCTGAGTAAAAACAATCTAAGAATGCTAACAGGCTTCCTCACATGTCATTGCTGACTGAGAAAACACCTCAACAGACTTGGCATTGAGAGTAAGAGCCTGTGTAGATTCTGTGATTACGAAGATGAAAATCCAGATCATATTCTGAAGTACTGTGAAGCGTTATGCCACAGAAGATATAGCCAATTGGGCAAGCACCTATTGGAGGATTGAGAACTGCCCACTGGCAATCCTGAGATTCATCAGGGGAGTAGGTCTATATGAGGTGCTCTAGCACCTGGCAGGGGATACAATAGATCTACTTCGGTCGCAGTGTCCTGTGCTTCCCGCTAGACTTAATTCATTCATTCATCCGGTAGAGTTCCTGAATTCATTGAACTTACCGAGAATACCACGGCATGACTTGCAGCTTAATGTTGGATCAGTAATAGCTACGAGTATGTCACGTAACCTGAATCACCCAACACTATAAAATTGTACGAGATTGGTTGTTAAAGTGCTTATGCCACTATTAAACACTATTAAAGCAAAGATAATCATAGGAAAGTTTAAAGGTGATACCTGTACATGTCTATTTTGTCGAGTGTACACATTTCATATATTTTGACAACCTTTTTAAGGAGCATCAAAAGTCTTGAAAATAAAATAGTATTTGACATCTTTGAGTATCAAAATAAGCGGAATTGTTCGTAAGCCACTGGTAAGGCTTACAAAAATATAGTATAAACGTATTTTAAGCATTCTAAACATCCTCGTTTTATTTTAGAAAGCATAAAACGCGTGTTATGAACTTTCAGCTTAGCGCACACTTCTCTCATGCCTGAATTTTAATTTGCAGTGTGCAGCCAAGACCATCCATCATTAATTCTACTATTGCCCTTATTAAAACTTTACATGAAAACATCTTTTAATCGACTTCCTTTTCGTAGGATTTATTTGTAATCGGCAGAAAATTTTGCTCCCATAGGAATTGTCGCATGTGTTTAGATCTCCATTTGAAATTATTATATTTGGAAGCAATACCTAATCACTAAGATGTACTTGTTGTGCAAAGTTCTTAGACCAAAAACAGCCGATAACATGTAACAGCCACGATTATTGCTGGCTATTAAATTTTGCTACACAATTATTATTAACTATTGTTATTATTGCCATGAATAAACATAGTACATACATGCAAGCGGAATTTATTGCATTTGTTGCTCCTTTAAGCGACCATAACTACGAGCTTGTCCACAACAACTCTCACAAACCAAATCAGGTTAAGAATGTCTCCAAAAAATTCCAATACACAAACCGACCGGCACAAACTGAAGATGAGCATCTCACCAGCAACATCATTTTCGATCATGACGATGCCAAAAGGCGTGTATGATATGTACAAAACTATGTTTTGCCAACATCAAACATTTGAACCGCGCCATCAGAAGCCACCACCGACTACCGACCACTAACTGGTCAAGAGCACACTACTCGTATCATCCATCCAAAGTGCCAGAGCTAACGAAAATTCTTCTGGAGCACCAAACAAACAACACCAACAAGAACAAATCGCTGGATCATTGTAACAAATAAACATTTGTTCAAACACCAGAAAAAAAAGAATGAAAAATAAACAATAACAAACTCTAAAAAGCAAAAGAAAAATAAATAAATAAATAAAAATCTTAAATGAATAAATATTGTTAAAAAGTAAAAACTTTGTCCAATGAGGCAGAGAACTTAACTTTTGCTGTGTGTTGACAACTAAATAATGCGTTAATGTGTTTATTGCCCGGGCACGATGATCACTTTTTGTCCCTTGGGAAAAGACGAAGATGCGCTGCAGATGATGCACTCATGCCTTTTCAATTTGACTTTACGATTAACAAGAGCATGAGCATCATCATCATCATCATGCCAAGATGCTGGTCGGAATGAAGCAACAGGACGTATGAGGGAAAGTGCTGGCATTTGGAATAATGAAAATGGATTATAAAATCCATTCCATATTACATATGTATGTATGTACATTATTCCGATATCAATAAGGAATGTATATGTACGAGTATGTCTGAAGTATGAAATGAAATTGTTGGAAAATTCTATAAGAAATATTTCAAGTGGACGCATTGCAAAGTTTATAAAATAAAAGTACACTCGCCTTATAGCACCGATTGCACACAACAATGGACCTTAATACATATATTTTTGATTAAATGAAGCTTGACAGCATTAAATTGGAAGTTTTACAATAAGCACTCAAAATAATATAATTAATTATTTACTCTTAATTTCAATAGCTGCGTGTACTCATAATTGTAGCACAAACAATTCAACCAACTATGAATATAGCCGAATGCCACACCCAAGAGTATTTTTAATGCATTTATGCAAAATACTTAAATACTATACAACTATAAATAGAAAGGAACTGGTGTCTTGTGAGTATTGAGTGTCTGTCGTTCTTATACTCAGAGTATGCTTATACTCAGAGTATGAATATTTATTCGTATAAAATAAATATACACATAATACTCGAGGATTTATCCTGTATGCATTTGCACTTACGATGTTTTTTGGCTCTTTTAAAACATTACTTAGATAATTAAAAGGTAAACTAATGAATAAATTTAACCTTTAAGCAACTGATATAAAATCCGTAATAAAATGTTATTTACTAATTTTTAAAGTGATAAATGGGCTTTTCTACAGAAAACAGAAATTTGTGTTACGTACGATATTGGGCAAATAAGGCTTTCTTTCAGAGGAAATTTGGACTATTTTTTATTTTCTTGTGTATTTGTGTGGACCGTAAAAATAAGAAAAAATCGAACCAATCTGAAAATTAAATTGCTTTTACAAAAGGTTTTTCCACATCTGTAGTATTGCCCAAATGTATTTCTTGTAAATATTTATTATGAAACGTTTTAAGTACAATCAATACAATACAATCTGTTAAATACGATTGCTATTTAAGCATTTACCTAAATCCATTTTCTGGTACCACTAATGCTTGAACCGTGTCCAAATGAAATACTCCTGTTTATACTCTGATTTAGCCGAATAAATACCCGGGAGTATTTTTATACTTATGCATATGATTCTAGCTAATTCAGTGTTTAAATTTGAGTTATAGTAGCTGGTGCTGGCGCATCCTCTCAGCTGTGCTAATAACTCTGTAAAACATAAAAAGGAATTTAAGTTACTGGCATCATGTAAAGAAGATAAAATAGTACATGCATGTATTATTTTTAAGCCCAATATAAAGGGATGGCCGAAGTTCCTTTACATTTTCCACACTATTTCGGTGAATCAGCTAAAGAAAACAGGAAACTCTCTTATTTCTTAGAATCACTTTTGTGGAATATGTTAGCCCTCTAAATCATTTCCATCGGTGGTGGTGTTGGTGGAAATAGTTAGTGCGTCAAATACAAAGCAAGTACTGGTGTTCGAAAAGAGCCTAAATTCAAACCATGGCCAGACCAATCATATAAACATAATAGATTTTTCTCACATGCATTAGTGTCTATCAGAGCTGTAAATGAATCGTAATTTTTGAATTCATTGGCGAATCATTCATGCACTGAATTAGCAATTCGTTTCCAATTCAAATGAATTTGTAGAATGAATTGCAAATCATTTCTAATTAAAATGAATAATAAAAATTAAGTTAGCATAAGTAACGAAATTGAACTCGATGTTAACGAGTTCCTTCATACAATTTGACATAAAAAATCGGCGCATAATATAATTGTAACCCACCATTAAATCCTGCCTGATTTTCGATGTGTAGTTTTCAGTTATGCTAACTTCATGCCAATTCTTCTTATGCATAAGGCTGTAAATAATTTTGTATTGGCAACATTTTTTTGGTTTTAAATATATTTTGGAGTAGTGTGGCAACCATAATACCCAATGAAGATGGTAATACCACAAAAATTAATATGGGCAGAACCGTCGTCACAGCTGTAGCACTGTTCTCTTGTTTCTGAAAGGTCAATTGATTACATTTTTTTGTTTTTGATTTGTAGAGAATATCTTATACTTACAAAATGGCTGTTGAAAGTTTCATTTTTTAAATAGAACAAGAATTGCCTTCTCCATTAGCAAAACACTGGACCAAGGTTGATAACAAATAAAATTTTAACTTTTTTCTCGAATATTTCCTAAACTGTAAGCGAAACCCCATAAATGTAGGAGACTTTTTTTTTATCTTGGATACAAAAAAGTCCACTTGCAAAAAAATTTTTTATCAGATCGAAAACATCAGCTTTATTTTTCGCTAACCCAAGGATGCCCACTTTGGGGCTTTGTGGCTTCGCCTCCTTTAAAGACATATAAGTCTTAATTCTTGACTTAAGCTCTGTGGCATATTTTCAAATGCTGTATGAAATTTCATAACAATTGGGCGGCTCGTTTAGAAACTGCATAATTATTTCCTTTTTGTTTAAAATAAATCCCCACTGTGTATCCGGTACTTAGACTCCTTTTGGATCGAGCTAAAACAAATTAAGACCGCAATTAATGGCAACAAGCCTCATATTTAAAATAGCGAACATATACCAATTAAGAAAAAACAAATTTTGCCAAGTTTTAATTCAGCTTTGTCTCTGTCTTTCTTCTGTTTCAGTAGAATCATTCGTAATTCATTAAAAACAAAACAAAATCCCAATACTATTCCAGAAGCAAATTTCTAATAATTTCCTTTAATAAGTTCCTATTATTTTATAATGGATATGTTAACAAATAATTACATATGGTTACCTTAATATAGAAAGGCCCTAGCGCATTAATTTTGTCAAATCGAGATTTTTGCGTTTTTCAATACATTAGATGTTCCTCTATCGATATATACAAAAATTGCAATTTCAGAAATATAATGAGTTAGGGCATTTCTATATCAAGATAAGGATATGTAGTGCTTGAATTCATATATATGGCCGTGTACATGTAAATAAGAATATAATAATATTTAAATGTAAATAAAACACTTAAAAAATAGTTTTTTTATTGAATGACATATTTTTGGGGACAAAAATTAGAATTTTTCTTTTGAAATGGGGATTTTTTTGGGGATGTGTCGTCTTAGATTGGGGACAAGACCCTACACTGTTTGTACAGTGAAATCGCGCTTATACCAAAAAATTGATTTTGTGTTTCGAACTTCCCTCGTAGTTATATGAAATGCAACACTGTTCCCACCAAGTACCACCTTTTAATAGACTACTTACTGTCAAGCAAGTGTCATCATTTACTTTCCGTTTAACAGCTGTTCAAAACATACAACCTCGTGTATTTAAAAAAGTGAATTTCGAATGATCACTAAACATTATTTTTTGCGAAAAAAAAAAAACAATCACACAAACCTAGGATAATCTCGATAAATACTATGGGGACTCTGCACTATTGATTTCAAGTAAAAAAGTACATTACTCGCTTTCGTTGTAGACGCACAACTACAAATGACGCTGAAGGTCCGGACGGGCAATTGAGTTCAGTACACCTGAAAATGTCGAAAAAATCCACGATATGGTGTTGGCCGATCAAAGATTAAAAGTGTGTGAGATTGTTGATGTCATAGGCATTTCATATGGTAATGTGGTTTCGATTTTAAATGATCAGCTGGGTTTAAGAAAGTTGTCTGCAAGATGGGTGCTTCGTTTGCTCACAATCGACCACAAGCGAATGTGCAGTTTCCATGGCAAAAATCCATGAATTGGACTACGAATTGCTGCCTCATCCGCTCTATTCTTTAGATTTAGCCCTAAGTTACTATTTCTTATTCCCAAGCTTGAAGAAATGGCTCGTCGGGAAAGAGATTTGACTCCAACAACGAATCATTCCACAAACAAAGGCCAATTTTAAGGATCTCAAAAAATCCTATTTTTTGGAAGGGATACAAAAACTGGAGAAACGTTGGACTAAGTATTGTATTGAGTTAAAAGGAGATTGTGTTGAAAAATACATTTTTGTTTTGCAAAAAAAGTGTGTTTCATTCAAAAAGTCACGGACTTATTGATCCATCCACGTATTAGCCATCAAACCCAGTAACAAAACTACATACCTACAAAAGAAATAACCAAAAAAAAAATATGTTAACAATAACAATAGCGCAAAACGATGTTAGGTGTCAAAGCAATCGACTTGAGCACACAACAAACAAACACATGTTACAACAAGGTACACCAGCCATGAGTAGCCAACAAACAATTCAACGTCCCAGCAACCAAATACGAATTGATTTCCAATGAATGTTGTTGTTGTTGTTGTTTTTGTTGTAACATCAATAAAACTCATTGGATATTGGGTATTTTATCTTTTTTATTTTGTAATTTTTTACTACCGGCATTATACTCGTACTTGCCAGCTAACACCAGGCAAACAACAACATAAACTTTTGGAATTTAAAAAGCTCATCTGTACAAAAACAAATCGCGCACACAACATCAATAACAACAACAACAAAAATAAAAATAAGAAGCAACAACAAGTCATTTCAAACGTTTAAGCATGCGCATAAAACATGAGCGATATAAATTTTTAACATACATTTAACACAAACAACATTGTACGGCGTATTTTGTTTGCTGTTGCAAGCAGAATCTATTGAAGCTCACACTTTCCTTAGTCATGTTTTACACTTGGCAGTTTTTCTTGAAGCAGTTCTCTTCAATTCTCTTTTAAAACTGCCCATTTGTTTACACTCAGACGGTTTCTTGTTCAATTTTCGTATTGTTTTAATGCAGCGAATGAAATAACAAAACAGAATTGAAGTAACTTTTCTGTACAGGCAAGTCAGTACCCCTCTTCTTTCTTCTTTCCTTTCTCTCCTATAAACTCAGACTTGCTTCAAGTAAAACTGCCGAGTGTAAAACATGACTTAGAATACAACTTGTTGTTGGCTTCTTATAAGTATCGTATATTGTTTTTCTTTATTTTCATGTTGCAGCGTTCCAAAGTTAATGTAGCTGTAGCTAGTTCTGCTGTTGTGTTGTTGTCTCTGTGGTTATAGAATAGGAAGCCAAATAGATTCACGCCTAAAATCGCATGGGAAATATTATAAGGTCTATACACTCTTTGCCTCAAAAAGGTATCACTTTGACAAAAAATTAAAAAAAAAAACATTGTCCACTGTGATATCAAATGAATGCTTACGACATGTCTAGTGGTTTTTATATCATTATTATTGCTGTAGCCGTTGTTGTTGTGTGGACTGAATCCCCTACAGTATAGCAGGGATCTATGATAATCATTTAAGCTTTTAAAACACTTCTGTAATAGGGATATACTGCATCAATAATATCATTTTAATTATGATTATTAAAAACTGCCCAGTAAAAAAAATTGGAAGTCATTCTAAAGGAACTACATTTTCATTGCTTCCAAAAAATCGATATTTTTAATTTGCCGATAGTTAGCAGAAAACCAAGTAGAAGTTTATTTTAGTTATACATAACCTTGTAATTCCTCAATAGTTTTAGAAATTACTCACCAGAATTTTAAAAAAAATCGATATTTTTGAAGAAACTTATGAACAAATTTTGGTCTAAAATTTTGAAGTTATTTGCTTAAATTTACATGAAAATACTGTTTCACGTTTAAATTCCTATAAAAAGAAACTAATTGTTAAAATAAGTAAGTATTAACCATTTTTCCTAGATGAAAATATTATCATAGAACACAAAAAAGGAAATTTTTCTTAAAATCGCTTCCAATTCGGTGACCAGGCATCGAAAAAGAGAACTTCTTGCAATGACAACCCTATGTAAAAATCATTAGATCGGATCGAAATTTGCACTACTTCCAGATCGCAAACTCTACATTTTCATGACTTTTTTGGAGTGTCTTTTTTTACTGGGTATCTCCAACTAGGTTTAGATTAGAGTTGTGTCCAACAGCTGTTTTTAAATATTTCATTCTATTGGACACAAGTCCGGTCAAAAACGTCAACGTAAATTAAATGGGTTTGAAACAATCTTTAATTCGAATGGAAATGAACTAGTTCAAGAAGAGCCTCAAGTACAACAAAGAATAAGCAAATAAACTGACATGTGCATAATTATTAAAGAACAAACGACAATGGCAAGACTGTTGTAAATTAGAGATGGTAAAATTGAGCTTTGAATACAAAAACGCTTTCAGCCAATTGTAATACGATGAATTAAAAAAATTCACAACTTCCATTTGAACTGAAGACAAATTATACATATAAAGCTAAAATTTGCATCAACTGACACCACACACAGTGGACCAAATACAAGAACGCTGATGATGTCGGTGTAGCTGCCACCATCGAAAATAGCTAATTGTTCCGTTCTGCTAGTGTTTATCAAAATACTTACAATTAACTTTGGTGTTATTTGCTCCTAAAAAATTATCACATGTAATTTGTATTGCAGAGCAATACGAAATTTATGCTAAACACATCATAAATATAAAAACGTGCATGATTAGACTGGCTTGGAAGCTAGCAAGATCATTAAAAGCAATAAAAAGTAGTCGAGGAATTGTCCGGCAATCTCAACCAAAACTTATAACCAAAAACTAATATCTAAACCTTTAAGATTATACATTTAAAACGATTATACTCCCAGTCTTTCTAAAGCTTTACAAATCACTCAACTAACTTTAACAACTTACCAAAATATTAAAGGGTGTTTACGATAGGAAGTGTAAGTTAAATAAATGAAATTTTTTTTTTACAAATGCTTAAAAGAGCTTTCCAGTGTGTGATTGTATTCGTGTAATTATTGTGCAGATGACATTTAAAATCTTTTTTTTTTTTGCATAAATTCACTTTTTCACATTAAAAAGTTGTAAATATTTTGTAAAGATTTTTTTCACTTTTTCAATTTTATTTTCTATCATCGTACGTAGCTCATGTGGAATAATTTTTCATAAGTTGAATTTTTATTATTTGCGCAAATCAAAATGCAAAAAATTCGTAGAAAACGTTCAGATATCAGACACGATTTTTTTCTATTTGAGAATATAAAATGAGTTAAAGGATGTCAATGTACATACAGATGTTTCTATTATCTGCAAGCCGTTACTGAAGGGAGATTTATATATATTTTTTTTCAAATTTAAGTAAATGTAAAAAATCTTTGAAATATTTATGAATTGTTGTAACGGAAAATGCATGTATTCTGTCATCCTGATTTACTTTTGAAATTAATTTTATTTTAATTTCAAATTGAAGAAAACATGTTGACCACTCTCAAAGTATCGTTGGCAATACACATACTATTTCATGTATTTAACAACTGAATTTTTATGCACATATGAACTGACTTCTAATGTAGACAGAAAAGATTTAAAATAATTCAGCTTTCGTTAAATAAAGTATTATTTAATGTTTTAATTTCAGTGCGGCATTCAGGAGATGGAACACTAAACGTAGAAATAAGTATCAAAACACAGCCAAGGGAACGGGCTTGGAACAATTACTTGTTAAAGTGGAACCTGTTGAGTTTGGTATGTATCTATTTATTTCTTAACTGTCTGGCAGAGTAGAAACTTTGACTCACTTGCTATACCTTTTCTCATTAAATTCTTTGATATAATGCTGTCATTCCCAATATTATATATTCACCATTTTCGTGACATGTAGTCTTAATCTTCAGTCAATTTAATTGGGACGCTGCCTAGTATTGTATTAAATAAAAGTAATGTTAATTTTTCTCACCAATGAGACTACCAAGTCTCAACAACCAGTCCCGTAACTATATTTAGATTTCAACTTTATGAATCCGAATCCCATAAAAGGTTCAGCTTAAAATAAAGTTCTTTCTAAGTACATACTACAATGAATGAATGTTGGAATGAATGACATTTATATAGTGTTTATATTATTCTGTTTATATTATTCTAAAAGTGACTGGTCCGCTAGGATCGGTCCTTAACACTTGGGGACCTACCACGTGACTAGTATTGTGTCAGTTGTATTTATATATATCGATCCATAACCGCTAAAATAGCTTAAGCGACACATTTTCTGGACTTCGTTTTTTTTACGAAAATCGACTATTTACGATCGCAAATAATCGCAAAAAATGAGGTTCGAAAATTATGTCGCTTAAGCTATTTTGGCGGTTATGGCACGATATATTGCACATCTCAGAATGTTTAATGAAAACTGCCTGAATTTATAGGACGTTTAAATTTGTATTGCAATTGTATGAAATTTTAATGAAATGAGTAAAACTTAAAAATTTTAGAGGCGGCGGTGCGGATTTGCTTTTGTCGACTTTATTTGTTTATTTCAAAAGTCAAATGTTATGCTGAGTACACATTATGAAATTTTGTGACTTTCCAATAGTGTGTACTAGTGGCAACGTTTGTTATTTCCGAATATTTTCATTCTGTGGCATTAAGTTACAAACAAAAACAAAAAAAAAAAAAATGACAGCAGAAGGAAAAGCAAATTAGCAGATATGAATTGTTTTTTTATGAAATGGTTCTCTTTTCACAAAAAGTAAACACAAAAAAAATTATTCCAGTCAATTATTTGTTCCAATTTTGTTTTTTTCACTGTATTGACTGAAAAAAAATTCTAACTCATACAATTAATTGTAAAGTAAAATTTGTAACAAGATTATTAGGAGAACATTTATGTTCAAATAAGGAAATTACATACTGCAGAGATTTAGATACTGCAAAGATACATTATCCGTTTGATTTGCTCTTTCATTTCAGTACAAATTTTGTTTGAATGAAACTATTTGTTGATTGAAAAAATCGGACGAGTACGTTTAGAGCAATTGTGACCAAATTGTCTGCTTGGTATATTTACACCAATGGACTTTGTCGTCCAAACACGAGCTCGATGAAGTTGTGGTGGCCTGCGAAAACAGCATGTTGTTCCGTTCTGCTAGTGTTAAGTCATAATAATTTACCATTTTTTTAAAGAGGATTTTTTTCTTAAAAATTGTAACATAAGGTTTGGTTCAAACAAAATAATTAAAAACTAACCAAAATAGGTTTAAATTATTAAATCTGCTTATGTTGGTTTTCGCAAATAATATTTCGGTTTATTGCCAAAATTGTGTTTTAATAAACTTTTTGGGCAAGACATATAGGTATTGATAAAAATTCTAGAGCAACAACGAAAGCTGTGGGGACTTAAAGTGAACATCGTAATTTGTAAAAATAAAAAATCAGCATTCCAGAAAAAAATCAGCGAATCATATTTTATTCAAAAAATCATCAAAAATATTTTTAAATAAGCATTCTGGCAACATTGTATACTTTTGTTAATAATCTCTCGCTTCAATTAAACTTTAAATGTTTTCCTTAATTTATAACTTTCTGCTCTTAGATTTCATTACAGCATCCGGTAACTTGAAATGCTGCTTCAATTAAATATAAAACACACAAAACGGTCTAAGCAGAATTTTTGAAAATTTTGTCACGTGCTTTAACATTCCCAGTACAACGCCCCCATTCTAGAGTTTCCGTCCACCCCTCTAATATTTTGAAAATCACATCACAACTAATAATTGGCTGCATCATTTACGAGAATTGTTATTAATAATGTTATGAAATATCCTCATCTAAACGTCAATAGAACATTTGAAATCATACATACAAATATCCATACATATGTCTTTACGTACATACCCAGTTGGCCAAATGGACGACATGTCTCCTGTCGATGAGGTTTTCTAATCGGCAATTTAAATGAAATCGTCGTTCATGACTATCTGAGCGACAGTATCATACGTTTTGTGTTCAATAACACTTTGTTGAGGACAATCTGAGTGACAGTTGTCATAAGTTTTGTCTTCAATAAAGCAGTGTTGACGACAATTTGAGCGACATTGCTACTCATCTCGTCTTGTGTGACCTCACCGGCATTTATATGAAAATTTCGTCGACGATTTATATGGAGCTGTCTTCAATATATATTCTACGAGTTACCATTGTCTTGTAGCCGTCATTAAAGATGTCTGATGTTGACGTGGCCAACTGGGTATTTATGTACATATGTATGTATATGAAATGAGGGTTAATTTAATTACTTATGTTATTATTGTGAGTGTTTATTGTAGCATTGGCTACAATTATAAAAGTACAAACAAACATAAGTTAAAAAAAACATATTTTTTTAATAAGAAATTATGGAAATATAATATTTAAAGTATTAAATTACATTTGACATGAGTGCGCAGGCGCTCTTATTTTGTTCCTTACTTTGACAACTTTTCTCTTTTGTTGTTTTAAAATCCACATTGTATGCCAATTCGTTGCATACGCTGCGTTTGTGCTTTTTTTTGCGTCTTTCTCCTTTTTGTTAAAATTTGCCGCCTTTTAAACATGACAGTTACAAATTAAATCATTTTCAACACCTATTTTGACAGTTCATAAAATACATTTGTCATAAAACTTCTCAAACGTGTGTCCTTCTTCTTTTTCGTATTGATCATGATACTTATATCGTTGGTTCGATTCTCTATTTAAGCGAAAATATCACTGCAGATAAAGCACTACTTCTGGTTTGCTTTCAAAGCTCGTTCTTCCTGAACAAAAGGCAAAAAAATAAAATAAAAAATTAATAAAATATACGCAAAGTCTGCTAAATGCTGGTGATGTCTCTTAGACTTTTAGTTTCTTATTTTTTTTTTTTTTGCCTCAGCCAAGTTACGATTTATAATGGTCACTGAAAATTCAGTTCAAACTTGTATGTTCTGTCTGACAGTTTGTCCAAAAGAAGGTTGATATGATGCAAAAGAAAAAAAAACGAATATTTGTCTTTTGGTATTTTATTTTCGTCTTTAGACATATTTTTTTTTCTTTTGCTTTTTGTCGACTTGAAGTTTTATGTCACAGCTGGATTTTATTGAAAGACAAAATTTGCTAAAGTAAAACTTTTATTTATGACCTGCTTATAAGGGCAGCATGACCAATCGTATATAATGATTTGAACAGCAGTTTTAACAAAATATCCTAATTTAGATTTCCATCATTTTGCTATCAAACACAAACCTTCAACAATCATTTAAATAATATTTTAGATAAAGTATTTGAAACTAGATAGGGGTACGTGGGTAGCTTTGCTTTTCATTCACTATCATGTGACCAAAAAAAAAAAAAGACATCTTTGCATGCTTATTGTTATTAGATATAAAAAGGAGGACTCGTTACGCTAAGAAGTATTTGTATAACCTTGAAATTCACTACTCGTTTGAAGACCATACTCTCCACATTTCATAAAATATACAGCTGATATCGATTTTTTTGAGGGCAGCCCCTTTACTCTGTACTTCGCTAAGGCTAAAAAACTAAATTCGATCGATAAATGTTGAACAAATACAAAATTTTATATTTTGGTCGAATTTTTGGGCGGATTACATTTTTAAGCCATTGCCTGATTTAGCAACTTTATCAATTTTTAGCAAAACAGATTTGTCTTTAGCGAGTTACAGAATAAGGGGCAAAACTATCATACATACTTATACACTTATATGTACATATTTATTTTTCTTCCCTTGCTTCTTCTCAAACATTGATTTACACAAATCGATAGTGCGCAGTTTCGTCTAGAAGATTGCTGGATATTCACCCATGGAAATTGTCCTTTGGTATGTCATCGTTCTCTCATTTTAAGTCGTCAGATAACATCCGATAAACATTCTCGTATTGAAATACGCTACCCATAAATGCAAATATACGAAGAAGGAAAGCGCTGGTATAAATCAAATACATCCCCGACTAAAACTGTTATCAAACAAAAATTTGATATAAGTCTGTATTAATAACATGTTAGATACGGTTTGGAAGGGCAGTGGCTAAGTACGTCCACTCGGTAACTTTTAGATCGATTGGGGATCCCTTCTGAAAAAAACATTCCTTCTTTCCCAAGCAAGAAACAGTTGCATATTACATAGCATTAAGCTAACTGATTTCCATGATAAAATAGAACTCCACGTTATCTTTTATTTTCTCGTGGAGTCCACATATAAGTCTGTGATGCTGCAGCTTCCAATAATGGCATGTTCCACAGTTCCTCACCTTTAAATCGGTTGGGGATCTCTTCTGAAAAAACATTTTCTTTTTACCAAGCAAGAATTAGTTGCATATTATCTAGCATTAAGTTACCTAATTTCCACGTTATCTTTTATTTTCTCGTGGAGTTCATTTATAAGTCTGTGACGCTGCAGCTTCGGATAATGGTAGGTTACAGAGTTTATCACTATGCTTTATCCTCACATAGCCTGCCAAAATTCAGAGTGCCAGTTTAATATCCTCTGATTCTTTCTATAACCGAGCAGTGGCCAGTCAAAATTCTTACACCCCACTTATTTCCAATCATCGCTCATTTCTTGCCCACAATGTTTTCCAGATCATGCAATCCTCTCCATACTATGTAAAGAACAATTCGTTTCTCCTGAAAAATTGTGGCTAATTGGCAATTTTGCTGAGGGTTCCTCACAGCCTCATCTACCATTGAACATAATCTTGTCAATTCGTCGACCGTCTGGTATCATAGTTAACTGAAATTAGACTTAGCTTTTCACTATGTCTACTCATAAGCCCGTTAAAAGTGCTCTCTTACAGTCACTTGCAAGTTTTGATCTGGCAACATGCTCTGTTTAATGCTGCCTGATTGTCGAAATAGAAGGTAACCTTCCTACCTTAAGTTGCACTCTCGGCCACTGTATGACCGCTAAAATCTCAGCTTGAACAAAGGCTGAAAGATTTGCGAATATTTGAACCCAGTGAGAGTTTCTACTTCAATCTTAGACTCCTTGGTGAATACCACACTCACGGAAACTATCCGACCAGTGGGATTGTCCTGTAAAAGTCAATCTCAGTGACCCTGAAGTCCATAAACCCAGGGCTTGTAGAAAGAAGTCTTACAAGACCAACTTCATTCAGAATGCTGAATGAAACTAAACGCGACCTAAAACACTAAGCCATTGCTATTACATAGTTTTCTGTAGGCAACAAATGGAGAACGGCGTCCAAGATTGCCTAAGTAGCATTTCTTTCAATGCCCGTATATACAACTGAAGCAGACCTCTGGAGAAAGAAACTTCCTATAACTATCTAACATTGATGCCTTTTACCACACAATACAATTATATGAAAAACGCGCCTGTTGTGTAAACACTCTTGGCTGTAGACCCCAATTCCTTCGTACGGAGTTTTTCCTTAAGCCTCTTCGGTATAATTCTTATGATCAACGTAATTTGTCTTCCTCGCCAGTTCCAACTATAGACATCCAATCCTAAGTTCCCTAAAGCAATCTATTTTGTATCTCTTGAGGAAGAAGACTATATTCATTATGTCTGCATTACCTAAGAGCAAGTAGTTTCCTCGCTAGCATCGTCCTTTTGAATACCGACTTAAAACATCGCTCCATGCAATTAGTTATGGAAGTGGTGACAATGCCTCTCCTGGCGGGGTAGCCTTAGTCAGTTTTTTTTACCTTCAAACACTTACTACCAAGAATTGAGCTAATAATTCTGCTACTTGGCATGAAAATTATACATTTCATCAGGAAGTCCTGCACATTGAGTACTTTCCCGGCTCTCCGAAAGACCTTGTACTAATATTACGATATTAAAAGTTTAATCAATATTCTAGAACACCACGCTTTGTTTTATGAATGTAATAACATGAAGAATTGATTACAAAAACATCATGTGTTGTACCAAATGATCTTTGTCGGTTTGTATTGGTGATGTAAGAAGTTTATTGGTTCCAAGTAAGATTGACTTTACACTATGACATTATTCATGATGTAAGTGGAATATAAAGTTTTTCTGACCCATTGAATACTCTTCGAACTCCAGTGATTTGTTAGCTTTTGGGAATTTTACCATTGACTTGATCTTTGTTACAATTTTTCAAACTTTTGTTGACCTCAGTATTACTTTAATAATTCCATTGAATTTGCCAGTGCGTCGGCATATTATTTTTACTCGTAAAGAAAATGTGTGCTTAGTACGTTAACATAGTGCTAAGTTAGTAGTCTGTAAACAAATATAGTCTTTTATCTGAAGTTTTCATTATGCTTAAGTTCGTATATTTAATAAGTGATAATTTTTAAGGAACAAACAACACCAAAATTGTAAATATTCTAGCAAGCACTAGCAGAACGGAACAACATGCTCTTTTTGAAGGCCACCAAAGCTTCATAATCAGCGTTTTTTTGTTTGCTCCACTGTGTGTGGTGTTGTTTTGATTCGGGGTATTACAATTAGGGATGAAACGATACGAGTAAATACAAGTAAGCACTCGATAATTTTTCTTAGCAACCAAGTACTTTTGGTATCGATACTACCGAATACCAAGTAAGTATTGGTAAAAAGTACTCGTATTGGTAGAAAATTTTACTTTTTAATTGGTAGCAACAATGTTAAATTAAAAGTGACGCCAGTTTATTAAATTTTATTTGTTCGTATTAAATGTAAATATATATTTAGAATATGTATTAAAGTAAGTTCGGGAAATCAGGCGTTATTAAAGGCCAACTTAGGATTTGTTAATTCAATTACTATTCTTATCTAACTGCTAAAAAATTGCTTATAGAAGGCCTCAAGTCTTTCTTGTAAAATATAAAATATATAGTCCACGTTCGCTTCTATGAGAAGGGAAAAGAGAAAGAGTAACACGTTTTGATTTTTTTTTAAGCAAAAGCAAAATCCATAAATATCAGAACCTCTGGCGAAAGAAGTGAGAGCTGAAGGCCTACCCGGCAATGAAAACGAGTGTAAAAAAAGATATGAGCATGGCATGAAGCGAGCAGGTCTTGCAAATTCAAAAGGTGCACTAAATCCTTAAAAGGCATTAAATATGTGTATCTTTGGTGTACCATCACTGAGCGTGTTGGTATTAGTCTACATTTGAAAGCGACACATCTCAGTACGTCAAGAACGTGTTGGTCAACCTCGACCTCTCGTAGGTCGTCCTTACCTTATGTTTTGTGTAGTTGGTTTTTACTGTTTTCTACCTAGCGCGCTGTTTCCATGACTTTGATATCAATTTTGCTCGCGTTTTTTCGAATCCAGGTTTATTTTCTGAAATTATTAATTGTGAATTATAATAAATACTCATTTATAATTCTTTTAAATCGTGAATATCACTCTGTTAGTACGAAAGTTTTTTCACATAACCTTAGAATCGTCGACTTCAATTTCATAAAACGCGCATATCTCTGGGAGGGAACACTTTTGGAGCATGGGATCGGTCTCATTCAACGCTCAGATGTTGTCCACATAAAAAAAAGGGAAAATTGATTTTTTTACCCTTAGGTCCCTTTCTCTATGCGCTGTCACATATATAGATACATATGTGTGAGTGTTATTTGTATTTACTTTTTTAAGTAATAATAATAAGTATCGATGCTTTTTATTCGATACTGAGTAGGTATCGATTCTTTTGAACCGATACCTACCTTATCAAGTAAAAGTATCGATACCTTAGTGGTATTGTTTCATCCCTAATTACAATTTGCTAAAAGCTTTTATTTGAAACACTTTCACTGAAACTCAAAACGTTCCCTGAATTGGGAAAACTCTCCAACCGCTATAACCTGGGAAGTCATGCGAGTAAAAAGCGCCTTTAATTGCGAAAAACATTAAGTAGTGAAAATCGTTTTGTCTTCAATATTGTGTCACAACATATGAGTAAAAGAGTATTTTTTCTACCAAATCCATGAAAAAGAAATCCTCTATTTTTGAAAACCCAGCAAAAAAAAACCAAATAAATTTCAAAACGATGCCTTATGGTCTTCTCGTTCTTTAAGAAGAAGAAAAAAACTCCACATTTATCGACAAACGATTCCTACACTTTTGTTGTATTTTTAAGTCAAACACGCAGAAAAACTACAATAAAACCTGAAAGTGCAAAAAAGACACACAAAATACTTAAAAAAAAAAAAATAAATAAGAAAAACCTTTTAAGCATTGACATCAACAGACAACTTCGCAGTAGTTACTCGCAAAGTTGGTACTTTTCAAAAGGTCCACTGCAGTGCAATCGATATGCGTACAGATGCTCCACTTTGATCAGGTCATCAGCGACACATCGTTCATCATACCACGAATCCTTTTGCAAATGGAATGCGCATTGCAGTAGCATATCCAGCATATATTTCCGAACAAACCGAACTACAAACCAGCAAGTAAAAAACAAAATAAAAATAAATAAATAAATAAAAATAACAAGGAATAAAATAAACTGAAACTTTATTTCGTTTCATGAGCTTATGCCAGTAGATGTGAAACGTTAAAGGAACGCTTTTTATGTTTTACGCCAAGCACACACAACACACTGAACTCCGCACTCAGTCATCCGCACAGTATTCTTGGATTGCGCTCCTTTCTATATTATTCGTGGTAACGTAACTTGTGTGCTTTTGGCCGTTTGTCTCTTCGCTTGGACCCTGATACGCGTTCTCGTACGCGTATGCGCAATCGCATTCAGTATTTCTCTGTTGGTTTCCTCCATCCAGTTCGAGTTGACTTTGGTGAAGCAGACTTTGATGGATGCATTTCAGAAATAACTTTGCTTCATTTTTAGTCATTCGGTTATTGTTGTTGTTATTTTGTTGTTGTTGTTGTTGTTGTTGTTGTTGTTGTTGTTTTTCTACTTGTTTGTTTTATTTCCCTTTGTCTCGCGCTTGTGAGCAAAAAAAAATTCTCAGCGTGTTTATTTGACTATTGACGTTGACGTTTTGTTTGTTTTTTTTATAGTTTTTTAAATTTTATTCGTTTTACTGTATTTTGATCTCTAATTTGGTATGACGATTCCAAGTCTGCACTAATACCTTGCAAACCTAGCTTTAGTTATATACACATGTATTCAGTTGGGATCATAATTATAAGTACAATGGGAGTTCATTAGAAGAAAATCAATCTTTCTCCAAAGCAGTAGGATTCTAAAGAATGCCTTTTTTTTACAAAAACACTAAACTGCGGAGTTACTGAGATTTGTCGGCGGTCCCTCGTCTACTAAGCAGAGCAGATCAAAGAAAATGTAGGCATGTATAAATATTAAATCCTGGGATTCCTAGGTGGAACAAAGGGCAATTTAATGCTCAGTGTTGGATATACAAGGTAACGAAACTGACCGACTTTAACTTGGCAGAGTCCAGAACCAATCTCTGCTCTTGCGATTAACTAAGAAGACTCACAACCTCCGATCTTTCGGGGCAGGTAGATAACGAGCAATGGTAATATAACATCCGTTATGCTATTAGCTAATGTAAGCAACGCAGATGTAGGGCTGGAGGCTTTAAGTTGGCCGCCTCAACACCAGCCTTGGATGCTAGGGCTGGGTCCAACTCGTTCATACGTTAATTTTAGGCACAAACGTATGATCAAACCCATGTAATTTAAATGGGTTTTTATCATAGGTTTGTGTCCAAAATTAACGAGTTGGTCGCAGATCTATTGGATGGAGAGGGCTAATCTCCCACTCATCCGAAATTACATGATAAACGAAACTATTAGAAATAAAAATCAACGGACTCCCTTGGCGATGACTTTAAGCATGAAGAAAGCAACACGATTTGGACTATACAATTTCAAAACTCGAACAAGTAGAAAATTAACTGTTAAAAATAAACAGGAATTTCTAGGATTGTATGACACCAGATGGCCAGAAAGTGGTGAATATAGAACCGAAAGTGGGGAGCGAGCGAGAGCTCAACTCTCCCTTACCAACCTGCTTAGGTAACATAATTTTTTTTGTGATGTCCCACTTGGTAGTTCCACTGAATGCATCTAGAATGTGCAGAACGAAACCCATCAGATCAGAATGTTATCTACTCTTATATTAACTTTCAATACCCTATCTTGTTTTAAAGGGTCCGCCATCTAACGTTTTTTTTTTCAACTAGTGCTTATATCGTGAATATTAACACTTAGCTCATGTCTGATTTGACAGATAATTAGTTTTATCCTTCCGCTGAACGAATATGGTTGTGTATACGCTTGAACAACGCTGGGAAATATTGCTTACAGAAGATGCCGATTTTGCCAAAAAAAAAAATCATCTTTTCAGATGTAGCTCATTTCGATCTTGGCGGGTATGTAAACAAGCAAAATTGTCGCATTTGGGGCACAGAAAACCCGCACGCATACACTGAAAAGCCGACGCATTCAAAAAGAGTCACTGTTTGGTGCGGATTTTGGTCCAGAGGCATAATTGGGCCATTTTTCGAAAATGAGCAAGGAGTGGCCGTTACAGTCAATGGCGATCGTTATCGGGCCATGTTGAACAAATTTTTGTTCACAAAAATTGAAGAGGAGGATATTGGCAACATTTAGTTTCAACAGGACGGCGCTGCGTGCCACACAGCCGAGGCTACACTCCATGTTTTGCATAGAATTTTCAAAAGTTATCTGGCGGACCCTTTATATTCACTATATCTGTGGCAATAAGGAAAAAGTGCGTAAGTCACATTTTATTGTTTGACAGTAGGTCACTTTTAAACTTTCTAGTCGATTTTCAGAAATCTATTTCTTTTACAGTTAAATTAGGAAATTCGGTATTCACTTAAATTTTTTTTTAGAAAGTCTCGTTCTACATACTATAAATAATACATTTGATTTGAAATGTTCCAAAGTATAAGCTAAATTAAGTTATTATTTCATATGAGATTATAAAACGAAAAAGATAAGAAGCAAGTCATTGCGCTATAACTTTCTGAAAAAGCGTAAAAAATAAATAAAATTTTGTCCAATGGTACTCTCAAATATAAAGATTACAGGGGTGGCATTAACTCAAAAACAGCTTATCTCGAATTAAACTATTTATATATCCTCGTAAGGCAGGGGGGATCCACTGTGTGCTTTTCCGCGCTTCCGAAGCGCTGCTTTTTATCTTAGTGCTCGTATATTTGCTGCGTACACACACATGTACGTGTTTCAGTATTTCCCAAGTTTCTTTCCGAACCTCCGCCGACTTTTCAACACTTTAAAATAATAGTGTTCAAATGTAGTATTTTTTACATAAAATCCTACAAGGAAAATTTTTAGAAACTACTTTAACTCTCTGAGGGCCATTAATACAACTTGGCGTTACACTGAAAGAATTTTCGGTCTTATGGAATTATACATATAAAGACCAAGAACGGAACTGTGTCTCTTCTGTAAGGTATAGCAAATATGATAAAGGAAATACTCGTGACATGTATTCTCACCTTAAAGAAGTTGAAGATAAGCTTAAGAGGATAGTAGAAAATAAAATGGGTGAATTTCGACATTAATCTAATGAAAAATTCACTAAAATTCAACCAACGTCACGCTTCGTTGTTTCGTCAAAATTATGTTATTGAATACTTCATCAAATTTATTTAACAGTGTAATTAATGCAGTGCTATAACTTCATCGAAATAATTAAATAATTTCATGAAAAGAATGAAATAACTTAAATATAAAGGGGTTTCATAAATCCAATAAAATATTCTTACGAAACCAGAATACCAACGAAGCAATTCTAATGAAATTCTTTCACAATATTCATGAAATTTTCATTGGATTTGTGAAATTATCATTAGATTAGTGAAACAATTTTAATCAAATTGTTTCATTGAACTTATGAAGCAAAATTCTTTCGGTGCAGTCAAAAGTACACTTTTTTTATAGGACGCATAAAAATGTATTCATTATTACAACTTGTTTAAAATTTGCTAACCGGTTCATAAACATATTTCCTTTTTATATCCATTAAATATTCAATAATAACATGAATGAATTATTTAATTAAAAAAAAATAAGGAAACTTACAACCGGTTATTGGTACCGACTTAAATATTAAAACCCGACAATCAGTTTTTATACCTTTTACCTTTTGGTATTCATTCAACTCTTAACAAAAGCATAACATAACTTTTTAACTTAAAAAATAAGATAACAAAAAACCGGTTATTGGAATCGGCCTTGAATATCAAAACCCGTAAACCGGCTTTTAAATATATTTCCTTTTCGTATTCATACTAAATTAAAACTGAAATATTAAGAACCGTTTACTAGAACCGGGTTTGTATATCAAAACCAGAAAACCGGTTATTATAGATTTTATAATTTGTAGATTAAACTGTTTGCTCGGATGAGTCGAATATTTCATATGCCTGCTCAATAGATCTTTTTAAATAGAAATTAATTTAATTTTTTAATTAAAGTATATTTTAGAAATTTAAACCAGCATCACAATACGAAATACTGGTCTTAAACTCTTAAGGTATAATTTATTTTGACTATGAATATGCGCCATAGATATTAAGTTAACTTAAAATCTGCTTAACCGTTTAGCTTTTACCACTACTGTACTTTTTTCACTAGCTGCTGCACTTAGCACATTCTGTGTCATGCCTGCTTACTGAAGCATTTTGTTGTTGTTCCAAATAAAATCTGTTGGTTAGATTTCATAGCAGTCATTTTGACGCTACTCTTCTATGAGTATTGCTAGGAACACAACTGGGGCGAATGACGAATTTCGTCCACGTCGGCGAATTTCATCGTTTGAAGCACAATAACGACGAATTTACTCAGTGAATTTAGCTGTTATAATTGATAAAGTTTCAATTAGACTTACTATAGCCATAATCTCATAGCCATAACCAAACCAAAATTCAATTAGATTCTATGATAATGGCTATGGCGTTATGTCGAGTCATCTCTAATCAAATACAGTGTTGCCCAGTAGTTTGCTTCGAACGGCTGTTTTCTATGGTTATGGTTATGGCACGTCTGATTGCACGTTAAAGTTAGTTATTGTGTGTGCGCAGAGAGAGAGAGAGAGAGAGAGATATAGAAAATTGTTTTTTCGTCCTTCGTCGGCGTACAAAATAGAAATAAATCTATCTCAAAGCTCTTCACGCATGCCGAATTTCCTTCTACGGCAGAGTTGTGTTTATTATTTCATGTGCACAAATGTGTTTCATTTGTTATGACGAAATTTTGCACCGAAAAATTCGTCGTTCGTCCCAGTTGTGCTCCTAGCATATAACCTGCGAATTCATACATACAAGTACTGTTTAGTTGAAAGGAGGAAATTGTTCTTTAGGAGTAAATGATTGCTAAAGAGATATTTTATACTGCAAGTAGAACTTGACTTAGCTTTAGTCAGTGGAATCAGGCTTATACTTAGTTCCGAGAACCATGGTGAGGTCTAATTCTTTTAACAATTAGACACTAGAGATTTAAAAAAATCTGAATTACATATATGAAAATATTTGTTGGTAAGAAAAAGTTTAATGATACAAAAAAACTCTGGATGTAAATCATTGGCTTACAAACATATCGCTCATTAAGTCAAACAATGTCATAACTAAAAAACTACTTTGCCAGAGTTTTCAATTTGCACACAACTTAAACTAGTAGTAATTAAAAAAATAAAAAAAATCGACTGCTACCAGCTTTGAAGCGCTAAATAATCTAAATGGTCATGCGAAATGAAAAATAACAAAAGGAACCTAAAGGCGATGAAAATATCTGTCGAATGATACCCATTTTTATATGATTCACCCACTTTTTATTTTTTCGTATTAACAAAATGGCGTCTGTTGGCCGCCATATTGAGTTTTGACTGCAGTCATATCTGTACTGATACTCCCAGGATTAAGACAAATCCATTGATGCAAGAATCATAAAAATCAGGCCACGCTTTCGGTATATATAGTGCCGTAAAAGAACACACATAGGCTGATAAACACAATACCCTTATTTGCATCGCGCAGTCTGGTAAAAAAGGACATTTTATTATGCTTTCGAGAGTTGAGTAAACAAGATATTTGTATGAAATTTCTGCACAATATGTAGAACAATATGGAAATTAATTCTACATCATTAAGTTAGAAATTTTATTTTTTAAGTTATGGCGTTGTTTGAGTAAATGAACGATATGTATTTAAAACATATTTTTTTATTTTTTATAATGCAAGTAATGCAAATTCCTTACTATTTAAATACAGGATCTCAAAAAGAACGAACTAGTTAAAATGGAGGATATTTGTTTCAATATCTTCAATATCATATGTTTTTAGCACCTGACGGATTAGTTTGTTCTTCTAACCACAGAAAATTTTTGTGACTAGAAATTTAACAATGACAAATTCTTTAAAAAAATTTAAAAATTTTTTTATGAAACAGATATATGTCCTTAATTATGAAAGTGGCCTTTGGTCGAGATATTTAGTGGATTACATTCGATTAATATAAAAAAAATTCAATATTTATAATAATAATATTTATTTGAGAATCGTTAAGCAGCTCTGGGTCGAAGAACATCTCTGGCGTCATCGTAATTATTTCTCAAGAGCGGTCAGGCTTGTGTGTGTTGCTTGGCCTCCAAGAGTTTTTCTTCTCGCTCGCACTGGTTGACTGATCTGCCACGAATAACCGTATAATCTTGCGGTTTTTTGTTATTACTTCCTATTTGAAGGCATAGGTCGTGCACAGTCAGTCACAAAACTGTTTAAACTACTTTTAATAACATCTTGGGCATATGGTCTTAGTTACTCCGCCCATATTTGTGCAACACCATACTATGCAAATTTACTTTGTATAGTATGTTAAATAAATAAATAAATATTTATTTGACATTTCGAAGCAAAAATGCACATGACTTAGACCACTTTTATAAATAAGGGCACATACATATGTATGTATGTATCAGAGAACAGCAATGAGTAGTAAAAAAGTGAGTAGAGTTGAATCGTGACTTATAATTTCTTGTACTTATTGCAATGTTGTCTATGAATCATATGCACTCGAATGTTGGAAGTGCGCATCGAACTCATACTTAGCAACATGTATGACGTTGTTGATTTCGACTCTCCTTAACTTAATGCCTATGGACGATGCAAAATAAGTATGATTTACAATGCGAACTTCGCATATGAACATTAAAGTTCTCATTATGAGCTTATTGCAGGGTGACCGATGACATTTTTCAAAAAGTGGCACCAAATAGGGGATTTATAAAAAAGGGGCAACATTAAAAAAAAAAACGAGGCAACTACACTAAACTTCTTATTTTTAATGTATTGTTATATAATTCACTTTAAAAAAAGGGGGATAAATTGGCAAGACAGTCGATAAAGTCGCAATTTGTCACTTTAGTCTCTGTGTGTTGCTTTTTTTGTTTTTTCCCAGGAATTGAAAACAACCCTATTTACTAGTATTGGCTATTAGGGATGGGCAAATGAAGAGAAAATGTATCGATATATATCGTATCGATGTTTTTGAACAGTATCGATATATATTTTTGGAAAACATCGATATTTCGATATATCGATTTTTTTTGCTGCATTAATTTCGAATGTACAATTACTTACTTTAAGAAATTTAATACAAAAGAACTATTTATGTTAAGTAATACGTAACCTACTGTAGCTGCTTAAGACTTCATTAGTCTTTACTTTCTGTTGCTGCTCTGTGCTGTGCCGTTCTCTTTCAAAATTTTAATAGTTACTTTTTCTGTAATAAATTATCAGTTGTTTCGGACCAGAATGGTCACAGTTTTCCACTAAAGTGATGAGTTTTGCATCGTCCATTGTTATTAGAGTTTTTCTTTTCCTGGACTTTTTCATTTCCCGGGAAAGTGGGAACAACTTTTCGGTTTTTAACGTTTATAAACACATGTCAAAAAATAATACAATTTCAGTTCCCGGGCGTAATTGTTGTAAAGTTTTAGCTATAGTTCTACCATCGCATTCATAAAGAGAATAACGACATGCATCGAGGAATGTGTACGCAAGATAACAGAATTAAGGAGAGAAAAACTAATGGCTTATATGTATATGAATTTTATAAACCAAAAAGAGTCAGCTGATTCGTAACTGAACGGAAAGTAAAAACAATTTCCAAAAAGTCACCTGCCTTAGTTGGGTCATAGTTAAAAAACGGCTATAGTTCTTAAAAGTATCGAAACCCGATACTCGTAAATAAGAATCGATGTATCGATACATAGGTTTTTGAAATATCGGCGATATATATCGATATTTATTTTCTCAAATATCGATATTTCGATATATCGATATTTTTTGCCCATCCCTATTGTCTCTACTTGCAAACTGTTTAATGACTAAACTTTTAAATAAACATACGTACATACATGCATGAGTTGAGTGAGCTGAATCAATGTGATTAGTACAATGAATCAATGTGAGTAGTAGTGCCGAAGTATTTTCCTGAAATAAGAAATCAAACTGAGGTGATTTATGAGTGTGAGTGTGGTATGACTATGATGACGTCGTTGCATTCATATTTATTTCAACCTATACTTATAAATCACTGTCATCGTGAGTATTCGTAAATCAAATGATATATATAAATATTTCATGAGTCAGTATGTATAGCGACAGAACGACTCATTGTCGATCACTGGTATGTATATAAGCAAACGTATTTCCGATTCTTATATTTATTTTAAAACTTTTGAATCCACTTGAATTTTATATCCCCGACAATCTATCATTAGCAATGATATCTTTTGTTTCGGCTGGCCCTGTGGCTGAGTGGTAGCGATGCTAGCCTCTCAGTCCAGAGGTCGTGGGCTCGATTCCTGGCATAAACCCTGGGTGTTTTCCGCAGAGAAGCTACTGGCCTCGCAGATTTTGTTGTGTTTGTTAAAAAAAATAAAAATAACTACCTTTAGAGAGCAAAACCATTTTTAAGAAACGTACCTAAAATTGCACTTTTTAGATGGAAATGTAGCATTTTTTTTGTAGACCAGAAAACACAATTAAAAAAATTTCATTTAAAACAAAAACGCCATTGACGATCTAGCTTTGCCCTCTTCATATGGCAGCGCTATTGAATAAAATTTGCCTTGTGGCGTGAGAATAGTTTCCATAAAATCTAAATTATGCAGATAATCTTTCCACTTTTGCACTGTTGAATAACGCACTTGTTCCAAAATTAATGAATCTTTACGCTGCCATTGTCACTTGCAGATACACACACAGTGTCATTACGCAAAAATACAATTGTGTTTCTCTTTCATTGTTTTCATACTCCTCATTTTTCTATTATAAATTAACACTAAAGGCAACAATGTACAATTTTACATCGTAAAAATATTTAATGAAAACTTTTGTTTCTGAAAAATTAAATTACAATTTGCATTGTTATTTTTTATGAAATATTGTTCGAGTAGTTCTAGGACAAGTTAAAAGACAAAACCTGATTTTTTTTATGCACTTTTTGTTAATTCATAATTCATTTTATAACCTTCACACAGTACCTGAATCTACTTATATGCATACATATGTATGTATGTATGTATATTCTGATATTAAATTGAATTTATTCGCATTGTTATACCAAAAAAATAAAAATATTATAAATAAACAAAATATTTTAGGTAAAAAAGTATTTTAAACAAATATATTTGTGCGTACTCATGTGTGTACATACGAGTACATGTGTATTCATATGTTCCAAGTACAATTCTTTGTTTCTTTTAACTTGGTCAAAATAATTTCAATAATGTTAACAAAAAGCTTTGCCGCACATCTTCCGTCAATGCAACGCAATGATCATACATACGCAATGCGTAAAGAGGAGAGCAGACTAAATGGGACCAACTAAACGGCAAGCGTAATGCTACCAACTAATTAATTTGTAGAGATTAGTGCTTTTTTGTAATTTTCATAAGTATGTTGAACATTTGTTAAAGCACTAATCATCCCAAAATTATTATTTTACTTATTCAATAAAATATTGCTTATTAATTAAATGTATTGAAATTGATTGCTGAGGATTGCAGCAATCAATGACTAACGCAGATCATCTTTATAAGAACTTCTTAGACTCGTGCGAATCCTTTTTTGATGGATACCACACTACTCGTCTCAACCTATAAAAAAGATCTTCATCAACACTAAATCCAGTGAGAAGCCGTTATACAACCACTCCATTGTGTTAAGGTAACGGGTGAGGTAACTTATATATCTCCGTGATGTCTCCGATATGTCGACTACTATATATATTTGCCTAGAATGTTGTATCGCATCGTGATTAGTACTGGGCATTCACTAGAAGAAATGTGTTAAACTTTCTTCTAAATATTGGAAAACCAAGATCATTTTTGTAGTTAGAAAAGAGATTTAGGTACTAAGGACAAGAAGACGGCAGACGGCAGACGGCAAACGTTTAATAAAATAGTGGTTGCTGAGGTAAATGACTGTTTCACTATTAGAGCACAAAGTATACAGAGATGACACAAGACGGCAGATTAGGGTATTTTTCTATTTGTCTCGTTTTCCCTAAAATTTTGTTCGCTTTTTTGTGTTGATTCTTCTTTATAGTGCAATAAAATGATAACGATTTTTATTAGCTGTATTAATTGGTAAGTAGTAATTCACTACAATATCAAATCACTATATTTTTATCTTTTTTCCACGAATTTTAAAAAAACCTGATTAGAGCTTTTTGTAGCTGTCACTTTCTGTGTATTCTGTGTTTAGAGTTGGACCAGACACAAAAGCAGCAAATACTGTCAGACAGCAATTAGAGTTCAAATAAGAGGTTAAGCACAGAGAATACCAGAGTTGAAGATAGTGAGCCATTTAAAAAAAATCAAAATCAGCTGTTTTGCGTTCTGTTCAAGAGACACAAATGACTTAAGTTCGTTATTAAATTTTTAGCACAATAACCAAAAAGAATTATTGAAATTTTGTACTTTGCAAAATGAACAATTGAACAATTTTACAAAATTAAATTAAAGAATTTGTAGTGTTGCATTAAAAAAAATAGTGAAAAAGATTATTGATATTAAAAAAGTGATTGAAATTTTTTATTTTTTAAATGATTTCAAATTCCATTTTAAGCATTTTCATTCATAATTATGAATTTTTTAGTTTTTACTTACAAAAGCCGCATAGCGAATGAAGCCGCAAAGTATAAAATGAAACTACGTTAAAATAATACCACACGAACGAAATAGTAAATAGGATTTGATGACTGTGCGAGCGAGACAGATACACTTTCAGATTTAAGATGAAATGTACATACTTGTATGAAACATGTCACATAAAGTACTTTTAACGCAGAGTGAAACAAAAACTTAGGCAACTCTCATCATTTGCATTCTTTGACAATCAGTTGGTATAAGTTTCTTAATATTTTGAACAAACTCGCGAGTAAATATAAAATATTATTAAAATTTATGTAAGTTTACATAACAGAACGAGGTAGTGGCATTAGAGTAATTGAATTTTGCTATTTTTTATGCATTAACATGGAAACGCTAGAAACCTCAGTCAAAGCCACGAAGTTGTATCTGACACAGCCTTAAGTCATCAGTTACTACGTTTATACGCGCACTATTTGCAAATAAAATTATTTGCAAATAAATTAACTCACTGTTTATATGGCATAGCAAAAGTACACAAACTTGGTAGCACTTCTATATAAAACTTACTTATGTTGACAAAAAAAATAGTGTAAATGTACAAAATATCAAATAATTATTTGTTTTAATCGTCATTATTTGCTTCTATCAATGTTTTTTGTTGCAATATTTATCCATTTATTGTTTTTTGTTATCAAACATTTGTAAGCGTGGCAACCTCAAGCATTTTATTTGCAAATAGTGCGTTAATCGTGAATAGTTTTCTGAATTAGTAAGTCGCAATAAAAACAATAATATGGCAACAATTTACTGTTTTATTTGCAAATAAGCCCTGCGTATAAACGTAGTAAGTGTCGCTAAGCTTAGCAAAAGAAAGTTGTTTTAGTACAGGCTGTCTGGTAGCAGATTTATATTTTCAAACGTAAATAAAAAACGTAATAATTGACACAAAGTTTTATTAAGATCACTGAACGATGGAATGGAAATGCGGATCTCATTTTTTTTAAAGAGTATATCAACCAAATGTCTTTCGTCGAGTTGAACACACTGTTCAAAACGCAACGCTGTGTTCTGCGCCACACGCTGCAGCAAACTTGGTTCAATTAAGCCGATTTCTCGACGAATATTTTCCTTTACAGCCACAAGAGATTGGAAATTGTCATTATAAACCCTCTCTTTAAGGTAGCCCCATAAAAAAATCCATGGGAGTTAGATCTGGGGGTCTACTCTGTATTTCGAAACGAAAGCAAATGCTTTCGAAATGCAATGTTAATAGCACACAAATTCGAAATACAGAGTAGACCCCCTGGCGACCTCGGTGGCCATGGGTTGTCCCCAAAGCAACTGATCAGTTTTTGGGGGTAATTTTCCCAAAGCAAATTCATTGAAACTCTGGCTGTGTGTGCAGTCATCCTATCCTGTTGAAACCGCGTTTGTGAAGAGTACGATAAATGAGCTCGCAGGTGTGGCAAAAAGAATTCCGTAATCATGCGTCGATAATTTTCAACGTTGACATTCGTCGCCTGGCCTCGAGAAATATTCGAAAAAAAAAAAATGGTTTAATTATCTCATGCGTGGATAAGATACACCAAACAGCTACCCTAGGGCAATGAAATAGTTTTTGATGTTTCAATCGAGGGTTGCGGGTTCTTGGAGACCAGTAACGTTCAAGTGAAAATGAGCCTTGTCGCTCCAAAAAATGTGATTTACAGTGCGTTTCACAAAATATTGTGCGTAAAAAGTCACATTTTTTCAGTTCTTGAACGATTTGAATTTTAAAAGGATGGAACTTCAGATCCTTTTTAAAATATCACGAATAATCGCTCTTGGAAGTTCCAGTGAGGCTGCTCTTTTCCGTTCAATGTTTTCGGGAGTCTTTGAAGATCGACTGGGCCCTGGCCGTGGAACATTCATAGCAGAAGCAGTTGCGCGGAGTCTCTGTACCCATGAACGAATTAAATTTACCCTCGGTACATCACATATTCGCCGAATACCGAAATTTTAACTAACTTGTGGACGAGCAATTACGTCAGCATTATTACTCTTAAAAAATGTCTCCACAGCGAACGCGCGATACTTACTCGGCCATTGTGACATCGTGACTAAGAAATCCGCACAATCGATAATTCCAACGGAGCCACCTTTTTTAGGGTTCCGTACACCAAAGGTGAAATGGAACCCTATTGTTTTCGCTACGCTGTCCGTCTGTCCGTCTGTCCGTCACAGGGTATTTTCTCGAGAACCGTAAGAGGTACGGACCTGAAATTTGGACACAGTGTGTAGACCCTTGGCCGCTACAACAACAAATACATGAGAGTTGGAAATTAAAGGGTGTGCCAAAACGAGCAACGAAAAATGGTGAAATCCCATGTAATATACATACAATTGTATGTATATGCACTTGAAATTTGTAAAGTTAGTGTATTTTTATACAGATTACAACAATTAACACTAAAATTTAAAAAATTTTAATTAAAGGGTGTACCATCAGTTAATGTAATTTCGACTATGTAATTTTGATAACTTGCTGTATCTTGGAAACCGTAGGAGCAAACTTCTTGAAATTTTCAAAAACGGTAAAATAAAAAAATCTCAAAATTATAAAATCGCCAAAATCAAATTAAAAAAAATTTCTAAATCGAAAATAAATCGCGGAAAACCGGAAAAATCGCCAAAACAAAAAAATCGCCAAAATGAAAAAAAATCGCCAAAATGAAAAAAAATCGCCAAAATGAAAAAATCGCCAAAATTAAAAAAATCGCCAAAATGAAAAAAATTGCCAAAATGAAAAAAAAATCGCCAAATTGAAAAAAATCGCCAAAATGAATAAAATCGCCAAAATGAAAAAAATCGCCAACATTGAAAAATCGCCAAAACGAAAAAAAGCGAAAAATAATAAAAAAAACGTAAAAAAACACTGTATTAAAAAAATGCTCAAAGCCCAACGCACGGAACACTTCGTGCGCGAGGCAAAGTCGCACTTTACTGAATTTATTTTAATTCTTTTATTTCTTTTTGAAATAATCGTATTTAAAAATATAAATTTGCCACCAGAGACCCTGTATAAGAGTACATAATAGCAAACTATTAATAGAGCACGATTCGATTGGTACTTTAATTATAATTATAAAGCAACGACCCTAAGATAGAACAGAAGTATTGTTCAACACGATAGTAGAAGATGGTATTATTAGCATAATTAGTGTACGTACTTGTAAAAGGTTAGTCTTAGAATTAAAAGATAGTATAAGACTTTAGCGTTTCAACAATACTATAGTCCTAGTATTAAACGGCAGTCTGTCCAAAAGACGGTAGAAGTAGTATAAAACTGTAGTCTTGCCATACGATGGTATAATACGATATTATAATATCAGGAAGGCAAAGTATAACACTTTTGCCATAACATCGCTACAAGTAATCTTACTACAGCTGCTAGTTTCAGTGTAAAGAAGTGGTGTCAGCATTAGTATAAGACGTTAGGCGAAGTATAAAAATGTGTTCTTAGTTCAAGACGTCTTAGTATAAGACGTTAGTCTTAACATAAGAACGTAGTATTAGTATAAGAGTATAATCTTATAAGAAGATCGTGCTAGTATAAAACGGTAGTCTTAGTATTAGACGATAGTCATAATATAAGAGAGTAGTCGTATTCTAAGATGGTACTTTTAGTATAATATAGTATTCTTAGATAGTACAAAAAAGTTATCTCAGTATAAAATTCTAGTTTTTGTATAAAACTGTAATTTTAGCATATGACTGTTGATTTATAAGATGGTAGTCTAAGTATAAGACGATTAGCCTTATGGTAGAATTAGTCGATTCGTATCGTGAGCTGACGGATCAGCTGACAAAATCTGTAACTTCTTTCTTACATACATACACACACACGTATAAAGCAAAGAAAAATACCATAACAGCTGACACGTTCGCTGGCAGGCTCACGTTTTTACTAAATAACATCCAGATTTAAACGATACGACCACTTGAAAAGTAGCACGATACGAATCGACTATTTCTACCATTAGTTTAAAACTTCAGTCTCCTTATAAGACAGTAGTCTTGGCGTAAGACGATAGTATGGTACAAGGCGATGGGAGATGATGGTATTCATATAAATATGAGAAGCTGTGTCCGTATTCCGTAACTCGCTAAACCTAAATCCCTATCGCTAAAAGTCTACAAAGTCGATTTATGTATTTTCGGCTAGGAATGCAATTTTCAAACGTGTATTGCTAAATCAGGCAATGTCTGTAGTATATAATGTTACCGGAAATTTAGTGTTCTGTGCCATTTCGAGAAATTTTTAATTTTGTATTTTTTTAACTATCTATCTATCGACTTTAGCTTTAGGGAATTATTGAATAAGGGAGCTGGCGTTCGTGAAGTAGCTGTATAGAATGGTAGTGATATTGTGCAACTTAGAATGAATATAAATAAAATCGTTGTATAGTTATAAACACAATTTTTTAGTATAGTTTAGTATAAAACAGTCCAGCTTTAGTTTCAGTATACATATTTAGTCTGCTGAATTAGTACACAAACGTTAGATGTTAGTATTAGTTAGGCTGGGGCCTTGATATAGATCTAAGGACTTTATTTTCGTCAAAAGCAGTAATTACCCAAATTTTGATATTTTCAAAACTTTTTTTTTCCTTTCAAGCTAAAAATTTCTATTCTTTAAAAACAAAATCTTGAAAGAGTTGGTGCCATTCAACACATTTATTTGACAAATCTTTCCTCTTTGCTTGTACGTAGCGAAATAAAACTTCTGCTCTTATTTTATCGTATTTGGATACAAAACCAGATCAGACACATACAAGCACGTAATTCGGTAGTCAAAATCCTGGCATATTTTTTCCAAACCCACAAAAATTTTGTGTATTTTTTGTTTCGTTGAACTTTTTTGTCTTCCTCTCTTCTTTAACTGTCCAAGCAACTTTCCATCCAATATGCTGAAATGTTTTAAATTTTTAATACATAAAACAAACAAAATTTATTTCAGTTAAAAAAGCAAAAAAAAAAAAACAAAACTCTTCTTAACGTACAAATAAAAAAATCATTCAAATCCTTTGGCGTTGGCATAAATTGTTAAAGTGCGATTTTTTTATTCGTTCCTTTAGTTTTGTCACCGTTTTAGGCAACCACCACAAATCTTGTGATATTTTTGCATTTTTTGTTGCGTTTGTTTTCTTCATCTTCTACTTTTATTTGTTGGATTTAAACTTAAGACTCGCTTACTCGGTTGCCGTTTGCATTTTCATATAAAGACATGAGAATTTGAAGAAAAAAAAATTAAGAAAACAAAAAAAAATGCTTAAGAAGTAGCAAGTGACTGACTTAATGAGCAAAAGGAAATGATTGACATATGTTAAATTTTGATGAAACATTTTTTTAACATAGAACTAAAAGGCTAAAAGACAGCTTGGCTTTATCCATTTAGCTTTTGGTCTTTCTCAATTCGCAATACAATAAAATCTTTAATTTATGTCACACATTTCAGTGAACTTTGCATGGTGCGTGGTAAAATGGATTATCTATAAATATGTACACTATTATCGATACTTGGCTAAAGTCGTTAGCACGTTGACTACAAAACCTAAAGGTCCTGCGCTCGAGCCCGGTCTTTAGCAGTCATTAAATAGCAACAACACGCATTTTTCTGATGTGCATTAGTATCCCTTTGTATCAGTTGTTGTAGGGAAGATCAATTGATGAAGGCATAGGGTCACTGAACTACACCGGCTTCAGCGTATACCAATCCTAAGGTAACATCAGAGCAGTGTTGCCAATAGTAGGGGAAAACACCTACAAAAAGGTTTTTTTTAATGAAAACATGTTAGCGTAGGGAAAAAAGGGACCGATTTCGCGTTTTCATTAAAATGTAGGTATTTTAAGTGCAACCGTTTTATGTCTAAGAAGTCACTTGAGCATAAAAATTATACCATGGTGGCCTTCATGGACATTGAAGGTGCCTTTAATAATATTGATCCTACGGTAATCATTCAGTCTCTCAGAGAGCTGCGTGTTAACCGAGAGATTTATCAGCTCATTGAAAATTTGCTATTACGCAGAATCACCACTTCACCATAGGAACAGCTACCATCACAAGCCAGGCCCACAGAGTTACACCTCAGGGTGGTGTGCTATCACCCCTATTGTGGAATGTGACGGTCAATAATCTGCTCAAAAAATTTGAATCCATGAATATTAAAACAATTGCAATATCAGGATTCCATCTGGATACTACTCGTATATCACAGAGACTAGAAACTGCACTAAACGAGGTAAGTGTTTCGTGCTCACGGAGCGCCCTTAGTATCAACCCGAACAAAACGGAACTAGTACTCTTTTCCAGGAGATATAAAGTTCCCAACTCCCAATGCCAAATATCTGGGTGTTGTCCTCGATAGCAAGCTTTCCTGGAGGAAAATCTTCAGGCAAGAATAGCGAAAGCCATAACGGCAATCTACGTCTGTAGAAATGCATCCTGCCCTACCTGGGGATTAAGTCCTAGCGGAGTCTGTTAGATACAAAAGATGGTTATAAAATCTATATTTTTTTATGGAATTTCGGTTTGGTAGAAAGCACTCGACCCAGCGAGTAATCAGAGTCGTATGGTGGGAATTGTCCGCAAAATAGCACTAATGATAAGATCAACGCCAACAAAAGCGCTCTTTGTTATGTTGGGTAGTCTTCCAGTGGACTTAACTGCTAGAAAACTAGCTCTACGTAACGCCGTCAGACTAAATGCAACAGGCACATGGAATCACCGACTTTTGGGGGGCATGCAAACATTTTAGGTATAGTGGATAAAATATTGGATCTTATTGACTACTGCACTCCGAAACCCTACTTCAATAGGAATTTTCAAATTTCATTGACAGAAGAATTTTCCTGACTGAACGAAGCCGTACAGGTCTTCACGGACGATTGAAAAAATGGGTGGGGGGAGCAGAGTTGGTGGGGGCGCTTATATATACCGGAATACGGAATTGAAAGTCCTTCAGACTCCCGGACGAATGTAATATAGTTATCTACCATTTAAAGAACTACACACTGGCTAAGGTTCTATCGGATTTCAAATAGAGATATCCATATTATAACTCACAGCAAATCTCATATTTAGCTCCTTTTAGGTGTGCACACCACATCATTTCTTGTCCAAGAATGTCGCAAATCACTGGATGGACTTGCGAAGCACTCAAGGATCTCATTAAACTGGGTGCGAGGACACGAGACTATAATTGCGGATGACCTACCAAAGAGGGAAACCCTACTGGGAGAAATCGATATCGACAAACTCTGTGGTCTCCCACGCTCATCCTGCTGGAGACGTTTCGATATATTTTTTTTTAATTAGCTCAAAACAAATGGCGCAATGAGCCCACCTATGCAATAGCGAGAACCTTATTGCCTCGCCTAAACTCCAATAAAACAAAAACACCCACGAACTTCAATAGAAAGCACTTGTGGAACATCGTTGCCACTTTGAACGGTCACTGTGCCTTTGGAACCCATGCTAAACGTATGAGTCTCCCGTATAATGCCTACTTGCAATGACGAGGATGAGGAGAAAAGTATCCTGCGTCTTCTGTGTCTTTGTCCCGCTCTGGAGGATCTCCGTCTGCAGCTCCCAGACAGATGTGTTTCAGATTATCGTGAGCCTTTACGGCCTTATCTCACGGTGGTCTAAATACCGCGTGTAGGTAAGACGCCAACCATCGCCCCCATGCACCCTTTAGAATGAACCAATGTTCCCATTCCTCAAGACAGATAGGTTGCAATCTTTGAATATAGTTATCCCTGTACTATTTTCAAGTACCTTGCTGAGGTACTTTGAGCTATCTAAACTCTTCGCCGTTATCACTTTATCAAAACAGTAATATCTGTTGTATGGTAACAGCATCTAGCATAGTGTCTGGCTGACCGCGTCACGCCAATTATTAGCATTGATCTAATACTGGGAATCCAAGACTATTCTCCCAGCGTTTTTGGCAGCAACCACAGCCACCACGTACGATTCTCCAAATTCTCACGCCATATGTGTAATTGCTTACACCCACAGCGGGGTATCCTATAGAATACCTCAACCATTATCGGCGCAGCTCAACCACTCATCAGAGATGGATGCATGCCTGTGTCGCCAAATATTCAGTACTTATTCCACACTGATCAAAATCATCTCTTTAACCCCGAGGGATAGGACTAACTCGACTTTTAGCAAAGGATCCTGACGACCACTACATACACCCAAACTCCTAGAGCAGCCCGGCTGTCGGGAAACCGGCACCCGTGGAACTAGAAGTAGCCTCTGGTGAGACCTCGAAGCTCCACCACAAGGACTCCACCTCTATCGTCTTTTGAACTCAGGGGCAGTTCCAGGTGACGCTGCTCATGGTTGACATAAACAGACCTGTTTTCCTTTTATAAATATGTGCACATCCTTTGCTCTGTTGCCCGACATCGGGTAGTAACTCATAAGTTCTATGGGTAATGTACCAAAGGTACGTGAACAGAAAAAGCCACATCACCATAGCTGGGGCACCACACCCGTAGTCAAAAATAAACTCCCCTGGTGGGGCATCTCTTTGACAGAATGTCCTTCGGCGGCTTATCCGAGTTATTGCAAATCGAGCTAAAAACTTTAGCCTTTATATTAGCATAGTGGCCACGGGTGCCAGTTGCCCGACAGCAAGGCTGCTCTAGGAGTTTGGATGTATGTATGATTTCGTTCTACCTCACGGTATTAATGGGATGATGTTGAGCGGTGTGGAGTAGGCAATCGATATTTGGCGGCACAGGATTGCGTCCAGCTCTAATGAGTTGTCCAGCTGTGCCGGCAATGGTGAGGTATTCTCTTGAAGACATCGCTGTGAGTGTAAGCAACTACGCTCGCGTCGTGAGAACTTGGAGAATTGTGGTGGCTGTTGGTTGCCATCAAAATCGCTGGGAGAATAGTCTTGGCTTTCTAGTGTTAGACCAATGCTAGTGGTTGGTGTGACGCGGTCAGCCAGACACTATTCTAGGTGCTGTTGCCATACAACAGATAGTACTGTTTTGACAAAGTCATTACGGCAAAAACTTTAGATAGCTCTGAGTACCTGAGCAAGGTGCTCGACGTAGTGCAGGCATAACTACTATGATCAAAGATTCCAACCTATATGTTCTTGGTAAGTCACATGGTGCTTTCTAATGCTGCATGGCGGCGATGGTTTGGCGTCTTAGCTACACCCTGTATTTAGACCACCCGTGAGATTAGTCCGTAATGACAGGTACTCACGATAATCTGAAACACATCCGTCATTCAACAGCAATTATTGTAAATAAAGCTTGACCTTTATTACCAAGAGCACCAGAAGAACTAATAAGGCACAGTGGAACATATATATTAGAAAGCTCTAAAGGATGTGCAGATTTGGAGGAATTCAAGATTATACTTAATAAGGAAGAAAGAAAAATATTGAGAATCTCTATGACCAGATAGCTATCGTAATACAAATGTGTTGACCGGAAATTGTCGAACTGGCAAATACAAACAATATGTTCAAAGAAGTTTTGCGCTGTATATTTGTAAAATCAGATTTACTTTTTTTAACCAGGTTCTGACGTCATGGCTTCTAGTTTCAGTTTGAGAGTTTGCACATAACGTTCTGCTAACCCATTTGTACTTGGGTTACCTGAAACTATAAGTTTTTGTAAAATTTGATTTGAATTGATCGCTTGAAAAGATGGTAGCATTATCTGAGGCGATTATCATACTCGTATGATAAGAGCATATCGTGTGTAGAAAAAATGTCTGAGGAAATGGTTATAGAAGTTTATGCTGTGGGAGCTTATCTTGTAATTCGTACTTCTGCACTTTGGGATTTTGCATCAACAACTATTGGGAAAAAATTGTTTTGAATAGGTCCTGTATAGTAGGTGTGTAACCTTTTCCAATTTATGATGCCTCTTCTCATTTATGTATTGGCGCTTTTGAGAGCTTGGATTGAGTTTGAATCCGTGATCTTACAATTCTTTCAATGTTCTGACCAATATCTTTTTTAGTAACAACACCTGGCCAGTTGCTTCATTTTGACTATTCCAGGGTGAGTGTGATGGTAAGTTCATGCCAGATTGTAGATTGTAGGCGGTATCAACTGCTTCCTGTTTGCCGGTATTAAATAAACTTGCTTTAAGTTTGAATCGATAAGGATCTTTTGCTGTACCCAATGCTATTGCTTCATTATTTATATATTTTGGCACAAGTTTCGGAAATAGATAACGAGTACAAATCTTCTACCTTCTCATTGATGATTTTGTCTCTAGAATCTTTTTCCGATTAAGTTTTAGGCAACACAATTCGAGTTTCAACTAATTGGACTTTTCGAAGAATCAACTCTTAATGCTTAAAATAAAATCCATATAAAGACTCTTTAAATGATAAAATTATTAGCAAACATAAATTTCAAAAAAAAAAAAGAAATATGTAAATAAAGAAATAAAACAACCATATTTATCCATAATTATTTATCGTCATGATGTCAGTCAGCTGGAATACACAAATTCTTGACATAACATAAAAAATAAATTAATTGCAACTGGTTGGAGTTTTGCCAATGAGATACTCGCTCGTATATTACTCCACAAATGGTGTGATCATTTCAAAAGTATTTTTTAATTTCCAATCTTTATTATCCAGATATTTAATTAATCTACAGAATGATGAGCTTACAAAGACTATTCATGTATCCTTTAAGTATTGTTTATTTTTTATTTTTTTCTTTTATTATTTGCTAAATCAATCGAATAGCACGAGTATATTGTAAATTCCTTACAAGATTCACGAGAGTATGTGTAATAGTGATCGTTTTCATATGGGTGTCTATTTGACTATCACACAAATAAGTCATATATTTATCAGCATCATTAAAATGGAAGTGCTGCCTACAAACTTTGAATGCATTGATTTTGTAGGAAGGCTTTTATTGAGGGACATCGCCTTAATAGGACGACTTACATACAACTCGTATGGCAAAGGCACAGCAATTCTGCTGTTCTATTTTTGCTTTTGCATACTAATTCGATTAAGCAACATTTTTCCATAATTAATGACTGTGAAAACATGTACCCAGTTCCAAATACAACTACTGCCTATTCCATTAATGAATAAAAGCATTGTCCTTAATGGTAATAAAAAGAAGATTGAATCAAATCAAATGTCTGTTTGACGAAAGAAAGAAATAAAGGAAACCATTCTAACTAATTTTTCACTTGGAATACTTTGGTGGAACTCTTGCCAATAATAGATTTATTAGTCAAATGCCATTTAAATGATGTTGTTTGATTATGTGTTGCTACACCCGAGGAAAAGATATCGTTGCATCATCTTCCATATGAAGAAAAAGGTAAAGTTATGCACTTATGAACCAGATATATACATATACATATACTGATATACATATAAACGTCCAGTCTAAAAAATTTGGGATATAGATCGGTATATATATATATGTATATATATATATGTTCCTTTAACTCCTGCTGGAGCATAGGGCGCCTATAGACTTTGGATTTAAAACGAGCAGTAAGGATGCCGTCAGATACTGGTTTCCACGAGATGAGACACTTCGATGTGCATCCAAAGTTAATAGTAGGCCAACACCAGATTCGTGGCTATTACTAATGTCTCTAACAGAGTATAGAAAACGAGATTTATTTGTTGGTGAGTTGTATTCTCCAGAGCCATTCCAACGATCTTCACTGAGTCCCAGTATAGATATGCGATATCGGAGCATTTTACGCTCAGCTTGCAGAAACTTGGAGTTCATATTTGGATTGATATTATCATGGTCTCTGAGCGAGCTTACATTCCAGAATCCAATCATAGTCCATATACGATAGCCAAAGGTCGTCAACCAGTAATTCGGTTTATTATAATCATTATTTTTTTAGCGATTCGGTAACAATTTTATTTCAGGTAACGTACGTTGCTAACCTTCATTCCAAAGTTTGGTGATAGGGCTGCTATCTGAGCACCCAAACGTGCTGTTATTTTGGAGCCAGAGTCTCAGAGAATTCAATGTTCGCATTCCTCCTAGTTCCTGAGACGCTCTTAGGCCATTCAGGGTTCACCGACACTCCATCCCTCCTCCTTTACGGACTCAGGGTTTGCGACAGAATTTCCTCTTTGCAGTTTTGAAGGTTATATCGCCTAAAATCGGTCTCCAGAGCCTCGTTTGCGTAAACAGGAGACACCAAGTCCTTTATGGACAGTGGGTGAGGTTGACAATTAAAAAGGATAGGCTTTGTATATAAATCGACAAGTCAAATTTTGTATTCGCATCACTTTTCCATTGGTCTCCCAGCATTTGATCGGATCGGTAGATAGTCCAAAATTAAAATCACCAATACATAAAACCTGCCACCTCAAAAAAAAATGTTAACATGAAGAAAATCTCCAGAACAAACAATTTGTTACACAGAAAAAAAATCGCCACCACGTAGAAAATAGCTAAAACGCAAAAATTTCTGCACAAAATTGGCCAGTAAGAATCTAAATTTACAAAAAGTGTGTTAACAACAATTAAAAGTTTCTTAAATTTTCTTTTTGATTCCGACTATTTTTGCTCTGATGCCCGTATGGATGTGCGTGTGTATGTGTATATGGTTGTGTATGGATCTGTGTGGCCATTTCATAGCTTCAAAGCGACTCAAAGGATTAGAATTTGCCGCATTCTAAAGATGTTGAGCTCACATAGATAAGATAGTTAAGTGAATCAATTCAGTTCTTTTTCGAAATAAAAAATTCACAAAACTGTTTCTTAAAACAAATTTTAAACTACTAGGCAGGTCAAGTTCAAAATCTAATCAGCTCTTAACCTCAAAAAGACACAACGATTGCTGCCATTTAACTAAAATTGCGTGGTTCGTTCGAGAAGTTTTAAAAACTTAGTTTTTTTTTCTAATAACTTGAATCTTTGTAAAATCGATTTTAAAAACTAAATCGCATGACGTTAATTTTACCAAAATCTAAAGCTAAACGCGAAGTTTTAGCAAGGTTAATCGGTACCAATATTGTTTTAGATTTGTCTTAAATTTTGCTTAAACATTCTTTGAATTCAGGAGAAGCGTAGATGATATGAGAAGTAATGAAGAAACTCGGATTTTTTAAAGTATGAACAGTAACACAGTATTGGAGGATAAAAAACCTTAAAAAGGAAAACATGGCAGTACTTTAAAATGGCGATGAAAAGAGAGCATGGCGCTATCATTTATTGCATCATTCATTACATCATTCTATCATTCTTTACAAAAACACGCAACAACTTTTCACCTTTAATCGCAAATAAAATATCAATAATCAATAATCAATTAAACTTTTAACTGAGTCAGTTAAACTTTTTTGATTGTTAGTTTTGTTTTTGACCAATGAATTCTTTTAGTATTACTAGGTGCTACCTTAGGCTAATTATTTGGTCAGTTTATGTTTTAGATCATCAATAAAACAATATCATTTTAAAATGTGGATCTATATAACATCTGCTCGACGTTTCGTTGACTTTTTTCCAATTTCTTCAGGAGCTTTTTAAAATTTTATAGTTTAATGAAAAATTTAATTGAGCTAGTTAAACTTTTGCCTTAAAATTTAATTGATTCAATAAATATATTGTTCAAAACTTAAATTAGTTAAAAGTTGTCATTGACACAACTGATTGGACTTTTCCAGGAAAGTCTACTTTTTGTCGCGTTCGACACCAAGCAAATATGCTTGTTTTTTTTTCAAAGAAAACGAAACTTTTTTTACTTCTTTATACATTTGTGTAGGGCTTCAGCAGCTCTACGTTGGGTAAAATTTTATGAAAAATTGTTCAGAAATACAAGGTTATTTGATTGCGGTCGAACGTGACAAAAAATTGTAATTCCCACATATATATTTTTTTTTCAGTGTACCAAGGGTCAAGTACGTCATTTAAGGGGAAACTGTTGTGAACGATGTATGCCTTTCATACACGTACAATTGTCTCACCTTTAATTTAAAAAAATTCTAATAATCAATTGAAATTTTAAATGAGTCAATTAAACTTTTGATTAAAAATTTAACTGATTGAAAGTTTAATGAAATTTTTTATTGAGTCGATTAAAGCTTTGCTTATTATTGTTATTATCATTGATTCGATAAAAATTTTATTTAAAAGTTTAGTTAATTAAAAATTTCAATTTACACAATAACATTTTAAAGTGATTTTTTTCGTGTTGTTTTCTGTGTATATACATGGTTCAAAGAAGCCCTTACCAAGTCGCAATCATGCGCCTATTGTAGGCTTGTATTCTACGATAATTGTGAACGAAGTATGCACTTCAGAACCATTAACTATGAAATGTAAATTTTAATCAATTCAACCAATTTCATTGAGTGTATTTAAACAACCATATAAATTTATTCATGTTTAAACAAGCAAAACAAATTGTACAACTTGTCGAGATTGTAATACGGCTGCCAGTATTCATTCGTATGTATATTTATGAAGAAAAGTGGGATACGGAATACACCAATAAATACAAAAGGCAAGAAAAATGGGAAACATTATGATTGAACAAGAAAAAGTGACAAAATACATGGATGTATGGCCGATAAAAATTACAAAAGTATAAAATTTATAGAAACGAATGTGATGGCACGTGGATCAAACAACGACACCACCACAAACACCACAAACAACAACGATAACAACACCAAACAACTGGCAACAACAATCCAGCCAACAAATATTATTACTAACAATGCAATACAAGATGCACAAATGCACAAATGCACAATGTTATTAACCAACTATGAATTTCTGATTATGACAAACTTGTTGATGAGAGATGTTGAGCTGCTGAATGCTGATGCTGATGATGGATGGATGGTGCTTGCTGCTCGAGTTGCTGGCGACCGATAGATGTGATGCATGCCACAGCAATGTTAATGTTTTGATGATTTGATCATCATGATTTGAAAAGTATAATATAAAGTGAAAGAAGTGCTTATTTGCAAAATTTTTTTGATGATGATGTTGACCATTCATCCATCCATCGATGGCTGGCTGCAGTTTCAGCTGAAGTTTCATCAGCAGCACGAGCAGCGAACAAAATATTAGAGCCAAGAAGTCCGTCCTCAATGTCTACACTCTTGTGTATGTTTAGCCAAAAATGGTGATGTCGAACAATTTAAATGTTCGAATATGCTCTGGAACAACACATGTACATTCATACATACATACACATATCGTGCCTGATGTCTGCTGACGGAATAACAATTTCAATATAATATAATAAATGGACAAATGTAAAGAAAATAAAACTTTGCATCGTCATCATCATCAGCAGCAGCAGCAGCAGCACCAACAGCAGCAACTTTTACAATTATTCATTATTTGATCGTTTTTCATTTATTTTTCTTGCTTCATTTCCATGGCAGAAGCCAACCAAGTGTGCTGGTTGGATGTGCAACAATTTCATGCGAAAACATCAAGGAAAATTATTTACTAATTAATTAACAAATGACAATGTGATCAGCATATTAAATTTAACACCAAAATAATACTACTGCTGCTACTGCTTTCATTGACATTGCACGAGTGTAGTAATTTTATAATAAATATTTTCTGTTACAAGAGTTTTGATTTTTAAACGAATATGACAACTTGTCAATATTTTGGTGCAAATGATATCTTGCTTTTGGCAAGAACAACAATTCAAATATTTTGCAAAAAGTTTGAAAATTTCAAATATGTATTGCAAATTCTGTTTTATGACGAAAATTTCAGAGATGCTGTGCGATATAAAGATCATTTAATGAAACAAATTCGGTATTAAATTAAAGTAATAGTCTGCTGCGATGGGAAAGGCGGACTTAAAACAGTTGCACTGACACATAACTAAAATATAAGAGTTACGGCTGAGGCCTATTCTTGTAAGCGTGAACGTTTTTAAACGAAATGCAGTGGGTCTTCAATTAGGTGAATTTGTTGTTTGTCTTACCTTGGGTTGTTGACTGCTTTGCCTCACTACAGAAGCTTTCAACACGGAACAGAGTTTCCACTTACTGGAAACCTGGCCACAGCGGGCACCTAGAGCCTTTTTGCTTCGTAAACTGATCGATTGTCATAAGTCTGATCAAAAAAAGTGTGGCTTCATTTGGTTTAAGTCAGCCAAAGGCATTTTACATATAGTGGCGTCCTGAACTTCATAAGGAACGACTTACGACTTGTTACATATTTTTCCTCTGGTTCCTTAAGAGTGAATTACCTTCTGTGGAGAAATGAGCAAATTCGTTCACCCCTGTGTCGTTTATGCTTAGAAGATGATGAGAAAACCTCACACATTTTCCGCTAGTGTATTGTTTTATGTAACAGTATAAGGTGGGTTTTTCATGCTAAGTTTCTGTGTTCAAATTTCATTAAGACCCTGATTTAATGTATGGTTTGAAAGATCCACTAGGAGACTCAGTTTCGGTGATTGAATCACATTTTTCCCCTATTCTATTCTAGTCTGCTACGTCAACGCATCCAATTTGAAAGACGTACACAGTGATAACAACTTTTTTGGCTCTGAAAGCACATTAAAAGTTTTAAAAAAGCACTAAAAAGTGTAATAAGCACTAACATAAAAAACGAGTGAAGATAAATAATGTTAAATTTTTCGAAGCTATTCTCTATTTCAGCAATAGTATCATCTTTAGAGAAATATTATTTGTTATTTATTTATTTATTAAACATACTATACAAAGTAAATTTGCATAGTATGGTGTTGCACGAATATGGGCGGAGTAACTAGACCATATGCCCAAGATGTTATTAACAATATTTTCAAAAAAAGTTCCGTGACTGACTGCACGACCTATGCCTTCACATAGGAAGTAGCAACGTGGTTGTTAAAGAAATTCCACAAAAAACCGCAAGATTATACGGTTATCAGTGGCAGATCAGTCAACCAGTGCGAGCGATACGAAAAACTCTCGAAGGCCTAACAACAGACATAAGCCTGACCGCACTTAAGAAATAATTACGATGACGCGAAATGATGTTCTTCGACCCAGAGCTGCTTAACGACTGTTTAAAGAAATATATCAGACGAAAAAGGTATGCTTTACACTGACAAAGTAAATACACCAAGTTTTTATTAAAGTAATTTTAAGTAATACACAAAATTTCTTAAAAGCATTGCTTAGTGCTTTTAGTTAGTTTGGCACCAACGCTCACAATTTGGCGTTTGGAGTCTTCAAAAAGCACTAAAAATAGTGCCAAAAGCACCAAGTTGGCATCGCTGAACCTGCGTGTTGTGGAATTTGTACATGTCAGTGTATACGAAGACTCTCTCGTTTCCGGACCTTGCATTGTTCGGGCGAGAGTTTAAGAAAATTAGTAATTCGCTGAGTGTAGCGCTTAGGAGATTCTGAAATCTTAGCAACTTGCACTACTAAACGATGCTTCTAGCGAATATTTCTTCTGAAAATGAGTCAAACAGTTTGATGAGACCGGCAAAATATGGGAAAAACCAAAGTTGGGGTAAACAAGATGATCATGAACGGCAGAACATGTGTAAAGTTCTACTTTAATGAAAAACCTAAAGATTGATTCCCTTAAAATGCAATTGGTGCAAGAACGAGAGCCAAAGAACTAATGCCTCAGTAGCCAGTCAGAGGCTTGACTTTCTTTTAAAATTTATTTCCAGAAAAAGTGACGTAAATTCGTATCCATGCAGTTTCCATTTCTAAAATCTAAAGGTAATGCCAATATATCCATTTCTTTGGTGCCTTTAAAAGAAAATATCCGCCACGAAATGGCAGTCAGCAGCGGAACCTGCCTGCCGAGCCTTCATAACAAATTTTACTACTCGATTATATTTAATGCTGTCAACACGAGGGCTTGTTAGAATTTGGGCCATATTTTTTTTACTAAATAAATTCCCAAAATATGTTCTTACTCGTAGTTAACTAATACAGATTGTTTTTTAGTAGACTCACTAAGTACAGGTTCATTGATGAATTTTGCTACATAAAGAAACTCTAATAATTTATTTTATAATTTAGACAAATAACTTGTTTTGTTTTAAATTTAGTCAAAAGAAGAATTTTGTCGGAGGTATAAAAAGTTTTTCATTATTACAATTTTACTTTAACCTAAAGTCAGCGATAGCTAAAGAAAAATTTATCCTATCTGGTAATTCAAATGAAATTTTGTTATAATGGAAAACTTTTTAGACGTCCGGCAAAATCCTGCTTGTAACTTCTTTAAAGTAATGATAAAAACTCTTACGTACCTTTTCACAATGTATGTTAAAATATAACAGAAACTTTAACGGCAAGTTTTGTATGAAGAACTCGCAATTAAAGTTCACGTTAACTCTTAACCATACATTGTGAAGAGGGACGTTAATGTTCTTTCTAATAATTTACTTTAAATGGAATCCAGGCGGAAGTACGTGTGATCACGAAGGTCTTAAAATGGGTCAGTGTGAATACTAGGGCCACAGACGTCAACATCTTTACCGACAGATCCGTAATTGTGGCAATCACGGCCGAGGGAGTAACCTCTACTACCATTTTGGATTGCAAGAATATGATTAACGATTTCGTAGTACATAGCAGAATTCGATTTAAAAGGGGCCCGGTCTACCAAACGTAATCGGTAATGAGCGTGCAAATGGCCTGACGAATAAGGCCAAAACGTTACAGATAGTAACCCTTATTAATGCAAAGCTATTCAAATCAGCGAAGATAAAGTTACTAAATTACGGAAAAACATGTCCAATGGGACATGATGGAATAGTGATACTGTGGGAAATATAACCAAACTTCTATGGTGTGACCCGAAAAAATGTAAAACAAAGGGCTACTGAGACTAAAAAAGTCTAAACTAGTAAATTTGATCGACATTTTAACGGATCACTCCAATTTGCAGAGGCACTTGCATCGGATTGGAGCCACATATGCCAAGGAATGCAGGGTATGCAGGGAGGAAATTGAGACAATGAAACATTTTCTTTGTAATTGTCCAGCTTTCATACAGCTGATTTGCGGGATGACGTTTTACCGTACATTACCCACCTCAGACGTTTCGACTGGAAAAGATTAACGGACAACATCAATGATACTAAGTTTCTGTGAAGGTGGCGGTTCTGCTTTAATTCACATGTCAGCATAAAACAGCGTATGTCCTTGACATGAGCGTAATAGCTCCTCCTCCAGTCAACCTAAACTAACCTAACCTAAATCGGATCAATGCCGGGAGACGTATGTGTGGCATCCTCAGATAAAGGTTTTCTTTAAAGGTGATGTCCGAATCGTTTCAGTTATCGATTGAATTGAATGTTTTGAATAATTTATATTCGGAAGCTTTGATTTATGAACCTCCTGTTTACAGTTACCTGATTAGATAAAATCCGCTGCAAATAGATCTGGAGACTGAAGAGATCACGGAAATATTGAATTTAAACTTACTCCATATCAGCAAAAAAAAAATCGGATTTGGAAGCACTAACAACTGAGGAATGCAAATGTATCGCTTATGTATTTGATAACAAAAGCTTCGAAAAATGCTTCTGAAAAGCACTAACGCAAGGCGGGCGCTCACAAAAATTATATATTATTACCTGCTGGGAACGAAAAAGTTTAATTTTTGAGGGGATCTTTTTGAAACCACACAGAAGTGAAAGGAATTCTCTTTCGACGCAGTTCAGGAAATAACATTTTTTGTAACACTTTTATAGAACAATTTTCAGGGAGCGTTACAGTGCAAGGTAATTATTATTCAATAAATTATGGCCCAATAACATAGATTGATGAAACTGCACACTACACTGTATCACGAGTTAGATAAAATACTCTCTCTTAGAGGATTTGTTGATCAGAGTCACTCCAAATTCGCAAATTTTGCTTACTAAGATTGTCGTTTAGATCGAGATGGACTTCGTATAATATAAAGATGTGGTTAACAGGGTATTCTTCTATTATTTGTAGAATCCTGTGACAAAATTTAATTTGTTTAATTTGTCTCTTACTTGAACCTTATTGAGAAACAAATTTAAATCTTTGTGCAAACCAGTTTACAGGGCCTGTCGTCCGATACCCTTCTTAGCATATAAAATTCTTGTTGAAACGCTTGGAGTGGAATGTACAACAGCTGATACAGCAGCAATTCTTTTTCAAATTAAGGGTTTTCGGTGGGATGGTATGCTCGGCGAAAGAGCTTACCAACCTCATTATTATCCATCTGTTGGGAAACGTGCCTCCGAAAGTGCAGCGAAACTCTGTTTGGACGGCGCACTGTACAAATACGTCCCCCAGGGGAGTCTATTTTTGACTACGGGCTTGGCAACCCCGGGGACCCAGCTGGTGTAATGTGGCTTTTTCCATTGACGTACCTTTGGTACATTACCCATAGAACTTATGTGTTACTACCCGATCTCTGGCAACAGAGTAAAGGATGTGCACATATTTATAAAAGGAAGACAGGTTGCTGTTGATGTCAGTTAGGTGCATGATCACCTAGAACTGCCCCTGAGTTCAAAAGATAGTAGTAGTGAAGCCTTTATGGTGGAACTGCGAGGTCTGACCAGAGGCTACTTCTGGTGCCACGGGTGCCGGTTGCCCGACAGTCGAGCTGCTCTGAAAATTTGAGTGCATGTAGCGTTCGTCAGGATCCTTTACTGAAAGGCCGAGTTCGTCCTACCCCACGGTGTTTAAGGGATGATTTTGGTGTGTGTGTGAAGTAGGCACTAGATTTTTGGCGACACAGGCATGGGTTCATTTCAGATGGGTGGTTGAGCTGTGCCGGCAATGGTTGAGGAATTCTCTTGGGGACTTCGCTATGAGTGTATACACAACACCTTAGCGTGGAAGCCGTAGAATTTTCGTGGTGGCTGTGGTTGCTACCAAAAGATACGCTGGGAATTTAGTCTTGGCTTCCCAGTGTTAAATCAATGCTAGTGGTTGGTATGACGCGGTCAGCCAGACACTATTCTAGGTGCTGTTGCCAATCAACAGAAGCTGCTATGGCACGAACATAGCAGCAGAGTTTAGATAGCTCAAATTACCTCAGCAAGGTAATTAAATATAGTACAGGGATAACTATATATAAGGATTGCAACCTATGTGCCTTTGTGGAGTGAACATAGGTGCATTCCTAAAAGGGTACATGGGGGCGTTGGTCTGGCGTCTAACTCACACCCGGTGCTTTGGCACCCGTGAGATAAGGCCGTAAAGGCAGGTGCTCACGGAAAGCTATCGCACATCTGTACAAATACGTGTTTCATTATTCCAATTTTTTATTTTTACTAAACAACGATTTAAAATAAAAAAATAAAGAACAACCTAGTAAAAAGTTATTCCACTTAATTTTGGTAGCGGGTTTGATCCCTGTATTAACGATAGTCTTACATTGAGGCCCAATAATTGACCTCTCAATTATATGTCATTTATCTTTAAAATCCACTTAAGTGCCGAATTCATTTTTTCAGTACAAATTTTACAGACATTTAATTGCCCAAGCTTGTGGACTTAAATCACACTTAAGTTTTACGAGCATACCATATGTTATTGTGCTTGTGTGTGTTTATTGAAAACATGTACATGAACATCGCGTGGTCGTATTAAAAAGAATTTCTTTTAATTTTCATAAATATAAAACATATACAATATATACTTTCATATCATGGAAAAATAAATAGAAAAATGCATTCTGATGCTCTTTTTATTTCATAAAATGTGTTTTTATGCAATTTTAGTTTTCTTCATTTTGATAACCTAACTTTTTTATTTATAATAAACAGCTGTTGTTAAAAAAGCCTTCCATAATACTGGGAAATTTTGTAGTGCTGCCGTACTTTCAACGTAATTTAATAAGAACTTTTAATTAACCACTGATAAAATGAAGCTACATTTAAGTGCCACCTAAATTTAAGTGGCAATTAGCTAAATGACATATAATTGGGAGGTCAATTATTGGGCCTTAGTCTTACATTTCCTTGTCTTTCAAATAAGTATCCTGAAAAGAGTATGTAATGTGTTAAAATGTTCTACTAAAATATCCATCCAAAGATATCACTTTAAGTCTTGGCATACATTCCTGTATTATCCTTGAGTTTATTCGCTTCTAAATACCTTTTTGTCTGTCATATAAAAATTGTAAAAACAAAAGGAAATGAAAAAAAGCGCTAACAAATTTATAACTTAATGAAAAGATATGAAAATTCATTCAAGCAGATAATGGAACAATTCATAAACATGTTCATCAGCACACTTTGGCTCAACGCCCATACCTCAATTTTTTGCTTATTTTTTAATTTAAGTCACTCTGATGACAACATTCAGCAACACGACAGTCTGAGCTCTGCTTTCTTTACACTACGTATGTGTATGAATTTTTATTTAATTTTTTTTGTGTCTGAAATAAAGACAGGGAGAGAGAGTGTGTGTTTAAGTCTTTTGGTCTTAATGTATATACAAATCCTTGCATCCTGTTGCATTCTGCTTTTTATGTGTGTCTAATGGAACGGATTTTATGTTTCCTTCCGCTGCTTTACTGCAGTTTATAGTACGCGTACACTAAAAGACAAAAAGCTCAATTGAAATGACAAAGGAATAATAAGTGAGGGAAAAAATATGATAAATAAATTCAAGTGTTGAAAATTGTCTCTTTTATTTAATTCCTTTAGCCGTATATTCATGATGGATGGATGGATGGTTGGTTGGTTTAAGTGGTGCACTTAACTTTTTAAGGACTTTCATAATGAAATAAATATAAATTTGTTTATTAGAAAGACTTTATTTATTTTTTTTTCTCAACATTAGTGGAAGTCAGCTATTACATTAAATTTTCTTAATTGTTTTTAATAAACAAGTAATTTTTAATCTTAAAAACATTCAAACATAAACCCTTCTTTCTCTTCGTGGAGGTTAATGAATACCGAAATCTAGCTGGTTTTTTTTATTAAATCTGTGGCAATAAGGAAAAAGTGCGTAAGTCAAATTTTAGTGTTTTGCAGGAGAGCATTTTTAGGCGTTCAAGTCGATTTTCAGAAATTTATTTCTTTTGCATTTAAATTGGGAAATTATATGTTAAACTCTATTTTTTTCCAAGCAAACATCGTTCTACACACTATAAGTAATATATTTAAGTTGAAATTTAAGAAATTATAACCTTACTTAAGCTATTTATTCCAAATGAGATTAGAAGTCTAAAAAAGATAAGTCTCAAGTCATAGTGCTATAACTTCTTGAAAAATCACACAAATGAATTGAGATTTTGACCAGAGGTATTTTCGAATGTGCAGAGTACGAACGTACCGTTAACTCAAAAACAGCTTATCTCGACTTAAACACTTTTTTCTTTTTGCCACAGAAATAATAAAATGATTATATATAAGCATTGCTGTTAGCTGATTGTATATTTTGTTTTCTTTGCTCATCACGATAGTACTGAAGTATACACTTATTTAGTAAACAAAATGAATTCAATCAAATTAATCATAAGCAATTATCAAATGGTGGGCTTTCTCATAACTCATATTCATATTCTAAAATATATCGAAATATTACTTCAGATTAATCGGACTGATTTCGAGCTTTATATTGAAAAAACTATTTTCTTAGAGTATTACACCTGCTCTTTTCATCTGATATATTACAAAAAAATACAATATTTTTATATATCTGTGGCAAAGAGGAAAAAGTGCTTTAGTCGAGATAAGCTGAAAGTAATGGCATCACCGTAATCTGCATATCCGAAAGTACCTCTGGTCAAAAACTCAATTAATTTGTGTGCTTTTTCAGGAAGTTATAGCACTATGACTTGCGACCTATCTTTTTTTAGACTTCTTATCTCTTGCGAAACAGTAAAATATGACTTAAGAACTTTTTCCTCATTGCAGCAAAGTTTTCAGACTAAAATTTTTTTATATTCTTTTGAATATCTCCGATGCCGATTGTTGAGTTTATTGTCCATAAATCAAAAAATATGCCAGATTCAGAAAAAATCAAAGTATGCCGCTAGATGCTTCCTGGATAGTGTTGTCTTTCAAACAATAATTACACTGTATGACTAAAACGAATGAAGTCAAAATAGTACCTCGTATGTGTTACTAGTTTTCTAATAGATCTTGTCTAGTATAACAACAGTCTGTTTTTGAAATTTTTCAAAACCATGAGTTAAGGGTTTTTCGTTCCCGTATGCACTTATCAACCTCTAACTAAGTTGAATATCAACCGATTTGAAATCTATAAACGGATTTGAAAGAAATAACGCAGACCTTTCGAACAATCTATATTTCATTTCAGAAAATTTCAGATACATATATCGTCGCTGTTCTAACTAACTGACCTAACTGACATTTTAACATTGTCATTGACATTTTGTAAATTTTACAGGAGAGGAGCTTTTATGATTATTTTCTGAAATATTTTTGCTGCTATAGGCTCGACAGTTATGTTTGCAGTCATAAAAATTGTGGACAAGGTCTATTATGACGCATAAAGTCTAATAGTGGACTTAATTAATTTTTCAAAATGATGTCAGTTAGGTCAGTTACTTAAAACAGCGACGATATGTATGTGGGTATTTTTTACCAAACCAATTTCCTCGGCTTTTCGTATTTTTTTAGCTTGATATTGATTTTATGCAGTATTTTTGTATTAGAACCATGGAACCATCCATGAAATATAATTCATTACGAGTAAAATGTAGATTTGTGTTAAAAAATCCATTAGAAATTTACTGATTTATTAAATATTTTATGAAAAAAAAAATATATTGTTCAAAAGATCTAAGTCTGTTCTTCCCAAATCCGTTAATAAATTTGAAATGGGTTGATATTGAACTTATTTAGAGGTTGATAAGTGCATACGGTTACGAAAACCCGTTGTTTACCCGTAACTCAAGATATTGGCGGGCTTTGAAAATTTCAAACACAATAAGATTAAAATCTTCACAAAGCAGGCATCCTTATTCGATGTTACATCTGTTTTACTTTTTACCACGCTTTTTCAATTAGCTGCCACATTGGGCAACAGTGAAAGTATTGAAAAGCAAAAAGAAAAACAAAATATTAAATAAATTAAGTTATTAAATAAATATCGAATAAGAAATAAAGAAGTAGATACCTATGCCGATGGTCTCAAGTAGAAAGGCCCTAACTCGTATATTTTATGAAATTGAGTAATTTTACAAAAGTTTATTGCAATAATGTAAAAAATAACACTTTTAGAAGCAGCAGTACAGTTTCTATTATGTTTTAAATTCTCCGGTAGAGTTACAATTATTGGAGTTAGGGCCCTTCTACTTGAGACCAACGATATTTATTTGTATTTATTTTTTTTTTGTATTTTTTTTTTTGTTTTTTTTTTTTTGTTAATGTCTATATGCATTTCTACTTATAAGTTTCAGAACAAATAACTATTTGTATTAATTGTAAATCTGCCCTATTCACTTTCCCCGTCTTCACGAAATGAAACAATTTGAATTCAGCCTTATTTTCCTCTCGTCATTTCAAATTTAATAAAAAAAATTAAAGATAAAATCGGCTGCCATAGCCCAATATTAAAATCATTCACAACACTCGATTGATTATGAGCTGGGAAATCAGAAATATGCTCTAAAAAATGTATTTTATGCGCATTCAATATGCACTAAAAACTTGAAAATATGCACTAAAAAAATAAAATAAATTGATTTATTCGTAAATGAAAATATATTTTTTTATTTCAAAAAGTCCACAACATTTACATAAAAACTATAAAATAAGACAAAAATAAAATAAACAAAAAAGGAAACAACAATAAAATGAACAAAGAATAACTGCCGTATTAAAAAATTTTTTACTAAACTAGATACACCTATTCCTCGATTTACACGATAGATACGATACGTTCCTGAGAAAGTCGTGTAAATCGAAATTTTAAATTTTTGTAAGAAAAATCGTGTAAATCGAAAATAAAAGCAGAATAGCGTAAAAATATATTTTATTTAGAAATTATATATGTATTTCAATTTGTTTTTTAAATATCACAAGCGTTTATTCAAAACACATAAAATAAACCTTTATTCATTAACCAAAATGAATGATATTCATAAAAACAAAAACAAAATTAATGTAATTCATAAAATATTTAAAAATATTCAATAAAACACATAAAAAATCGTGTAAATCGAGTTATTTCACAAATCTCTCAGTTTACACGAGAACCAAAATAATCGTGTAAAAGTGAAATCGTGTAAAAAGAGTACCGCACAAATCGTGGGATAAGTGTAGTACAAATTATTTTTTTTTAGATACTATCTTAAAAACGAGTATAACTCAGGAACGGTAAGTGCAAATTCAAAAATTATTTTTTCTAAATTATATAGAACTAATTTTCCTTTTAACGTACATCATTAGTTTTTTTCATTTTTATAAAAATTTTAAAAGTTATAAAGCGTCATTTACAAAATTTATTGAAAAATTCCAAAAAGTTAATCGGTTAATCCGTGTAAGACTAAGGCTATGTTATTTGGTGATTGTAGAAATGATAATTACACTATTGTGTTGAACGGTGTTTCTATTGAATTTGTTGATAAAATTAGATGCCTAGGCCTCATTATTGATGTAAAGTTGAATTTTGAAAGTCACATTAATTTGGTAGTATCGAAGGTTAACTTTATATTGCGCCGGTTATACAGTTTGGACTTAGTATTACCTTTTTATATTAAGAAGCAGATTGTACATGCAACGATTATGCCATTGTTATTATATACTTTAGAAGTGTATTCTGGAACATATGGGTATGTGCTCAGAAAGGTTAAATTAACATTAAATAGAGTTATTAGATATCTCTATTCTCTTAGATTGCGATAACATGTATCACCTTATGTGCGAAAATTCTTAGGATTGTGCTTTGCTGATTTTCTTAAGTATAGGAACCTTCTACACTTTTATAAAGTTATTAAATTACGAGTGCCTTTGTACCTAACTGAGTTCTTTGAGTTTGGTAGGTCGCATAGAAATAGACAATTGAGGATTCCTAGGCTAACAGCCTTATTAGAGCGATCATTTTACGTAAGAGTGGCAAGGGATTATAACGAATTGCCAGTTGTTTTAAGGGCATTTAGCTGTTCTGTTAACACTTACAAGAGGAAACTATTTCAAGAGATACGACTGAGTAGCTCTTTCTTGTAGTGTTTCACTACGTTGAGTATCAGGTCTCAATATTAGTAAACTTATAGTTGTTAATATTTTGTTGAATTTTGAATTTCTTGTTTTTTTTATAATGTTATCTATTTTATTCGATACTAAATATTTTTAAATTTATTTTTTATATAGATTTTAATATTGTTACAAATTATTTATTACATAATATTGTTATTTTATTTTTTTTTACATACATATTACACTTTAGTGATAATTGAGGTAGATCTTTGTAGTAGTATAAGTGAAACCGATTATGGCCATTAGGCTAGGTTTTTCTATTTTGGATGAATAAATGAAATGAAAATGAAATGAAATGAAAGTGTAATGTAGGGTGCCTAAAATAGCAAATTCATCCCAAAAACTACAAGTTTTTGCACACAAAAATAAGGCTTGGAAAAAATTTAAGATTATTAATTTAAATTGTTTCCTCAAAAGTGAAGAAAATCGTGGTTATGGTTAAGGTTATGAAGAAAATATAAAAAACGTCCGGAAAACTAGATTTTTGACAAAAATTCGACGTGTGTGACCTCTTAATCTCATCCGAAAAATCTGAAAAAAATCTCAAAAATACTTGACCCTTAAGGTTTCAAATTATACTTGAGGTCCAAAAAAAAATTTTTTTTGAGACAGCCTATTGTACAAGTATAATTAGAATTTTCGAGAATTTTCTTAGGTGTTTTTCAAAAATTGGCGTAGCTGTATAATTACATACATGAATATTATACGAATATATCGTCACCATAAATGCAAACGGACGTAACTACACTTTTATATTTTTTACAGGAGGAACAAAAAACGTTACCAAACCAATAATAATAAAGTATTCTTGAAAGTTTTCTTCGAAATTTATATGTAGTATGCATATGCAAACATATAAGTTTTTAACTATTTATTTCCTTTTTATGTGTATTTAAGATTTTATCTTAGTTACGTTCCTTGCAATAAAAAATTGATGCATTCTTAATTACGTCGGTTTGAATTTCTTTAATAAAGTCGTAATTTTCGATAGCAGTGGTCCAAATATTTGTGTGAACATGTAGTTTGATAAAATGAACCATAATCAATCAAAAAGTCGATTTAGAATTTTTGTGTAGTTACATCCGTTTGCATTTAAGGTGCCGATATTCAATTAATACAGCTACCAGCAACAATAAAAAATAAATTAGTACTAATTTTCTTATAAAAATTAATTTGTACTAATTTTTTATAATTACCTGCATTTGCTTACAACATATAAAGAGTTTTCCGAGAAGACAGAGGTCCTACACAAACAAATGCTATCAAATTCGCATTTATTAATATTTTCGGCTGAAAATTCTCCCTTAAGTTGAAAATTATGCAATTAATACATAAAAAGTAAAAACAAATAGAATTTGCATTTGATTTCCCGGCAATTCCCAAAAAATATTCATAAAATCCCAAAAATGGGATTTTTTAGTATTTCTGCTGTATTTCTCTTATATTTTTCCGGGCTTAAATAACATTTTAGGAAATCTTTAAAAACATATCATGTCTTTAGATGAAATAACGAATTTTTCGGTTCCAGTTTTGGAATTTGAGAAAAAAAGGCCTTACATTTGACATTTATAACAAAAATGGGAATATTTCAAAACGATCTGGCACCTTTAATAACGAAAATTTTGAACAGTACCTCTTGAATAAATAAAAATAAGGGGTTGGCATTTTTGCAAATATTTTTTTAACAATAGCGAAGTAATCAACGCACTTTTTTCTGCAAAAAACAGCAAAAATCGAATTTTTTTCAAAAAAAATTTATTTAAATTGCGTATAACTTTTGACTTGCGGCCTGTCCCACGATGTCACCAGAAATCGTTCGATCGACAACTTGTATTGCAAACAACAACAACATTGGAAAATTTGTTGTTGCTTTCAATATATGTAAGTATTCGATCGAACGATTTCTAGTGACATCGTGGGACAGGCCGTTGGTTGTGCTTTTGATACCATTTTCTTTTAAAATGTTAATTATTTTGTTCTTAACTCATACTAAGCTTGTTTTTTTTTTAAATCGAACAAGATTTGACTTCTCCATTGGCAGAACAGTGTACCAAGTTTGGTAAAAAAAGCCAAAATTTAGTTTTTTTTCTCGAATATTTCCTAAACTGTAAGCGAAACTGCATAAATGCAGCAGACTTTTTTTAGCTCTTGGATGGAGAACTCCACTAGCAAAAAATCTTTTTTATCAGATCAAAAACATCAGCTTGGCATCGGTTTGCATTGTTCATTAACCCGAGGTTGCCCACTTTGAGGTTTTGTGGCCCCGCCCCCTTTAAAGATATATAGTCCAAATTCCAGACTTAAGCTCGATGTCACCTCCTGAAATACTGTATGAAATTTTATAACAATCTCGTTTAGAAACTGCAGAATTATTTCCATTTTTTTTTTTCAAACTACCCCACTGTGAGTTGTCAGGGAAAACAAAAAATTCAATCAACTCTTAAATACATACGTGTGTATGTACGTTTTCGCACACATACATACATAGAAACATATGGTTTTGCTAACAAATTAATCAGTGTTGTGAAATCAATTTATTTGTCTTTTTCCAACACTGAAACATAAACTCGATTCGCTTGGTATTGATTGACATCATAGCAAAATTTCTTGCTATAGAAATTAATTCCTATGCGAATGCAATTTCGATCACGAGTGCAGGAATTAGATCCCAGAATGTTTGGTTTGTCAACGTGCGTTGCCACGCATATTTAATTATCCTACAAATCCTTTTTTTACTCACCATTACATTGATGTAGCAACAACAAAAGATTGCTTTCTTTATAAACAAAATTTGAGTGATTCTTCTGACCATAATAAAATTAAGTTTGCCTTTGGAGAGATTTAAAATGTCAAATTAGGAAAATGAAATGTAATTTCACTGGCAACACCGGTTTATGGTGAGAGTATGACGCATACAATCTCCTTTTCGCAATTCCCAATCACCTGATTAGAAAGAATGTTAAAAAAAATTTTTTTGCCGTTCTAAAATAATATTTTCTTCTAGGAAAAAGGGTAACAAATTACCCATGTAAATTTCAGTAAATAACTATTAAGTTTTAGACCCAAATAAATTTATAAATTTTTTTAAACAATCGTGTTTTTTAAATTAATTTTTTTTATTAATAGTTTGCAATTTGTAATCCTCGATTTAGCAGCGCCCTAAATCCAAATGCTACCTCGAAACCTTGAAAAAAAAAAGTGAATGAACATTTGCATTTTATTTGATTTAAATTTCCTTTTATTTTATTTTTATATAGGGTTTCATTTTTTGCTACAATTTGTTTTATTTTAATTTTATTATTTTTTGTTTTTTTGTTAAGACAACTTTAAGATCATCAGCTGATTTTTCAATTCATATTTTTTATTTTCTATTAATTTTTTCCTTTGCTTTAATTTTTTATATTATTACTATAAATTACAAAAAAATTATTATAAATATTTACAAAAAAAAATTTGTTTTAACTCAAAAGAAATGCTTGTTTTAAAACAATGAGGAATGTGTTCTTTTTTTTCAATTATTTTTTATAATTTTGTATTTTATATATATCTATATATATATATATATATATATATAATTTTTATATATTATATTACTATTTTAATATTAAAGTAAACTGTTTTATGTCTTACATAAAAATTACATTTAAAACTTATATTTATAATTTATATTAATTAATAGCTAATTAATTATATTTTTTATTCTATTTTAAAATAAACATCTGATTATCAAATTTTATTTTATTTTATATTTAATATTAAATAGTACAAAAAAAAAACTTTTTACACAGGCTGCACTTACATATTTTACACGCGCATTATAATTTCTGATATATTCTTTCACATAAAATTTTGTTTCGGCATTTTCCTAAAGAAAAACATATTTACGTAAATAAAACTGCAATTAAAATTTAGTTTAACTTGTTTTCTTTCATCTTTCGATGTTTGCATTTAAATTTAAATTAATATATATGCATAGAATTATCTATAGGATCGGTTTGGTAAAAGGTTGTTGTGGTTGGAGTAGAAGTAGGAGGTGTTTGTTAAACCGCTGGCCATACCCTGGAATCAAAAGAAAAAGTCATAGTTTTAATGGAAATTTTTATTTATCTAGAAAAATTAAAAAAAAAAACAACAAGTTAATTAATATATATTATTGAATAGCAAATGAAAATCAGTTGTATTGTAGTTTGCGGAAAACCCATTCAACGATTTCATGAATATGTGCAATTATAATTTTTAAAATGATGAATTGCATTTAATACTTGTAAAAGCTCAATAAAACTTACAGATTCAACAGAATAGCCCAATTCACAATCTTGGGCAAATGGTCTTGCATCGTAGCATGTGCAAAATTGTATAGTATATTGATACTCACCACTAAGAATTGTTAAGTGGTGAGTATCAATATATTAACCATTTTGCAAATGCTACGATGCAAGACCATTTGCACAAGTTTGTGAATTGGGCTAATGTTTAACAACAAACATGGAACGAATAATCAAAATTGTATTAAAAAAATTACGGTATTCCGCGTTCGATGCAAATGGTCTTGCGTTAGTGCAAATGCAAAATATCGTAGCTTTTTGATTGGGTTGTGTGTGTATTTTGTTGTTGGATTTTTAAAGAAAAGCTACAATATTTAGCATTTACACTTGCGCAAGACCATTTGCATCAAGTATTGAATAGCGCCCATATACAAAAATGTGTCTCATCTGCCCAAAACAAAATTTTTACATTAATTTAGTGTGAAGGACTCATACGATTTTACTTTTGGTTTGTGTTCTCCCAAAAAACTTTTCGTACCAAACTTATCAGCAACACTGCACTAGATAAAGGGTGATCATAGCCATAGAAACTAATTGAAGGTTTTTCGCCGTAATCATAAACAGCTGTTTGCTGACTAGACATATTTGTGATTTTGGCGCTTTCACTTTTGCCATTTTCTGGATTGTTTGATAAGTTTTTATTTTTTGTTATTTTAGTTAACTTGATTTTATCAAAATTATTTATTGCAAATTTTGTGATTAATAAAAAATGGATGACGGAAATCTTGCGAAGTCATGCGCTTTAGAAATTAATTTAAGGTTAGGTTAGATAAGGGTGGTAGTCAGAATCCCGGAATCACTTAGACCCTTCTGGTCCATTGTCATACCATGGGGATTCTGCTTGTGAGGTGTCCCCAGCGTCGAAATAATTAGATGAAACTACTAATACGTTGCAGTTCATCCCTGGGAATGTCCGAAAGTTCCCTGAACTCAAGGCATAGATAGTAGCCATTCTCTTCCTGGCTAGTCCAGGACAGTGACACAGAAATTGTTCTACATTCTCCTCTTCATGGATGTCTTGGCAGCTACGGCGAAATTCATTGCATTCGACTGTTAACCTCTGAGATCCGGTCAATACGGACACTAGAATCGCATTTTTTGTTTTTTATTTCTTGAAGTCAAAGAAACCGTATTTTTCTTATTTAAGTGAGTCCATAAATGGCTGATGATCATGCAATTATTTCTAGTAATCCTACTTCTAGTTGATTCTTTCTCAGTCTTTAGCCTAAGTCTGTGTTTGCACCAGAGTAAGAGTAGACCTATACATTCCAATTCCAGTGGAACCTGTGAGCTTGTATCAGCACTTGCAGGTTCGAAAGCTTTAGAGTTTCTCTGAAACCCTCTTTGCCCTGGAATGCAGATGATCATAATATTGAACTGCTTTGTCATCCCGTTTGGAGATGAAACGCCAACAAGACCACTTGTTGTTCTTAGAAGCCGGGATGCTATATATTTTAATTATGGTTCTTGAAGTGCCATTCACTCTCAATCAACTGGAAACTTGCTTAACAGCAAGGATATATGCTAAGTAAACACTGCAGTTACTCGAAAGTTGCTTTGCAATGCAAAAACCTAAATCTCTGAGCTAGCTTCGACATCTAGTTAAGTTTTAAAAGACTTCTGAGTCAAAACCTGCACTTCTACTTCTATCTGGAATACAATTCCTCCACATTTCTTTGGATGATATCCAGGCCTTGTAAAGACTTTCATGAAAAAGAGCAAGGAGATTTGGTTAATCCTTCATCCTCAAGCTTCAGTATCCAGTATTCTAGTCGTGCGTTGACCACTGCCATTTCTACTCCACAGAGAAACACAGCGAAGATGGATTCCAGAGACTGTAGCTGCCTGCTGTGGTACTAAGTTGAATGATAGCAGTTGCAGGGACATACCCAATGCATCCGAAGGAGTAATGCGAAGAGCAATAATGCAGGTCTTTCAGTTTTGCTCATCATATGTAGATACGTCATCCGCTGTCTAGAGTATTTATCTGAAAACTCAGTTTAGACTCCAGAATGACACCGAGATATTTTGCAATGTTGGACACTTTTATCTCTGTGTTGCTAATAGTAATAGCACGGCAGAAAACTTGGTGACAATTGAATTAAGCGTACTCGTCGTAGGACTTGAGAAAATGGTAGGTTTAAAAAAAGTAGGGCGTAGTGTATAGTGAAAAGAAGATATATCGTGTAAATGGTTACATATTCACCATTTTCGCGATGTATCTAATATATTGAAAAATTACAAAATCTCGAATTCAAAAAAAAAAAAAAAATAATGAGTTAGGTGGTTTCTATATATGAAGGTAACTATGTTGTTTAATATTTTCTATACGCAGCATTGCGATAACGCTAATGCAAATTTATCAGAAAATTTCCAACCAAATTCTTGAAAAAAAAAAATTGGATTTATATAAAATCTACCATAAAGTAATTGAGAATTACTAAAGATCTTAAAAGCTAAACAGCTTCAACAGACTTGTTCTAGTTATTGGGACTCGTTCTAGTATTGTAGCTGAGTCCAGGGCCTATCAAATAATATAAATATATGTTTTTTTCTTTGGATTTTCTCTACATTGGAAGCTGAAAGCGGAACATGATTCATCAAAAACTGGGATTTAAAAATAAATATCTTTTAAAAAGCGGGATGTGTAATATGCACATATATAGTTTCGTATGTACTTAAGATACACGGTTTTCACAGTTTCTAATATTAGAAAATGATAATACAGGTAGGGCAAATTTAAAGTTTTTTGAAAGCTCGAACTTCAAGAAATTCTGAGTATGCACGTTTTTTAGAGGAACACTTGGACATCAATCTATGACCAATATTATCCGACAGCATTGACTTTCAAAAGTGCGTATCCTTCAGAGAATGCTGGGTTGTCTCATTTACTGGAAAAGTCCTTTAGAAATGCATTATAGCTTAACAGAGTTCTGTTAAGACACTAATAAAGCTCTGTTAAAGAACAAGGTTCGTGTCAAGGCTTATAAATCTATACAAGCACAAACTTGAAATTACGCCGATTCCGACAGAAAATAATGCAGTGATAATTTTAAAACTCTTCATAACATGTTAATAATTAGAATTGTATTCTACAAATTAGCTGAACTACGAAGCACACAGGGATTTGGATATTTAAGCAATAGCTGCACTTAAAAAATATTTGGATTGAATTTGTATCAGTTACATTTTAATAAAAATCTAATAAAAGATTGAAAATTTCAATAGCCGGATGTGTGGTCAGGTTACCCGTAACTGAATTTCGTAGCACCATAAAGGTTTGAAAAGTATATTAAAAGTTTACAATCTAGTTTGAGGATTGAATTTCTACTAGTTAATCACCCAATGTATCTGAGTTAATTTAAGCTTCATTTGTGTTCGCTAAAGTCAATGTGGTGTTTCCATGTAAGAAGTCGATCAAGGTGTATATTGAGGAATATTTGGGAACAAGTATCTCTTTCTTCATAGGGTAAATGTTATCTGAACACATTTTTGGTCGTTTACTTTTATTCTCCATTAGTTCATCCATAGTTGAATAGGGCACTATTACAAATATTATATATTATAGTACTACGAATATTTTTTTTGTTTAGTATGTCTATATAAGAAAGACTCCTCTAGGACATGTATTATGTACTACGAATATTTTTTTTTTTTGGTGTAGTATATATATAAGAAATACTTGGCTGAATCGATATAAATGGACCGTCAAGTCGCTCTGGAACAAGTTCCGTAAATATACTTAGATATTTTTAATATAAGCTTAACAGCTGTTTATACTTTGGAAATATGAGTGGCTCTGTGGGCGAGTGGGTAGTGTGCAAGCCTGTCATGCACGAGTTTGTCAATTCGAATGACAAAAAATATCTGCTCAAAAATGGATTATAATTGAATTTGTAAGTCCCAGTCCAGACTTGCAATTTTTGTTGCAGCAATTCTTGAATATGTGTGAGAGTGTTGAAATTGAAATATATGTATACTTTTTGTTTTCCTCTCTCGCTCTTTTGCACTAAAAAATAAAAAGTTGCTGCAACAAAAATTGCAAATCTGGACTGGGACTAACAATAAAAACAAAAAATATAAGTTTTCATTGTTACAGTTAAGTGTCGGAATGACATTTTTAAATAATTTATATTATTCTACACCGAATAGGTCCCTGTGCGATATTTCAGTGACAAGTCAAAAGCCGTATACAAAGTATCAATTAACCCCATCCTAGGCCAACCCCATGTAAAAGTGACTGGTCCGCTTCATAGGAAGTGTTAGAACTCGGACTGGTCTCTATCACTTAAAGACCGATCACATGACTAGTCTTGTGTCAGTTCCATTTCCTGCAGGGAGGTTGGACAACATGTACAACACGTACAAGTTCAAGAAGAGAACTAGTTCCGTTTGATTGGGATTAATGGCAAGCCCTCGCTGCTCCACCCATCTTAGAAATGAATAAAGAAATGAAAATGTAAACGTAAGCTGTTAATGATTATGGTAGCACTAATAGGTGAATCAAATATATTTTTGGTGCTGGCTATGACATTATGGTATGACACGTCTGATTGAACTTTTGAGTATATAAAACCATGAGTTATAAAATAAGGTTGTCAGCTGTTGCATGACAAGTTAAAAAAATTACAAGTAAGTAGGTAGTTTAACTAAATTAATTTTTCCTGAACAAAACACCCATTTTTATAAAACAATTTGCCAAATTAGATTGAGTAGATAATATATGCAGGCTTTAGTCCGCCAATGGTAACCTACTGGTCTTTGAGACGGGGTGTGTTGAAAAATTCGAATAACTTTGTTACCTGTTACTATTTTTTTCTCGCATTTTCGAGTAACTGCCATATTGCACGACGAAACTGCTTAGTGAGCACACGTTGTGTATTTTTTTTACTAACCCGGTGTGTGGTGCCGTGTGTCACCGTGTATGTGAGTATAAATATTTCATTATTCGCATATTTTAGCAATTTTTTTTTTATTTTGTAAAAGTTCCTAATGTCGAAAGACTGCAAAACGTTATCTTCCTTTATAAATATCTGATTTTTGGTTTTATTCTTCATTTTGAAAAATTTATTACTAAAAACGCTGTTATTTTTAATGCTCTAATAAAAAAAATGTTTTAATTTTAATATTGAAATAAAAGAGCTTTATTTAATTGATGAAATATCGTTGTTTTATTCTGAAAGAGCATAAATTAAAAAAAAAACATGAAATATTAATAACACATTTTCGAAAATCTTCAGTTGAAAACTACAGTGCGTGAGACCGGCGTCACCATTGATTGGCGGGTTAAGTTGTCAAAGTTCGGAAGACCCTTTTGGAAGACACTTTATTAAGATATGCCAAAAAAAAGCATATAAAATACTTCAGATTATTATACATTAAATTAAATAAAATTATGCTAAATGTAATGATGTTATCGAAGGGAATTACAATGGACCCAATTGGTTCTCCGAGTGGAGGCGCGGTTTTGGCACCACCCTTCCGAATCTAACCTTACCTATGATGTTATGCCAAAAGCTTCGCATTATCTTAAGTAAACGTCTGTTTATGAAAACTTGTATTCGTACTATTTCACTAAACCCCAAGCTTATCATCCGTAGAGAAGTGTGAATTACTTTGATCTTAAAATGTGTTGGCAGATACTAATTTTTTAATTACACAATGTATGGTATGAGGGCCCTTTTTGATTCGCATCAATATCATAAGTTTCAGTATTCTGCATAGCTCCTGAATAAGATAGTGACTGTATCTCTATAGGGTATCGGAATGGTGCATCACCTTTCCCAACCTAGTTTCTATAGACATGCACATCCGTTCTCAGCACAGCACAAGTATACAACTGTAGTTTATGCCAATGTTCTCACTTCATAGAGATCAATAGAGAGTTTTACTTATAAAAACATCTCAAGATAAGTTTTTCCATTAAACTTCACAAAGCAGTCCTATCCCTCCATCTATTGAAACTATTTCTGAAATCATATGGAATAATCGGCCAACACTTACTCTACCATAGACACATACTAGATTTCACACTCACTAAATCATTGCTCGATTAATCGAACAATTTTTAATCGATTAATTGTGCTAGTAAAATAAATTGCATATCAATCAACTCGATCAATTTCTTTCTTAAGTTGAATTAGGCTTTAGGTTCGTACTTCGAGGAAGCTAGATTACGTGTGGTAATTTATAATAAAGAAATTATACCAAAGACAAATGTAATTCTTTTGACAAATCCTAAAAATGCTATTTTCAAAGGCCACTACACAACACCATCATCAGCGTTCTTGTGCTTGGTCCTCTGAGTATGGTGTCAGTTAATCCAAACTTTAGCCTCATGTACTAATGTTTCAATGCAAATGGAATACGTGAATTATTAATTAAAAACAGTATTATCAACTATAACAATTTATGTCTATTAAACGACAATCGATTTTAATTATTTTCTAACATTTTAAAAATTTTAACGTACTATTTGTCCGTCTGTTATTGTGTTAAAAATTATTTCTAAACATTTTCTCTAAAAACTTAATGGATTAAAACTGTGATTAAAAACTCAATTAATGAAAATAAAGTAACTTGCATAGTAAAATTTAGAATTTTATTTTACTCCTTTTATTTTTGACTTTTTTTTTAATATGAAATCGATTCTTGAGGAGTAAGCTCCCATGATTTCCAAAAGTGCATTAAATAGTCTGCCCATTTGATTTTAAACAGTTTTTGGGTATTTTTATTTATCTCAAAACTTCGTTATATCATATTTAATATTTTGTAAAAATTGTATATAAAGGTTTGTACACGCATTACTTGTGAATATAAAAAAAATATATGTATGTATTTTTAAATCTTTGTTAAGGGAGCAATTGACGGCATTCGATACGATTCGAAATTTTAAAAGATTTCTATATAAATTCTATTGAAATATTTCATAATCTCGTTCGATAACGAGTGCCGTAATTTGCCCCCAGGGATCTAATCGTCACTTTCGATAACGCGCTGATTCGATTACGTTTTTTCAGTTTGAGATTATGTCATTCGATACCTAACCATTTTATTACATTTTTATATATCGAATGCCATAATCTCAAACTAAAAAAATGTCCTCGAATCATCTCATTATCGCAAGCGACGATTAGACCCCAGAATTTTTTAGTTATGTCGCTGTTCCAAACTTTGGAGTCTAACGACCATATTCATAAAATTTAAAATGAATTTCAAATGTATTTATTTATTTCCAATATTTCATACAAAATTTGCCTAAAATGGATTTCAAATTCATTTTATTTTTTTATGAATATGGGGGTAAAGCTTTAAGAAAATATTTTATTTTGACAACAAAAAAAAAGGTTTCTTAATTGGATATTTTCAATAACCAATATATAGTTTACCTACGTTAATAACGATGGATTTGTTTCTGGCTGATACCAGTATTGAGGTACATAGCCGCCCATTTGAGGTGGTGGATTATGATGGTGTACTTGCGGATGTGACGCTGCTGGGTGAGGTGGTTGTGGTGTCATTTGCGGTGGTTTATGATCAATCCAATGCGGTTTTTGGTCCCATGGCGCTTGCGTTGGCGGACTTAACCCCGTTGGTGGAAATTCTAAAATTCAAAAACAACGAAATAAATTCAATTAACTAATAAGTTGAATAATTTCAAGTAATTTTAAATATAAAATGTAATTAATATTTGGTTTTTTTCTTTATTTATTTATTTTAACTAAATATTCGAGCGGAACAGTTGAGTTATTAAAAAAACTTGTTTTTGATCTTTAAGTTGTTTAGGTATATATCGATATTCATTGCTGATTTAGGTATATGAATGAATAACCAAAATTTGTAAATTATGTTTAAAATACTAAACTAGGGGCTGAATTGTAATATAGAGTAAATAGGTTTTTGCTGAATTCACAAAAATAACTTTTCTCACTTCACTATATATTTTTTTATAAAATTGCATAACAGACTAAAGATCTACATTGTTGACATAAGTAGGTTTCAATGAGAAACAAAAAATGTTAGCTGAATAGGGAAAATAAGCAGCTGAATGCCACATATTTGAAATGAATGCATCTTATAGGCATCTGCTTAGCGCAAAATAATTCATTTACTTGAATTGCAAAGATAAGTGAAGCAATATTTAAATGGATAGCTAAATATCAATATTTTCAGTTTAAAATTAAAATTAACTGAATTGACAAAATAATTAGCTGAATAACTAACGCGAGGCCAACTTGCAGTAAAGTTTGTTTAGTTAGTGAAGTGAATGGCTGAATTATAAAAAGAAGAAGTAAATGGTTGCTATAATAAATGACAATTTCAAGATTTATACTTTTGTTACAGCATCTTTCTGTAACATTTCAAATCTTTAATATTTAATATTTTTTAAAAATTTATATTTTTTGTTGTAAAATATTAATTGTTTTTTTAGAAATGTATTACAATTGCTTGGTGACGGGTAAGCTAGATACTATGCGCATTTCACTGTTGCTAATACAGATTATCAGGAAACCTTTGGCTAAAAATATCTTAGAAGAACTAGAGATATTATATTAAACTTTGAGAAGCTCAACGAATATCATAGTTTGAACACGTGCTCCATAATCAACATGTTTTTTTTTTGTTACGATTAAATATACGTAAATAACATTGCAAGTAAATGTTTAACTTTCGAAAAACCCCACGACACCCCAACTTAAACTTAAGCAATAGAACACAATGGTATACTTCATTTTGAAAGATAAGGCTATCATTGTTAGAGTTAAGTATCGACAAATAGACAATAAATAACGTTATGTCGAAAGACTTTTCGAAGCCTTTTTCCATATACAGTATAAAAATAGCTTGCGAGACAATAGGAACTTAAAAATGGGATATCTCTTGATTTTGAACTAGTCTTTTAAAAGAAGGTATATCACTGTGTTCTACGGCCCAAAATTAATTTGGGATGTTTCTGTACCTTTTCGAAGTACTTACAGTGTAATTGGTGGGGGCTAAAACTATTTTAATTTGAAATCTTTAAAAATATTGAGATTGGAATTCTTTTTAGCATCGAAAGATAAGTATTGGAGAAATTATTATCCATGACACAAGAAACTGTAAAATTTTGATAATTAAGAAGCTTTTTCAAAATGTTCCCTGCAGAAAATTTGGTGAAAATTGATCCAAACGTAGTTGTCCCATGATTTGAGCAAATGGGAGTGTATATTGAAAAAAGGCATATCCTGTAAATGATTAAACATTCAGAATTTTCGTGATATTTATTCAATTTAATTGGGACTCCCTCTAGTGTTTTAGTAGAAACGAGGACCTATCTGACATTTATATATAATTTATATTATTCTACACGGAATATGTCCCAGAAAAATAAATTTGGTAGAAGTAAGCACTAAGACAAAAAGAAGCGCTTCGGAAGCGCGGAAAAGCATACGGTGCATCCCCCCGGCCTTACGAGTATACAATAACGTAAGCGAATGACAAAATTTAACGCAAACACTACGTAGTTGTTCGACTCTTAATACTCAAATTGTCAAAGTTTTTTATAGTGCATCCTTACCTGGATACAAATTTGGAAGCAAATGAAATTTTTATTTCGACTTTTTATTTTTTAATTGAATTGTGTACGGAAATAAATATGTGCTTCGCTAGTTCAGTGGGTAGTGTTCATACAGAGATCCTAGGTTCGACTCCAGATTTAACGTGAAATTAAAAGGTATTTGATTTGATATTATATTTAATATATAATAAATATAAAAACAAAATAAAGTGTTGGAAGTAAATCTAAGAGTGGTTATAAAATTCTGATGCTAAGGAGCAAATTTTTTAATTATATACATATGAAAAAGGCATGAAGTATGGGCTTCTTTCTGCACATCCTATCTATATACATTCAGAAGCTCATACCAGGAGAGGTACCAAGTAGGAAATCACGAACAAAAATCATGCGACACCGAAGCACCCTTATCAACCTTCCTCCCTTTAGATTAATATTTTTGCTGGGATAGTTCAGTGACGAGTCACAAGGTGCATACAAAGTATCAATTAACCCCATCCTAAGACATCACCACACTGCAGGAAATAGAACTGACACAAGACTTGTCACGTGATCGGGCCCCAAGTGATAGGGACCAGTCCGAGTTCTAACACTTCCTTTGAAGCGGACCAGTCACTTTTACATGGGTATGGCCTAGGATGGGGTTAATTGATACTTTGTATGCACCTTGTGACTTGTCACAGAACTTTCCCATAGGGACACCAATTCGATGTATAATAATATAAATTATTTATACCTAAAATTTCGACCTTTTTTTAATTTTATTTTTAATCTGAAATTTTTTTGAGATTCGAACCGATAACCTCGTGCATGACAGGCTTGCACGCTACCCACTCGACCACAGGGCCACTCATATTTAAAAAAGTATAAATACCAGTTAAGCTTAGGTTAATATTTAAGTATAGTTACGGGACTGGTTCCAGAGTCACATTGAAGGGAGCAATTAACATTATATTTACAATATTTGATAGGTCCTGTATTCGACTACATCGAACATGTTCAGTGCCGTTTACTACAATACTAGACCTAGTCCGAATTAAATTGGCTCAATATCAAGACGATACATCACGAAAATGGTCAATATGTCATCATTTAAACGGTATGTCTCTTTTCACCATACACCATACTCCGTACTTTCGATGACACCCACATTTTATCCAGCTAATAGGACGAGCACGTTTGGATCAATTGCCACCATGGCAATTGCATGGCATGTAAAAGTGACATTGGAAGTGTGTGAACTCGGACTGATTCCTATCACTTGGGGACCGGTCACGTGACTATATAGTCTTGTCTCAATTGCATTTCATGCCGGATTTATTATAAAAAATCTGTAGTGTGTAAATCCCGCGATTCCCTTCTTAGATATGTGAATATAAGCTTTTCGCTGAAATAATTAAATGTCTGATCTATACTTTTTTGACTGCATTGCTGAATTAAATGTTCTGGATCTCATATTTTTATAAATTTTTGAATGACTTAAAGGAATAGCTGAATAACGTATAGGTTTTTGTGCTCTGAGAAAAAGTGCAATACTTTCTGCATTACTATTTAAAAAATTAAATGCCTTTAAAGTACAGTGGCGTAAAGAATTTTAACTTCCTAATGAATGAATTAAATTTATTTTCTTGCTTTTGAGAGAAGCAAAAATGTGTGTGTCGGCCCCTTTTTTAGGGAAAAGAAAAAGCCCTGGAAAAGAGCAACCAAATAGTTTGCTTATTAATTATTATTGCACTTACCGGGTGATAATTCAGATACAGGCGTACTTGAAGGCGTCGGACTATGTCCAGGAGGTAGATAGTGTGATGGCGAGCCACTATTTGAACCGCCACCGTTATTACCGCCTAAAAAAGAAAGCATTTTTTTAGATCAGTAAGAATTTTATGTGTAAGAATTGCTTGATGTATTATTTTTTAATGTTCTTAAGGGAAAATACTTACCACTATGAATATTTTGATTGGGACTATGTTGACTTGGATTTGGACCACCACTACCTAAAGGCATACCACTACCCTGACCGGGACCCTGGGCGGCTTTCATCATTTTTTTGTACTTTGAGCGACGATTTTGAAACCAGATTTTAACCTGCAATTAAACGTTAACAGAAATCATATATGCACGTCAGTTTTAGTTTTTGTAAAGTGCGAAAAAATAAAATAATTCACAATATTTTATATTTGTTTAGTATTTTCTTCGAATTAGTTTTTAGATATTTATTAATTAATTTAACACTTTGAAATGACAAATTAATAGAGGCTATTAATAAAATTGTTTCAAAAACATACGAGTACACACAATTGCGTCTGAGTGAATACGTGTAGTGTAAAAATAAAAGTTTTGGACCATTTTTCATTCATTATTCTCAAGGTGGTCGAAGAATATAAATTTAAACACTTAACGCAAAAAAAGCACTTTACAGTGATTTTAATTGGACTTCATTAATATAATTGAATAGTTTAAATAATCGTGGTGTCAGTTATTATTTTATTTTAAGTTTAAACAAGAACATGAGGGAACGCAGTTGAGAATCATGTAGTGTTATCTTAATTAAAAATTAATTTATGCGTCATATTTGAAAAGAGCTGAAATTTAAATTTTCAAAAACTTGGTGACAAAAATTAGTTACGGTTATTCCAACCATTTTTTTTTTTCATTATTGTTCGAATTTCATGTTTTTCCATATTTATGATTTGATCAGGCTAAAGTTCGTATTTCTTTGTAACCCAAATTACATGTGATAATTATTAATGAACAAATAAAGCTAAAGTTAATTGTAAATATCTTGACAAACACGTAGTAGAACGGAACAACTAGGTGTTTTAGAAGGACACTGCACTTTCATCATCAGCGTTCTTTGTGTTTGGTCCTCTGTGTGTGTGGTGTCAGTTGATGTAGATTTCAGCTTTAAACACTCAGCCATTATTGCAAATGGAATATGTGAATTGGTTTTTTTGGATTCATTGTATTCAATTTGCTAAAAGCTTTTTTGTAATGAAAGCTCAATTTTACAGTCTTGCCATTGTTGTTTGTTCTTTACTAATTATTTTTTTATTCGTTTCATAATTTTCACTTTATGGCCTTGTCTAGCAACAGAATCACTAGACTGAACACTTTTTATTTTAATTATAGCTGCAACAATAATTTACACTACCCCAACTTTTTTACATTTAATCTTCATGTATCTCCTCTAATTATTTCGTGGCGGTAGCAAATAGTTGGTGGCATTAATTAATTATGAACAATTTTGTATTACAATGGTAAATAGTCGTAATTAAAGCAAATTTAATAAAAATTTTAATATTCACATCCATAACATTTCACACCATATTTCTATAATCATATTAGTCGGTTGCAATATATTGCAACTTATTATGGATGTTCGTTTAAATAAAATATGTAAATTTCGTGTTATAAACAAATTTGTTAGCTGAAATATATTTAGAAAATATATATGTATATATAGAGTCATAAAATCATTATGTTTCAAGGTAATTTGATGTTCGAAAATTTGTAAAAATAATCACGACAGCAATAAATGCAATTATTTTGTAAGTTTACTGTTGTTTAATGGATTAATTTAATGATTGAAGAATACACATGTACGTATGTACGTATGTACGTATGTACGTGTGTAAATTTTTATATACAAACATACCTTAAATGTTTTAATGTGCTTATAAATATTTAAAAGTATATCGTGATATTGATAGTCAGCTTAATGATAAAAAAAACTGGTCATATTTAATGATGCCAAAATTGCCTAAAGTGAGGATTTTTTTTTTTAAATAAATTGAGCTTAAAAATTGGGGAATTTTATTCAAATAAACAAATTTCCCTCGTAAGGAACTTCTATTTTTAACCGACTTCAAAAAAAGAAGGAGGTTAACACTTCGTCTATTTTTTTTTTAGGTGTGTAGGTTCATAACTCGGTGCATTTTAGACCGATTGTAAAAATTTTTTTGTTGCCTGAGAGGGTATAACTTCCCATTGCTCCCATTTGAAAAAAGTGAGCGGGGTCACGCCCACAATTTTTTAAATTTGATTTTGTGATCTTCTGCTCATTTGATTGCTGCGAAACCTAGCAAACATATTTGGTTCTTGTAATTACAAAATTTTTAAGTTGAAAAAATGGGCGGGGCTACGCCCATTAAAATGTATTATAACATTGCACGTGGTTCTACTTAACTGATTTTTACGAAACTTAGCACACACCTTGAGCTCTAAAATAGACACAATCTTCTTTTAAAAAAATGGGCGAGGTCACGCCCATTAAAATTTTATATTATATTTCACAGGGTTCTATTTCACCGATTTTTACGAAACTTGGCACACACCCTAAGCTTTAATAAGGGCACAAAATTGCGTTAAAAAAGTGGGCGGGCACGCCTATTAAATTTTAGTATAATATTTCATGTACTTATATTTAACCAATATTTTCGAAACTTGGCACACACCTTGAACTCTTAAAAATACACAATCTTGTGTTAAAAAAGGGGCGTAGCCACGCCCCATAAAATTTAATACTTAATTTCACGTGCTTTTACTTTATCGATCTGTACGAAACTTGGCACACACCTTGAACTCTTAAAAATACACAATCGTCCAATAAAATGTAATACTATATTTAATCGATTTTTACGAAACTGGACCATATTTATAAATAAAAAAAGATACTTACAAATAAAACTTTTTTGAATTGACCAGAGCTCAAAAGTATGCACTAAAAAGGTAAAAATATAACTTAAAAAAAATTAAACCGACTTCAAAAATAAGCACTAAAAAGCTACAAATAATATAGATCTAGTTAAATAAAAGATTTTTATATATGTTACCTACAGTGCCGTTTGAAGTTGGATACAGGGATTGAACCCAGCACTTTCGGTTTTGTCAACGCGCTAACTACTTCAGCCAACGCCACCACTATGTGTTTGTCAGAATATATTTATATACATATTTACTTATTTGTAAATGTATAAAGACTATATAAAAAATTATATAGGCTCTAAATAATCTATATTATAGAACCAAAATTTGGTAGCTGAATATGGTACTATTTAGCTGGATAGCCTTCAAATGTCAATTAATTACATAACCTTAGTTTGAATGAAATAACATTACCTTAGTTTGTAATTACTGCAATTAATTCGTATATATATAGTAATTAAATCGTATATTAGTATAAAATTTTATAGAATATTATAAAGTTGAAAAGTTTGTAAGTTTCTATGTACATAAGTATGTTTGTATGCTGTATCTCCGGAACTTCCTGTCCTTTTTTTTAAACTCTTTCACCAAATGTAGAATGCTACCTCCTAATGGATATAGGCTACAAACGGTTCTACTAAAGTGATTAGGATAGGGTCAGAAAATATTAGTTATCGCCTTAGAGGAGATCGGTTATAGCAATAGTTTCTGTACTCAAAAATAAAAAAGCACAAAGCCATTATAACGTGCCTGCGCTATTCTCCCTTTATTTCACCACCAAGAACAAAGAGTGAGACATAGGGAGAATTACTTGCTCTCAGTAAATATTTAAAAAAAATTTATGAAATTTGAATCACAGATAGATGCGAAAAGAAATAAATTAATTGAGAGTGAGGCAAGGCATAAGCTGGGCTTGGCTAGCAGTTTTATACAGCTAAAACTTTAAAAATGAAACTAGTTTTTTAAATAGAATTTAATCAATTTTAAGATAATAAAAGCCATCATTAAAATTTCAAACAGCACCATAATGCACTATTAGAGTAATTAATATCCATTTATTTTTCACATAATTTTCGCTTTAATAAAAAAATATTTAAACTTTTTTTTATGATTTGATTATCATATCGCTCTGTAATCTAAATTACATGTGATAATTATTAATGAATAAATAACACCAAAGTTAATTGTAAATATTCTGACAAATACCAGCAGAACGGAACAACTAGCTGTTTTCGAAGTTAGCTGCATCTTCATCATCGGCGATCTTTGTATTTGGTCCATTGTGTGTGGCGTTAGTTGATGTAGATTTATGCTTTATATACTTAGCTGTTCAGTGCAAGTGGAATATTTGAATTGTTTTGATTCATGGTATTAGAATTTGCTGAAAGCCATTTTGTTTTTCCAAGGCCCATTAGATATAAATTTCCAATAGTCATGGCCTATTCACACTATAACTTACAATGACAAAAAACATTATTTTCATGTTTCATAGGAATTTTTAATACAAAATACAAAACGAATGTAATTACTAACTTATGGGAAAAATTAATATTTTTTTTATCACAACCTAACTTTAACCTTAAAGTATACGATAAACTAACAGTATTTTCCTGCTTGCAAGTTTTAAGGTTAGATTTATATTTGATTTTATAGTGTTTTCACACTGCAAGTTAAAACCATAAACAGCTGATTTTGCATTCACACTGCCAGTTTGCTAAATTCAGGTTTTAACTCACAGACTGTCTAATAAATTTGCTCAAAATAAAATAAATCTCCTGCAGAAATGCGTGTGTTTGTTGTTGTATTTTTTTCTGCTTTTTATAACACTTATTTGACAAACTGTACAACTGTTTTTGTTTGTATGAAAAATTAAGAAACTTTACAATGCGCGCTAAAATGGAAATTATTTCATATTTTGTAAATTAATATTTTAAAATTATGGAACTAGTAATACAAAGTGAAGAAGTGCTTGGAAATCAAGTTATTGTATATAAAAAATGCACAAATAAATCACAAAATACAACTTTTTTATCGGTGGTTCGATATGTCATATTGTTTATTTTCACTTTCCATAGTTCAATGAAAATATTTTTGTTGTTTTCCTTCCAAAAAACTCTTATTTTTCCATAATTTTTTACTTATTGTTGCTGCTGCATCCATTTTTAAGTTGAAAATCTTTCAAGCGACATCTCTTGTTATTCACTGCCATAAACATTATCAGCTGCTACCGGTCATTTTAACTTGGCAGCACTGAATTTACCACAGCGAAAACAGGGTTTCATTTGATAAAACCAAAATAAAACCAATTCAGAAATGGTTTTAAGTTGGATTTAACAAAAAAAATTTGTATGGTAAAACCAGGTTTTAACAGTTGGTTTTGACATTAAAAACAACTTTTATTAAAACCAAGTCAGTGTGAAAACACTTTTAGATCAATCATATTTTCTATTCAATTAAAAAAAAGAAGGAAAAGTAAGTCGCTGCCACTACGTATGAATTTTTATCAAGCAAAACTGAATGGAATCGACTCTAGTATTGCCAAAATATAACAAATAAGAATTTTTATTTTATCGTACAGTTATAATAACGCGAAAAATAAAGAAAACGTTATTGTTCAATTTAGCCAAGGTTTAATTTGACTATCACAACTTTATCGCTAAGTTGTAAAAATGGCTCCAAAAAGGGCATACATAAAAGTTTTTTATACAAATATTTTTTATACGTATTAGAGTTTTTTTTTGGAAAAATTCTTATAATCTCACAAAATTATTCTATTATTGCAGTGGCTCGTTGCGTTTGCTTTTTAAACAAAAGCAAATTAAAACTAGTTATTAACTATTATACCATAAAGTTTCCATTTTATAAACTTTTTATTTCATTATCGCTGTAATTGTTATTAGAGTTGTTGCTGTTGTCATTATTAAGACAATAACTGACAGTTGAAAATAAAAGCTTCAATTTCTATCATAATAATAATTTATGCCGCTACTTACTTGTTTATAACTCTATTTAACATTTTAAGCGCTTGGGTTTTTTTTGTTTTTTTTTTTGCAAAAGAAAGGAAAATATAACGAGAGTGTGTTGTATGCAAAGTATGTACAATTTTATATCTTGTTCAAACTTCTTGTCTGTAAATTGTTTCTGTTTGCTTTTTAATCTAGATTGTTTTGAAAGTGGTCTTTTTTACAGCGAAAGTGGTTTTTGTTTAAAATAAAAGTCTTTCAAAAACAATAAAACTACTGAAACAACAAAACATGCAGTACGTACAGTAGCGATATTAAATGTTTTTTATGTTTATTTTTTTTTTCTTTTTTATCTATAACAGATTTTAATGGTTTCCTGCCATAATAGAAAAAAAACATACTGCTAATAAATGTTTTACTTTAGATAATACATATATACGAGGGTTGTTGTCACATTAGGAAAAATTTCTCATAAGCCAATCTAATAACATACCATTACTTTTGCACCTCCTTTAAGATGTAAACTGAAATTCTTGTAATCTGATGTGGTAATAACACATATATATGTATTAAGGGCCAAACCCACAATGTCAACAACGTTCGACTTGTCGCACACTTATATTCACAACAAAAACAAATTTTAATAGGTTTGAGACAAGTCGAACGTTGTCGATTTCGTGGGTTAGGCCCTAAACTTTATTGTAATCAAGCATTTTTCAAACTAATGTTAAATTTTGCACCAATTAGCAAACTTATGACATTCATTGTAGTATATCGATCAGCCAAATTGTAGAAACAAAAACAAGTTTCGTAAATAAAATTATTTATTACATTATAATTATGTTTGAACCCATGTCATTATTTTTGAACCCATGCAACGCTTCATTCCCATTACGAAAATTGTTTCATCAGCTGAAAAAATGTCCTATATACAACGAAATATTTTCATTCATGTAACTACATGTTTTTTACTAAGCAACGTACAGTTTCGTATTTTAAATGCAAAATGCAATTATTGCAATGAAACTTTTTAATTTATACAATGAATTCTTTTCATTCATGAAAATGAAACCTTATCATTCGTAAAATGAAAAGTGTTCATACATGTGACGTTAGTTTTACATTATTTTAACGAACTATTTCATTGAATTAACATTAAGCACTGTCGCATATTTCTGCATCAAGGTCAATAGATTTAAGTTTTTCTGAAAATAAGCTTGGGAGTTCGGTCAACTTTAAGTGTTTTTTCTCGAATTGTGTTGGTATTAATTCATTGCTGTGAAATGGAAAGTAAAGCGACAAGTAAGTATTGCTGTTTTTTATGAAGCGTTGTTTATATTTATTTAGCTTTGCCTTAAAATAACTCATTATAATGAGTTATAACTCAAACGGTATACTTTATCATAAGCACTGACTTTATGTAAGCCCTCAAAAATTTTAACACCGTTTGAACCCTTTCAAATTTAAAGTATAAATTAAGTAATAACCAGGGAAACCAGAAATATGCTTTTAAAAAAATTGTTTTATGCGCATTCAATATGCAATAAAAACTTGAAAATATGCACTAAAAACTGAAAAAATATGCTCTTAAAAACAAAATAAATTGGTTTATTTTTAAATGCAGATATATTTTTAATTAAAAAATTCTTCAACATTTGCATGTAAAATAAGACAAAAATAAAATAACAAAAAAAAAAAAAAAAAAAAAAAAAAAAAAATTAACAAAGAGTATGTGCCGTATTAAAAACAATTATTTTGGCTTGAAGTGCACGTTAAAACAAAATTGCCATACAAATTTAGACTAAAGCTAATAACACAACTTAATTTTTTTCTTGACACTCTCGGAAAAATTTAACTTCAATTTAAAATAGATCCCGATATCAGAATTCAAACTTGGGAACTGTATGTGGAATAAATAATACTAGATTTTTTTTATAATTTTTATTGCCATAAACAAATAAATATTGACCCAGGCTTTCAAATAAAAATCGTTGCCTGTCACATCTAAATAAACTTTTATACATTGACAATATTCTTTCAACTTCAACTCGGGACAAGGTCCGTCACCAATAGCAAAACCGTAATATAAATATTAGAACAATTTATATACTACATGGAACATCGCAAATGAGATTTTTTAAATAGCGAAAAATAAAAATGTTTGTCCAACACATAAGCTTGTAGGCATATTAAAATAAAAGGATCTATAAAGGATCAAAATATGCCCTAAAAGCGTAAATTATGCTCTAAAAATTAGAAGATTTGCTAAAAATATGCGTGTAAGACTGATAGATGCAAAAACATGCCTTAAAGAGTAAAATATGCAAAAATATGCACTAACAAATCGATGCCAAAATTCATAAAAAGTTCTAAAACGGATAAATATCTTGTTCCCGTATTCACAATTCATACAAGAAAAAACATGCAATTGCATATTTGCGGTTTCCCTGCTAATAACCAATGAGTTATTTGCAATTTATTTCTAAGTAGGATTTTTTGCGTTTTGCGAGTAGTGACTTATTTTAGTAGATAACATTTGTATGAAAACAACTGAACTGTTGATGAAATTAATGAAAATTAAGAGGATTTTTTTTAATTTCAATTTACCAAATGAGCCAAATTTAAACAATTAGCTAATGTCTTTTAAAATTAAAATTTATTAATGCATATATGTATGTACTGTTGTTTGTAAAGGGTTAATTTTTGGTTCATAATGGGTTAAATTAAATTTTGAACAAACTTTTTTAGAATTTGGTTTGAATACCATGATTTGGTAGGCGGTTTTAATTTCGTACAGAAAAAGTGGTATTTTGACCCATAGTGCATTGTATTATAACAACATAATTCATAGTTGTAATGACTCTGATTCATGAATTTAATGTAGTCATTGTATTTTATTAATTATTGAACTTACGTGTTGGCACAGGCATCAGAAAAATGTTTATTTGTATATAATTGGCGCGATAAGTTCAAAGTTCAAATCTTGGCCGGCTAAACTTGAAACTCATAGCGTGATAGTCAACGTACTTATCGCTGCAGCTACAACAACCTTAAATATTGTTTAGATACACACTAAATATGTATAAACCATCATTAATAAAATTTAAATTCAACATTATTTAAGTGATAATTTAACATAAAATTTGTTTTAAAAATTAAAGTTAAAAAGAACTGCTTTGAATTGTCTCTAAAAATCGAACCTGCGGCCCTCCAGCTACAAGGCTAGCCAGCAACAGTAAGTTTTCGCTGGTAATGTGAAACTTGTCGGCTATTTAGGAACATTAAAGTATTTCTTCATCATTGTAGTTACGAAAATATTTCATTAAAATTGTAATGAAACTATAATTTCCACAACTATAGATTAACTAATTACAATTTTGGTTTGATACTTTGATCTTCTTTTATTTCACTTAGCCAAATTAAAATATATATTTTATATGTGTTTATGCTTTTCAGTAGCCGAATGAAAATTATTTCGTAACACTAATGACACTACGAAATATAAAATATTAAGCATTAGTGAAAGGTTGCATTACATTAGTGAAATTTGCATCAATATAATATAATGTTTCATTTTATTAATGAAATTTATCGTTGTATTATTGAAAGGGGTTCAACGTAATATTTTCATTACCGTTACGAAGTGTTTTTCTTTCAGTGTAGAGTTGTTTGATGTGTAATCGGTAGAACTTCAAATTATTTTCGGTTCTCAGTTAATGAAGAACTACTTTCTTAATGAATCTATGAATCAAAACTATAAGCTTAAAAATATGTTTCCAATATTTTAAATGATATTTGAAGTGCTATTTTTTGGATTTATGCATGCAAATATTCTCAAATGTGTATATACCCTGCAGAAAATTTGGTGACAATTGAACCAAGCGTATTCGTCGTAGGACTCGAGAAAATGATAGTGTTACAAGAAGTAGGGCGTAGTGTATGGTGAAAAGAAGATATATCGTGTAAATGGTTACATATTCACCATTTTCGCGATGTATCTAATATATTGAAAAATTACAAAATCTCGAATTCAAAAAAAAAAATAATGATCTAGGTGGTTTCTATATATGAAGGTAACTATGTTGTTTAATATTTTCTATACGTAGCATTGAGATAACGCTAATGCAAATTTATCAGAAAATTTCCAACCAAATTCTTGAAAAAAAAATGGATTTATATAAAATCTACCATAAAGTAATTGAGAATTACTAAAGATCTTAAAAGCTAAACAGCTTCAACAGACTCGTTCTAGTATTGTAGCTGAGTCCAGGGCCTATCAAATAATATAAATATATGTTTTTTTTTCTTTGGATTTTCTCTACATTGGAAGCTGAAAGCGGGATATGATTCATCAAAAACTGGGATTTAAAAATAAATATCTTTTAGAAAGCGGGATGTATAATATGCACATATATAGTTTCGTATGTACTTAAGATACACAGTTTTCACAGTTTCTAACATTAGAAAATGTTAATACAGGTAGGGCAAATTTAAAGTTTTTTGAAAGCTCGAACTTCAAGAAATTCTTGGACATCAATTCGGATTGAATTTGTATCAGTTACATTTTAATAAAAATCTAATAAAAGATTGAAAATTTCAATAACCGGATGTGTGGTCAGGTTACCCGTAGCTGAATTTCGTAGCACCATAAAGGTTTGAAAAGTATATTAAAAGTTTACAATCTAGTTTGAGGATTGAATTTCTACTAGTTAATCACCCAATGTATCTGAGTTAATTTAAGCTTCATTTGTGTTCGCTAAAGTCAATGTGGTGTTTCCATGTAAGAAGTCGATCAAGGTGTATATTGAGGAATATTTGGGAACAAGTATCTCTTTCTTCATAGGGTAAATGTTATCTGAACACATTTTTGGTCGTTAGCTTTTATTCTCCATTAGTTCATCCATAGTTGAATAGGGCACTATTACAAATATTATATATTATATGTACTACGAATATTTATTTTTGTTTAGTATGTCTATATAAGAAAGACTCCTCTAGGACATGTATTATGTACTACGAATATTTTTTTTTGGTGTAGTATATATATAAGAAATACTTGGCTGAATCGATATAAATGGACCGTCAAGTCGCTCTGGAACAAGTTCCGTAAATATACTTAGATATGGTTAATATAAGCTTAACAGCTGTTTATACTTTTGAAATATGAGTGTCTCTGTGGGCGAGTGGGTAGTGTGCAAGCCTGTCATGCACGAGTATGTCAATTCGAATGCCAAAAAATATCTGCTCAAAAATAGATTATAATTGAATTTGTAAGTCCCAGTCCAGACTTGCAATTTTTGTTGCAGCAATTCTTGAATATGTGTGAGAGTGTTGAAATTGAAATATATATATATATACTTTTTGTTTTCCTCTCTCTCTCTCTCTTTTGCACTAAAAAATAAAAAGTTGCTGCAACAAAAATTGCAAATCTGGACTGGGACTAACAATAAAAACAAAAATTATAATTTTTCATTGTTACATTTAAGTGTCGGAATGACATTTTTATTCTACAGTGAATAGGTCACTGTGGGATAGTTCAGTGACAAGTCAAAAGGCGTATACAAAATATCAATTAACCCCATCCTAGGCCATCTGCATGTAAAAGTGGCTGGTCCGCTTCATAGGAAGTGTTAGAACTCGGACTGGTCCCTATCACTTAAAGACCGATCATGTGACTAGTCTTGTGTCAGTTTCATTTCCTGCAGGGTACTTATGTAGGTATAAATTGATGTAAACATATCCAGGATGTTTTATAAAAAGTTCTTTATTCTCAGTTCAATGGTTTGACCCTTGATATTGACCTTTTTTACGTAACACAATCGATATATATGTGTAAGACTTTATTGGTAGTAATGTTTTTGGAAAAAGTTAATTTTATTTTATATTTAAGTCCTACTTTTTTAAACAAATGTACAGGTTTTTTTTCTTTAAGGTTCTCTTCAATTTGAAATTTATTTGCTGGTGGTTCAGCCTTGTCTATATGCATTTCTCTTTATAAATTAGGGGATTACAAACCCATTTTAATGAATGAAAATACCAAATCTAGCAGAGAAAATAATAGAATAGCAACAATGAAGAAACTATTATTCTCTCTTCTCTACCGCTCCAATAGGAAAATAAATAAAATTTGGAATAAAGCTTGATAAATCTTAATGAAATATTGTTAAGATACTATGTTTAATTTTTTTTAGGAAATTATTCATAAACGTTCTATGAAAAGTAAGATAATTGTATTAACATTTTTATTAACGTTTCCCATAAATCTTATTATATAAAGTGTATGTAAGTTGACTTTTGCTTAGAAATATTCCCACGTTTTACATAATAGATATTGAGCAAATAAAAGCCACTTTAAATTGCGACAATAAATCCAATAAACTGTCATAAATATTTAACACTTTATAATAACTTTATTAATATAAACTTTTGTATGTATGGTAAAGTCTTTGTGTTCTTGGGTACATTTAACTTGTTTTTTTTTCACTCCACACTGAACATAAACACATGTCATTTTAATTAAACCAAGAAAATTAATATTTTTTAGGCTAAAACAGGCAAACATAGTGGAAATAAAAATCTTGCAACAAATTAAGCAGTCAACCAGCCATTTAATGAATTGGCTAATACACGAAAAGTTGTTAAGACACAAGTTTTTAAAACAACCGTGTTGCTGAAAATTTGTGTGTGCTCCAAAACACTTTATGAGCTTTTAATACTCGTAGTTGCACTGTTGCATTGCATTCAGCCTCAATTTAGAAATCAAGTGCAATGCAGGTTTTTATTAATTAATAATGATTTTAACACTAAAGTTAATTAATTTATGAAGGAATACTCGTACTTGCCATTAAATTTTGCACACATTTTTTTTTAATTCAATGTTATTACAATAAAGTTGAAAATTAACGCATACTTTAAAAGGGAGTTAGTTATAGATGGAAAAGGCGCTTTTTACAATATTGTAGTTGTTTATTGTTGTATTTTTTTCACGGGAAATGAAAACGTAGTGTATTCGTTTATTACAGTGATGGATGGATGCTCTTTAGCGTTTTCACTCTTCTTTCAATAGAATAAATGGCTATACTTAATATTACAGTCGTATGTTAGTTAAAAAATAATTTGCTGTGAAAGGTGCATATCGCTATATTATAAACATGTAATTTAATCATTTTTTTCCTTCAATTCAGCTAGCTGAATTAAACTTTTTAGTTTTTTATTTTGCTAGAAATGATTCTCACTGTAATTATATTTTTTTTTCAACTAATTTCATTATTTAGCTTGCTGATTTTTAATATTATTTGATTTTAGGCTAACTGAATCAGGTTTTTATTATGTTAAGTAATTAATTTGTATATTTGTATACCAACACATTATTCAGCTTGCTAATTTTTTATTTAATTTCGTTTTAAGCTTGCTAAATTTAGCTTTTAGACAGTTTTTGATCAACTAGTTCCATTATTCAGCTTGCTGAATTTTAATTTTATTTGATTTTAAGCTAGCTGAATCAAATTTTTATTTTGTCACGGAATTAATTTGTCAATTCATTATTCAGCTTGCTGCTTTTTTTATTTAATTTCGTTTTAAGATAGCTGAATTTAGCTTTTACACAGTTTTTGATCAACTAGTTCCATTATTCAGCTTGCTGAATTTTAATTTTATTTGATTTTAAGCTAGCTGAATCAAATTTTTATTTTGTCACGGAATTAATTTGTATATTTCTATGTCAATTCATTATTCAGCTTGCTAATTTTGTTTTATTTAATTTCATTTTAAGCTAGCTGAATTAAGCTTTTAGACAGCTTTTGATCAACTAGTTCCATTATTCAGCTTGCTGAATTTTAATTTTGTTTGATTTTAAGCTAGCTGAATCAAATTTTTATATTGTCACGGAATTAATTTGTATATTTCTATGTCAATTCATTATTCAGCTTGCTGCTTTTTTTATTTAATTTCGTTTTAAGCTAGCTGAATTTAACTTTTAGACAGTTTTTAATCAACTAGTTCCATTATTCAGCTTGCTGAATTTTAATTTTATTTGATTTTAAGCTAGCTGAATCAAATTTTTATTTTGTCACGGAATTAATTTGTATATTTCTATGTCAATTCATTATTCAGCTTGCTAATTTTTTTTATTTAATTTCGTTTTCAGCTAGCTGAATTTAGCTTTTAGACAGTTTTTGATCAATTATTTTCATTATTCAGCTTGCTGAATTTTAATTTCATTTGATTTTAAGCTAGCTGAACTGCGTTCTTTTGTTCAGAACTAGTATTATATCAACTAATTATTCAGTTAACTGATTTTTTTTACTTAAGTGCGTACATATTTACATATACATTGCAGTGATGGCCTGTAGCATTTTAAACTTATTTTAGAGCGGTTGAATAAAATAAATTTGCTCGAATATATTTGTTAAAAATAATTTGCAGTAAAAGTGCATATCATAATATATCAAATCATTAGATAATGATCTACATATTTTCAATGCATTATATAATGATATATTTTCTTAAATTCAGCTAGCTGAATTATACTTTTTATACACATATTTTTTTTGGTAAATTCATTATTTACCATTATGGAAATTTTTCCTACTGTAATTAAATTAAAAAAAAAATTATTATTCAGCTTGCTGGTTTTTTGCTGATTTTTTTATTTACTTTCGTTTTAAGCTAGCTGACTGTTAGTTTTTTTTTATTTTGTAAAGGCATTAATTTATTAGATTTCTAATCACTAATTATTTGATTAACTAATTTCATTATTCAGCTTGCTGAATTTGAGTTTTGTTTGATTTTAAGCGAGCCTAGCAAACTATTAAGCTTTCTGGAAAAGTTTTTTATCTTAATCTATTTTTCATCAATTAATTTCATTATTCAGCTATCCCATTTTTAGTTTTATTGGCTTGCAGTTGCAGTAACCAATTTTTGATCAAATAATTTTATTATTCAGCTTGCTGAATTTAAATTTTATTTGATTTTAAGCTATTTGAATTGTGCTGTTTTCTTTCGGAACTAATTTTATACCAACTTATTATTCAGTTTACTGATTTATTTTAATTTAGTGCGTACATATCTACATATACATTACAGTAATGTGCTATAATCTTATTTTATAGCCGTTGTTAAAAATAATTTGCAGTAAAAGTACATATCGTACTATATCAAAAGAGTATGTAATGATATGTTTACTTGAATTCAGCTAGCTGAATTATACTTTTTATATTCATATTTTGCCAGCGAATTCATTATTTACCATTCTGAAAATTTTTCTCATAAATTTGTTCACAAAAATTCATTATTCAGCTTGTTGGTTTTGAGTTTCATTTTATTTTAAGCAAGTTTAGCAAGTTATTTAAGTGTCTAGAAACGTTTTTTTATCTTAATCCATTTTTCATCAATTAATTTCATTATTCAGCTAGCTGATTTTTAGTTTTATTTAGTTGCAGTTACCTGAACTTGAGTTTGTGGCTTACATTTTTCACTAAGCAGCTAGCTTTATTTTTCAAATACCCCTTTTACTAGTTTAACTTCTAGTTAGTCTATTCAGCTAACAAATAGAAAGTCTAGTTTTATATTAAAAAGGCTGGTTTAAAAATAATTATGTTTTCAGGAATTTGTTTGTCTTAATTATATATTTCAGTCATATTTACTTAAAAAAAAAACTGAAAACACTTAAGTTTGAACTTAAGGGACTCTATTTTTATACTCGCGATTTTTAAAACTATTAACTAATACATGCAGTATTTTATTTAGCTGAATGAAAGTTTACTGAAAAAGATAAGCAATGAACTATATTTAGTATTTTTAGGTTAATAAAATCATTATACATATAGCTGAACAAGTTTTAAGTGTGATAAAAATTTATAAATAATTTTTTAAATAATATACAAAATTATACAAAATATTGCAAATGCATAACATAAATAAAGCTTGAACCTTTTTAGACACGCAAAGTTTACCTTGCAAAATTTTATTTCAGCTGTGTGAAACACGAAGGGATGAACGCTTTCTCTTTCTGTCTTCCTCCCAGCTGAATTAAGACTTTGCAAAGTAAACTTTCCGTTTCTAAAAAGCGTATAGTTTCTTATTATATAACATTACTTATAAGCTTTACGCGGCAGTTATGAGTCCTTGTTAAAAATTATATACTTTCAGAGTATTACAAGTAATTAATATGAATTTAGTTGATGAATCGAATTAAACCCGGCTAAATAGCAAATGTTTGCTACTGCACAGCAACTTATAAAGTTAATGTTACTGTAAGAGATTGTTTGCTTAGCTGAGTGTCAAGAAAAGTAAAACAACTTCAACTTCAACTGCCAGACAATATTTTTGGGCTTCTTTAAATGGCATATACCCCTTGTAGTCTTCATTCAGCTGTCTGAAATACAGAGGCAGGAATACTCTCTCTTTCAGCTGAATTAAGACTTTGCGCAAAGTAAACTTTCCGTGTCTAAATGGGGTATTATTTTCAAAACTTTATTTGCACAAAAAGGCACGTAGAAGTTTTAGATATTTTATAAAAATCCTACTTCATTTCTAATTCACTTTATAAATTTAGACTGTCCTCATCATATGGGATTATATATTTCCTAAATTTGGATCCAATAAAAAGAATATGACACATTTAAGCTTCTTCATTGCATTTTACACTTTGAATACCTCTGAGATCTATACATAATTTATAAACTACTCATAGCAAAAAAGAAAAAAAGAATACGAAACAACAAATAAAATAAGGAAAAAAAAACACTTGCACGTCTTGTCTTAAGACCTGTCATAAATGTCTGTAATCTGTTGAGCAAGATCTACAACAATAACTACGAAGATAGAAAGAAACAACCAAGAAGAAACTAAATGAAAACATAAATTATAAGACTTGACATGTTAAGGAAGTGACTGCTGATCAAGACGAAAAACAAACAAGCTTCAAGTTTTCTTTTCTTTTATCTTGTTTTCTTTGTATACTCATTCATTTTGCACTCATTCATTTTCATTCTAAAGTTTTGTAATGACTCTTGGTCAACAATGTAAGCAGCAGTAATACAAAAAGTAGGTTAAAAAGGATGTAAGATTCAGGTATGCTAATTTTCTCTTGGCGCTGTTGTGTTTCAATTTTATTACAATTGAAAGCTGAAAGTGGTTGAGTGGTTTTTGCAGCAAATGACATATTATTGACATATTTGTTAAATATGTATGGGCATTTTTATACAAATACACTTTTACTCTCTTTAAAAATGTCCAAGCCCCTTTTTGGCTTGATGTCAGTCAGCAGGGCAAACAAATGTTACGCTCAATTGACTACAAGCTAAAAATTAAAAAGCAAACAGCAACAGATGGGGGATTCAATAAAAACACAATTGTTGTCAAATATTAAGACAGATGAGATCCTTCACTTAATTGCAAGTTTCATTGATAACAAAAAATTATTTAATAAAACGAATAAATCGGGGTGACAAGAGATAAAATTTTTATTTGTAGCCAAATAGAACAAAATAAATAATAATAAAGTGCTGAAATATAAAAGGCTAGAATTCGCTAGCATACACAATCGTGCAATTATTGAAAAAATACAACCCTGATGTAATGAACTGTTACTGTCTTTTAAAACTCTTTCCTATCAGCGTTGTATTTTCTCAAAAGCCATACGATTGTGTAGGATATTGCGTCCTAGCTTTAACTAGCGTAAATAACGTAACCTTAATTATACATTTTTTAGCTGCCTTTCAAAGACTAAATGCAATTCAGCAAGCTGAATAGGAAATATGTACTATATATATATAATAGTAGTAAAATTTCGGGTGCTGAATAGTAAAACGAATGATATCGTATATAAAAAAATTTCTTTTAATGGTCTTGACCAAGGTATATTCTTTCGTATCTATCAGTTTTTGCTTCTATAAAGTTCTATAAAAAGTAATAAAACACAAATAAACTGAAGTTTATTAAGCCAATGCGACAAAACTCACTAGGAAGATATTAAAAAATAAAAGTATTATTAAAAAAATATATATTATATTCGGTACATTTATGTAAAAATGGGCAAATTCAGCTAGCTGAATTTCAATTATATTCATGCAGTTAGTTTAAAATAAGTTGTTCAATAATTAAAATTAGATCCCTGCATGTGGGAATAGATACATTCAGCTAGCTGAATTTTAAATATATCCCTGAATTTGGTCTTAAGAAAGTTTTTCTATAATAAGAAATAGTAGCTAATATGAAATTGTGTAATTTAATAACTAATTTTATGGTTAAGATTACTGTGCAAGTAAATTCAGCTAGCTGAATTTTAATTATATTCATGCAGTAAGTTAAAAATAAATTTTTCGATAATGGGAGAAACTTTTTGAAGAACACTGAATGTGAAAATATACACATTCAGCTAGCTGAATTTTAAATATATCCATGAATTTGGTTTTAAGGAAGTTTTTCTATAATAAGAAATTGTGTAAATTAGTATGTATTTTTTTATTAAGATTACTGTATGAGTAAATTCAGCTAGCTGAATTTAAAATCTTTTAATGCAATGGCTTGGTCGAAATAAAATGTTGCTTTTTGTGAGTAACATCGTGTAATTTGGCTACACTGTAAGCTCCAGGAGGCTCCATCTGATTCAGCTGGCTGAAATCCAAATAAAGAAATTTTTCGCAAATAAGAAAAATTTTGCAGATATATAATTGAACTTTATATAATTCAGCTTGCTTGATAACTATACAGAAATTCAAGCAAACTTAACTCAGGTAAAAAATGCAAACCATGTTTAAAAAATTTAATTAGTAACACATATGTATGTCATATAAATTAGCATATTAGTCATGTTTATTAGCTGAATAGAATAAATGAGTACAATACTTGGTTTATTAGCAGTTTGTTTTTTGTAAAAGATTTTAATTCAGCTTGCTGAATTCTATTTATAACGCAAAATAGATACAGAATATTTACCCTAGAGGAAAGTCTTCGCATTTCAAATTCAACATACATACATATTTATTAAGCAAACAAAAAACAAATGGTTATACACCTTATATACATGGAAAGTTTACTTTGCAAAGTCTTAATTCAGCTGGGAGAAAGACAGAAGGAGATGGTATTAATGCCTCTGTCTTTCACACAGCTGAATTATGACTTTGCAAAGTAAACTTTCCGTGTCTAAAAGGGGTATTATATAACTTTTTTAATTGATTGTACTTTATATCCTTTTATTCAGCAGACAGAATAGAAATAGAAACTTAGTAGTGATTCGCTGAATAAAAGCTTAATATATTTTATAGATGTTTTAATACCTTTCTTAATCATTCGTTGTTTATTTTTAATTCAGCTAATTGAAATTTTCTAAAGTTTCAACGTCTTTAAATGTTTTTTTTTGTATACAAAGTTTGGTTTATGTTTTCCATTTTCACTTTTTCTCAAAACAATTGCAATTGTTAAGTTGCAAAAAAAAAAACGCCAAATGCCAACAACACAATGAATGTGTTGTCGGTGTTTTTTTCAAACACAAAAAATGTTTTAAAATACCAGTGCAAAATTTACAGGAAAAATATGCTGCTGCTGTTGCTTTTTCTTTAACAGCCAGAGAAGAATTTATGAATGAAAATCTTTAACAAGAGTTTTGATTTTTTCGTTTGTTTTTGCTTTCTGGAAGACAACAAGCGCGGCTTTTGTTGCTTAAGCTGACTGAGCAGCTTGCTGCGCATAGTTTAGGCTCGTTAAAATTGCCAACACAGGCGAAACAGGTTAAAAGGGTCTTCTTTAAAACTCTTAGATCAATTTCTAAAAAGGCGAATGTATGTAAGTAGTTCTCCATTGATGCGGCCACAGGTCTGCTACTTTTTGCAGAGGAACTGTTTTCTGTTATTCTACACATTTTAATGTTGTGTTGTTGTTGTTGTCTATTTTCCAACGTTTAAGCCATAAATTTATTAACAACTTTTGCAAAATTGCAACAAAAAAAATATTAACTATTTGCTGGTTTTCCTCTTCATTATTTTAAACAAACGAAAAATGAAATATTCGTGGTAAAAATTTTGCTTAAAACTATTTGACTTGTACTCGTATGTGTAATTGCTTGAATTTTATGTTGAGGAAAATTTGCAAAAGAGAAAAAGGCGTTGTTAGACTGACGATTGAGTTGGGTTTTGGTTAACATTTGCTAAAAACAACTTAAACAGATTCTTTGCCATTTGGCGTTCTGATAATAATAAATTACATATGTATGCTTTTTGTACGTGTATGTATGAATGTATGTATGTATGTATGTTAATATGCTTGTTTAAAATGAATGATGAATGCAACAATTTATTATACATAAGACACTCATTTCACAATTGACTTGAAGGTATTAATTCATGCCGAAATTATATAAATGCTGTGGTAAAATAAATATATGAATTACTTTTGATAAAAGTTTTACACAATTCTCTTTTTCACTTTTTTATTAATTCATGACGTCCACTGGGGTGTATTCATGAGCTACGAACTTTTTTTTTTTTAATTAAACACACAGAAAAAAATATTCCTGTAATAAACACGTTTATTTGAAGAAAACCAAAAATCAATTAAAATTGTTTAAACATTTTATTATAATTTAGTTGACACAATAAACTTTTTAATTTATTTTCGGTTTTTTTAAATTAAACTTGTTCATTGCAGGAAAATGTTTTTCTCTACAAAAATAAAGTTGTTTTTAGTAGAAGGAAAATATGAGGCAGGTCAATAGGTCCGCGACTTTTCTAATTTTTTCTTTTCTATTATCCGTCATTAAGCCACTGAATTTCTATGATGAAGCCTCTGATGTCCGCTAGTTTTCACTTCCCGATATTAGTAATGATCTCATGGAAACGCCTGCTCAGCCATCTAAGCCTATAACGTTGCAGTTTCGGGCAGTGACAGATAATATGTTCAACGGTTTCTGTTTCTGAAGTGCCAGTTTCCCACATGCTGCTTCTTGCTCTCACCAAGCAGTGATCAGTCAAGGCGCCTATCATGATTCGCATCGCCTTTCTATCCACGTTCAGTAGCAGCTTGGATCTTCCTGAGTCAAGTTTTGCCCACATATCCCTCAATACTCTACAATCCTCCCTACTTCGCCATGAACTGTTGGTCCTACTTTCTACCCAATTACTGAGTTCTCTATACTAGTGACCTGTCGGTCATTTCCCCGATTTGTCACATATTCCCTCATCTAACACCGACCCTATTCTTGCCAGCTCATTTTCAGTTTCATTTCCCTCAAAACTGCTGTGGCCAGGAACCCAAATTGGTCTGACACTATATTTGCACATAAGGCTCTCCTATAGTCACTAACAAGTTTCGACATTGGGTTCCTTTCAAAGCTTTTAGCGCTGCCTAACAGTCGACGTAGAAGGTTACCTTCTCACCTTCAGCTACATTCCAGTTCCGAGGCCCTTAGGATCGCCATGTTCTCAGCTTGGAAAACGCTGCATTCATTCGGCAGTCTGAAAGAACTATGAATGTTCGTTCCCAAGATATAGAAACACCTGCCCCTGTTCTTCCACTATTTTTGATCCGTCTGTAAAGACCGCACTACCCCCATATAGCTTATCGGATTTGACGCAATAGTCCCTATCTGGAATTACCAATGTGGGTGTTCTAGTAAAACCAATTTCAGCGGTTTTATAGTCCGTGAACCAAGAGGTTACAGATCCCTGATCACTAAAACTGATCTCATTTAAAATTGAGGTGTGTGCTCCTCTGAGCAGCAATGATATCCAGCTAGGCTCACCTCTGAACCTTAGCTAGCAACCTCCTGCGACGAAGTTTGACGAACAGAATCATTAATTTGATAGAAAATTCATTGGCGTAACTAGAAATTTTTTTCTATGGGGGCATTATGACTGGCGATTTTCATGAGTAATATTAAAATAAATAATTACGTGCAATTTTTAATATTTATAGGGGTTCAAACAGCAATGCTTCCCCCATTAATGGCCTTTCTAAAAAATTACCAAAAATCTATACTTAACAGCTAACTCATTAGCAGGTACTTTTCTTATATAAACTTCACTTTAAAAGAAAACACTCTTTGTCGGCATTCCGTAGAAAAAACACACATAACAAATAAAGTCGTCATAAATACCAAAGACACTTGAAACCAGAAAATGATTAACAATTTTGGTGGCGCTTGCGAACTGTTATGAAATAATTTAAAACAAAAAGATTAAAGAAAGATACGAGTAATAACAGTCTTCTACAAAAGATGAAAGTACATATAACTCTGGCTCTTAGCCAAACGAAATACTCGTACTTTTCATTTTACTCAAGTGCAAGAAGCAATCATGTGTTGGCAATTAAAAACTTTAGATTTCTATAGATATGTACTTTTTTCAACTTTAAAATTTTTTTGGAAGTTAGAAAACTTTTACCAATTTTTCGTTATCGATTTTGGAAGTTTCATGGTTACAAGTTTTCACCCACTTTTGCTTTTTACACAAATTGCAGCATTTATTAAAATTTATTAGTGTACATACATACGAGTATGTATATAATTCCATCATATGAATTAATTTTTTTATTTTTATGTAGAGTATTTTTACTCCTTGTAGGAACTGGTACCTTATGTGTGTATATACATATATATTTACTCATGATCAAGGAATAAATAGTCTAACTCAAGTTAAGTATTTGCTTAAGTTTATTTGTTTTTTGAAATACAGTTGCAATAAAAGTATATACAAAATATTTGTGTAGGGTGTTTTTAAAACTTAAAATACTTCTTGTTATGAAAACTTAACTGAATATTTGTTTTAAAAAATAATTTGTTAACAATTTTCTTAAAAACGAGTTTCATAAATTTTTAACAATTCATTAAACACATGGTTAACAAGATTTTACAACAGATTTTAATCGCACCTGATCGTAGACTTGAAAGGATACAAGTTTTGAAAATTAAGCTCATTTTACACACACAACCATTGGTATGTATCAATTTGGTTGAAATGTAAGAAAGACTCTGCATGTACGTGGGGAGGGGTGGGGTGCGGTGCGGGGGGAGAGAGTGGAAACAGCGACAGGAATAAATACCAAATTATACACACATTAAATTGTCATTTAATATCGATTGTTGTTGATAGTTACTGACTGTTATTTAAGATGTGAAAGAGATTTATTTACAATTTAGACCAGAACGACATAAGACAAATAAACAATTTATATCAATTTTAGCTCAAAGTTAAAATAAAATCGGCTAATTGATATGAAATATTTATGTTGAAAGAATATAAAAGTGGAAAATTTAAATTTCTATAAATTAAGAAATGGCCGTTACTATATTCAAAGTAAGAAATTAAAGAAAATAAATTGAAGGTGTTAATGTAGGAAATAAATTTTAGATGTATATGGGTCCAATTCGTTCACTTTCAGTTCAGTTTTCGCACAAACCTAAGATCAAAGCCATGTAATTTAAATAAGTTTGATAATCAGTTTATGTCAAAAACGAAATGCTGAAAGAGTTAGATACAATTCTAAAATCAACTATACAGTGAACGAGTTCGATCCAAGTCTATTTGGAATTATTTCTTTAGACTTGTATCGAACTCTTTCAGTAGCTCGTTTTTTGACAAAAACCTATGATCGAACCCATGTAAGTTAAATGGGTTTGATCATTGGTTTGTGTCAAAATCGAGCTACTGAATTAGTACGATACAAGTCTAGACTTTTTTCCTAACTAGGCGTCTTGGTTGCGTTGCGGTATTCACACACAACTACCTGGGTTTGTTTTTTGGGTCGATTTTGTTTTGATCGAAACAAGCATATTCCAGCCACTTAAAAGCATGTATTTTTATTTTTAATACACATGTTCTTGTATTGTAGATATTGTAGATCAAACCTATGTAATTTAAATGGGTTTGATCATTGGTTTGCGTCAAAAACGAGCTACTGAAAGAGTTCGATACAAGTCTACAGCTGAGTCCAACTCGTTAATTCGTTCATTTTTGCCACAAACCTATGATCAAACTCATATAATTTGAATGAGTTCGATCATTGGTTCGTGTCTAAAATGAACGACTGAACGAGTTGGACCCACCTCTACTGAATGAGTTCGATACAAGTCTAGTTAGTAAGTTTTAGTCGAACTTGTTCATTTTCGCCACAAACCTGTGATTAAACCGATGTAATTTGAATGGATTTGATCACCGGCTAGTGTCAAAAATGAGCTAGTGAAAAGAAATTAACTAGTACACAAATGAGAGTGCGAATGTATCAAAATTTTGCTGCATTTGAAATAGTATTAGAGTAATACATATTGTGTATTGAAACAAATGGATTGAGCCTGCACTTATTTGGTTCGATTTAGTACAGATAAACTCATACCAAGAAAACGATCAAAAACATACAAGTTCGTTGCGAATATGAGTACTTCTAACTAGAGCTGGGTCCAATCGTTGAGTCGTTCATTTTAGACACAAACCTATGATCCAACCCATTTAAATTAAATGTGTTTGATCATAGGTTTATGTCTAAAATGAACGACAGAATAAGTTGGACCCAGCTCTATTCAAAAGAGCTGTTGGACACTAGACTTGGGTCGAACTCGTTCACTAGTTCATTTTTGCCACAAACCAATGATCAAACCCATGTAATTTAAATGGGTTTGATCATTGGTTTGTGGCAAAAATGAACTAGTGAACGAGTTCGACCCAAGTCTATTGGACACAACTCTACTTCTAACTGAGTGATTGAAATAAAATATTATAATTAGACCTGGGTTGAGCTCGTTAAGTCGGACAGGAAACCTATGATCAAACCTAAATTTAAATGGGTTTGATTATAGTTCTGTGTCTAAAATTACTGTATAAACGAGTTCGACTTGATTCTAGTTACAATTTTCGTTTTTGACACAAACCTATGCTCAAAGCCATGTAAATTAAATGTAATTTAAATGGATTTGATCATAGGCTTGTGTCAAGAGCAAATATAGAATATAGAAGGAATAAAGACCAAAATTTACTATTGGTGTCGTAGACAACAATGTAAAGGGTTTAAAATAGAGCTTGGTCCAACTCGTTGAGTCGTTCATTTTAGACGTAAACCTATGATCAAACCCATTTAAATTAAAAAAATTTATCATAGGTTTGTGTCTAAAATGAACGATTGAAAGAGTTGGACCCAGGTCTAGTTGAAAAGTTCTGCAAAACCATTACCCATAAAATTATATTGTACTACCGTTCTCCTTTCTAAAACTTAGTCCAACATCTTTTGCATTTTTTAAACGAAGGATGTGAAATTTTTTGTAAATTACTTCTTAACTAATAATTCTTCCTGCCAAAAAAAAAAAAAACTTACTTCAATGCAAAGATCTGATAGAAGAAGATAAGAAGAAATACGTGAAATATAAAATTAAATTTTAATGGACGTACCTCCGCCAATTTTTTAAATGCAAGATTGTGTGTTTTTCAGAGCTTAGGGTAAAGTAGAACCACATAAAATAAAATATTAAATTTTAATGGGCATGACTCCGCCCATTTTTAAATAAAGGATTTTGTCTATTTTAGAGCTCAATTTGTGTGGTAAGTTTCGTAAAAATCGTTTAAGTACAACTGCGTGAAATATTATAATAAATCTTAATGGGCGTAACTCCGCCCATTTTGTAATTTTCAAATTGTATAATTACAAGAACCAAAGGTTTTTTATAGGTTTCCCAGCAATCAAACAAGTAGAATATCATAAAATTATGTAAAAAATTGTGGGAGTGTTTTTTAAAATGGGACCAATGGGAAACCAAAAAATATTTACAGTCGGTCTAAAATGTACCGATTTATGAAGTTACACACCTAAAAACAAATAGAGACAAATTGTTAACCTCCTCCTTTTTTTGAAGTCGGTTAAAAAGAGAAAGATTTATGATGTAATTCAACACTGAAAAAAAAACAAATAAATTTAGACTTTACTATAAACGTTTTATAGTTTTTAGAATAACTAAAACAGATTTCAAAAATGTTGTTCTTGTTCCCCTGTAAATATCACTTTGGTGACTTGAAATAGACAACTAAGCCCTAAAGCTCAAAATTTTATCTGAACACCAGAATATAACTTTTTAATGTGAAATTGTTTTGTTACTCGTTGCTTCTCTGTAAAATTTCGAACCCAAAAAGCTAACTGTTCCCAAAAAATATACACATATCACTCACTTACTTGAACAACGTCTTAACTTAAAAAATTAAATTTTTATGTTGATATTCATACTCTTGAGAAAAAAATATAAATTTTTTGTTGCATTAAGTTATGTGTAAACTGTAAAACTACTTTTTCTGGGTTATGACATTGTTCCAGTAAATGAGCGATATCTTTCAGCAAAATTCACTTATATAATTCATTCTCGTAGGCGACTTATGAATTTAGCTATTCATATTTTTAATTTAATATTTGCCAGTCATTATTATTTAGTTTGTCTAATTTTATAATTCCCACAGAATTTGTTAAGTTGGTGTGCAAGCGAAATAATTGATTGTTTTTTTTTTCTTATCGAAAAGTTGGAAAGATTATTTTTTGTTTTTTTTTTTTTTTTTGTTATACGATTTACATATTAATTTAGTGGTTTTTGTGTGAAAATATTTAGAAATATAAAAATTCAATTTAAAATCTATTAATTCTACTTGTAATGGTATTTTCGTTGGGAAATATTGCTGAAAAGACAAAAATAATATGTTTCAACTCAACTGAATATAGACTTGGCAAGAGAAGAAAAATCAATGAAGCTTAAAAATTAAATCAGATCAACATCCCCATCATCGTCATTATCATTCCGAAACAATCGCCCTCGAATGACTGGTAATGTTTAGGTTCATTGTCAATGTTTCGTTTTAATTTTATTTTAGTTTAATTTAATGTTTTTTATTGTTTAACTAAACACTTTTTTCTACCGAAAAAAAAACCACGATTTTTTCGTTAGATTTATTTGGTTTTTGTTTTTTTTTCATTTGGCAACGGTTACGCAAGACCTGCCAAGTGGAAAATGTGTTTTCAATGCCATGATGATATTTTGTTTTAAAAATAAAAGCTTTGCTTATTTTATACTTGCAAAATTGTTTTGTCTAAAAGTCGTCATTAAATATCACTTGAAGTGAAATACATAAAGTACTTTCACAAAAATTTTATTAACAAGTAAGAGTGTTATATACCATTCACCAACATCTGGAGTAAACACATGAGTCTAACATAGCTGTTAAGTAATGATTAGTAACCGTAATGATTACTAATTTGATTACTTTTTTTTAAAGGTGAAGTAATGATTAAATTACGATTATATTCAGTTTCGCATGATTACTAATTGATTACGATTACTAACAATTGAAAAGTAATCTGAATTACTTAAAATTACTAAAAAATAATCAAAAAGAATCAAAGTAATCAAAAAATAATCCGATTACTTTTAAGGATTACTTTTGATTATTTATTAAGAATGAAAAGTAATCTTTGAAAGTAGTCGGATTACTTTTTGATTACTTTTGATTCTTTTTGATTATTCTTAGTAATTTTAAGTAATTCAGATTACTTTTCCATTGTTAGTAATCGTAATCAATTATTTATCAGCAATTCTTTTGAGGGCAATTATATAATTATTACAATTCTTTTTAAAATGTAATCTTATTGATTACTAATCGTAAGCGAAATTTAACAGCTCTGGAGTATATACATACATACACACCAAAAAGTAATGTGAATAATTATATAATTTGATTTGAAATATTGGTAATATCAATATAAAAAATTAATTAACTTTTCACCTATAAACAATTTGATAATATCAATTATGATTTTTCACTCAAATTAATTAATACAATTAAAAATTCAATTGATTCAATTAAATTCTTAATTGAAAGCATTAATTAATATACATATGTTTGTTTTGTGAAATATAAATTGTTTATTTCTTTTTTGCTCTATTGCAATTAAACTGACGCATTGGTATTTATCGACTAAAGAATTTGATCCAAAGATTTTATTTTAGATTTTAGAAATAGTTGAATATTTGATTCAGCACTCTGCCATTTAAGAAATTTTTAACATCATCATCATAATTTTTGATGCTGAAGTTATGAAGTAATATATGTATGTATATAAAACCTGCATTTTTCTCTGTCATTATAAAAATAAAAATTTGAGCAACAAAAACTGATGCATAAAATATTTGACTAAATTTAACTGTAGTTTTTACAAAATCCACATACTATGGCAGGGATGGGAAAGTTGATATAATAGTAATTTAGTTGATAACATTCAAAAACCGTGTTACTATTTGATACTCTTATTCTCTAATTAACTAATCCGCAAATGAACTTAATCTCACCTTGAGTTTGATGTTTTTGAGTGGGAGTTTAAACTTCTTATTGTATGTAGCATTACCATATTGAGGGAAAAAATAGTAGCAAAATTTTCTGTGCAAAAGTCATAAATGTTATCAACAAGTTTTGATTTTTTTGTGGGAAGAAAGAGAAACTGACTAATTTTATTATTTGCAAGTAACACGCACAAGTTAAGGGAAATATATAAATAATTCTCGTATAATCGGTCATGTCACAGTTCAATTCCATTCGGAGACGGAATTGATTCCACCTCAATATGTCAAGCCCTAGCTGGAGCATATCCCAGCATACCAGCGCCCGCAACAGTCTGAAAACACCTGACGAATTTCTGTATTTTAGTTTTCTTTTTTAAACACCATCTATTACAATGAATTCCGGTGGATTGAATTCCGTTTCCGAACGGAATCGAACTCTGTAAAATGGCCGAATAAATACATATATGTATATTTATTTATGTGTTTTTAAATTCTTTTATTATATCTTTTAAAAAAGTTACATGTTTCACAAGTGTATCTTGTCAGTATTAATTTAAGTTTAATCCACCACGATTGGCCGTTTAGACTAGCAACCGAAACCATATAAGCGAAATAAAGATTGAGGTTAATTACATATTTTATCTTTAACTCAAAAATTGGCCCTCAATTTCCGAATTCAAACATCCCATGGCTAATATTGCATGTTTACTTGTATCATGATACTCGATTTTGTTCAGCAGAAAGGCAAAGAACATGGAAGAATTTCGTTCCTTTATTATGTAGCTATGAATGTTCTTTAGCAATATATGTTATTTGTATTTACTAAAACTTAATAAGTACTTAGTTAGATGTTGTGATCATATAATCATTGATTTTAAACAGATAAGAGCATAATATGCAACATATCACAATGTTCTATACAAAAAATTGCTTAAATAAAGATCTTAAAAAAATGTTTCACAAAAATCGTTGTCGTCAGATTTTGAGCAAAAAAGCAGTTCAACAATCCAAAGATTTCATGGCTACCTAAGCAGGCTCTCTACAGCCCTTTCCGAGAGGCGACAGGAGAGAATTCCTTCCCCTTTTTGTAATAAGCTCAGACGAAGACTTCTTATTATTATCGTTAGTTTGATAAAAAAAAATTTTGTGTTATGATAGAACATTCTAACAATCAACATATACTTACGAAACTAAAATATATAATGGCTCGATTATGAATCGCAATCGAACTTTAGCGAGCAAGAAATTTCTTTGTATTTAGCTCGGTTACTATAAGTACCCGATTCATCGCTATGGAAGAAAAATAACATGGAAAAAGTCGTTATGAAAAATTCACTGAACTTGAGTTTATTTTTTTTTAATTTCTGTTGCTTTTGTATCTCGCAGATGACGGACAACTTCTTAGCGACATGATCATAAATAAGATATTTAAAATTTTTATATTACGACTACAATAAACTAAATTTTTGTTTAGATTTTTTTGTACATAAGCAACAGCTAAAAACCAGCCGGCATAAATTAAATATCTTAACTTTAAAAGTAAAAGCGAGAAGAAAAAAGAAAACGAAATATAAAAACTAGTGATTGCATTTTGATAAGTTTTTCTCTGAGTTTAAAAGGCTGGATGTAAAAGTCATGTAGCAAGAGTTATGATGTTACGGCATGGATGCTGCAGTTTGCCTGGCGGACTTTAACGCACGAATACAAGCACTCGCTTATATTAAGCAAATATTAAGTGTATGTAGTAAAAAAGTGAGTGAGTGAGTGAGTGAGTGGTCTTTAATATTATTAAACATATTTTGACTACTCGTGTTAAGCGCACGTACACACATATGTACGTACATACATGCATCATACATGCAATAGATATCAGAAAGTCATAAAGAAAACCAACTTAATTCGTGTTAATGAAAGTTGTTCCGTAGTTTACTTAACTGCTTTTAAACTAAAATTTTTTATTTTAGGATAACTTACATAAAATGTTGTTCAAATACTAAGGAGATTGATAAGATAATATGAAGGGTTACGATAGAGTTTATTTTAATACCACAGATTAATATGTGTGCATTAGCTATGGCATAGTGTTATATGAGAATTCTTAGTAACGAGATTTCGACTTGCAAGAACCTCTTATTTTGTGAAGCGTTTCCAGAAGTGATTCCGGAAGCGCTTCGGTAAGTGCTTCCAGAAATGCTTCGGTAAGTGCTTCCAGAAGTACTTTCAGAAATGCTTCCAGAAATGGATCTGGAAGTGCTCTTAGAAGTGACTCTATAAGTGCTTCCAGAAGTGCTTCCGGAAGTGCTTCGTTAAGTGCTTCCAGGAGTGCTTCCGGAAGTGCTTCCAGAAGTGATTCTAAAAGTGCTTCAAGTAGTTCTTCCGGAAGCGCTTCGGTAGGTGTTTCCAGTAGTGCTTCCAGAAGTGCTTTCAGAAGTGATTCTAGAAGTGCTTTCAGAAGTGATTCTAGAAGTGCTTCCAGAAGTGCTTTCGGAAGCGCTTCCAGAAGTGATTCCGGAATAGCTTCCGGAAGCACTTGGCAAAAAATATTTGAGCCAAAAATGGTGGCGGTCAGATGGGGCCAAAGTTCGCCTCTTCGTGCTCAAAGTTGAGGGTAAAAGAAAAAAATTTACAAAAAATCATATAGTTTTCCCGTTCTCTCCTTAAGGAGGCTCCCTTACAAAGGAGTAATTTTTATAAAATGTTCTCGCAGACCTCTAATTGCCCCTAGGCCGTACCTATCGCAGTTAACTGTATGATCGACCTCCAATATTGTTTCAATACAAAGATTTTCTCTAAACATAACATCGTCTACTTTCAACCATTAAGGGTGTCCCCATACAAAAAATAACTTTTTTAACAATTTGTTTTTAAGAAAGCCGCTTGTTCCGCTTTTATTGTGCCTCCCAAGGGCGTAAAATGTAAGACCGACCCACAGTAATTCCTTATCTTTTTCTCCGAACATACCCTACCTCGACTCCTTAAGGGGGCTCTATGCTATGCTCTAGTAGCCTACATACTCCTAATTAAATATTTGTTAAAAAAAGTTTTCAGTTATGATAAAATTAATATACATACATAGGGTCCTATGTATATGAAAAAATTGGCATGAAGTTAGCATAAGTGACGAATTTGAATTAGGTGTTATCGAGTTCATCCATACAATTTGATATTAAAAATGGTTACATTACGTAGTTTTAACCCCCTACTAAGTGCTAGCGTGACTTTTAATATGAAGTTTTATGCCAAAACTCTTTAAGATCATGTTCAATGTTGTCACTTATGCTAACTTCATGCCAGTTTTTTCTTATACACAAGGCCCATAGTTTTTATTCAGTTCACTACACAGAAAAAAATATTCCTGCAATAATCATCTTTAATTTAATCAATGTAATTGAGTCAATTAAACTTTTTAATTAATTAAATTTTTAAACAACAGTTGAATTGACTTAAACACATTTTTAATTGATTTTTGGTTTTATTTTCAATTAAAGTTGTTTATTGCAGAAATATTTTTTTCCGTGTACATTTATATAAGTAAATTAAAATTCTTTTCGTATTAAAACCCTTAAGCAAATTCAATGACAGCTAATATCGTTTGACAAAAATGAAAAAGTGCTTAAGTCGAGATAAGCTGTTTTTGAGCTAATGGTACCCCTGTAATCTCCATATTTCCAAGTACCCATGGGCAAAATTTAATTTATTTTATGCACTTTTTCAGGAAGTTATAGCACAATGACTGGCTTCTTATTTTTTATTTTTTTTGCTTTATAATCTCATATGGAATATTAGCTTAATTTAGCTATTATTTCAAATCAAATTTATTATTTAAGTGTGAAGAATGAAATTTTCTACAAGAAATTTAAGTGCATACCGAATTTTCTAATTCAACTGTAAAAGATATAGATTGCTGAAAATCGACTTGAAAGTTTAAAAGTGCTCTACTGCAAAATAGTAAAATATGACTTAAGAACTTTTGCCTTATTGCCACACATATTTACGGCCTGTCCGACGATGTCACGAGAATTCCTTCGATCGAATACTAATATTGAAAACAACAACAAATTTTCTAATGTTATTGTTGTTTGCAATACAAGTTGTCGATCGAACGATTTCTGGTGACATCGTGGGACTGGCCGTTAGATCAGCTTTTTAAGATACGCTTGCGTACAAGCCTAAAAATATGCTCCTATTTTCATTATCAACAAACATGATAAATAAAAACTATTCAATTTGGGTTTGTTCGTAAATGCATCACTGCGCTGCAAATGGAAATTTAAATGTTCTAAATTGTTTCACTGAATTAGTTAACGCGCAAATAAATGTCAAATATGGTGTACAAACTTGCTTACTACTAAAACAGATTATCCGCGAAGTTGTATTGTATTTTAAATAAGTTTGTTCTCATGATGCATAGCAGTGATGCATTTACAAACACACCGTTTTTGACATTTCTTTCAAGAGATACTAGGGCGGTTCGGAAACTTCTTAGCCTAGCACAAAAAGCGCGGTATAAACAGAAAAAAGTTAAGTGTTTTGGAAACTTCCATCTCTGCTATGAACACATGTTAAATTTTGTTTCGATCTGGCAACTCCTTCATATAGAAACAGGTGTTCACAAAAGACGCATCCGCGATTTTTTAACAATGGAAAAATTAGAAATGCGTGGTGTCATTAAATATTTACATAAAAAAGGTTTATCGGGACAAGAAATTCATAATGATATGATGAATGTGTTAGGTGAAAGTGCTCCTTCATATGCAACAGTAAAAAATTGGGTTGCTGAATTTAAACGTGGTCGTACAAGCATTGAAGATGAACCACGTAGTGGACGTCCAAAAACAGCAACAACAACAGAAATTGCAGCCAAAGTGCATGATATGGTATTAAATGATCGACGAATAAAAGTGCGTGAAATAGCTAATATCATGGGCATCTCAAATGATCGAGTCCATTTAATTTTGCATGAAGAACTACAGATGAAAAAGATTTTTGCAAGATGGGTGCCGCATTTGTTAACAGTCGACCAAAAACGCATAAGAATGAACATTTCTCAAGCTTGTTTGGGTCGTTTTAAGCGAAATAAAATGGATTTTAAGCGTCGTTTCATAACTGTTGATGAGACATGGATCCACCACTATACTCCAGAGACAAAAGAACAATCCAAACAATGGACTGAAACTGGAGGAAGTGCCCCAAAGAAGGCAAAAACAATTCAATCGGCTGGTAAGGTTATGGCAACGGTTTTTTGGGACTTCAAAGGTATTTTATTGATTGACTATCTGCAAAAGGGTAAAACAATAAATTCAGAGTACTATTGCAACCTTTTGGATCAATTAAATGTACCAATTCGAGAAAAACGTCCTGGCTTACAACACAACAAAATAATTTTTCATCAAGACAAGGCACCAGCACACAAGAGTGTTTTAACAATGGCTAAAATCAACGAATTAAAGTACGAGTTGCTTGACCACCCACCTTATTCTCCTGATTTGGCTCCCAGTGACTTTTACCTGTTCCCAAATCTAAAAAAATTCCTTGCTGGCAAACGTTTTACCTCAAATGAAGATGCAATTACAGTTGTAAACGACTATTTTGAAGACCTTGAGGAAAACTATTTTAATCAAGGAATAGAATTGCTAGAAAAGCGTTGGACTAAGTGTATTGAAGTTTCAGGAGATTATATTGAAAAATAAAAATATTTTTGAAAAACTAACTATTCTCTTTCATTGATAGGCTAAGAACCGCCCTCGTATACACTCAGAAAAATTTACACGGCATTGACAAGTGGCTTACACATTTATATATACATACTTATATGCATATGGGTAATTCCATTCTGGCGTTACATGCCATTTGCACGACAAAAGGTTAAAAAAAAAAGTTTTAAAATTGTGTTTGAAAAAATTTTTTCTTACATTTGAGAAGTGATTAAATAGGTCTATATTCAGTGAAAAAATTATAACAATCACACCTAAGGATTTCAAGATATTCGCAAAATATGACCTGGCGTTACGTTACAAAAAACAGAAGTGGGGTTTGACTTGACTAACAAAACTGCTTAACTCTGCGAATTGGCCAAGTATTTTTATACAAAACTTTTTTGTTAGGACTTGGACTGATATACACTTATTTTCCAAGCTTCTAGATTAAAAAATCTTTTTCCCCAAGAAAACAAATCTGTTGGTGAACTTTAAATTTGTCCGTCATGGTGGACTTTTTTTTGGAAGTGCCCATATGTGGTTTACCCTGCTGTACTATTTGCTATAGAAGAAGGGATAGCTTATTGATCTGTCTTTGGTAGAACTGCAATTCAGCTAACGAAATTGCATTATTTCAAAGCCTTTTCTAGTGCATTGAATTCAAATTTAGTGTATTTATCTATAGGAAGTTAACTTTTAAGGTAAATAAAAAATATAAGTTTATGAGTGCAGGCAAATCTCGGTATAACGAATCTCGCTTTAACGAAAATGCGATATAACGAACGTCCAAATATTTTACATTAGCAACCTTATATAGCGATTAATATCCTAATTTTATACTGCATATAACGAATGATAAAGAAAAAATCGCAAAATAAAACCAATAACTTGCTAGCATCATATTTCGAACATTTAGTTCTACTTTATATAGCGAATGCTTTGATAAAGGTGTGCTCTGTATAACGAACGGCAAAAAAAAAATTAAACAAAATCTACAGCATCATTTTTCAAAAAAAAAATTGTGGTACCGTTTGTTTGTATTGGGTAGTTTATTTCGAAAAAAATTTACCTTATTCTTTTTAATGTATTGCATCATGTCTACAGTAATAAAAGTTAAAATAACACCTGAAAAAAACTTTGCGATATAACGAATTTTTAGGTATAACGAATGGGCCTGACATTATATCGTTCGTTATACCGCGATTTGCCTGTATATGTATATGAGACCTGATGTGACGTCTCCTAATGTGTCATCATTTATGTAGCTGAATTGTAAATATCTTCTCACTTATTTTATTAAATTTTAATGGTGCAATGGAATTATCCTGTATAAATCCAGTTCAAGTAGCTGAATTAATAAAACAAGTTGTCAAATATTCACAATCCATAAAATGAAACCAACTGTCACTTGCACAAACCAATTCAGCTAGCTGAATTAGTTGATTTCTAGGAAATCAACTGGCTGAGCAGTATTTCTTACCTTTTTTGTTTGCATTGAAGTGGTTATTTTAAAATATATTTTCATTATGTATATATATTTAGAAACACATTCAATATTTTTTTAATAAACTTATGATTTTTTTCCACTTTCGACTGTCTTAAGGAGATTAAACATGAAACTTAGTAAAAAAAAAAAAATAGTCCGCTTACATGTATGTTTAACAACGAATTTCCAAATAAAAACGTTAAAGGCAGTTTAAAAGTTAACGCCCTCACGCCTCTATTTTTAATATAAAAGAAAATACAACAAACCCCCAAAAAAGTAAAGAAGAAACTTGAAAAAAAAACAACAAACCGAAATCCCTCAAAGGCTTCAAGGCCAATACCAGGCACTAACAACCAAAATTAAAATCAGCTCGTGCATATTGACTGACTGACAGACTCTTATGTACATATTTTTCCAACTCTAGCCGCGCAGACCAAGAAAAAAGAAACGTTTTTTTTTGTTCTTCTCCTGCTTGAACTAAATACAAAAGTAAAAGCAAAGAAAACAAGCGAAAGAATACAATTTGTTGTTAACAAATCAACTCAATAAATGCATTGTGACTTATCACTTAAGCCCTCAATCTGCTAAACCATAAAAGAAAAATTGAATAAAACATTGAATGAATTATGAGTTTTTTAAATTTAGACTTCTTTTTTCTGCTGCTGCTTCTTTAGCACATAAACACATTTACGCTTTAAATTGTAAGCAAAATAACAATAGTAAAATACATTTCAGCAAAAAGAGAAAAAAAGGCGTTAAATATTACATGAAAATCTATTAAACCTCACTCAACTCGACATCATCAGCAGTGTAAGTAAGTAACATCATTGTAAACGTGTGCTTCGGTAAAGAGTTCAAACGTAAAACACGTTTTACAAGCAATTCTTTATCTACGAGTAGTTTCTCAGGTTCAAACTGTGAAATGTTCCAATACGCACAACTATTGAACTATTGCCACCTATTACTCGTAAAGTGGGCTCGAGAATAATACCACAGGGTTAAAAACAAGATGCTCAATGCATTTAAAATGCTTATAACGATTGCTGTTGTTATAAATGCGAACAAACGTGTTTACACTTGCATATTTACATATGTAAGTGTTTATGTCTTGGCTTGCATCTGTGGCCAGTGTTAAAAGTTAAAGTTATTTGCTTTGTTGTGTAATGTGGTCCATTATTTACATAATTTATTGTACGCACGCGTTTATGTTTGTGCTACCATTAAATAATAGTATTTAAACGTTTTATTACACATTTAAAACATACATATATTCATGTGTATATACATATGTACGTAAGTGTTTAGTTAAATTTTTATTTTTATGTTCGTCCATTTTCTTAGCATATGTTTAAACAAGCTTATTTCAGCATTAATAGCTAAAGTTAACATTTGTTTTTAGACATTAGCAGATTAGTAAATTAAAATTTTTTTTTTATCAACTAAAGGAAAAATTTTGAATATCAACAAAGGAATGGAAGAAAGCCTCATTAGTGGCAATTCAGCTAGCTGAATTAAAGTAATATAAACAATAAGTAGAGTTTAAAACAGTACGTGCCCAAATTCAGCTAGCAGAATTATTCGAATTCTCAACTAAAAACTCATAAAAGAAAATCAATATCATTCAGCATATAGGGTGTAATTCAGCTGAATGAATAATTTTAATTTTAAGTTGAATTGAAAAGAGCTCTTTTCCACTCGCAAATTTTATTTTGCAAAGTCTTAATTCAGCTGGATTTAAGACTTTGCAAAGTAAACTTTGCGTGTGGAAAAGGGATATTAAGTTATTATACTTTAAATATCAAAAAACTACTTTTAAAAATCAGCTGCATTGAAATATGGTTTATTAAGTTCAGAAAGTCATCTTATTATATGTAAATACAGTAATCTAGTATGCAATTCAGCTGGCTGAATACGATAAATAATAACTAGCAAGGATGTCAATTGTACAATGTCCTACAAAAGACCATTTATAAGACCTCTCACGACATGCGAGATTTTTCAAATGCTTTACTACAGCGAAATATTCTAAAACAAACGCTAAACAATACTGTTGGCAAGACAAACAACTGAAAAAAAGTATTGCCAACAGTGTTGTTTAGTGTTTATTTTAGAATATTTCGCTGTAGTAAAGCATTTGAAAAATCTCTCATGTCTTGAAAGGTCTTATAAATGGTTTTGTGCAGGACTTAATGCACAAAAAGTTTAAGCTGTGACAAAACATATAGTAGTAATAAAGCTATATGTTATGTAATAAAATAATTTTTATTGGGCTTGAAGAGTGCAATTCAGCTTTCAGAATTATATGAATTCGTACTAGAGTTAAAGGATATTAAAAAAATTAAATTTTATTTAGTCCACAAAGAACAGCTCAGCAAGCTGAATAATAAAAATTTCATTTTCTTAAGTTATTATATTTCCAACAATTAAATTTTTTTTTAATTCTGCTAAATGTCTCAAAAGTTGAGTTTATTAAGCCTACAAGATCAAGAAAGTCAATTTCGGTGAACTAGTCAAGCAAAGTTGCATAACTTTTTAATTCAGCCGGCTGAATAAGAATAATAATAGATAAAGAAGAAAATACTTATGTTTTAATCATTTAGAATTAAAGAAATATATACATATTTTAAATTTAAATTAAGAAAGCAAATAAAGTTGCATTATATATAATTCAGCTCGCTGAATGAGGAGTAATGATAAAAATAAAATAAAATAGTTATATCTAAAATATTTTTATTGGATTTTCACTGACCTTTTAAATTTATTAACAATTATAAAAACGACCTCCATCTTAACATTTAACATAAAAATTATTTAAACTGTGCCAATTATTTATCATATTATATTTGCAAGTTTCTCATTATTTTTAAAATTCAATTAAATCCCGGTTCACACACTTCAACTTTTTTTGATCAACTCGCAATTCAGCTGTAAGAAAGACGGAGAAGGCAATACAAATATCTCTTTTTTTTCTTACAGCTGAGTTACGAGTTGATCAACAAAAGTTGAAGTGTGTGAACCCGGACTAACGAATCAAACAAAGTTGCTCAATTTATAATTCAGCTAGCTGAATAAGAGTAATAATACAACTATACATATATACATACATGTATACATATGCATATATTTTTAATTTTTTTTTTAATTTATCTGGGCTTAATTGAGTTCTAAGTGTAACAAAAAGTTTAATTTATTCATTCTTGAAAATTAATATAATAAATATGTCTATTAAAAAATGTCAATGAACGAATCAAATGAAGCTGAATAGTTTATAATTCAGCTAACTCAACAAGAGTATGAATAGATATGTACATATAAAATAAAATCACATCGAAAATAGTTTAAGTGCTGTCAATTGCTTACATTATTATATTCCCAACAATTTATTTTGTTTTTAATTCAGCACATTGTTTCAAAAGTTGTGTTTATTATTTATTTAAAATGAAGGAAATGAAATTTTTAACACTTCAAGTAAAGTTATATAATCTATAATTCAGCTAGCTGAATAAGAGTAATTTTAAATAAAAAGAAAACAATTATATCTAAGATAGTTCAATTGGTATACATATGTCGCAAATTCAGCTACAAGGCTTATCTAAATTTTTAACAAAATTATATCGTATACAATAACTCGAACTTTGGTTTGCAAAATTGTTTTCAGCAGGCTGTATAACAAGTTGCTATGTTATATTCAAAAATTTTTATTTTCAAAAAGTCAGCTGAATTAAGAAGTACAATTATTTTACAAAGAGAAAGAATCTCAATTAAAAAAAATCTATAAATAAATTACTGCTGGCCAGATTCTCAAAATTTTCTGCAAGTAACCCAGGGTGGGGTTGTGGTAAAAATATCACACACACTGCAGAGGAATGATAAAAGCGAGAAGGAGCTTTAACTTTTTCTTTATCATATTAATAAAACCCGGCAGCTAATAATTCATTTACAAATTCAATGCAATAATAAATTTTCACCAATTCAGCGAAATAAATTTATATAAAATCATATTGCAATTTATTTATGACAGTAACAAATTTCATCATTAATTTAGCGTTCTAAACTAATTACCGATGATTTCTTTTTGGTAAAACATATTGCTTCGTTTTAGTAAACATTAATAAATTTGTAATACATTTTAGATATACAAGTATTGTTAAATTGTTTTTATAATAAAAATCTAAAACAAAACTAATATTTCTAAAATTTTAGATGTCTGAACGGATGTTGTTGACATACATCCGTTGTATATGTTTGTACATTTGCACACTGGCACGCACACACACTAATATGGCGTCATAGATTTTGTTTCGATTTGAAATTTTGTACAATTTTTGTTTTCTTTACTTTATAACTATTTTGTTCGTTGCTTTTATACAGATTTTCAATGACGATTTTTCGTTTATTCTTTATTTTTAATTTTTTTTGAAGTATGTTGATTATTCTCGCGAATAATAAATCCGGAAACTGTTCCCATGTTTTAACCTTTGAGATTTTTATCGTGCTTAGTGTTTTATAGCACTACTTTTTTGCGAAAATCTAAAATCATTTTTTTTTTCCAAATGTCGGTCTATGTTGGAGCTTGGGCGCGAAAAAAAACAAAAACAAAAGTCATGCGAAATTTTTTGCTTTACAAAAGTTTCAATGCGCAATACACTTGGTAGAGAAACCAAAAAACAAAAAGATTTTATTTTCGAAAAAATATACATACATAAGTGATCCAAAATGAACTGAGTCACATTATTTAAAATGAAAAAAAAATTAATTCTACTGAAAAAGGTAAAATTGTGTTTGTATTGATCGGAAAGTAATAAGTCGAAATAAATCAACGAGACTTATTTCAAACTTACTTGGCATTAAATAACGTGTTCTTCAAATAAATATTCCTTATGCCCAATATGATATGACTTTTTATAATTCAGCTAGCTGAATTGTGGAAAAAAACTAAAATATATTTTTATTCGTTCACATTTTCCAATATTTATTCAATGAGTAAAGTCATTTGCAAGAAATCTTGGAACTATAGTAAAATTCATATAATAAAAACTATATTCAGCTCGCTGAATTTCCTTAAAAACTTAAGCTGATGTTATTTATATATTATCAATTCTAGTTATAAAAACACATATCACGTTTATTCAGCTAAGCAAAATGCTTTTATTATTTTATAGATAAAAAATCTATTTGAACTTAATTATTTCGAAAAATATTTAAGTGATATTAAAATATTTTAAAACGTTTCCATTTATTTCCCATTATTTTCTTTTCTAGCAGCGTACGATTAAATTAATGTATCGTTTGTGGTCGGTGGCGGCTGTTAGCCGGCTTAAAACCGATCAGCCGATCGTTCTCATTGTGTTTGTTTTGTTTTTGTTTCACTCACTTCAAAGAACAAACCTAAATCAAAGAATTTGCTTCGTTTATTTTCGTACTCTGTTTTTAAGTACAAAGAAATCAAAACAAAAATAAATTACGAGTATAACTGTAATACATACTTTCGATTAATTGCGTTACGAAAATCACGTCCTAACTGCTGTATCGCGCCATAAGTAGCATAGCTATAATAAATTATATTAATTACATACAAATACATATATAAATTATTTATATTCAGCAGTAAAATTTTTTTTGTCAAAGTGCTTAATGCAAAATTTTTGCTCTAATGCTTATTAATAATTTTATTTACACATATGGCCATATCAGTGTTTACAGAAAATTAACTGTTTGTTCAAGACCGGGAATTTTTAACCAATTCAGCTGGCTCAAATGCATTAAAACTTGCTACAGTCTAACAAAATAAGCAAAAATTAACGAAAAAATCAAATTCAGCTAGCTGAATAAAATTATAATTTCACTGATAATATAAACCAAAAAAAAAACCCAACTGAAGTGTAAACAAACTGAAATGTTCTGAACAAATTTAAATAGCTTATTAAAATCCAAACATTTTCAGGTAATTCAGCTGGCTAAAATATAATAAAATTTAATATAGCCTGGCAAAATAAGTCAACTACGACGGTAAATGCTAATTCAGCTAGCTTTATAGTAGTATAATATATTGTAAGACAAGTATTATTACAAATAACAGTTTGAAAGCTCGATTAGTTCTAAACGTTAGCATAAAGCTAGCTGAATTGTAAGAGTATAAGATTTTCAGAACAAACTTTTGTCTTAATAATAAAAGTTGGCAAAAATATTTTAAAATTTAATGCAAACTAGAAAAACATATAAAATGTTAATTCAGCTAGCTGAATATGAATATAATTGCACTAGTGTACTTACAGCTTTTATCTGGCTTAAGCTGCAATAATAAAAGACGCTAAAATAAAATCTAAAATAAAAACAAAAAAAGCTTACAATTCAATTGTCGGTCGGCTTCATTTGATCAACAATTGTCAAGGTTAGATTTCTTTATACGTTTTTTTATTACATGTTTTTGTTTAACAAATTAAAAAGAGCTTAAAAGCTAAGTGACTTACTTGCCCTGCAAACTACAGTCAACACTAGCGTCTATTCAAACAAGCACAAGTTGCAAGCAAGTTTGCAGCCGTTTTGCAGTCTTAGAAAAATGTTTACTTTTGGAATTTTAAATTAAGAAAAACAAAGTTTTCTTTAAAATTCCTACAAAACTTTAATGCATTATTTAAAGCAAGTAGAATTTTAATAGAGAATTTTGAAATTATAAAACATAAAACACCTGTTGTTGCGTCTATATTTTTAACGTTTTTTTTTGTTTAGTTTAAACAATAAAAAAACTGGTCAAATAGTTTTGTGATTTCTGCATTAATTGTTGCAACTTTTTTTGTTGTTATTTGTTATTGTTTTTGCCATTATTATATTTTTCTCATTTCAGTTTTTTTTTTCAAATTGTAAATTGCTTATTGTTTTATAAAAATAAAAAATTTATTTAGTGCCGAGAGTGTATGAAATATTATTTCCGTTGTGCAATACATATTTACAAACCAAGTTGCATACTGATAAACTGATACATGTGCACATATACATATTTATTCAGAATTAATTTATTTCAACTAAAAAAAAAAGAAGAAAAAAATCTATTAAAAATGGAAAAATTTTAATGAAATCTACAGTATACGAGTAGTTGCTTGACTATTTATTTTCTGTGAAATTTAGTCAATTCTAAGAATTCGTTTTATGAAACTAAAGTTCAAGTTTTCCAAATGTATTCGTATTTACCAGTTGTTATCTTACACGTTGCATTGAGCTTTTAAAAGCTGGTGAGTGATTGCAGGGCAATGTTAAACTTATTTTAAAATTAAAACAAAACAAAAGCGAATCTACAATTCTTAATAAAATATGTACATTCATGTAATTTTCGCTTTAAAGATTTGTATCACTTTTGCTAAAAAAAAACACAATCTTATCTCTCTGTCTCTGCTTATTATACATGTTTATAATTATCTTAATAATATTAACTATTTCTTTATAATTTCCCTATAAAAGTAGTGTCCTTCACTGGCTGGTATGCGGCCTGTCCTTTTATCAAGCTGATTTTAATCAATGATCAATCAGATCATAAATGGCAGGCATAAAAGTTGCTTTAGGCCAAACAATCCAACAAACAAATAATGAAGTTGGCTGCAAATACGAGTATGACAAAATTACAATAAGGGAAAAATTAATATTTGTGCACCTTTTACAATTATCTTTGATCAACTAAATCATAAATTTACAAGAATTTGCCACAGCAATCGAGGCAAGCAGTTGAATATAAATTTTGCTTTTAGAATTTTTTGCAGAAAAATCATCTTGAGGTGTGAAGGATGTTGTTAAAATGTGCAAAAAACGTATAGGGGAATGTCAGGAAATATGACATTTAAGTCTTGCTGTTTAGATATAGTGTAAAATAAAAGCATAAGTTCAATATGCACAATGGGACGTTTCATAAATTGAATTATTACGTTATATCTGAGAAATATTGGCCTCAACTTGGCAAAGTAATAGTGATAGGCCGGGTTTACATCTGTGTGCCATGTGCCACACAAGCGTAAAAAAAGCGTAACCAACTAATTACTAATGAAAAACTGCTTGATTCAGACATGTATTTTTTAAGTTAAATAGTTCCATACATAACTAATAGACAATTCTATAGACTACAACATGATTGAAAACTGTTTAAATCAATAAATACATGTTTGAGTCAAACAGTTTTTCATTAGTAATTAGTTGGTTACGTTTTTTTGGGCAAATGGCACATAAGAAATGCCGGATGAAAACTCAGCCATATAATAATCAATTTTTGGGAGAATTTTTCCTACACGCAAAGAAAAAATATGGTTGAGGTAACCATAATCAAACAGCAACATACTATGATTCAATTATATGGTTGCATTCAAATCATATTATTGTCAATGGAAAATCAAAGTTTAAATAATATTATTTTCTGAGTAAATAATAATATTATCTACAAAAACAATTAATTTTGTTATACCTAATCTTATTATTGTAAATAAGACAACACTATTGTTAGATGTGACTAAAATATAATTGAGACTTACCACACCATGTTCTTATATTATAATAATATTGTTAAATACGACCATAGTATTATTTTATGTAATAATAATATTTTGTTTTTTAATCATATATTTATTGGCAAATCTTTTGTTTAAAACAGCTGCGCGATAAATCCGAAATCAAAATAAATTAATATTGTTGAAATAAAATATATGTGTGTAGGTATGTATAGAAATGTATACTTACATATATGTGTATACACGAAATACAGACACATCTGTATAAAGAGATATAAATACATACATATGTACATATTATTTTTATTTATCTACCCTTTTGCTTATCCATTTTTTATTTATTTAACACCACGCGTGCACTACCAATAGCTTATAAACAAAACACTGAACTGACAGAAGATGTTTCTGAAAAAGATTTTTTTAAAAACTTAACATAGTATGGTTTTGGATAACATTATATTGTTATTTACTTCATATTATTTTTACACAATAATACAAATTATATTGTAGTCATAAATTTTTAACAAAACTATATTGTTAAACTCTAACCATATCGCACTTTCTATGAATATAATAATGTAATTATTAAATTCAAACATTACTCTTTTTATCGTAACGAAATTAATGTTTAAAATAACAATAACTAGTTTTCAACGACCACACATTTGTTTCAGAGAACATAATATTGTTTTCTCAACCATTTTACAACCATATTTTTTCTTTGCGTGTAATATCTGTGTTACTAATAGTTTCTTTATTAAATTTATTGTTGTACTATAAACTTTTAATCTCAAAATCTCATTAGGTTAGGTGAGTTATGAACAATGGAACAACCCAACCGATGTGCTCATAATCGGTTTCATAAGAAATTCAATTTTATTAAGATGGTTTTAAACATTTGGTCCATTAAAATTTTTCCATACAAAACTTGTTTCCCAATTTTTAAATTTTGAAAAGTTGCATGTCTTAAAATATTGTATGTAGACACCTCTCACGATGTGTGGATCCACTAAGAAGCATTTTTGTAAATTTCTTTGGGTATCTCTACCAGCACCAAAAATTCAACTTAATTTCAATTTATGCAAAAAATAACTAAACAGGTTTGTGATAAGCAGGGACAGGAGTTTCAAGCAAATTCATGTTTTCCCCTTAACATTAATAACTAGCTAGAACAAAATATCTATACGAAACAATGAATTTGCGTAAAAATTCATATTTTTGCTGAAAATGCATATTTTTGCTTAATTTGGTCATAAATGCATATTTTTTTTCTCATATTTTGGTATAAATGGTTTTGTCTGCTATTGAAGCCGAAAGTAGTAAAATAATTCTGCGGAAGCTTGATATTTTTTTTAAATGATAACGGATTTAAAAAACAAATCTAATAGCTTCCCAGAAAAAAAAATTTCAAAAGAGATAATCGGGTTTGGAATTAAGCATTTTTGGTGGAAGCTCTTCCTTACTGGACTACCAACTTAATGATTTTAACAAGGCGTGAGACTAAAATATTCGATTCTTGAGAAGTACTTACTATTTTGATTTGGCAACTTGTTCACGTAATCTAGTTAATCTAAAAAAATTATTCTCCTCATTTAGCAACTTGTACATAATTTTTTTAAATTTTAGGTAATGTGATTTTTAAGCGAGTAATGAAATTTGGTAATCAGAAAAGTAAGTCATTATATGGCAAGTAGTTCTGATGGTAATGTGTAATTTTTTGCTGGGTTTATTCAATTCATTGCAATGGATGAGTTAAATAAATATATAATGTTATATAACAGTAATTATTTCTACATCTCATAAAAGAAGATAAGAAGTAGTATGTGAAATATAAAATTAAATTTTAATGGGCGTGCCTCGGCCAATTTTTTAAATGAAAAATTGTGTATTTTTCAGGGCTTAGGGTGTGTGTTAAGTTTTGTAAAAGTAAAACCACTTAAAATAAAATATTAAATTTTAATGGGCGTAACTCTGCCCATTTTTTAAATAAAAGATTTTGTCTATTTTAGAGCTCAAATTTTGTGGTAAGTTTTGCATAAATCGGTTAGGTAGAACCGCGTGAAATATTTTAATAAATTTTAATGGGCGTAACTCCTCCCATTTTTTAACTTTCAAATTGTGTAATTACAAGAATTAAAGATGTTTTATAGGTTTCGCAGCAATCAAATAAGTAGAATATCATAAAAGTATGTATATTAAAAAAATTCTGGGCGTGCCCCTTTTTAATAATGGGACCAATGGGAAGCTATACCCTCTCAGTCTACAAAAAATATTTTACAATCGGTCTAAAATGTACCGAGTTATGAAGTAACACACCTAAAAAAATAGAGACGAATTATTAACCTCCTCCTTTTTTGAAGTGGTTTAAAAAATAATCATTTTAATTTGAGCCGATTACATTACAAGGGGGGTTTCAATGAACAAAGAACAAATTGATTGAATTTCACATTCAAAAATATAAAACTTTTAATTGAAAATAAATATATAACAACACTTTTCTTTTTCTATTTACTACAATATAAACATAACTCAAAAAATGCGTGTTTGGAGTTAATAAAAAAAATCGTTATATAATTATACACATTTAATCTTGTGTAAAAATTTAATGTAAAATGCTTGTACACGCACCTCTTGAGAAAAGAAAATATTTTTATATCTTTATTTAGTTGTAGGTAAATTGAAAACTTTTCTTTTGAATAAAATTTTTTTTTAAAATATGTGCACATTTCACTGTTTTTAGTTAATATTTTGCGTTTTTGACGTCATATTTTAGGCGCCTAATAATGATAATATTTAATTTTTGTACTTTTAAGGGAATAAAATGGCCGAAACCTGTTTTTGGTACTTTTTTCGTATCCCATTTATCCACGTAGGCAAGAAACACTGAAATTAAATTTATATGCAATTTCATTCCTGCAAAAAACAATTAAATGATTTACGAATTTTTTTGAAATTTAAACGTATAAGGGGTTAATTCCTCTAATGGGTTGATTCCTCTTTTGGTCTTTTTTTGTTAGGAATAATTTCTTTGGTCAGGCTTAATGGCCTAATTCTGTTCGACGATTGAATGTATGTTGTGATTCTTTAAAACAATTATTATTTATTGTCTATGCTAGAAGGTTCGTGTATTTGCTTTATGATTTTGTTCCAAACATTATATCCAACACATATTTTTTTATATATTTTTCAAACTACTGTATAATACTTTAATTTAATTTTTATGTTTTAAAAACATGGCAATAATATTTTTATTTTTTGTTGTCACAGACAACAACCATTTTTGAAGAAAATAATTTAGAGAAATCAAAAACAAGAACTCAGGAATATTTTCAAACAAAAACGTCCTAAATCTTTTTAGTATCTTCTGATATATTTTTATTAATTAATGTGATTTTCTAAAAGAGAGAATTAATCTAGACTTTAGCTGGGATAAGTATCGGCATTTTTCTGTGGCGCTACGCACATCAGCAGCTCCCATGACTATCTCTTAGAATTGTGTGGTTCATGAACGAACCAGTTCACTTGAACGATTCAGCAAGTTGAAGGATTTTGACTTTTCGATTGCATTTTTTTCTGTAGTTCATCGTTCTTTACAAAGGCTTGGTGAACATCAGAATTTATATTAAAAATAACACCAATGTATATATATGAAGTCAGAAACATATGGGTCAACAAGAACTGAAGCAAAAAGAAAATTACACTGATCTTCCGTTCAATCACTGCTCAGAGTATATAAACAACGATGAACAATGAACGAAATGAACGAACTAGTTCATTTGAACATTCGGATCAATCTGAACGGTTGAGTAAAATGATCTATTAGGCACAACTCTTCATTCCAAAGATTAGAAAAAGTAGTCATGAAGACACAAAGGACTTCCGACCAACCAGCCTTTCATCTTTCCTGATCAAGACGTTGGAAAGACTAATAGACAGTCATATTAGGCAACGGCTGTTAGGATCGCGAAGACTCTCAAATAGCCAGCATGCCTGCCTTAAGGTACGCTCTACAGAAACAGCACTACATGAAGTGGTAAGGTAACAATACACAATGGCTGCCTTCGTAGACAAAGAATGCGCCTTCAATAATGTATCGGTTACAGCCAATCAAAATGTTCTCCAGTATCCTGATGTTGAGGATTACATCAGCAACTGGATAATAACCATGGTGGGGGGCAAGAAATATCTTTGCTAAATAAGGCAACAGCGGGAGGTCAAAATGGGCATACAGTGGGACACGGCGGGTTGGGGTGATCTGACCTTTGCTCTGGCTTCTTGTTGTTAAAACAATACTTTTCAGATTAGATGTCTTAGGGGTTAAGGTTGTAGCGTACGCGGACGATCTCGATGAACTTCCCCTACGCTAAGGAAATCTACTGATTACATAGTGCCACATCTGGACTTTGACAAGATGTTTAAAGTTCTGATTCCATCCAGACAGGAGTGGAAAGGAGGCATAATGGTAAGAGAATATGACGTCAGAACATGCACTGATGGATAAAGAATGGTCTGCGGTGTCGGCTCTGGAGTCTTTTCAGACGATCTTGGTATAGAATAATAAGGCTGAAATTTTGACGGCAAGGGAAGCGGCTAGAGTTCTGATTGATACTAGTAGGAAGGTACAAGGTAAAGCTGACACTTTTGTCGACAGCCAAGCAGCGCTTATATCCCTAAGATCATATATCACTTCGTCTATTCTAGTCGGGCAGTGTAACAGTTTGCTATCTAGGCTGGGTGGTCAGGCTGACCTCACCCTCATCTGGGTTCCAGCACATAGCAAATTTTTAGGTAACGACCGGGCGGACGAGCTGGCAAGAGCTGGCTCTGCTATGAATGCCTCCGATGCCGCATCGGTGGCCATACCCATTAGTACTATTAGAACGGCATATTCCAGCACAATCTCTATAAGGCTGAATGCAGATGGCGGAATATAGTCACGTGCAAGGTTGGTAAGCAAACGTGGCCTTGCTAAAATGAGAAGCGCTCAATACAATTAACAAATAGGAACCGTAGAGATTAAACATCTGCATGAATGTTTTGATTTTCTGTCTATTGAGAATGAAGCGAAAACAGAACTCTAATTGAGAATACATCTAACGAACGAAACGAATATTTACTCTATTCGCTAGGAGGCAATCAATCGAAACGAAACGAAACACACATGGAAACATGAGAGAATGGAGACATGAGAGTAATGAAGCATGAGAGTTCGAATAGAATAGTACATCAATCTAGTTGTCGTTTGTTTCGTTCAAAAAAAGCGAAGCAAACGAAACATGGATGTATTTTCCAGAATGACAAACGAAACACACATTTACTCTCATCTTTCCAAATTATTATGGAAACATTCGAATGTTTCGTTTTAAAAAGCGAATCAAAGGAAACATGCACATCTGTTTGGAAGTAAATGCGGTAGTTTGTTGTCATCGTTTCTGAAAGAAGGATACTCAAAAAATGGATTGCCAGGACGTAAGTGAAGCTTGTAAATACATATGTAGGCGTTATACTATTTTAAAATGTTTTTAATTGAAAATATAGGTTTTATAATCAAATTAAATGAAAATTTTTTGTTTTGTTTGAAATAAAAATTCGGGTTTACATTAATTTTTTTGACAGACATAGAAATTTGTTGTTTCAGTAAAATTGGAAAAAAGCCAATGCACATATGAATCAAAACAAAAATTTTCATTTAATTTGATTATAAAACCTATATTTTCAGTTAAAAACATTTTAAAATAGTATAACGCCTACAAGCTTCACTTACGTCCTGGCAATCCATTTTTTGAGTATCCTTCTTTCAGAAACGATGACAACAAACTACCGCATTTACTTCCAAACAGATGTGCTTGTTTCCTTTGATTCGCTTTTTAAAACGAAACATTCGAATGTTTCCATAATAATTTGGAAAGATGAGAGTAAATGTGTTGTTTCGTTTGTCATTCTGGCAAGACATCCATGTTTCGTTTGCTTCGCTTTTTTTGAACGAAACAAACGACAACTAGATTGATGTACTATTCTATTCGAACTCTCATGCTTCATTACTCTCATGTCTCCATTCTCTCATGTTTCCATTCTCTCATGTTTCCATTCTCTAACAGCAACACCCATTTTTTCAGTTGCATTGCTCGTTTCGCTTTTACAAATGAGAATAGGAAGACTGTTTTAAAATTTGAGAATGTGTTGAACAGCGTTTCAATCATACTTGTGCAGATCATTAGTAGAGATATCTCGAAGCTCGTTGCAGTCATGACGGCGCACTGGACGGTCGGTATAAATGTTAGTAGGATAGGTCTGTCCTATAATGGGTTCTGCCGAAGTTGTCGAGAAGAAAGCAAAGAAGAAACAATCTTCCATTTTTTTTGCGAATGCGCAGCCCTGCCTCTCTCAAGGCACAAATTTCAGATCTATCTGAGATTGGGTTGGGTGACCTTATCAGATATATCAACGCGACGGGCTGGATCTAGTATCTATAACCATATCAGAATACTGAGATATGGTTCTACATAGGTTGGCACCGACGAGTGGAATGGTCTTTCAAAAAGGAATCATCTAGATTCGACTTTAATGCCTACGTGTACCAACCAAGCACAGCTCTAATGTGTATGTATGAATTTGAGGAGAGATTGATTGTTAACATCAGCTATTTCACAAAAAAATTTTAATGAAACGGAATATGAGAATATTAAGTTGTGCATACAATTATTGATTAACTTAACTATTCATTTTCTGCGATAGTGATGAATATTTAATAGTTCATTGTCGTTTAATATAAAGAAACGTGCATTCAATTAAAATATTAATTAAAAAGTAAGATTTTTCTGAACAAACTTTAGGCTTTAAAAAAATTTATGTTTTTAAAACCATAAACATATGTATTTCTGAGTTTTTTCCAACTTTGATAAACACTTCACATCAACTGGCTTCTTATAAGCTTAGAGTTATTATACTTATGTAATAATTGAAAAATAAAGACTTTCTTCTGGAAGCTGGCTTAATTATTACATTTTCCAGAACAATATTAAAAAATATCTATAAATCTTAAACAAATATGTATACATGTATATATATTTTATTATTGATTTTAATTACTAAAGGAAATTGTGAACGTAAACTTAACAGTGTACTGACCAAAAAGTTTTGAGAGCTCCTTTCAAGGCAGCAAACTCGCAGCATGAAATTATTGAAAAGCAAGCCGTGGCCAATAGGACTATAAACACATTTCCTATTCCATTAACAGCTGTTCGCTACCACATTTCATTAACCTCTTGTGTAACTTAAACTTACTTTGTTCCTTCTACATACAAATACATATAGATTCCATTTTTGTATTTGCGAAATTCTCTTGGGAAAGTTGTTATTAAATAATAACTCTGATTTACACACTCTTATAAGAAAGAAAAAACAAATAATTAAAAGCACTTTCATAAATCCACAACTTTTCAGCCACACTCAGTGATTTCGGAAGAGCAACAGACGCAAAAATACAAACACATAAACGAAGCAAACAGCCTTTGGGGCTTTTGCAATTGCGCGTGTTGCAGCCACAACAGAGAATACACTGACACTGACACTGAACAAAAACAGTAGTTGAATGTGTAATTTTAATGTAATGAAATGAAATGTAATGGTATTTTGAACATTTATAGAGTTATAAATAAAGATATTGATCTTGATTTTTATTATCATCATTCCAAAGCTGCATACGTGTACGTGTACGTCGTACGAGTGTCTGAGACGAAGTTTTTCTTTGCGTTTCAATTTTGGCTGGAAGAAAACAACACGTTCAAATGATTTGTTGAAAGAAAAAAAAACTTTTATAGTATACCCGTAAATATGTATAAATATCTATGTATATACATTTTTCAGTCAGTGTTTTTTTTATTTTTTTTTTTTGTATTGTTTCTTGAAAGTTTTTAAGTGATTGCTTAATCGGTACCGTGCTTCTACAGCGGCTATTAAAAACGTTCAAATTATTTTATACAATCCGCGGCAAATAAATAGAAGTTATAGAAGCGTCTTTTATATGTGTGTAGGTATGTCTATATTTAAGTTGAAATAATAAGATAAATAAGTTGAAAAATATATAATGTGTCATATAATAAAATTATTTGGCCCAAATTCACAGTCATTAGTTAACTAATAGCAATAGTTTAACCAATAGCTCTTTGTTTACCATTAGTTAAACAGCCAAATGTCATTGGTTAACAGACAGTTCGACAACAGCTGATTCATGTAAACTTTATTACTAATGTTGTTTTGTGAAAAATTTTAGACACATTTCACACATACGTTGTCGAACATATTCGAGCACTTGTTTTATCCACTTTTAGAAATAATATAAAAAATGTAAACAAAAACCATATGCTAAAGCAGAGCTTCCAATAGTGAAACTTAATAGTTTGATGGGGTTATCATTATTTGCTTTAGTTAAACAATACACTGTGAATATGAAGTATTAGTTAAACAATAGTTATCATTTTATTTTACTAATAAATAACTAATGCCTGTAAATTTGGCCCTAATAGTATAAGACTTATAATGCACTCATACGCCCTCTTATGCAAAAAAGCGACTATTCGCTGGGTTGTTTGACATATTTACATATTTTTTTGCTATTTCTTTCACAATTTGCTTTAAAATTAATTGCATTTTTTTATTTACTGATATAAAAGTAACATACAACTAAAACAAAAGTACATAGTTTTAAAAATTAAAAAATAATTAAGCTTTAGTTAAATGAAACATTTTTATATTTGTTACCTCTTCGAGGTTACCGACCATAATATTGTTCAAAAAAGGTATAAGTACACCGAGTTTTACAAGTATCGGCTGAACAATAAGACCAAATTTTACTGGCAGTTAGTACACCTACTTTTCGAAATGCAATATCGTGAAACTTTTATAGGTTAAGATGTGGAATATGAAATTTTAATATGCCCGGCCCTGCCCACTTTTTCAAGCATCAGATTGTGTAAATACTAGAGCCCAAGGTGTGTACCAAATTTAGCAGCAATCACATAAAATCAAAGGAAAACATTTTCTTGTACGTAGTTTTGTCCACTTTTGTGGAAATAGTTTTAAATGGAAAGCTATACCCTTTCAGACAAATGAAAAAAAAACGCTTTAGCCGGTCTACAAGTGATGGACTTGTGAGGTAACATGCAAAGTTTAGTAAATGATGCTCCAATAAGAGGTTTGATTTGTATATTTTTAAGCGAAATGCTCAGATTTTAAAGTTGTGTGGCACATAGTGCCGTCTAATTCTGCACCAGTTTCACAATTACTGGCCGAGAAGGTTCTTGAGTCTTTTTAATTGTTCAGATGGCGGCCTATTCAAAATGAAACGTCTTAAGTTATTAAAGGTTTATGTCCGCACAGAAATGAACACTCACACGCAAATATTGAGAATAGATTCCCATGACCTAAAAACGTAGAGGTCTGCTGAAAACTAAATTTTCGAAAATCAACTTAAAACGAAAAAAAACTTATTTATTTTTTTATTCCTTGGCCACTGTCATGACCACAAACAATTTTTGTAAAACTATCAGTCTCTGCTGGTTTCAAAATTAGCATGGCGCAAGCCTTACTATTAACTGCTCATGATTTATAAGGGTATGTATGGACTTTCTTAAAATCTATGTATGTATTTTTAAAAATAAAAATAAAAAATCAGCTAACGCTATTATAGTTTCCGAGTTTGATTAGGTTGTTGATTGTTTTCTTGGAGCAAAGCACAAAAAAATTCGAAAAACTGAAAAAAATACCTTTTTTAAAAATGGTCCAGCTCACGGATGCTCAACGCAAGAACCAAAATATTTTGGGAATCATCATAAAACATGTCAAGTTTTATTTTCAGAGGGGTGACAAAATCACTTTTTTTTGAGTCGCTTTAATATACATATGTATATGTATATATTACAAATTTTAGTTTTTTTCAAACAGTTTTTGTTAAATTTCAAATAGTATTTAATTAAAATATTAATTCATTCAATTATACCAAGTATGTATATCAAAATGACTTAAAGCGAAATGTTATGTAAATTTTTTAAGCTTCTTACCCTATTATGTTGAAATATTTAGTAATGCTCAATTATTTCTTAAATAATTTTTAGATAAAAAGCTCATATGTTTTTATATAAAAAACACTGTTTTAGAAATATTTTAAGCTATTATATCTCTTAGACCGTTTAATGATTTAGATAAGAATTTGCAGCATTCATGAGCCGAGAAAATTAATTTCACAATTAGTTAATCAATTCGAAAATAGCTGAATGCTGAGAAATTTTTCTGCAACGACATCTCTCAAAAAGAACATACATGCATTGAGGATTATTTTCGGTATAAAGAACTGCTCGGATTTCAGATATGCTTCAAAATTTATTTGGAAATGACATTTTTTGCAAATGTTATTTGCGAAAATTCCAAAAGTCGAGGGAACCAAAGCGGTTCAATCTCACGAAATCTAAGTGGGGCAATGCTTTTATAATCGTGCAAATTTTAAGACGGTCGGTGAAGAAATTCTTCAGTTGTGAGAAACACAAACACACTCACATATACACATATACACGTGCAACCCCAGGTAGCATTTTGTATCATAATCCAATCTTTTCCGAATCAGCTTGACGGGAAAAATAACCGTATATGAGCTAATTTTTCGATCATAAATGATACTCCCGTTGTGAGAAAATGGTACCCTACAGATGAATCATACCAAAGAATCAGTTATGATACGATTTGCTGATTATTTTTGAGCAATTTTCATATTAAATCATTTAAATCACTTTTTGCGGTTTGCATGATGTTCCTCTATTTTCAAGAAATCATTATTTGATCATATAGATGAGTCATAAGTGAATCCTCTTTCAATCGCCCAAGTGATAAATCACTTTTTAATCATCAAAAGCGATCTGTAGAGAATCATATAAGATATTTCTGCCAAAAATGATCACCCAAATGCTAGCTGGGACCCCAGCAGCAGAAGGCGTGTTTTTCATTCATACTTTCTGTGTTCATATAATATTAGGCGGGCTTCTCCTGACTGACTTTCATAAGGACAGTCATACAAAGATTAATTTAATTTAATTTACAGATCTCTGATACAAAAGATCCATCAGGTGTGGCAGTGCCTGTCTTTGGGCCAGATCTTCCCCCTATTCAATTCTATGAAAAAACACATATTAAATTTTTTATTACATATTAATAAAAAAAATGTTTTTTCATTTATTGATTAAAGCCTACTTTAAAAAATCAAAGTTAGAATTCTTTCTAAAACGGAAAACTAGTTTCAAAAGTCAAAAGACAAAAGGTAAATTAATTCAAAACTTATCACATAGAAAATTATACACTATATATGAAAATGCAGCAGCCACCTTGCATGGAAAATTTATGATTACTATGTTGAGTCTTACTTTTTAAACGTCTGCAAGAACTTTGAGTGAACTTTGAGTTAAAAGTAATTAATTTATGCCCTAATTCAGTAAGAAAATTTATGACGTTTTTGTTTGAAAATGTTTCTGAGGTCTTGTCTTTGAAGTCTCTAAATTATTTTCTTCAAAAATGGTTGTTGTCCTTGACAATGAAAAATTTAAATATTATTGCCATGTTTTTAAAACATAAAAATTCAATAGTTTGAAAAATATATGAAAAAATATGTGTTGGATAGAATGTTTAGAATAAAATCATAAAGCAAATACACGAACCTTCTAGCGTAGACAATAAATAATAATCGTTTTAAAGAATCAAAACTTCTTTTTTTCGTCCATAGACAAGACAATACATTCGTCGAACAGAATTAGGGCATTAATAAATAGTTGCAAGATTCTTATTATACTCTCTCTCTCTCTTATATTTATAAGAGAGAGTTAAACATAAAGTGTACAGTATCACTCGCCAAACAATTATCAGAAGATTCGTTTAGGGTTTGTATATTAAACACCATCGCCTATTAAGCAGCTTTTGGCTGGCTGTATCAATGCAATCCATCGGACATCATTGTAAAATTAATCAGAATAGATTCCCTTAACCTCGACACATCGAGATGTACGAGTAATGTTAACTCGATTTTCGAAAATCATAATGCAATCAGAAGCTTCCTCTGTTTTACATTTAAAACAAACTTCACGCAGAAAACAAAGACGAATTTTCTTATTATCTTATTATTGTTTTCAATACGAACGTTTCCTATCAAAAGCGTTATGGTAGAATTAGTCGATTCGTATCGTGTTACTTTTGAAGTGGTGGTAACGTTTAATTCTGGATGTTAGTTAGTAAAAACGTGAGAGTTCCACCAAACTTGTCAGCTGTTGTTGTATTTCTCTTTGCTTTATACATGTGTGTGCATGTATGTAAGAGAGAAGTTGACGTAGAAATCTATTTTCTGTAGATTTCTACCTCACATACACTTACGATACATATTAAATAAACAGCAACATGTTATATTTATGCTACAGATTTTCTCAGCTGCTCCGTCAACTTACGATACGAATCTACTAATTCTACCATTAGTTGCGCCACAAATTCCTTAGACCTATTTCACCTCAACGCACTGTATATATCGATCGTAATCACACTTGTATCATCTTCATCATCATAAAAGACGACCATATGAAACAAAACACAATAGCACAAAAACAAAAATAAAAATAAAAAATAGAGAACACGCGCTTTAAACAAAAACTACTAGAAATGCCAGTACAACAACTACACGGTGGACCGACCAGGCAATCATGGTTTACGATTTCTAACCAAACAACAATATTATGGTTATAGACTGTTTAATGTTAAAGTGCTTAAAGTTACATACTTTTAGCCATTTATAGCTTTTGGCAAAACAATACTCGTAACAAAAAAAAAACAGAGAAATAGAAAAAAATATTTAGAAATCCCATAAACAACTTGACTGCAATAACAAATGATAATAATAAAAATATGTGGAAGTTCTCAAATAATAAAAAATAAAAATTAACAAACAAATAGAACGAAACTAGTCAACCCAACGAAGACCTCAAGAAGTAAAACATTATCCTCCCAGTTTGGTAATGAGAGAAGAGGCAGGCATCAATATCTTGATGATCTTTCAACAGCATCCTCAGTATCTATAACTGCCACTAAAAACAAAAGAAACCCATCGTAGTCATAGTCATACTTTAAACGAAAAGATCTATGTATCAAGATGTTGAAGATTTCTAGGGAAATTAAATAGTTTTAATGTGTCTTGTTTTTTTTTTTTTTTGTTACTCAAAAAAGAGCTCCTTTTAAACTACAACTAGACGTTATGCAGTTTGGTGGTTTGTGTTGCTTTATGGCCTTTAAAAGAGAGTGTTGATGGCTTATTGTCATAAAACTTGACTTGTCTTAAATAAAAAATAAAAAAACTGAAATAGAAAAATCATTTAAAATATTTATTGATTTTTTCCTCTCATAATTCATTTTTCTTTAACTTCATGCTTTTCAAGCAGAACGAAACGGTTGGCCGTTTATTAGTTTGACTGACAGACAGACTGTCTAACTATTTAGCTGCTGTTCCTGCTGATCCTGTCGATAGCAAAGGTACATACACATACACATACATTTGTTCTGCTCATATCTGGAGTTAATTTCAATACTTTAAATGGTCTCAAACATAAATATTAATACATGACACGTGTTGTGTTTATTAATATTTATCATTCGTGCTAATAATGGACTACAAGCAACTATTTAAACTACATAAAGTCAATATTTCTTCTTTTTTTATACATATAAAGGGGTTAAGGGGTTATTTGGAGGGTATTTATCTAAACTGTCTAAGGAAGGAGAGGTGAGTAGGGGGGGGGGTGGAAACAAAACAATAGCCACAACAATAATAATTGGTAATTAAAAATAAAATAAACACTTGTTAGACTTGAAGTTTAAAAAGGTCTGCTACAAAAAAATTTATTTATACAAAAAAAACTAAATAAAATAGACGACGAATACTCGTAGATGGCAAATTATTGACAACCTGTCCTGCGATATCAGATGTATTCGTTGGCGTGCTTTATGGACAAGAAACAGCGGTTTTGCGTCCCAGTAACAACTATTAAGACTTCTTTCGCAAAGTTTGTTTTGACAATGAATTTTAAGTTTTCTTTTAAACTTTGTATCACTTTTCCACACTCAAAATCTAATTTGAATTAAATTGATATTTTTTTATATTATATTGATTGGTTGATATTGATTTTGAATTTAAATTACATGCGTTTGATCATTGCTTTGTATCTGAAATAGACTTGGATCTTGGTGTTTGATACATGTTTAAATTATATGGGTTTGATAATTGGTTTTTGTCAAAAAACGAGCTACTGATACTGTGACTCATAGGCTGAGTAATAAGAACAGCATAAGATGGTAGATAGATGGTTTAAGAACGCTGCAAGGTTAAAGGACTGTTGATAAATGATTATGGGCCTTTGAGTTATATTAGAAAAAAGTGCCTCATAGATTCAAGAGGATTTTCTCTATGAACCGTTTTTGGGCTAAGGGGTATCCCAGCAGAAAGAGGCGAAGATTTTTTCATAGATATTCCTTATTGTTTTTATGTGGTAAATCTTGTTAATTTTATCAAGAAGAAACCCACATAAAATCAAGAAGAAATCTTATTATTCACAATTTTTTTTTGCTCAATTTCCGTTATTTTTGGCACCAAAAAACAATTCATAGAGAAAAACTTCTTGATTCTATTAGGTTTTCTTATAAATTGTAAACTATAGGGATTTCTTATTGATTTTATTAGGTTGCCGTCTTGATTTTTTTAAAAATGTTTTCTTCTTGATTTTATTAGGTTGCCTAATTGTTTTTTTAATAAGGTTTTCTTCTTGATTTAAATGGGTTTGATCATTGGTTTGTTGCAAAAATGAACTAGTGAACGAGTTCGACCCAAGTTTAGTTGTTGATTTCGAATCTCCTTAACTCAATGCCTATGGACGATGCAAAATAAGTATGATTCACAATGCGTACTTCGCAACGAACATTAACGTTCTCATTCATTATGAGGTTATGTGTTTCTCTGTTACTTTTTTTTCAGGAATTGAAAAACAACCCTATTTACTGATATTGTATACTACTTGCAAACTATTTAATGACTAAACTTTTAAATAAACATACATGCATGAGTTGAGTGAGCTGAATCAATGTGAATACTATAAGTATTTGCCTGAAATTAGAAATAAAACTGAAGTGATTTATGAGTGTGAGTGTGGTATGACTATGATGTCGAAATAAATACAAATAAATGTCATCGTGAGTATACCTAACTCAGAGTTGTTGAGTTTAAATGATGTCGACTCATTTATATTTCAAATTTCATGACTCGGTATGAATAGCGAAAAAACGATTCATTGCCGATCACTGATATGTATATAAAAAGTTTAACTTGTATTTTAAAAAATCCGAATTCTTCAAATTATTCAAAGAAGTTGTTATTTACAAAATACACAATTGCACAACTTAAGTTTTCGAGTCAAAATAATTGTTGGGCTAACTTAACAGGTTTGTGTAAATAAATTTCCACACAATTTTTGACAGTTTATTAACGGCAGTGTAAAAATTCACAATTGCACAGTTTGCGAGACTTTTTAACCTTCCCATGAAAACCCGTAATGATTGGGACGTATAATCCATGTCATTAAGTAAAAATAATCTAAGAATGCTCACCGGCTTCCTCACAAGCCATTGTAGGTGAAGAAAACAGCAGAAATTAACAGGCGGTGCAAATTTTATAATTATGTCGATGAAGTATTGTGCAGCTTTAGACCACAGCCGAGAGGGCAAGCACGTGTTGAAAAATTGGGACCTGCCAATATTAGAAGTAATGGCAATCTTGAGATTTCGCAGTAGAGATTTCTCAGAAGAAGTAGTAGAAGTCATTGTTATAACAACATACATATATAAATCAATTAGATAAATAAGTACCACTAGTTACTTTGTAAACCAATAAAACATCTCGAAAAGTTTTTGCTCTAAAACTAGTTTCTGTTTTGAGTTATAACTTTGTTCAAGTGAATGAACGATATATGTAGGTACATAGATATATGTATATATATGTACAGTACGATCCCGATTATTCGGATCAAATAAAACCGGGGGTATTCCGTATAATCGAAAATCCGGATAATCGATTTCAAAGCAAATCAAATCAAAAAATCAATTTACATACATTTTAATTTGTCATGTTTGCTATTTGTCAATTTTTATTTAAATTTTAGTCGTTTGGATAATGCGATATACAAAAATAATAAGATAATACCTATGTAAGGCAATTAGACAGTTAGAGCTGAGACGAATGATGAGTCCGGATAATCGGTGTTCCGATAATCGGGATTCGACTGTACATACATACAGTGAACAAAGAAAAAACTTGTACAGCAATCGCTCCGCTCTTCTAATCAAAATATTTCTGTTGCTTTGTAAGATTTTAAGATAAAACCAAAAGCGATTTCAAGGAAAATTAATCAGCTTTCTATGAAAATCTTTAATTTTATTAACAAAAGTAGTAGGGAACTGTTCATCCTGCGGCAATTAAACTTTTGAAATTTTAAAATTTTAATTACCCAAATTTTAAAATTCTTGGAAATTTGTGAAATTTGATACCCTTGAGTTTTCGGCGGCACGCTTTGATGTTTTTTTGTTTACATTAGGAATTTTTTGTTTACATTAGGAGTTTTTTTGTTTACATTAACTTTGTGGGAACGGGTGATTTTTTTTGAGGTGGCATTAATTGTGTGAACGGGTGATTTTGTTTTTTGTGGGAATACGTTAAGTGGGTTCATAGGTTGGGGGTTTTTCTTTTTGTAATGTATGTATGTATATGCCGACGGGAAAATCATGAAAATGATTTTTCCTAGTACCAACGGGAAAATCATGAATATGATTTTTCCTAATACTAATGGGGGTGAAATAGTGAAAATTATTTTTTTCAAATGCCGACGGCAAAACATAATTATTATTTTTTTCAAATGCCGACGGCAAAACATGAGTATTATTTTTTTCAAATGCCGACGGCAAAACATGAGTATTATTTTTTTCAAATGCCGACGGGAAAATGATTTTTCATAATTCCGACGGGAAAAACATAAAAGTTATTTCTAATGCTAATACAGGAGTTTAAGGCTGGCCGTGATTTGGGTGGGTGGAGCTGTTGTCGTAATACATAACCGAGGGAGTTTATGGATGTGTCTGTCTGTCTGTTGTGCGAGGCTGTGATTGGTCGGGGGAGCGTGGTGTAGTTGAGGTAGATGGATTGAGTGCATGTGCGTATACCTGTCTGTTGGAATTTGTGTGAGGGTGTGATTGACAAAGGGCGGGGTGTAGTTGAGGTAGATCGACTGCGTGTATGCAGGTGTTGCAAGTCTGTAGGAATTTAAGTCTTATAGTGATTTGGGGTATGTGAGGGTGTTGTTGTACGAGTAACAGTATCCATGGGAATTTGTGGATGTGTCTGTCCGGGGGAATTTCAGCGAGGCTGTTATTGGGAGGGGGTGCGGTGTAGTTGAGGTTGATCGACTGCGTGTATGTATGTCTATATGCTTGTAGGTGCTTAAGGCTGATCGTGATTTAAGAGAGGTGAGGATGGATGTTGTTGTAATATGTATACGTTGGAATCTGTATGTATGTATGTCTGTGAAAATTTAAGGCTGATCATGATTTAGGGTAGGTGAGGTGGGTGTAGTAAAATGTCTGTGTGTATGTACATATGTTTGTAGAAGTTTAATACTATTAGTGATTTGAGGATAGGTGAGGGTGTTGTCGTACGAGTGATATGTATGCGTGGGAATCTGTATGCATGTTCGTAGGAGTTTAAGGCTGATCGTGATTTGTGTTGTTGTCAGTGTTGTTTGTAGGAATGACCGTGAGAATTTTTTATGTATATCTATAGGAATTTAAGGTTGGCCGTGTCTTGTGAGGGGTGGTGTGTTGTTGAAATAATTTGAATTTTTCTTAGATGAAATCTGGTATATGTGCGTGTGTGTGCGTATGATTTTCTCACGCTAGTTGTTTTATGTACGTAGAAATAAATTGTATTCAATTGTATTGAGGGTGGCGTTGGCTGAAGTAGTTAGCACGTTGACTACAAAATCGAAGGTCCTGGGTTCAATCCCTGTATCCAACAGTCATTGAATAACAACACCACGCATTTTTCTGATGTGCATTAGTGTCCCTTTGTATCAGTTGTTGTAGGAAAGTTCAAGTGATGAAGGCATAGTCACTGGTCACTTAACTATACCGACTTCAGAAGATACTAGTCCTAATGTAACATCGGAGCGCCCTCCTTCGTTGTGTAGCAAAATCATCGGCGAAGTAAAATAATCAATAAAATGGCTACAAAACACAGCTTCAAAAACTTAATACGCCTCATTTGACACCAGATGGCGCTGCAACACTGCATTATCAAAAAACGTGCAAAAAGCAGAGTTGTAAAAGAATGAAGCTTTCCTCTATCTCTCCCTTCACCACCTGTCTTCTCTATCACTATCCCTTTCCTAAAGAAGGTAACACCTAGTAATAGTAGTAGGCATTAATTGCCTGAGTGTTACTTCTCTTTTATTAAAAAAAAAAAAAAAAAAAAAAAAAAAATATAGAGATTTGGTTCTATAAAATATTTTCATATATCTGATACATATACATAAGTATATTTTCATACTCAAGGTTGCTGGGTATTTTGTCATGCTTAAAATTGTCCAGCTTTAAAGTCTGCCTGCGAGAAATTTATTTATATTACAGATTTTGTTTATTTAACTACGTCCGGCTTCTTGCGCTGAACTTCTTTTCATACGATCATGGAAATTTATAGTTTCTCTGTCCATAATAAGGTCGTTTAGCTTGGGCATGTGCTCTGACTGAATGGTTTGCGTTGTTCATATATTTTTATGATGTAGATATGTAAGTGTGATTGTCAAGATCTAATAAATATTTGAGTATTGATAAGAAATTTGATATTATGTGTACATACATATCTACAAATTGATTTTATGTATGTATGTACATATGTATGTACATACAAATAAGTGTTTGCCTCCGTGTTTGAATACATTTTTTTGTTTTTGTTGTTGTTGTAAATATTCGCCTGGTCTTTTATGTATAGATGTCAAATATCTTCATAGTTTTTTTTTTTATTTGAAATTAAAAAAACGTTGTTTTAACTTTTATCTGTATTTACTTAATAGTTTGTGAGGATTTGCTGTTTTAAGTAAAACTAAATTCCTTAAGATACATACTTTAGAATAATAGTAACTATAATAGAAATATTTCCTATATTTAATTTACATTTGTTTAAAGTTGATGCAGCTTATCTTCATTCTTAGAAATATTTTGATATAAAATTTTTTCCAGCCGTAGGCTTTTTTCATCACCTTTTACATTTATTTTAGAACATCTTGCATTGCCTTTTATACATTTATAAACATTTTTAAATGAAACTGATCCAGCAGTCCAGCTTATCTAATGATAGTTTTTTGTTAGCCAGCTTGCTTCTTTTTTTTATTTTTTATTGATTATTGAGTTTTATAATGAAATCATTATATTCGTAATTGTTGAAAACAATCGCTACTTCTTTTGCGATGAAATCATTTGAATTACTTTTGAAACATTGTACGTATATAAAAATTATGTTGTTTTCCATATTACTCAATTTATAAGACTTTTCGAACTTGTCCTTTGATGGGTATATACATATGTATTCTATTATACGATCATGAATAAGAATACAGTAAGCTGATTTCTTTGCTTACTATTTCAAATTAAAATTTTATTCAATTGCCCCGCTATTGAATAAAAGGAGCTTTTATCTTAAACTCTGGTACAGGTAGAAACGCATGAGATTCTTTCATATACTACCTTTGCTGGAATCTTAGATACATATAATAACTATATAGAATTGCATTACGTTTATTTTTAAATTTTATGTTAGGATTATCATCATATGGATATGAGACTGAACTTAAATGTACTTTTAAATTAGTTAATTCATAATGAATAATCTTATTTTCTTCTTGAATAGCGAACAACAGAAAACGAAGTCGTTTTCTTACAATTTAGGTCTAACCTCTCAACTGGTCCTCTAGTATTCAATATGACTTTATATGTCAACATTTCTGTCTCCTCTTTGTCAGCGTTAGGGATAATTAAATTTTAAACTTTTTATTCTTCAAATTGTGTTACTTCATACTGATAATATGTTTAAGTACATTAATAATGTACGAGTATATGTTTATTTTATGACGGGTCCCTATGGCTTTTATTTGATGTTCTAGATGAAGTGATTTTTTTTTCTTATTTTATTAAAGTTTAGCGTATTGCGTATATATTTCTAATATATTTAAGTGAGCTTTTTGTACCTGTCAGACAGAGTATACGTATCAGTTGATCAGTCACTCTCTCTTTTTATTTTATTAATTTTTTCTTCTAATGTGTCACTACTATTTTTTCAGATTTTACTACTTGAAATAGAAAATATTTATATAATTTTAAGAGTATTAATATATACATACATATAGGTAAATATATGTATGTACGTAAAAATTAGTTCATATACAAAGAAATACATCTTTAATAATCAACTATTCTAGAAAATCGATCTAAGATAACACATTTACCTCCATCATCATTTCACCGTCAGTGTTTTCATAAAGTGTTAGAAACATTGGAATATCTATGTTTAGGAGAATTTTTACTTCAAGTGTTTCTATATAAGATTTGGTGTTTGACCCCTTGACGTTATTGTGGTTAACGTAGGCTGCGTTGTATCACATTCAGATCTAATAATTTCTCACTTAGAAAAGGTCCTCATTACCATCAATCATACCTGTATATAATACATTCATGAGTTGAGTTGATCTAGATACAATTGCTGTCTACAAATTAATGATTAGAAAAAGCTTTCTCATCACATTCTAACAGGTTTAATATTTTGCTAGCATGCATGCTTTAGCATGCTATTCTATCAATAGTGAGGCGAGAGTCCGACATTTAGTGGTGTTTCAACTAAAAATCTATACAATTAGAATTACGAATTCACTCTTTTGAATTTTTAACAAAGTAGATACATATGTATGTATGTATTTCATTTGCCACAAACTCTTAAAATTTCTGTACTTATAAAAGTATGATGTCAGGAATTTTTTTAAATCATACATGCCTCGGCATGCTTCCAATATTTTTCTCGGTAAATTTATTTCATACTCATACAGATACAGATATAAAGTAAGATCTGTTTACATTCCATTTTACAATTTATGCATCCCTTAGCATGATTCTAGTTGAAGTCTGTATTTATTTAGTAAGTTTGTTTGATACCCATTCATACACATGTACATTGTTAAAGATTGGATATCAAAATCCAATTTTCTTAGTTTATCTAGAAATGAACAAAGTGAATATCTTTTATAATAACCATATTCACACTTTAAAATTTGGTGTGCTAGAGCTTTCGAAATGGAAAATGTACACCTTTTACTACAAAAAGTGATAATATGATGTGTTGCTGAATATTTTGAACTCTTAAGTTTTCACAATATTTCATACAGACCATCAAGTTTAGAGAATTCTAGTATATTAAGCTATTTATCTTCCCTGAGACCTAAAATTCCTAATCAATCCTTCAAAAAACCAATACAAATTAGATTTATCCTTTTTAATTTTATTTATATTTTCATTGAATTTCAACATTTTGTACCTCTTCAAATTACTGTATACTGTATTTTGCACCTTTTTCTCATTCGTTGAGTTAACTTTAATCGCAAATATTTTAATGATGTGGTGAACTTTTCTATTGTAGGCATTAAGTAAATCTTTGTGTATATCAATCCACTTATATGAACCATTATAGCTAAATTCTTAACACATAATTCCTTTTAATGATCTATTAATTTATTCTACTATTGATGCTTTCATATTATGAAATTTTTAATCCTGTTTATACATGAATTTTGCAGAGTTTATTAAAAATTCTTTACCAACATCTATATGTATTTTTTTGTTTTGATACTCATATCATTTCAAAAATATTTTCCATTGCCTTGGTTTTTTTCGAGTGCAGCTTTTATTTTCAACGATACTCACAATATAAATTTTGAGATTGTGTCAGTTACAGTCAGCAAAAAATCAATAATTTCTATTTTCTCTAGAATAGCTACCCAGTTCACCTAAATCAGCTCCATAAAAGATCATCTATTCCATTCATTACATCACTACAATAGACAAACAATTTTATAAATTTATTATGGATTACGTTTACTAAATTTCTTTTTAAGGACATTGAGTTGTTTTACAGTTTTTTGGCGAGTGTTGTGATCTACTTGATACATTTTCAGATATTTATACTAAAATGTAGTTAATTTTCCAATCTATAAATTTTATCGCTCAGCTCTTCAATTTGTTTGTCAAAAGATGATTTAATTTTTAGAATGTCTTTTTCAATTTTATACCTATCTTCTATCGTTAACTTTATTTCACACTCCACTTATTAATTCATCCTTTAGTTTCTCGATTTGAGTTTCCAGAAACAATTTACTGATAACATTGTTCACCGTCAGTGAGCATTGTATACATTGGTAGAAATTATATATTTTATTTAGTTTTCAAAATCAAATTTGTCATACTATTTTCACGTTTTATCAATCATTAAAGAAAATAAACCCACTTTTAAGCCCCATATTTGATCATCAACTTGTATTTTATCTTTATTCAGTTTTAGATTTCTATCACCAAATTTCCACTCATTATTGAAGTCTTTATGTGAGTCATAGTTTGTATCTAATTCATTTCATCCTTCCCAGACTAATAAGTCAATATAAGCATCTTCGATGTTGGAAGGCCGTGAGTAAAAATCATCTTCTTCTTCTTCATCGTCATAATCATTCTCAGTATTAGCATCATTAAATAAGATGGTATTATCAAATATTGTTCCTTTTGAAAGTTTCTTTAACTTGTCTCTATCTTGAGTGATGGTTTTTCAGACTTTAAACTTGTACTATTTTCAGATTCTATATTGTTTTTACTTTGTTCTTTCTTGTGTATTCTGTCAATATTTTTAGAACTATTCATGAATTCTTTGAGAGGTTCTGTTATAGGATCAAATATATCTCTTAGTTCTTTACGTGTATCTATTTCACCAGTTTTTATACTACGAAGTTTTTCTTCAAGACATTTCTTGTCAACACCAACTATTTTAAAATTTTCTCATCCATGTTTAATAATAGCAAATAAAAGGTATCAGCTATTAGATCAGGTATCAGCTATCAGATCAGCTTATCAGGAGCTGGTCTGGTTTTCAGATCAGCTTATCATGAGCTGGTCTGGTTTTCAGATCATCTTATCAGGAGCTGGTCTGGTTTTCAGAACAGCTTATCAGGAGCTGGTCTGGTTTTCAGATCAGCTTATCAGGACCTGATCTGGTTTTCAGATCAGCTTATAAGGACCTGATCTGGTTTTCAGATCAGCTTATCAGGACCTGATCTGGTTTTCAGATCAGCTTTTCAGGACCTGGTCTGGTTTTCAGATCAGCTTTTCAGGACCTGATCTGGTTTTCAGATCAGCTTTTCAGGACCTGGTCTGGTTTTCAGATCAGCTTTTTAGGACCTGATCTGGTTTTCAGATCAGCTTTTCAGGACCTGATCTGGTTTTCAGATCAGCTTATCAGGAGCTGGTCTGGTTTTCAGATCAGCTTATCAGGAGTTGATCTAGTTTTCAGATCAGGTTGTCAGGCAGCTGATCTGTAAAACAGATCAGGTTATCAGGAGCTGTTCAGATTTTCAGATCAGATTATCTGTTTCAAATTGGTTCATCAGTTTACAAGTAGCTGGACATTTATAACATTTAGATGAATGAAGTTTAAGGCCAGATAAAATGCGAAAAACTATACTGTTATGTAGTCAAATTGTTTTCTATGACGATCATCACTTAATTCAGTATCTTTCCTTATAATCAAAATTCCATATTTTTAATTCCAACACGATTTATATTTTTCTCATATTACTTAAACATTCTAACTACATTATGATTATTTCCTATCAAATATTTGGTGATTCTAGTATAAGTTTGACATTAGTAGAATACATCAACATTCTTATCTTACCCCATACAAAAATATGCTTCTCACACACAACATGGTTAAATATCGTATTGGTATTACTTCTAGATTTCTTAAAAGAAATAACAGATTCATTATCTGTAAATGTGTAATACCCATGACTTTCATTAATGAAATTAATTTCTACAGGTATTTATATTTAGGTTGTTAGAGAGATTTTGAGTTTAAATATGAAGATGTTTTCAAGTTTTAGTCCATTAGAACTGTCTAGCCAACCAATCATAATATTATTATTTTTTTATTTATTTTTTATTTATTTTTTTTACCAATTTAACAGACCAACTATTCTTGCAGGAATAGTAATTGATAGAAGGGAACTCTGATTTATGTTTGAGCTAACGTTTGATGACTCATCAAAATTTCGTGCCATCCTATATTTAGGTTGTTTTACTAACCGCTTTTGTGTAACTAAATACATTTTATAAATATTATCTCTTATTATAAAAAACTAAAATAATACAGCTATTCGATTTCAGAAAATATTTTCTAAAATCGTATAGCTGCATTATTTTATTTTTTATAATAACAGATAATGCTCCATACTCACAATCAAAACATCATAAAAATATCATTTGTTTTGAGTATGAGTATTCGGCAATATTTATGAAATGCATTTAGTTACAAAAAATGTGGTTAGTAAAACAAAGTATATTTTAACAGTTTAAAATCAGTATTTTGTACGATAATACTGGTTTTAAACTCTTAAAATATACTTTGTTTTGACTATGAGTAGGAACCATTATCTCTTATTATAGGAAAAATAAAATAATATAGTCATATGATATCAGAAAATATTTTCCGATATCGTATAGCTACATTATTTTATTTTTTCAATAATAAGAGATAATATTTATGAAATACATTTCATAAATATTGGTACATACTCATAGTCAAAACAACCTAAAAATAGGATGGTACGAAATATTGATGAATCATCAAAATTTCATACCAAGGTATATTTATGTTGTTTTACTAACCGCATTTTGTAACTAAATGCATTTCATAAATATTGAAGCATACTCATACTCAAAACAAAGGATATTTTGACTCTGAGTATGCTTCAATATTTATGAAATGCATTTAGTTACAAAATGGGGTTAGTAAAACAAAGTATATTTTAAGAGTTTAAAACCACCATTTTTAGGGTAATACTGGTTTTAAACACTTAAAGCATACTTTGTTTTGACTATGTGCATACACCAATATTTAGGAAAGGTATTTCATAAATATTGACCCATACTCATAGTCAAAACAACATAAAAATATCTTGGTATGCAATTTTGATGAGTCATCAAACGTTAGCTCAAACATAAATCAGAGTTCCCTTCTATCAATTACTATTCCTGCAAGAATAGTTGGTCTGTTAAATTGGTAAAAAAAATAAATAAAAAATAAATAAAAAAATAATAATATTATGATTGGTTGGCTAGACAGTTCTAATGGACTAAAACTTGAAAACATCTTCATATTTAAACTCAAAATCTCTCTAACAACCTAAATATAAATACATGTAGAAATTAATTTCATTAATGAAAGTCATGGGTATTACACATTTACAGATAATGAATCTGTTATTTCTTTTAAGAAATCTAGAAGTAATACCAATACGATATTTAACCATGTTGTGTGTGAGAAGCATATTTTTGTATGGGGTAAGATAAAAATGTTGATGCATTCTACTAATGTCAAACTTATACTAGAATCACCAAATATTTGATAGGAAATAATCATAATGTAGTTAGAATGTTTAAGTAATATGAGAAAAATATAAATCGTGTTGGAATTAAAAATATGGAATTTTGATTATAAGGAAAGATACTGAATTAAGTGATGATCGTCATAGAAAACAATTTGACTACATAACAGTATAGTTTTTCGCATTTTATCTGGCCTTAAACTTCATTCATCTAAATGTTATAAATGTCCAGCTACTTGTAAACTGATGAACCAATTTGAAACAGATAATCTGATCTGAAAATCTGAACAGCTCCTGATAACCTGATCTGTTTTACAGATCAGCTGCCTGACAACCTGATCTGAAAACTAGATCAACTCCTGATAAGCTGATCTGAAAACCAGACCAGCTCCTGATAAGCTGATCTGAAAACCAGATCAGGTCCTGAAAAGCTGATCTGAAAACCAGATCAGGTCCTAAAAAGCTGATCTGAAAACCAGACCAGGTCCTGAAAAGCTGATCTGAAAACCAGATCAGGTCCTGAAAAGCTGATCTGAAAACCAGACCAGGTCCTGAAAAGCTGATCTGAAAACCAGATCAGGTCCTGATAAGCTGATCTGAAAACCAGATCAGGTCCTTATAAGCTGATCTGAAAACCAGATCAGGTCCTGATAAGCTGATCTGAAAACCAGACCAGCTCCTGATAAGCTGTTCTGAAAACCAGACCAGCTCCTGATAAGATGATCTGAAAACCAGACCAGCTCATGATAAGCTGATCTGAAAACCAGACCAGCTCCTGATAAGCTGATCTGATAGCTGATACCTGATCTAATAGCTGATACCTTTTATTTGCTATTATTAAACATGGATGAGAAAATTTTAAAATAGTTGGTGTTGACAAGAAATGTCTTGAAGAAAAACTTCGTAGTATAAAAACTGGTGAAATAGATACACGTAAAGAACTAAGAGATATATTTGATCCTATAACAGAACCTCTCAAAGAATTCATGAATAGTTCTAAAAATATTGACAGAATACACAAGAAAGAACAAAGTAAAAACAATATAGAATCTGAAAATAGTACAAGTTTAAAGTCTGAAAAACCATCACTCAAGATAGAGACAAGTTAAAGAAACTTTCAAAAGGAACAATATTTGATAATACCATCTTATTTAATGATGCTAATACTGAGAATGATTATGACGATGAAGAAGAAGAAGATGATTTTTACTCACGGCCTTCCAACATCGAAGATGCTTATATTGACTTATTAGTCTGGGAAGGATGAAATGAATTAGATACAAACTATGACTCACATAAAGACTTCAATAATGAGTGGAAATTTGGTGATAGAAATCTAAAACTGAATAAAGATAAAATACAAGTTGATGATCAAATATGGGGCTTAAAAGTGGGTTTATTTTCTTTAATGATTGATAAAACGTGAAAATAGTATGACAAATTTGATTTTGAAAACTAAATAAAATATATAATTTCTACCAATGTATACAATGCTCACTGACGGTGAACAATGTTATCAGTAAATTGTTTCTGGAAACTCAAATCGAGAAACTAAAGGATGAATTAATAAGTGGAGTGTGAAATAAAGTTAACGATAGAAGATAGGTATAAAATTGAAAAAGACATTCTAAAAATTAAATCATCTTTTGACAAACAAATTGAAGAGCTGAGCGATAAAATTTATAGATTGGAAAATTAACTACATTTTAGTATAAATATCTGAAAATGTATCAAGTAGATCACAACACTCGCTAAAAAACTGTAAAACAACTCAATGTCCTTAAAAAGAAATTTAGTAAACGTAATCCATAATAAATTTATAAAATTGTTTGTCTATTGTAGTGATGTAATGAATGGAATAGATGATCTTTTATGGAGCTGATTTAGGTGAACTGGGTAGCTATTCTAGAGAAAATAGAAATTATTGATTTTTTGCTGACTGTAACTGACACAATCTCAAAATTTATATTGTGAGTATCGTTGAAAATAAAAGCTGCACTCGAAAAAAACCAAGGCAATGGAAAATATTTTTGAAATGATATGAGTATCAAAACAAAAAAATACATATAGATGTTGGTAAAGAATTTTTAATAAACACTGCAAAATTCATGTATAAACAGGATTAAAAATTTCATAATATGAAAGCATCAATAGTAGAATAAATTAATAGATCATTAAAAGGAATTATGTGTTAAGAATTTAGCTATAATGGTTCATATAAGTGGATTGATATACACAAAGATTTACTTAATGCCTACAATAGAAAAGTTCACCACATCATTAAAATATTTGCGATTAAAGTTAACTCAACGAATGAGAAAAAGGTGCAAAATACAGTATACAGTAATTTGAAGAGGTACAAAATGTTGAAATTCAATGAAAATATAAATAAAATTAAAAAGGATAAATCTAATTTGTATTGGTTTTTTGAAGGATTGATTAGGAATTTTAGGTCTCAGGGAAGATAAATAGCTTAATATACTAGAATTCTCTAAACTTGATGGTCTGTATGAAATATTGTGAAAACTTAAGAGTTCAAAATATTCAGCAACACATCATATTATCACTTTTTGTAGTAAAAGGTGTACATTTTCCATTTCGAAAGCTCTAGCACACCAGTAGTAGGGAACTGCCAATCCTGGCGCCGATTAAAATTGTGAAATTTGGGTAATTAAAATTTGAAATTTGAGAATTTCAGTACAAAATTTTAAAATTTGGGTAATTAAAATTTTAAAATTTTAAAATTCTTGGAAATTTGTGAAATTTGATACCCTACGAGGGTGGATCAATAAGTCCGTCCAACTTTTTGTTTACATAAGGAATTTTTTGTTTACATAAGGGGCTTTGTTTGTTTAATACATACGAGGGTGGTTTAATAAGTCCAGTTTTTTATGACCGTGGGAATTTATATGTATGTTTGGATTAAGGGGTTTCATAAGATTAAGATTTCATAAGTATATATGCCGAAGGGAAAATCATGAAATGATTTTTCCTAATACTAATGGGGGTGAAATAGTGAAAATTTATTTTTCTTAGTGCCTACGGCAATATATGAATATTTTTCCTAATGCCTACGGCAATATATGAATTTTTTTTCAAATGCCTACGGCAAAACATGATTGTTATTTTTTCCAAATGCCGACGGCAAAACATGATTATTATATTTTCCAAATGCCGACGGCAAAACATGATTATTATTTTCTAATACCAAAGGGAAAATTGCCAGTGTTGCCAGACTGTATAAATTTGTTATCGTAATACTATATCAGTAATATCAGAGAAAATATTTATTTATGTGTTCACATGTATGTGAACACCCATACTTGTGTTCACATGTATGTGAACACCCATACTTGTGTGTGGGGGGTCCAGCTTGATAGTCGCGGGTAATTTAATATTTTGTGTGTTTGTTTAAGAAATATGTGTGCATGTATGAATGTGTGATCGTGGGTACTTGTGCGTGGAATATTTTGTAGAATACATATATATTTTGCAACGTAATTATTTTCTTTGTCTACGATTATTTTAAAGCAGCAAACTAAGTACACTCAACAGCAGAGAAACAAAAACCAAGAATTTGCAAGTAAGCAAAAAAGTTAATTTCTCCTTCTCCCCACTTCCTTCTCTTTCCTTTATGTAGTTTTTATTTGAAATAAGAAAACACATTTTATTTCATTTTATTTTTTATACATTTATTGTTTAAAATTTTATAAAATTTTATAATAATACATACATTCATATTTTAAAAAGTGAAAAAGTTTAATTAAAGCAAGACATTTCTTTTGTTAGTAAAATAGCATTTTTTAGTGCGCAAGCACCAAATTTATGATAATTACAATAAAAATATTCTGGATACTTGATTTCCATTTGTTTAAAGTTGATGCAGCCTATATCCTCAACGTTAAAAATTTTTCGGCATAAAATTTTTTCCAACCATCGTCTTTTTTCTTCACCTTTTACATAAATTTTAGAACATCTTGCGTTGGCTTTTATAAAATTGCAAACGCTTTGAAATGAAACTGATCCAGCAGTCCAGCTTAGGTGATGATAGTTTTTTGTTAGCCACTTTGCTTCTCTTTGCTTTTCTATTGATAAGCATTTGATATCAAATGGGGGTTTTATAATGAAATTGTTATATTCATAATTGTTGAAAACAATTGCTACTTCTTTTGCGATGAAATCATTTGAATTATTTTTGAAACCTTGTACGTCTATGAAAATTATGTTGTTTTCCATATTAGTCAATTCATAAGACTTTTCGCACTTGTCCTTTGATAGGTACATATTCTAATATACGATCATGAATAAGAATGCAGTAAGCTGATGTTTTTGCTCCAATATTAGTTGCTGTTTCAAATTCTATTTTTATATCAATCGGTCCATTATTGAGTGATTCATTCTGATGACTGACATCTACTACAATAATAGGAGCTTTTGTCTTAAACTCTGATGCAGTTAGAAGCGGTTGAGATTCTTTCATATAGTAGCTTTGTTGAAATCTTAGATACATATCATATAGAATTGCATATCGTTCATTTTTGAACTTTATGTTAAGATCATCATATGGATATGAGACTGAATTTAAATGTACTTTTAAATTAGTCAAATCACAATGAACAAACTTATTTTCTTGTTGAAAAGCAATCAATACAAAACGAGGGCGTTCTCTATTTGCAGCTAGTTTAACATTCCAAATATGGCTAGTTCCCATATTTAATTGTGGATTGACATGACAATCCCAACTGCGAAATGCCATAGGTATAGAAGCACCATTGTTAATAATTTTAATCATATTCAATTTGCTAAAGTCGGATAATTGTACATGTGGGATTCTCCATGAGATTAGTGAAATTGTAAGTTTAGCTTTTTTAGTAGAAACACTCGAGCGTACAAGATCTTCGTCGTTCTTATTGCGCAAGAGTATCAATTCATGTTTTCCATTTAGTATAACTTTGTTGTAGTCTTCAGCGAATCCTAGAAGCATTTTTAGAGGTACATAGAAATTGAAAAAGCCATTTACAAGAGTGACATCGTCAATTTTGTTCCATCCAGCATTTTGCATCACGTTGCTTTCTGTTGGTGACATAGAAACCAAATTTTTTATGGTGCTTGTGGCTCCTAAATATCTTGTATGATCAATTTCAATTCCATTGAGCTCATAGCGAATTTCATCAAATAGATATGCCACAAAGTTGTTTTTTAATATAAAGTTGTCCGATGATGAAGAAGATTTAGAGTTATTATCATCAGCAACAAAACCTTCTACATAAATGTAGCTTTCACTGGGTAGCACATACAAATCTTGATTTTGTATTGAAATTCGAATTTCATCATTATTGTTGTAAGATTGTAAGTATGGTACATATGTATGATAGTCCTTTTTGATTATATTCTCATCAGACAAGGGCTTATCTAAGACATCTATTATTGAACTCATTTTGTCTTCAATTTAAAATTCAAGGACTTTAGAAAATTTTTATTTGATGTTGTTAATGCTTTTTGTTGTACTGGTCGCTTTAATGTTGATGTTGTTCTTGCTGCTATATTTTTCAATGTATTTGTGTTGTATATTAGCATTATTTAGTTGGCCTTAAATGTATTCGTATTGTAATTTCCTCTCCTCGGAAATTAATTAAATCACCGTGTTGATCAACTACGCGCAGCGCTAGTGAACTTATCTCTCTGGTGTTCACAGGTAAATAGATGAGATTTCTTGGAACCTCATCTATTTTATAGCCTGGAGGCACATTAATCGGAAATTCATGAAGTGTATGCGATTTGGAGCTATTCATATATGTGTTAATAGCGATACTACTTTCAACTCGCAAGAGATTTACTTTAAAAATATTAACTGGAAGATCTGAATAATAATATTGGTTTGGTGTTAGGATTTTGCTATTGAATCCTAAAAGTTTTCCAATTGTATTGTCTTTATTAAAATATACAGTATCCTTGGAACTATTAACTTTAACTTGCATTGTATTGTTATTAGCTTCAATAAAAATCTTATTTGCTGGACAGAGTAGTTTGTATTGCTCTTCTATAAAATCAACTATATCATTTAGTTCGTAAGATCCAATTGGTATTTCTATTGTATATTCTCCTATATGAAACATATTGTTGTAGGTGTCTACATTTGGAATACTGTTGTATGAATGAAAATCAGTTAGAGCACACTCATATGCATCATGTAATTCAATAGGAGGAAAGTAACTAGCAGATAATTCTGATGAGTTAGAGCTCAGAGTAAGTGTTATTGACATTATAACAGACTGATTACAATTAAATAAAGTTTAGTAGACAGTATGGTTTATAAGCATAATTTACATATTTATTTCATTTTCTTATTTTAAAATTAACATTTGTTTCTTAATATTAATGCTATTATTGTTTTGCTATGATGTTGTTGTTGATTTAGTTTTTCTTTCATCTATAATATTTCATCTTTACTTATCCAAGAATTGTGTTGATTAGAAAATCCCAGCCATTTAACATATACCTCCTTCCCTTTAATTTTAAGCACCTTTTCAACTAGATATGTATTTGGAAATCTGGTTTTTGAAAGTTCGTCAGTATAGAATCCACCTTTAATAGGATTACCAAGATAGTCTTCTAATATGTATGTTGCAGGATTTGTATTTTGAACTCTTGTAATTGTAAAAATTTCTGTAGTCCAATTTGGAGTATAACCTTTTTCAAATGTATGCTTATATTTGCTTATGCGTACATGATCTCCTACATTAAATTTTGACATTTTATACATTTTCATATGACTGTATACTGTATTTAGCAGCTTTTCCTCATTTGTTGAGTTGACTTTAATTGGAGGCATTTTAATGGTACGATGAACTTTTCTATTGTAGGTATTAAGTAAATCTTTGTATATATCAATCCACTTATAAGAACCATTATAGCTAAATTCTTTCCACATCATTCCTTTTAGTGTTCTATTAAATCGTTCTACTATTGATGCTTTCATAATGCTATATGTTGAGTAGTGATTAATGTTGTATTTATGCATTAATTTTTCAAAGTGTTTGTTGAAAAATTCTTTACCATCATCTGTTTGTATGTTTTTTGGTATTCGCCCCAATTCAAAAATATTTTCCATTGCGTTAGTTGTTTCAAGTGCAGTTTTTGTTTTTAGCGGTACTGCCCATGCAAATTTTGAGAATGTGTCAATTATAGTCAGCAAAAATCGATAATTTCTATTTTCTTTAGAATAGTTCCCCATTTCAACTAAATCAGCTTGCCAAAGATCATCTATTCCTTTCATTATAACTCTGCGACGCACAAAATGTTTTCGTGCTTGCTTATGGAGTTCGTTTACTAAATTTCTTTTTGAAGACATTAAGTTGTTTTTAGAGATTTTTTGGAGAGTGTTGTGATCTAGTTGAAGCACTTTCAGCTATTGATACAAACATGTAATTTTCTAATCTATAAATTTTCTCATTAAGCTGTTCAATTTGTTCTTCAAAGGATGTTTTAATTTTTAGAATATCTTTTTCAATTTTATAATTTTCTTCTATATCTAATTTTGTTTCGCGATGTAGATCCTCAATTTGCATTTGAATATTTTCTTGAATTATAGTACTGTCTCTCTTAAAGTATGCTAATAATTTCTCTTCTAGTTTTTCGATTTGAGTTTGCAGAAACAATTTATTGATAACATCGTTTTCCTCCACAGCTTTTGCAACATTTTTGATCCTTTTGTTTTGGACATCAATGTTGTTGTTCGTATCCACAAAGAACCCCAGCAGTTTAGGTGCATTTTTCAAAGAAACTATGTTGCTAGTATCGTTTAAATAATGTCCAAATTTATCAACAGACATGCTTTATATACTTTATTAAAGTTAATGTATTATATTAGCTTCACGTAGTTCTTCAATAATTGATATAATCTCGTTATTGTGATTATTATGACCTGCAGCTTGTGATGCGAGCAGTAGTCGAAGTCGATCTACTAGCTCATTTGGATCATCCCAGTATATATAGTTGGGCTTATGGGTGTTAAATTCCATCATTCCATCACCTAAATAGCTACCTTTATGCTTAGATCCTGTTGATTCGGGTAAATTATCCTGGTTTTTCTCGTCAATAAATTTCTTAATAATATGTTTATATTTATATCCTCTAGTACCCTTAATTTGACCATCAGGCTTATAGTCTCTTCTATATGCATTAGTAGTAATTAAAATCTTTTTATAGATTTCGAGTTCAAATTTATCATAATTTTTTGGTATTTTATAAAACATTAGAGAAAATAGTCCAGGTGTTAGAGCCCATATTTGACCACCAACTTGTATTTTATGTTCACTAAGTGTAAGTTTACTATCACCAAATTTCCATTCATTATTGAAATCTTTATGTGGACCATAGTTTGTATCTAATTCATTTCTTCCTTCCAAGACTGATAAATCAGTATAAGTATCTTCTGTATTGGAAGTTTGTGAGTAAAAATCATCTTCATCATCATCGTCATCATCATCATTTTTAGAATTAGTATCATTAAATAAGGTGGTATTATCAAATATTGTTCCTTCTGCTAGTTTCTTTGGTGTACTTGTCTCTATCTTGAGTGATGGTTTTTCAGACTTTAAACTTGTATTATTTTCAAATTCTGTCTTCATTTTATTTTCTTCTTTAATGGGAATTCTTTTAATTTTCTTAGAACTATTTATGAATTCTTTCAGTGGTTCTGTTATAGGTTTAAATGTATCTCTTAGTTGTTCACGTGTATCTATTTCACCAGTTTTTATACTACGAAGCTTTTTCTTCAAGACATTTCTTGTCAACACCAACTGTTTTAAAATTTTCTCATCCATGTTTAATAAATAAAAGGTATCAGCTATTAGATGAGGTATCAGCTATTAGATCAGCTATCAGCTATCAGATCAGCTTATCAGGAGCTGGTCTGGTTTTCAGATCAGCTTATCAGGAGCTGGTCTGGTTTTCAGATCAGGTTATCAGGAGCTGATCTGGTTTTCAGATCAGCTTTTCAGGACCTGGTCTGGTTTTCAGATCAGCTTTTCAGGACCTGGTCTGGTTTTCAGATCAGCTTTTTAGGACCTGGTCTGGTTTTCAGATCAGCTTTTCAGGACCTGGTCTGGTTTTCAGATCAGCTTTTTAGGACCTGGTCTGGTTTTCAGATCAGCTTTTCAGGACCTGGTCTGGTTTTCAGATCAGCTTTTTAGGACCTGGTCTGGTTTTCAGATCAGCTTTTCAGGACCTGGTCTGGTTTTCAGATCAGCTTTTCAGGACCTGGTCTGGTTTTCAGATCAGCTTTTCAGGACCTGGTCTGGTTTTCAGATCAGCTTTTTAGGACCTGGTCTGGTTTTCAGATCAGCTTTTCAGGACCTGGTCTGGTTTTCAGATCAGCTTTTTAGGACCTGGTCTGGTTTTCAGATCAGCTTATCAGTACCTGGTCTGGTTTTCAGATCAGGTTATCAGGTATCAAATCAGCTTATTAGGTAGCTGGTCTGGTTTTCAGATCAGCTTATCAGGTATCAGATGAGGTTATAGCAAATAGATGTATCAAGCTTAAAGTTAGATTAATAACTAAAGTAAATGTTTATGAAGAGTAGTTTATATAGTTATGAAATAGTCAAATTGCTTTCTGTAGCGTCCATCATTTAATTCATTATCTTTGCTAATCACCAAAAATCCATATTTATCCTTCCAACACTCTCGACAAATCTCATGAAACTTTTCATAACTCATATCGCCACCAACATGATCTCTATAAACATGCTTCATATTTGTCTCATCTTGTTTAAACATTATAATAACATTGGCATTGTCTCTTATTAAATGCTTGGGAATTCTAGTATAAGTTTGACACAAGTAGAATGAATCGACATCCCTATGTCGCCCCATACAAAAATATGTACGTATATTATTCTGCTTTTCACATGCAACATCATCAAATATCATAATGGAATTAGTTTTAGCTTCGTCAGGTGGAATAACTGATTCATTATCTGTAAATGTATAATATCCCATTCCTTTAATTGGTGAAATTAGTTTTTTCAGGTATTCATATTTGGGTTGATATAGAGATTTTGAGTATAAATAGATGTTTTCAAACTTGAGTCCATTAGGACTTTCTAGTAAGCCAATCATAACATTAGTCTTTCCACAATTGGATGGTCCAACTATTAGAGCACGAATAGAATTTGGTAAGAGGGGGCTATGCTTTATTTTTGAAGTGATGTTGACTGAATCGTCAATATTACGAACTAAAATATTTTTATGTTGTTTCACTAACTGCATTTTTGTAACTAAATACATTTTATAAATGTTACCTCTTATTATAGAAAAAATTAGATAATATGGTTATACGATATCAGAAAACGTTTAGTCATAAAAACACCTTCGTTGGAGGAGGTATAGTAGATAAAATAATAAACTCTCTACCTGTTGAGCTTCATCTTCCGGGGTATCAGTACTGTGGACCTGGAACAAAACTACAAAAACGTTTAAATCGAGGTGACAAAGGTATTAACTTATTGGACTCTGCTTGTAAAAATCACGATATTGCGTATTCAAAAAATAAGGATTTAAGTACTAGACATAAAGCTGATAAAATACTTGAAAATTCAGCTTGGAATCGAGTTTTAGCAAAAGACAGTAGTCTTGCAGAAAAATCATTTGCATATATGGTTACTAACGCAATGAAAACCAAAACTAAATTTGGTATGGGTGTGGAGAAAAAGAAAAATGTTAAAAAGAACAAGCCAAATGATAAAAAACTGTTTAGAACATCAATTAGAGCTGCAACAAAAATACTAAAGAAGGAAAAACCATTAGATATTAACTCAGCTATTAAAATTGCACGAAAAACTATCAACAAATCATTAAAAGGAAGAAAGTCTCAAATTGTAGTTCCACGTGTAATACGTGTTCCAAAAATCGGTGGTTTTTTACCTCTAATACCGATTTTAACTGCTCTGGGTGCAATTGGTAGTCTAACAACTGGAGGTGCTGCTATAGCTAAAGCTGTAAATGCAACAAAGAATGCAAAAAATCAACTTGATGAAGCAACTAGACATAATAAAGCGATGGAATCTATAGCAGTTGGAAAAGGACTTTACTTAAAACCATATAAAAAAGGTTATGGTTTAGTTCACAAAGAGGAATCAAAAAACTCTTAAAGATGCTGCCCAACAGACCACTATCTGATGTGGACCTAAACCGTTTCTCTATAAAAATTCCATATTTTAGAGGAGTTTTCATGTTGAATACTCTACCAAAACGAACAAAGAAAATTGAATGTGGAATAATCAACTTAGATGTATCAACAGGACCTGGTACACATTGGGTAGCATACTATAAAAACAACAATGAAAAAGAATATTTCGACAGCTTTGGAAACTTACAACCTCCTTGGGAAGTAGTCAAATATCTTGGTGCAAATATAAAATACAACTATAATCAGCATCAGAATTTCAATACATTTACCTGTGGACATTTATGTCTTAAATTTCTTTATGAAATAACTGAAAATATTAAATAAAACACAAAAATTTATATTTTACAAAACTCTTTAATGTCTTTTTATTCATAATTTAAAATACATAATTAATATATTATTGCCAAACAGGAAATTGGGAATTTTGAATTAGAAATTCACTCAGCTCACTCTCGACAATTAGGTTTTCTTCACCTTCTCTACTTAGGCAATATGATCCGCTTGAGAGATCTTTGATATCGTCATCAGTTAAAATATTATATCGTTTCGGCAGGAACATTATGTGTTTATTCATTTCAACTTTTAGGGTTGGTCCATATTTAGTTGTTACACGTAACACATTTCTAATAGTATATTTCGTTGAAGAATCAAGCTCCTTTACGTGGATTAAAGTTTTGTTATTTAGAGCATTAAATTTTGCAATTAGATTTGTTGTGGAGTCCATTTTTTTATTTTTTATATTTTATTTAGATACTTCTTGTTACTCTGAATGTTTAACTGGAAATGATCTTAAAAGTAGCGATGATGACTTCAAAAAGGCTAATCGAAAATAATTATGGTGAAATAGTGAATAAGTGGGGGATAGTGATAGACAGAAAGAGATAGTTATAGAGAGAAAACGGTTAGAGAGAGATAGAGTAGTAAAAAAGAAATATGGAATAGAGAGAAAAGGGTTAGAGAGAGATAGAGTGCTAAAAAGAAATATGACATAGAGATGATAGTATAGATATTTTAAAGACCATATAGATATTTTAAAAATTTACAGAACAAATTAGTCTTAAAGGAACCTTCCAACATTCATCATCATTCATTCATCAGCAAATAAAATGAGCCAAATTAGACGTACTCTTAATCAATTTATAACAGATTTTGAAAGCTTCAGGCTTTTTGATCATTGGGAGATGATAAGATGTTTCCAAAATATGCTGGATGAGAATGAAGAATATGGTGTCATGGAAGATGAAGACAACACTGAAGGACACTTCCCCAGCTGTCCTTGGTATCATCCTGAGTGTGAGGAGGGACCTGATACTTGCAGATGTACCATATATTTTTTAAGAAAAAATATACTAGAACATCTAATAATTGGCTATTACGAAATGTTTCCATCATTATAAATAAATTAAATAAAAATGAAATTGAATTGTATAAATAATAAAATAAAAACGAAATTAAATTGTATAAATAATAAAATAAAATAAAATTGAATTATAAAAATATTCCTTGATTTGTATTATTTTTTTCTAAAGGAAAACTAGGAATCATCTGTTCGAATATAAAATAACAGAAACTTGTATGTAGTGAAAAATATGAGGATTTATCCGAGTATCTAAATTATTTCTCTTTATGAAAATATCTAATGGAATTTCATATTGTGAAATTCAATTTCTCTTGTGCAGAATCTCTCAAAGAAAACAAGACTGTGCATGTTTAAGTGACCTGAAAACAAGACTGTGCATGTTTAAGCGACATGAAAACAAGAATTTGCAAATAAGCAAAAAACAAAAATTTTTGATCCAACGAAGTAAAGTCAATAAAGAAATAAAAAAAACCACTCACATTTTCCATTCTTTTTTCAATAGTTTATTTACAATAACTTTTCTTAATAAATAGAATTTAAATACAATAATATTTCTTAGACTTTTTTTACATTCATTTTAACAACAATACAATAATTTTTCTTAATAAATAAGATTTTATATACATCAATTTTTCTGATTAAATAGGATATAAATACAATATTTTTTCTTATTAACTAAGATATTATATACAACAATTTTTCTTAATAAATAGGATTTTATATACAATATTTTTTCTTAACTAATTAACTAAGATTTTCTTGCATTTTAGCAATCTCATCTAGCAACATGTCAAGTTCGTATTCAGGGTTAGTTTCCTTAATACGAAAATGATACCATGCATAAGTGTTTATATTATTTGATCTAATTTTTCTCTTATCATCTCCATAGCTTAATACTACCTTATTTAATTCGCTAGTATATAATTGATGTAGCTTAGATTTAAATGTTAACATACTATCATATACATTAATCTTATTAAATAGGCAATTCTTATATGTAGCTAAACTATATTTATCTAATATGGCTCTCTTTACCCCCTTCGATTTTTTAATATCATCTTGGTTTTCTACGCTAAATGAATACATTTTTGAGCGCAGCCCAACAAACTCTGTCATTATCTTACCGCAATTTTCATCCTTCATCATACCAATTACTTTTTTATTTACTATTGGGAAATTATAAATATTGTCTGTAGGGTAGTCCGATGTGTCAAATTGTTCATGTATGTCATTTTTTATGTCAGCGTAAAAGTCGTCAGTCTTTATTGAATATATAAAAGAGTCAGTATCCATATAGTTTAATGAGAGGTTTGTCTTAAACTTAGGTTGCATGTACCCGTAATGGAAATTATACATTTTCCATTTTGACAGCTCGAGTACACAAAATCCTAAGTAAATTGGTTTATTGTAGCAGGTTTTGACTCTAGTCATTTCGATTGCTACAAGATCTTCAGAAAATATAGATAAACTATGAAAATTTGGTTTTGATATCCAATCTTGGGCTCCTAAATGATTGCAATTCGTCCTCTCCCAATTATTAACAATTTTAACATCTCTCCTCTTATCCACATTTTCCATGGTTTTACCATACACTGCATTATTAAGTAGTTTGAAAAAATTTTTTTCAAAAGCATTTTTAGCAGTGGCTCTATGTCTGGTATTTAGGTCAATATAGCCTTTTAACCATGGAGATTGTTTAAATGCTAGAATACGATGAGTTTTCTTTAAAACTAAACCATATTCTAAGCACTGTTTTAGAACTCTAAAGTGTATCACATATGATTGCTTTGTAGAGAAATCGGTTATCAACTTGCTATACTTCGCTTGCATAGGTTTCTTATTTTCAGCGCAAAAAGGAAGATCATTATGCAAGTCGTGTAAATGAGAGGGATAATCCAACGTAACCTCATAAATATAACCGTCTGTTCCATTATCAGCTATGCTGTTTGGATCCAGATTCAACTCGTCTTGTGATAACCATCTGAACCCACCATGAGGAAGATATTCCGACATCGCCCATCCATACAAATTGTTAGCGTCTAAATAGACGAGAAATTCTGAGGGCTTTTCTTTGTCGAAATCTTGCAAATATTTATTATTTGCTTTCGAATATCTTTGACTACACTGTACTATCCCCCCACGTATACCTTTTTTCATAAAATTGTACATGTCTATGTCTGTCAATAATTCTAATTCAATTTTTGTATATTTGAGCATTGCATCCCAGGAAAGGCCAGGTGCTGTATAATACTGGCAAGGATCGAGCTCATAAATACCCTTACAAACTTTTCTAAAGTTCTCGAAAATATCTGTCAGTAAGAGGACGTCTGTTTTTAAGTAAAGTTCCATGTAATCTTTCATTGTTTCACAACCAAAAGTATTCCATACCTCTACAGCATGTGAGTATTCCTCTAAAGAACACTCTTTATTATTCAACTTATTAAAAAAATCACTGCGTGAAGGCAGCTGGCATTCATCTAATTTTTCGAATGAATTTAGGTACTCATATGGGAAAATACCTTTTTTCTTAATAAGCTGAAATTCTTTTTCTGATTGAAATAAGGACCTTATAGTGCTGAAATCATTATCCGACAAATTGCAGGCTAATGATTCCAAACTCTCAGCCATAAAGCGTATAGTATCAAGAAATCTTATTTCAAGCTTATGGCCATCACTCATTTCTGAGAATTGGGAGAGGGATATATAAAGTTCCTTATTGAGAGGGAGTACTTTCAGTTGCAATGAAATTTCACCTAATTCTTTAATGAAAAGATGTGAGTCATAATTTGAATAATTGTGGAAGTAAACTGGTATAAATTTGGGAATTTGGTAATTTAAATTACATTTATTGTGGGCTGCGCCTCTAAATTTGCCACTAATGTGGCAGTGATCTCTAACACGATCTTTGCCTAAAAATTTTTGGCAAATATGGCAATTCACCGCACTATAAAAATTATAAGTATCTGAAGGGGATAAAGTATCCATTTGTCTATTGTTAACTAAATAGTTATTATATATATCTTCACAATCCTTAATTAAATATTCTACAAATTTTTTGGAGGCATCTTCCCCCGTATATATTCTAAGCTTATCTAAATTATTACTATGCATACACTTAATAAAATAACTAAAGGCACAAGGTGTGTGCTTTTTTATTAAATTTGTTTTACTACTTACACTATTACTTATATCCTCTAATACGCATTCAAAGTCTGCGTAAATAACAAAAGGGACATCCATTTTTCGTTGATGTCCCTTAAAACTAAGAATGGCATCCTCACCTGATGGCATAGTTGTGACTATCTTCCCACATTCCTCCTTATGAGTATTCATGATGGTGTCCGTATGAGTATATTGGAGACAGCTATTGCAGAAGTGTAGTTTGTGTCCATTCTGTGTTAGCTGATTCCGTAAAAGTCTGTAAATAATAAAAAGTAAAATAAAAGTTTATAAGTAAAACGTATATATTATAAAATATATAAAAGAAGTATATGTATCATTAAATTAAAGTGTAGTATAATTTTTTAACTTACTTTGATATGTTCTTTATCAAAATGTAGTGATGAACTTCACCATTTTCCAAAAGCAACAAGTTTACATGACTAATTTTCTCGTCTTTGGTGATATAGTAAGGACCAATAATCTGATTGGCCCCCTCATCATAGCCAAATACATTAACACTTATTGCTGGATTGTTCACCTCAAACTCTTTGATTTTGTTTAATTCTAATGGGAAGCGTAAATTTTTGAAATTTAGCGCTACACCATTTCGCGTAACAATCGTCTCTGCAGCAATGTCTTGAATATTATAAGAACTGCAACGTTCTTGATTGTATTGGGTTGTATCCATGGCAGCAATCATACACCACTTGAAACAAAATTCATCATCGTTTTGTATATTGATGCAAGCTTTTTTTATCGCTAATTTTTGAGGTGTGGATATCCAGTTCGATCCTTTGACGAGCGAAGATTTGTTGATGTTGATTTCTGCTCGGACTATGCGTGACAAAGTCCAACCAGAATCTCGCTCTTCAAATTCGGACATTTTGGTTGAAATCTCCTCAACCTGCTTACGGAATAATTCTTCAATGCTATCTGCCCTCGTCAGCAAACTCATTTTGGCTACATGTGATATTATGCACAACTCCAATTCTTCTCCAACAATTTTTATATACTCCGCCACAATACTCACATGAAATTTAATTATTGAATGCTTACTTAAATTCACTTGAAGTCGCTCCATAAAAACATTTTTATTTTCTTCAACAAATTCTTCCAACAGAAGTTGGTCTTTTTTGTTTAAAATTGCATAAGTGGCAATATGGTTTTTGAATGCTTTAGATATTTTATAATATCGCACATTCGCTTCTACTTCATCTGTTTTAGCATGCGAAGTATTCATTGGAGTTGGCAGAGTTTTTTCTCTTCTTTCTTCTACTTCTCCATCACTTTCCGGTAAGCTTATGTCCATAGCATCGTCGAATAAATTACCTCCAAGGATACCCACACCCTGTTGTTGAGCTTGTTGTTGTTGTTGTTGTTGAGCTTGATGTTGATGATCTTGTTGTTGATGCTGGTACTCTTGTTGATGATAATTAAGAGGCTGCCATTGCATCACATTGGGATTATAATTGTATCCCAAAAACTGATTATTCCATGGCATACCGTATTGTTGAAAATTTAATGGTAACTGATATTGAGGATACTGAAGAGAAGGATATTGTTGATGAATAAATGATGATGATGGATTTTGGTGATTTTGAAGAGATGTCTGCGGTAGCTCTGGATTTATGCCCCGGCTTACGACCACTTGATTCTGTACACTATGGTTTTTAACATGCTCCAAAAAGGACTTTTGGTATTTGTATACCTTATTACATGTATTACACTGATAACCTGATGAACTCATTTTTAATTATTTTATTATTATTTCACTTTAACACAATTGCTGATGATACTTCTTGTAAATACAATAACGTACTGATATGTTGGTTAGAAATGTTGGCGTATTTATACTAAAATTAGAAGCAGTATCCTTGCAGCATCCAAAAATTTTACTTTTTGTTTCTCTGCTGCTGACTGTACTTAGTTTGCTGCTTTAAAATAATCGTAGCCAAAGAAAATGACTACCTTGCAAAATATATATGTATTCTACAAAATATTCCACGCACAAGTACCCACGATCACACATTCATACATGCACACATACATGCACACATACATATACATACATACATACATCCATACATATACACACATACATACATACATACATACATACATACATACATACATACATACATACATACATACATACACATACATACATACATACATACATACACATACATACATACATACATATTTCTTAAACAAACACACAAAATATTAAATTACCCGCGACTATCAAGCTGGACCCCCCACACACAAGTATGGGTGTTCACATACATGTGAACACAAGTATGGGTGTTCACATACATGTGAACACATAAATAAATATTTTCTCTGATATTACTGATATAGTATTACGATAACAAATTTATACAGTCTGGCAACACTGGCAATTTTCCCTTTGGTATTAGAAAATAATAATCATGTTTTGCCGTCGGCATTTGGAAAATATAATAATCATGTTTTGCCGTCGGCATTTGGAAAAAATAACAATCATGTTTTGCCGTAGGCATTTGAAAAAAAATTCATATATTGCCGTAGGCATTAGGAAAAATATTCATATATTGCCGTAGGCACTAAGAAAAATAAATTTTCACTATTTCACCCCCATTAGTATTAGGAAAAATCATTTCATGATTTTCCCTTCGGCATATATACTTATGAAATCTTAATCTTATGAAACCCCTTAATCCACCCCACAAACATACACACATACAAATTCCCACGGTCATAAAAAACTGGACTTATTAAACCACCCTCGTATGTATTAAACAAACAAAGCCCCTTATGTAAACAAAAAATTCCTTATGTAAACAAAAAGTTGGACGGACTTATTGATCCACCCTCGTAGGGTATCAAATTTCACAAATTTCCAAGAATTTTAAAATTTTAAAATTTTAATTACCCAAATTTTAAAATTTTGTACTGAAATTCTCAAATTTCAAATTTTAATTACCCAAATTTCACAATTTTAATCGGCGCCAGGATTGGCAGTTCCCTACTACTCACACCAAATTTTAAAGTGTGAATATGGTTATTATAAAAGATATTCACTTTGTTCATTTCTAGATAAACTAAGAAAATTGGATTTTGATATCCAATCTTTAACAATGTACATGTGTATGAATGGGTATCAAACAAACTTACTAAATAAATACAGACTTCAACTAGAATCATGCTAAGGGATGCATAAATTGTAAAATGGAATGTAAACAGATCTTACTTTATATCTGTATCTGTATGAGTATGAAATAAATTTACCGAGAAAAATATTGGAAGCATGCCGAGGCATGTATGATTTAAAAAAATTCCTGACATCATACTTTTATAAGTACAGAAATTTTAAGAGTTTGTGGCAAATGAAATACATACATACATATGTATCTACTTTGTTAAAAATTCAAAAGAGTGAATTCGTAATTCTAATTGTATAGATTTTTAGTTGAAACACCACTAAATGTCGGACTCTCGCCTCACTATTGATAGAATAGCATGCTAAAGCATGCATGCTAGCAAAATATTAAACCTGTTAGAATGTGATGAGAAAGCTTTTTCTAATCATTAATTTGTAGACAGCAATTGTATCTAGATCAACTCAACTCATGAATGTATTATATACAGGTATGATTGATGGTAATGAGGACCTTTTCTAAGTGAGAAATTATTAGATCTGAATGTGATACAACGCAGCCTACGTTAACCACAATAACGTCAAGGGGTCAAACACCAAATCTTATATAGAAACACTTGAAGTAAAAATTCTCCTAAACATAGATATTCCAATGTTTCTAACACTTTATGAAAACACTGACGGTGAAATGATGATGGAGGTAAATGTGTTATCTTAGATCGATTTTCTAGAATAGTTGATTATTAAAGATGTATTTCTTTGTATATGAACTAATTTTTACGTACATACATATATTTACCTATATGTATGTATATATTAATACTCTTAAAATTATATAAATATTTTCTATTTCAAGTAGTAAAATCTGAAAAAATAGTAGTGACACATTAGAAGAAAAAATTAATAAAATAAAAAGAGAGAGTGACTGATCAACTGATACGTATACTCTGTCTGACAGGTACAAAAAGCTCACTTAAATATATTAGAAATATATACGCAATACGCTAAACTTTAATAAAATAAGAAAAAAAAATCACTTCATCTAGAACATCAAATAAAAGCCATAGGGACCCGTCATAAAATAAACATATACTCGTACATTATTAATGTACTTAAACATATTATCAGTATGAAGTAACACAATTTGAAGAATAAAAAGTTTAAAATTTAATTATCCCTAACGCTGACAAAGAGGAGACAGAAATGTTGACATATAAAGTCATATTGAATACTAGAGGACCAGTTGAGAGGTTAGACCTAAATTGTAAGAAAACGACTTCGTTTTCTGTTGTTCGCTATTCAAGAAGAAAATAAGATTATTCATTATGAATTAACTAATTTAAAAGTACATTTAAGTTCAGTCTCATATCCATATGATGATAATCCTAACATAAAATTTAAAAATAAACGTAATGCAATTCTATATAGTTATTATATGTATCTAAGATTCCAGCAAAGGTAGTATATGAAAGAATCTCATGCGTTTCTACCTGTACCAGAGTTTAAGATAAAAGCTCCTTTTATTCAATAGCGGGGCAATTGAATAAAATTTTAATTTGAAATAGTAAGCAAAGAAATCAGCTTACTGTATTCTTATTCATGATCGTATAATAGAATACATATGTATATACCCATCAAAGGACAAGTTCGAAAAGTCTTATAAATTGAGTAATATGGAAAACAACATAATTTTTATATACGTACAATGTTTCAAAAGTAATTCAAATGATTTCATCGCAAAAGAAGTAGCGATTGTTTTCAACAATTACGAATATAATGATTTCATTATAAAACTCAATAATCAATAAAAAATAAAAAAAAGAAGCAAGCTGGCTAACAAAAAACTATCATTAGATAAGCTGGACTGCTGGATCAGTTTCATTTAAAAATGTTTATAAATGTATAAAAGGCAATGCAAGATGTTCTAAAATAAATGTAAAAGGTGATGAAAAAAGCCTACGGCTGGAAAAAATTTTATATCAAAATATTTCTAAGAATGAAGATAAGCTGCATCAACTTTAAACAAATGTAAATTAAATATAGGAAATATTTCTATTATAGTTACTATTATTCTAAAGTATGTATCTTAAGGAATTTAGTTTTACTTAAAACAGCAAATCCTCACAAACTATTAAGTAAATACAGATAAAAGTTAAAACAACGTTTTTTTAATTTCAAATAAAAAAAAAAACTATGAAGATATTTGACATCTATACATAAAAGACCAGGCGAATATTTACAACAACAACAAAAACAAAAAAATGTATTCAAACACGGAGGCAAACACTTATTTGTATGTACATACATATGTACATACATACATAAAATCAATTTGTAGATATGTATGTACACATAATATCAAATTTCTTATCAATACTCAAATATTTATTAGATCTTGACAATCACACTTACATATCTACATCATAAAAATATATGAACAACGCAAACCATTCAGTCAGAGCACATGCCCAAGCTAAACGACCTTATTATGGACAGAGAAACTATAAATTTCCATGATCGTATGAAAAGAAGTTCAGCGCAAGAAGCCGGACGTAGTTAAATAAACAAAATCTGTAATATAAATAAATTTCTCGCAGGCAGACTTTAAAGCTGGACAATTTTAAGCATGACAAAATACCCAGCAACCTTGAGTATGAAAATATACTTATGTATATGTATCAGATATATGAAAATATTTTATAGAACCAAATCTCTATATTTTTTTTTTTTTTTTTTTTTTTTTTTTTAATAAAAGAGAAGTAACACTCAGGCAATTAATGCCTACTACTATTACTAGGTGTTACCTTCTTTAGGAAAGGGATAGTGATAGAGAAGACAGGTGGTGAAGGGAGAGATAGAGGAAAGCTTCATTCTTTTACAACTCTGCTTTTTGCACGTTTTTTGATAATGCAGTGTTGCAGCGCCATCTGGTGTCAAATGAGGCGTATTAAGTTTTTGAAGCTGTGTTTTGTAGCCATTTTATTGATTATTTTACTTCGCCGATGATTTTGCTACACAACGAAGGAGGGCGCTCCGATGTTACATTAGGACTAGTATCTTCTGAAGTCGGTATAGTTAAGTGACCAGTGACTATGCCTTCATCACTTGAACTTTCCTACAACAACTGATACAAAGGGACACTAATGCACATCAGAAAAATGCGTGGTGTTGTTATTCAATGACTGTTGGATACAGGGATTGAACCCAGGACCTTCGATTTTGTAGTCAACGTGCTAACTACTTCAGCCAACGCCACCCTCAATACAATTGAATACAATTTATTTCTACGTACATAAAACAACTAGCGTGAGAAAATCATACGCACACACACGCACATATACCAGATTTCATCTAAGAAAAATTCAAATTATTTCAACAACACACCACCCCTCACAAGACACGGCCAACCTTAAATTCCTATAGATATACATAAAAAATTCTCACGGTCATTCCTACAAACAACACTGACAACAACACAAATCACGATCAGCCTTAAACTCCTACGAACATGCATACAGATTCCCACGCATACATATCACTCGTACGACAACACCCTCACCTATCCTCAAATCACTAATAGTATTAAACTTCTACAAACATATGTACATACACACAGACATTTTACTACACCCACCTCACCTACCCTAAATCATGATCAGCCTTAAATTTTCACAGACATACATACATACAGATTCCAACGTATACATATTACAACAACATCCATCCTCACCTCTCTTAAATCACGATCAGCCTTAAGCACCTACAAGCATATAGACATACATACACGCAGTCGATCAACCTCAACTACACCGCACCCCCTCCCAATAACAGCCTCGCTGAAATTCCCCCGGACAGACACATCCACAAATTCCCATGGATACTGTTACTCGTACAACAACACCCTCACATACCCCAAATCACTATAAGACTTAAATTCCTACAGACATGCAACACCTGCATACACGCAGTCGATCTACCTCAACTACACCCCGCCCTTTGTCAATCACACCCTCACACAAATTCCAACAGACAGGTATACGCACATGCACTCAATCCATCTACCTCAACTACACCACGCTCCCCCGACCAATCACAGCCTCGCACAACAGACAGACAGACACATCCATAAACTCCCTCGGTTATGTATTACGACAACAGCTCCACCCACCCAAATCACGGCCAGCCTTAAACTCCTGTATTAGCATTAGAAATAACTTTTATGTTTTTCCCGTCGGAATTATGAAAAATCATTTTCCCGTCGGCATTTGAAAAAAATAATACTCATGTTTTGCCGTCGGCATTTGAAAAAAATAATACTCATGTTTTGCCGTCGGCATTTGAAAAAAATAATAATTATGTTTTGCCGTCGGCATTTGAAAAAAATAATTTTCACTATTTCACCCCCATTAGTATTAGGAAAAATCATATTCATGATTTTCCCGTTGGTACTAGGAAAAATCATTTTCATGATTTTCCCGTCGGCATATACTACATACATACATTACAAAAAGAAAAACCCCCAACCTATGAACCCACTTAACGTATTCCCACAAAAAACAAAATCACCCGTTCACACAATTAATGCCACCTCAAAAAAAATCACCCGTTCCCACAAAGTTAATGTAAACAAAAAAACTCCTAATGTAAACAAAAAATTCCTAATGTAAACAAAAAAACATCAAAGCGTGCCGCCGAAAACTCAAGGGTATCAAATTTCACAAATTTCCAAGAATTTTAAAATTTGGGTAATTAAAATTTTAAAATTTCAAAAGTTTAATTGCCGCAGGATGAACAGTTCCCTACTACTAACAAATTTATTTTAATGCGAAAAAAATAACCTAAAATATAATAACACTATTTTCCAGAGCAAAAAAAAAACTTGTACACGAACTCTTCTTTCAGGAAGGAGCTATGAAATAAGGAATACACTAAAAATTAGTACTAAATGTGGCCACGTCTAGCATCTAATAGATTATTTTCATAGAATGAACTGGGTTTTTGGTAATTTTGGGAGCTATATGGTCCAATATGCCCTGGAGAGCACTTTTGAGTTAATTTTTACACATAATCTACAGCTCGCGTAATTTTTTGTTCACATACGCCCACAGAATTTCATTTGTACTAAGGCCAAGGATCTAGGGAGGATGTGCCTGCAATTTTTTTTCCATTGAATGGAAGCCATTCTCTTATTATTGAAGACGAATGTTTCGGGTATTTAACTCTAACTAATCAATAGTGTCCACTTACATTTAATTTGGCAGCTAACTGTGCTAAATTATCTCGTAAGTATTATTAAATAATTCATTTTATTTATTGTACGTTCTATAAAAACCGGATTTCATACACCACTCGATCCCATTGGGCCCCATACCATCATATTACACCCCCCATGCTTCACCGTGTTATTCAGGTTTTTATCACTAATGCTGGAATTCCTCTTCGCCACAAAAATCTACAACGATAACATCCAAATATATTAAATTTGGATTCAGCAGTGTCCCAAAAGTCATCATAGTGATTAATATAATCTTTCTTTGCGTGGCAAAGAAAAGCTCCAGCCTTAACGATAATAACCTGAATAACACGGTGAAGCATGGGGGTGTAATATGATGGTATGGGGCTCAATGGGATCGAGTGGTGTATGAAATCCTGTTTTTATAGAACGTACAATAAATAAAATTAATTATTTAAAAATACTAAAAGATAACTTAGCACAGTTAGCTGCCAAATTAAATGTAAGTGGAGACTATTGATTAGTTAGAGTTAAATACCCGAAACATTCGTCTTCAATAATAAGAGAATGGCTTCTATTCAATGGGAAAAAATTGCAGGCACATCCTCCCTAGATCCTTGGCCTTAGTACAAATGAAATTCTGTGGGCGTATGTGAACAAAAAATTACGCGAGCTGTAGATTATGTGTAAAAATTAACTCAGAAGTGCTCTCCAGGGCATATTGGACCATATAGCTCCCAAAATTACGAAAAACCCAGTTCATCCTATGAAATAATCTATTAGATGCTAGACGTGGCCACATTTAGTACTAATTTTTAGTGTATTCCTTATTTCATAGCTCCTTCCTGAAAGAAGAGTTAGTGTACAAGTTTTTTTTTTGCTCTGGAAAATAGTGTTATTATATTTTAGGTTATTTTTTTCGCATTAAAATAAATTTGTTAATCAAATTAAAGATTTTCATAGAAAGCTGATTAATTTTCCTTGAAATCGCTTTTGGTTTTATCTTAAAATCTTACAAAGCAACAGATATATTTTGATTAGAAGAGCGGAGCGTTTGCTGTACAAGTTTTTTCTTTGTTCACTGTACTTTAATGAGAATTTTTCTTTCGCTATAGGTACGCACATCTTAGCTTTTGTAAAAATACATGGGTATAATTTACCCATCGTTATATCGTTACCTTAATATAGAAAGGCACTAACTAATTTTTTTCTGAAAACGAGATTTCTGTATATGGACGCACAAAATAGAAAGGGACCTAAGGGTAAAAACCGGTTTTTTCAGGAGAGCCATTTTAAAGATTTAAATACGTGTATCTTTGGTGTACCATCACTGAGCGTGTTGGTATTGGTCTCATTTGAAAGCGACACAACTCATGACGTCAGGAACGTGTTGGTCAACCTTGCAAACGCGCGTAGGTCGTCCCTATCTCTTGTTTTGTGTAGTTGGTTTTTACTGTTTTCTACCTAGCGCGCTGTTTCCATGAGTTTGATATCAATTTTGCTCGCGTTTTTTCGAATCCAGGTTTATTTTCTGAAATTATTAATTGTGAATTATAATAAATACTCATTTATAATTGTTTTAAATCGTGAATATCACTCTGTTAGTACGAAAGTTTTTTTACATAACCTTAGAATCGTCGACTTCAATTTCATAAAACGCGCATATCTCTGTGAGGGAACACTTTTGGGGCATGGGATCGGTCTCATTCGATGTTCAGATGTTGTCCATATAAAAAAAAAGTGAAAATTTATTTTTTTACCCTTACGTCCCTAGGTCCCTTTCTCTATGCGCTGTCACATACATATGTATGTATTTGGATAGCAGAACATCTAATGTAGCGAAAAATGCAAAATTCTCGATTTCTCAAAAGTAATGAGTTAGGGCCTTTCTATATTAAGGTAACGATTTGTACATCTATATTCATGTATGTATGTATTAGTATTTGTATTATTTTTAGTTTCTATAAATTAATTTTATACAACAAATAAATCCGTATAACTCCAGAGTTTCTTGTCTTTTGATTGCCATGGTTGACGGATTGCGTAACTTTTTTTTCTAATTCGTTTTTGATTTTTTTTTTTGTATATACAAACAAAAGCTTTTGTTTTCCCAACAACAAATAATTCAAAGGAAAAAAAGTTTTTTTTTCAGATTTTTATATTAAAACACGCAATTGTTTTTCAACAAAGTTAACAGCAGCGAAAAAAAATACAATTACATTTATCGTACAAAGAAAATAGTTGTGTAGTAGCGGCGAAAACATTTAAATAGATATTTTTTTCGTTGTTGTTGTTGGAAAGTTTGTTGCTGCAACCCTCTCTCAACAATGTATAGAATGTAACAACATACAACTACAACAATGCATTTGAAAATAATTTTGGAAAAACTCAAGTAGTTTTTCGAAAAAAAAAATTTTTTTTTCGTATTTAAACCAACAATGGCATGTCGTGGTAAAATGTTATTGTTTATTGTTGTAAAAAAATAAAAACATTAACAACAACAGCAACCGCAAGCTTTACACAGTTATTTGTTTCAATATTAATTTATTAGTTTTCTAAGAAACTTTTAAAATTTATATTAGCATAAAAAATATTTTATTTCATGCAAGATAGAGAGAGGAAAAATTTACATATGTAAATGCAAAATTATAAGTTAAAATTTGTGGGAATATTCAAATTTTGTTAATATCAACAAACATTATATACACACATAGTTTAAATAAACTAAATACATATGTATGTATAATTTGGAAATTTTTTTTTATAAATACATTGTACATATAGGCATTTCTCCGAGAAATTACACTTTTTGTCGCGTGCAACAGCAAGCAATTTAACCTTGTATTTCTGCACAATGTAACGCGATTTTTCTTAAAATGTTACCTCACGTAGAGCTGCGGCCTACATAAATATATAAATAAGTAAAAAAAAGGTTCGTTTTCTTTGAAAAATACAAACATATTTGCTTGGTGTCGCACGCTACAAAATGTTGACATTGCTGTAGAAATTCTTATATGTACACGAATAACAAAGAACCGGTTCTAACGAAAAGTTTTGAAATTTTGAAAAAAATATGCATATTAGTTTTTTAAATTGAAAACAGCAAATAAAATAAAATAAAATAAACAACTTTATTTATATTTTCCGAAACAGAGTACGAACGTAACGCAATTTTTAGCATTCTCTTTAAATTTTGTTAACATCACAAGTATTTGCATCGGAATCGCAAGCTTTCTCTCTATTCGATAAACCACATATGTTTGCTCAGTTTGCGAAACTTGTCCTTAAAAATGGAAAAAAATTATACATTCTGAAAAGGTAAATTTTAAGACAAGTTTTCTTCCCAAAAAACCTTTCCTTTATCATTTTTTTTTTAATATATGTATGTATATTGATAACATAACCTGTAGTCTGCATCAATTACCCAAGGGGTCCACGTAAGGAGCCGAAAGACATTTGTTTTTATTTGAAAAAGCCCCAATGAAATTCATATAGAAATGCATAACTACCAGCATATGAATTTCAACAAAAATAATTTAATTATTGTTGTTCGAACTTGATTTTTTTCTATATTTATAATTTCATCAGGCTAAATGATTAAACAGAATAAGTCCGCAACTTCAGGAAAAATCGTTGTGAAATTAACAAAGCCCATAATAAAATCTACGGCAGTAACTTCATATCGCACACTAAATCATAAAGAGTCACAACTCAAAATTATAAAAGTCCTGTTCCTTTTTTATAAACCAGTTAAATGAAGAAATCTATAATGACCTCAACAAATTCTTTTAAAATACAGTCTTTTTGAAGAATATAAAATACCGTTATGCTTGTTTTTATGTCACATACTTGCACCATTTGTACAGTATCAACGGTTGTTTGCAACTACTCAGCATCTGAAATTTTTTGAGTTGTGACTCTTTATGATTTAGTGTGCGATATGGTCTCTAATAATTGTTTCATTTTCTTGTGTGCTTATATTTCTTTGTAGTTTTGTTCAGAAAATGTGTGAAATTTATTTAAAAGTATGGCAAAATTTTTGAGAGATTATTTATTTATATGTGAGAGCATATGAAACAACGATCTCAAAATAAAATAGATTCTATCTATCGACTGCTGTCTGTGGCTGCTTTTTTTTTTTGTCAATTTGTATGGAAAATGTGCTTATGCCGCAATTCTGTTTGATCATTAAAGTTCGTATCGCTTTGTAAGCCAAATTACATGTGATAATTGTTAATGAACAAATAACACCAAAGTTGATTGTAAATTTTCTGACAAACACGTAGTAGAACGGAACAACTAGCTGTTTTTCACATGCAATTTGGCTTACAAAGAGAAAAGTACCTTTTACAAAAAGTACCTGTTATAAAAAGTATCTGTTATAAAAAGTACCTTTTGCAACAAAAACCTTTTCGAAAAAAGTACCTTTTTGAATAAAGTCCCTTTTATAAAAAGTACCTTTTTTATAATAAGTATAAGTATCTTTCATAATAACTACCGTTTATAAAAACTCCTTTTTGAAAAAGGACCTTTTATAAAAAGTACTTTTTATAAAAAGGTCATTTTTAAAAAAATACATTTTTTAATATTCCCTGAAAAATACGTTATTTATAAAAATTACTTTCTGTTAAAAGTACCTTAAGTAAAATATACCTTTAACAAAAACCTTTTATAAAAAGTACTTTAGTAAAAAGTACGTTTAAGATAAATGGATCTATGTTTTCTGAAAAGTACAATACCTTTTCTAAAATGTACCTTTTCTTAAAACGATTTTCGTTTTAGAAAAAGAACATTTGCAAAAAGTAGCTTTTCTATTAAGTACCTTTTATTAAAAGCACCGTGTGTAAAATTATTGTCAGCAATAAGTGCTTTTTCAAAAAGTATCGTTTATAAACTGTATTAAAATAAAATGTCTTGAAATGATCACTTCATGTAAAAAGTCCCTTTTGTGAAATGCACGTACCTTTTGCAAAAAGTATCCCATTTAAAAAGCAAATTCGGTAACAGTATTGCGATTCACTAACTCTTTTTAACGATAATCGCATCGTTAAAATAATTATAACGAAAATTGATCGAATTTGCTATTCAGTAACATTTTTAACGATATTCGCTGCAGGTTAATGTCAGCTGTGTCGTTATTTAAGCGACAATAATTTATGTGCTGTTGATTTTGTCGAAACAGAAAATATCAGCTGCTTAATATCATTAAAAAGAAGTTACAGAATCACACAATCGTTATTGCAAGCGACAAAATGTATAGGCAAAAATTACGATTTTCGGATTGTTAAAAGTTACTGAGTCGCACAGAAAATATATTTCTAAAAAGTATAACTCCTTTCTAAAATGATACCTTTTCTTAAAAGTACATTCGTTTTGTAAAAAGAACACTTGTAAAAAGTGCCTGTTGTCAAAAATATCTTTTGTAGAAAGTTTCTATTGTAATTCATTTATTTGGTAAAATGTATCTTCGGCAATACGAACTTAGGTACTTTTTTCACAAGTGTACTTTTTGCAAAAATATATTTTGTCAAAAAAAACCTTTCGTAAGGTAGTCTTTTGCAAAAAGTGATTCTTATGAAAAGTATTTTTTTGTAAAAAGTACCTTTTGCAAAAAAGTACCTTTCGCAAAAACTAACTTGCGTTATAAGTATTTCTTTAAAAAAACACTAATTATTCTTTTTTTAAATCACCACACCTTTGCTAATGGTACCTTTTGAAAAAGTACTTTTCAAAGCAGAGCTTTTTCTAAAAGTTACGGTTTTGAAGATTACTCTTTCCAAGAAGTGAATTTTCTTAAAAGTACTTTATCTAAAATGTACCTTTTGTTTTTTGCTTATGCCAATCTAGAGAATAGATTCAATTGATTTAAGTAACTGCTCATAAAATTTACATATGGCTGAAGTCAAGAAATGGGATTTTTGAGTTAATAATTAAGAATTAATCCTGATAAAGTTTTCACAATGTGTGTAAAAATTTCATACTCAACTAAAATTTTGCTTTTCCTTCGATTTTTGTATAGAATGCAATTTTTAAACTCGCTTTCTGCCCAACTAGTATTTTTTAAGTTGTGACATTGTTGCAGTAAATGAGCGCTATGTGATTTCTTAGTCCTAATTTACACTATGCAAGTCTTATTGATAAACGGATTATTTTGTTTTAGGAGAGAGAAACGACGGGCTAAGAAACATTTCTGGTAGGGGACTAGAAACGTGTCTCTCTCCCGCAAACTAATCAGCTTAGCAATAAGACTTGCATAGTGTAAATTAGGACTTAGTAAATATTTTTAAGTACGAGTACAATTTTCAGTTTGCTTTCATGCATGCATATCTGTTTCCAACTGTTTTCGGCCGATGACATTTCTTTTTTTTTTTATTTTATATATTTTTCCTTTCAATGGGAAGATCTTTTTGTTTTTTTTTAATGAAAATGCATGATTTTAAAACAATAAAAATGATGACAAAATGTCATTGTAATTGTTTGTTGTTTATCATACATAATCTGTTTCAGTTCCCTTTTATTTTTGTTTTTAAAAAATTTTATGGTTTAGTGATTTTTAGAAATTTAGCATTTTATTGTGACTTGAAATAAAAATTATTATATTTAAAAATGTCTCCGATGAAAATATTAAAAAAAAAATTTGTAAATTCAACAAAGTGTAACCGTCACGTGAAACTGAAAACAATGTAAGCAAAATTATTTGAAAATAAAAAATCCCCCGTAAATCAGCTTTTAGTAAAAGACTATTAAGAACTAATCATTACGAAAAATTTTTTACAATATTATAAATTTCTATTTAGCCTTTTGCTATGACAAATTCCAATTCAGGCAAGAGGCAAATTTAATTCTCTAATTGGCATCAAATTATGCAACTGACTTGCTTGGCCCTTAGAAGCTTTTACAAGCACTCGTATTACTAAGCAGCAAATATTGACTTGGCTGCCTCTTGAACCATTATGGGCAGAGTTTAATGTTTGTGTATTGTAGTTTGCTTTTGCTCTTGTTTCGAAAAGGAGTTTTGTTGCAATATTTCAAAACAAAGCAACCTTAGTACGATGTTGTTGCAGTAGAGTGGCAAGTGTATTAAGAAAACTCTTTATTTATTTGATACTTTTTGTTGCCAATTAACATTTGAAACCTTTACTGCCATTTGATGAAGAAACAACGTTTTATGAAAGAAGCAAATGACAAGAGAGATAGATATTTTTAATATAAAACAACACTAATAGAATTAGAAGTACAGGCAGTTTTAATTATGTTTTCTTTTTAGTATTCTATAGATATAAAAGTATATTACAAAAAGAATTAGTTAAAATTAAATTTTTGTATATTCATAAAAAATAAAATGTATTTGAAGTCTATTTTAAGAAAATTTTATATGAGAATTTTTTTGCAATTTTAAAAGATTTTGATTTTTCAAAGAATACTCTATTTCAAAAGATACTTTTCCGTATGTTCTTTTTCAAAACGGTACTTTTTAGGGTTTCGTACACCAAAGCTGAAAAGGAACCTTATTGTTATCGCTACGCTGTCCGTCTGTCCGTCCGTCTGTCATAGGGTATTTTCTCGAGAACCGTAAGAGCTACGGACCTGAAATTTAGACAGAGTGTGTAGACCCTTGGCCGCTACAACAACAAATACATGAGAGTTGCAAATTAAAGGGTGTGCCAAAACGAGTAACGAAAAATTTTAAAATCCCATGTAATATACATACAATTGTATGTATATGCACTTGAAATTTGTAAGGTTAGTGTATTTTTATATAGACTACAACGATTAACACTAAAATTTAAAAAATTTTAATTAAAGGGTGTACCATCAGTTAATGTAATTTTGATAACTTGGAAACCTTAAGAACAAACTTCTTGACATTTTCAAAAACGGTAAAACAAAAAAATCCCAAAATTATAAAACCGTCAAACCGAAAAAAAATCGCCAAAACAAAAAAAATCGCCAAAAAGAAAAAAAGCACCAAATTAAAAAAATTCTAAAACGAAAATAAATCGCGAAAAGCCGGAAAAATCGCCAAAATGAAAAAATCGCCAAAATGAAAAAAATCGCCAAAATGAAAAAAAAATCGCCAAAATGAAAAAAATCGCCAAGATGAAAAAAATCGCCAAAATGAAAAAAACCGCCAAAATGAAAAAAATCGCCAAAGTGAAAAAAATCGCCAAAATGAAAAAAAAAAATCGCCAAAAAAGAGAAAAAAGCAAAAAATAAACACAAAAAAATATTTCAGCTGAAAAAACGTAAAAAACACTATATTAAAAAAATGCTCAAAGCCCAACGTAAGGAACCCTTCGTGCGCGAGTCAATGTCGCACTTTACTGAATTTTTTAAAATACTTTTTAGAAGGTACTCTGTTCAGATGCAAAACGTAATTTTTTAGAAGTACCTTTTCAAATAAATGCCTTTTGAAAATAAGAACCTTCAGCAAGAATACCTTAAAAAATTGTTTCTTGCAAAAAACAGAACAGACTGTTCTTAATTGTCACAGCTTTATTTAAAAAAAAGTTATTAAGGCTTTATAAAGCGTTTTTAGAACAACTTTTCATAAACAAATTTTCTTATTAAGATTTCTTAAAACCTTAATATTTGTATAAATAAGGCTGTAAGTATTTTGTTTTTAGAGTTTCCATCCATTTACTTTGATTTCCCATGAAGTAAACTTTTTTTAATTCAATTTCTAATAATTAATCACGAATCTGTGCGATATTATGATGCATATATTCTATATTTATTTTTTGCTGATTTTTATTCCTTTTCAAACTGACAAGATTTTGCAATTTCCTTTAATAAAAGATTTATATCACAAAACAAACTCAATCATCAAAAGCATGTGTCAGTTACCAGTTTTTAACTGATTTTTTTCATCTTTAGCTTTTTAAAATTATGGTAAAGTTTCATAAACGATTTTAAGATAAAAACTTGTACAAAACTCATATTTAATGTACGAGAAAAATTTAAAAAAAAAAAATCGTTGTATAAATTTTGTATTTTTAGTATGTCAACAATAACGGCCCACAAATTACAACACGGTGACGAGTATCTATGAGCAAGTGTGTGTGTATGAGTGTGTGTGTGCGTGTGTGTGTTTGGGTTAAAGTCAATGAATGAGTGTAAATGTGAACACATTGAAGAGAAAAAATAAACAAATGAACAAAAAAATTTAAATGAGTTTTAAGTATAAAAATCATTTGATCATTGATAAATGATCTTATTAACATGAACATGATATTAATTATTTTCATATGACAAAGTTTTTAAAACAAATTTGTGCTTTTTTTTATTAAACAAGAGCTGGAGGTTGAAGAAGAAATATAATTATTGTCAGATTTTTGTTTGAATGCAATTAATTCCTTAGTACAAACGAATGTTTCTTAAAATGACATCAAAACTGCTTTTTAATGTTAGTGATGTTTTTTTAGAGTGTCAGTAGTTTGAGTTGGCATCACTGCTTTATTTGAGCATCCATTTAACAGCTGATAGTTGCTTTTGTTTAGTTTGCTTTGAAATTTCATTATGAATCGACTTACAACAAGAGCAACGCGTGCAAAATGGTAGAAATTTTTAATAAAACTGATTGTTCTATTCGTCAAACTTATCGTGCAGTTCTTCCATTTCATGGCGTGCATAATCGTCCTTCAGAGCGGCTAATTCGAAAATCGTTTTGGGACCACATTTACTGTTATTGATAATGTACATCCCGTGAAGAAGCTGTAGCCGCTGTACAGGAAAGCATTCAAGATGATCTTAATCAATCAATTCGTCGCCGTTCTCAGCAACTGGGATTGTGCCCTTGCGCTTTATGGGAGATTTTACGAAAGGATCTTTTCTTAAAAGCTTTCAAGATTCAACTTGTTCAGGAATTAAAGCCAACGACAAACGTATGCGCCACCAATTCGGCGAATGGGCTGAAGCATAAATTGATATTGATTTTGAATTTCCATTAAAAATTTTATTTTTCGATGAAGCTTAATTCTGGTTGAATGGGTACGTAAATAAGCTGAATTGTCGCATTTGGAGTGAACAGAATCTACAAGCTTTTGTCGAAACACCATTACATCCACAGAAAATTACTGTTTGGTGCGCTTTATGGGCTGGTGGAGTCATTGACCCATATGTCTTCAAAAATAAGGGTGGTCAGAATGTTACTCTCAATGGTGAACGGTATAGGAACATAATTCTAAATTTTTTCGTACCTCAATAACGTGGCATTAATCTTGCTAATATGTGATTCCAATAGGACAGAGCCACATGTCACACAGCGGGAGCTACAAAGATTTACTCAAATAAATTTTTGATGAAAACATAATTTCACGTACTGGCCCAATTAATTGGCCACTAAGATCGTGTGATTGAACTCCATTGGATTGTATTCTTCGGGACTATGTTAAGTAATTTTTCTACGTCGATAAACCGCAAGCAATTGAACTATTGGAAATCAATATTCGAAGAGTTTTTGGCGAAACACGGCCGCAAATGCTGCAAAAAGTAGTTGAAAATTGGTGTTCGAGATCGCGCTTTCAATGCGCTAGCGGTGGAGTCCACATGGCAGACATCATATTTAAACATTAATTTTATAAAATTTTCTTTCCAATAAAGCCCGTTTCATTGATATCAAAAATATATTTCCTTGTTTTATTATGATTTAAACATGTGTCACTCTATAAAAAGACACCCTTTATTGAAAAGGATTAAGTTTACAAAACCAACGCACCCAAACATTTTTCAAACATTTTACATCTCAATTGAAATACGAAAAATGTAAGAGCGGAAGTTGGTTTTTATTCAATTGTGCTAAGGCGTGTGGAGAAGAGTGTTACTACGTTTATACGAGCATTATATTTGCAAATCAATTAACTCACTGTTTATACGTCATAGGAAATGTTTAAAATCATTGTAGCACTTTTATAGAAAACTTAATTATGTTTATAAAAAAATAGTGCAAATGTATAAAGTAACAAATAACTATTTGTTTTTATTGTCATTATTTTCTCTTATTAGTGTTTTTTTTCGTGTTATATTTATGAATTTATTGTTTTTTTATTAGCAAACAGTTGTAAGTGTGGCAACCCCAAACATTTTATTTGCAAATAGTGCGTTAATCGTGAATAGTTTTCGGTGTTATCAAGTTGCAATTAAACAACAATATGGCAACAATTTACAGTTTTATTTGTAAATAAGCCGTGCGTATAAACGTGGTATGTATTAGCCTTACTTGATATACAAACCTGGGTGGAAAACTTAGAATTTATTATTTACATACATTACAAAAAAAAATTAAATTTTTTTTACATATTAAAGAAAAACTTTTGCGATTCCCAAAACTGCTAAAAATTGTTCCGGATAAGTTTAACATTATTTTTACACCAAAAAAAAAAAATACTCGTATGATATTTCATAAAATTTGAAAAAAAAAAAAACATCAAGTCTTGCAAGTTTTTTGTACACATTTTCTTGATACGACCGGCAGCAGTACATTTTTCTTGCTGCAACAAATTAATGTGATTTTTGTTACGCGATAATAACAATAATTATAAATTTATTATTTATAAAAACTTTTCCACAGAAAAAAAACAAGGCAACAGTACGGCGTGATGCACAAGTCAAACAACCAAGTGTATGTTGCGTCCGTCTATCCGTCCTTGTGCCGTTACTGCGGTCTGGCACAATAATTCTGCTAAATGCTGCTGCTTAACTGGAGGCCTCTTTTGTCTCTTCCAGATTTTTGGATTTCTCGAATATCCTCTAAATAAAATGTGGGCTTTACCCGAAAATATGCACCGGCACGGTGTTTATGCGTAAAATATTTTTGTTACTTTTTTTACGTCTGTCTGCCCTTTTCAGTTCTTTCGCTTTCGTCTGTATGATGGATTTTTTAATCGATGAAGTTCTTTTTTTCATAAAGGTGGGCGACTGTATTTTTTTTTATTTATTTTATTTTGGTATTTTTGGAAAATAAAGAAAAAATTTCTGAAACATAAAGAGGAACAAAACTATCAGAAATTTAAATCAAGTACACCAACAACAACTCTGGTGGGTGCTGTTTCTGTAATTCTTGTGGCAGACAATCAGGAATTTGTTGTGTGAATCATATTGAATAATAAACAACACAACCAGGGTAATATGGCTACAGCCAAAGAAATCTCTTCGCCTTTCGTTGAAGATTCTTTCAATAAAATTTATAAAAATTTGGGGCTTACATTTGAGTATCCAACTCGATATTTATTAAGTAGCATATGTCCAGCGCTATAAAGTTTAAGTGTCCTTTTCAGAAAATATGCATTAAAAGAGTTGCATTTGCAAAAGTAATTGCTGAATTACTTTTTTGAAAATCACATTTTAAAAAGTAGGTTTGACATAAGTAATTTAAAGCAGCAATTTTAGAAAATTACAAGACCTTTTATAAAAACAATTGTTTAGGGAAATAGTATTTGCTTAAACATTTAACAGCTGTAGTGTCAAGATTAAATTTTTGAAAATGTACTTTTTAAACAGGATTTTTGCAATAAGTACTTTTTAAACCAGTACATTAAAAAAAAAGATGAAATAGTACTTTTTGAAAAAAATGCCCTTTGAAAGAGTACCTTTTAAAAAACTACTTTTAGAGGTATATTGTGAAAAAGTGCCTTTTAAAAAGGTAGCACTTTTTAAAAAGTACTTTTTGAAAACTACTTTTGGGGAAAGTCCTTTTTGAAAATATACTTTGTGAAAAGTACTTTTAGAAAAAACACTTTTTGGACACGTTCTTTATGAACAAGTATTTTTTGAAGAAGTAAAATTTTACAAAATAGTTTTCGGAAAAGTACTTTTTGCAAAAGTACATTTTCGAAAAGTTTCTTTTAGAAAAGTAGTTTGTGGCAAAATACTTTTCGGGAAAGTACTTTTTGGAAAAATAATTTTTAGAAAAGTACTTCTTGGAAAAGTACTTTTTTGAGAAGTACTTTTTGGATAAGTACTTTTCGGAAATATTTTGTGCAAAAATAATTTTTGGAAAAGTGCTTTGTAGAAAATTAGATAATATTTCAAAAAATATATTTTTGGAAAACTACCTTTTGCAAAAGGACCTTCAAAATAACCCTTTGCAAAATAAAAAGTATACTTTGTAAAACTGTATTTAAAGAAGGACTTTTCGACAATTACTTTTTCAAAAATTAATCTTTGAAAAAGTACTTTTTGAAAAATACATTTGGGAAAAGTACTTTAAGAAAATATAAGTTTTGGAAAGTACTTTTTGGACACGTTCTTTATGAAAAAGTATTTTTTGGACAAATAATTTTTTACAAAATAATATTCGGAAAAATACTTTTTGAAAAAGTATCTTTTTTGTAAAAGTACTTTATGTAAAAGTACTTTTTGAAAAAAGACTTTTTAGAAAAATACTTTTCGGGAAAGTACTTTTTGGAAAAATACTTTTCGGGAAAGTACTTTTTGGAAAAAAAACTTTTCGGAAAAGAACTTTTTGGAAAAATGCTATTCGGAAAAGTACTTTTTGGAAAAATACTTTTCGGAAAAGTACTTTTTGGAAAAACAGCTTTTGCAAAAGGTCCTTGAAAATAACATTTTGCAAAATAAAAAAGTATTCTTTAAATAACTATGTATGTACCTTTAAAGAACATAAGTTTGGAAAAGTACTTTTTGAAAAATTAATCTTTGAAAACGTACTTTTTGAAAAATTAATCTTTGAAAAAGTACTTTTTGAAAAATAAATCTTTGAAAAAGTACTTTTTGAAAAATTAATCTTTGAAAACGTACTTTTTGAAAAATTAATCTTTGAAAAAGTACCTTTTGAAAAATAAACTTTCATGTCTATGAAATAAAAGCTTTGGAATAAGTACTTTTTAGGAAGTGCCTTTTCTTTTAAAGTACCTTTTACTATTACTACCTCCTCCAAAAATAATATTTTAAAAACATAATTTTTGTTAAAGTATTTTTTGGAAAAAGTACACATCCAAAAAGTACTTTCTGTATAATTATTTTAAGCAGAAAAACTATCAATAAGTGTATTGTTAGTTATATATTATAAGAAACTAAATGCTGAAAAAATCTTGTAAAAAGGTAGATTTTGCAAAAATTGTCCTTAAAGATTATCGATTAGGACAGACGTGGTCCGCCCTCCAGAAGCATTTTTATATAAATATCACTTATGTTTATGTTTAAACACGTTCCACATGCAATTATGCCAAATTTTGAGCGCCCTACATTGACTTTTTTTGTAAACAAAATTACTAGACTCGCAAAGAAAAATCTTAAGCAAAATTCTGTTACAATTTAGGCAAAGCTTTATTGAATGCCGTGCCATCGCTGACACATTTGAGTTCACGAGCGAACTCCCAGGAAAATTAATATTTTGCACCACAAACTGTAGCAAATGGTGTATGATGCATGCAACCATTTATTAAATAAACAATTATTCACTACTGGAAATTCGCCAACTTCATCACCACACATATGTATGGTCTTTCTTCACTTTGTGTTTTGTTTAATGTTTTTTTCTGCTGTGTTTTTATTTTTTTTTTTTGGCAACGAGTGATCCTAATTGAATAATTACAATGATTTGAACAACATATAAATAATATTGTACACTAACAGCTACAAATGAAGATCACACTTCCAACACATCGCCAGCAAAGCAGCCAAGTCCTCACTTTTTTCACCTTCGCAAAGACTTTGGGAAAGCAACTACAACGTAACCAAAAGGCAGCGTGTGAACTTTTCAACAAGTTGGCAGCAGAGACCAGAAACGTACAGACACATTTGTAATTCCTTTCAAATCTCATACACTCACTCACGCGTATTTATAAATTTTAAAATGATTAAATGCGTGTTTATGAGCTTTTATCGGCATATTTTGATCTCATTTTGTGTATTTTTTTTTATTTCATTTCAAATCCTGCTTTTTTATTTCAACATTTTCACGTTTTTTTTTTTATGAAAATTTTTTTAAATCTTTAAATAAAATATCCAACAACAACATTTTAGATGAACTGACAAAACGGCGCTTCATGGTATTGAAAACTGGTTAAACAGAGAATTCTTATTTCCAAGAGTTTGCTTGTGTGTTAAAATGTTCTTTATCCACAGACGCATCGCCCACGGTGAACACCCCCTTCAAAGGAGAACTTTTTATATGCTTTTTAAAGTTGAGATTTTCGTAAATTTTGGCCTTTAAAAGTTAAAATAAAAAATAATGAAACAAAAAATGTTGAGCTTGTTGGTATTTAAGAATATTTTATTCAAACAAAACATAATTTTTTTATTGAGTCGCTTATTTTGAAAAAGGCATAAGTTACTTCATTTAGATTGTTAAATTTTTAGGTAATGTTATTATTCTGAAATTAAATATTTATGTATAATAATATGTTATGTTCATTGAACGCGTGTCAAAATACATAGGAGTTTAAAAAATGTATTTTTGCTGGTTCCAGTTTACTGATGTCGTTTTTACGCATTCTGGAAACTACCCATCCAACAAAAAAAAAATGGTGTTCGTGTTGTGTGGCTCATGGCGAGCTCTTGTTGAAATCACATATCGTCCAGTTCATAATCTTCAGTTACAGGCCAAAAACAGTCGGTTATCATCTTCCAGTCTCTTCAAATTTCTTTATAATCTTGCCAATTCATTGTACAGTAGATCGATTATGACGACCATAATCACCCGGTAATGTGTCGAAAGGTGGATCACCGCTTTTGTAGCAAGTTTTAACTATTTTTAAGCTTATATACTAGCTTACAAAAGAGCTTTTGTGCTTTCACACCGACAAGAGTACAACAGCCACAGCAACAATACAACAAACAACAATGTTTGCTTTGAAATAACAAATTTAAGAGCTTTCAAAGCTGTTCACCTCAAATGCAAATATCAGTGTATGTGTGTTTGGACGTAGCTGCTTTATACGGTTGTTAAACGATCATATTGGTAAATAGCAAACCTTTTACTTAATTAATGACACTTCAGATGAGAGATATTTAACAGCTGACAGCCTCGCCGGACCGTCAAAAATTAATAATCCTGTACTAAAAATAATTACTTTGCTGCTCACTCAACTCTGAGTGATTTAGGCTGAGTTCACATCTGGCATTTCTCGTGTGTCATTTGCCCAAAAAATTAATGAAAAACTGTTTGATTCGGACATGTATTTATTGATTTAAATAGTTTCCAATCATGTCGAATTCTATAAAATTGTCTATTAGCTATGTATGGAACTGTTTAACTTAATAAATACATGTCTGAATCAAACAGTTCTGCATTTGTAATTAGTGGTTACGCTTTTTTTACGCTTGTGTGGCACATGGCACACACATGGAAACCCGGCCTTAGTTCAACTACGTCCAAACTACTGCTGGCCAACAAGAGTAATGTATTCGTGTATGTGTATTCATTTGTATAAGAAGCCGATTGAAGTTCGGCACTATGGCCAAACTCACATACTCTGATCTTTGAACTTGAGTTAAACAGCTTTTAAAGCTCTTCAATTTGTTCTGGTTTCTTTACAAAGTAAGAGTAATCATTGTTGTCGCCTAGAACTGATTGGCTGTTGTGCTCTCGTCGGTGTGAAAGCTCAAAAGCTATTTTGTAAAAGTTTGCACATCGTGCACATGGCTTGGACGTAGCTGCTTTAGTTTGCTTAAAATAAAAAATACTGCTTAAAAATTAATAAAAGTGTTAGCAATTGATTTGGTTTTTGTAATGAAGTGACTTATTGTAATTTCATAACAAACTACTCAGTTGTTAGTTCATGGTATTTGAACTCTATGGGAAAGATATACACGAAAATTTGGTTTTCAAAACAGACTTTCAAGTTTGTAGGGCAACAGATTAAAACACCACAGAGGTATTAAAACAAAATAAAACGAAAGAAATCTTTATGTAAATTAAAAATAAAAAGTTTTAGTTATTTTTCTACCCTATTAATAACTTTCTTGAAGTGCTAAGTCTAAACCAGCTACATTCAATCCACATGAACAATGTGCAAACTTTTACAAAAGAGCTTTTGTGCTTTCACACCGACGAGAGTACAACACCCACAACAACAACACAACAGACAACAATTCTTGCTCTTACTTTGCAAAGAAACAAGAACAAATTTAAGAGCTTTCAAAGCTGTTTACCTCAAATGCAAATATCAGTGTATGTGTGTTTGGACGTAGCTGGTCTAAACATGACTCCTAGCAGTTGTATGTAAAATCTTACAAACATACCAAAGCTCGAAATTAAATTTAACATTTGGCATTAGTGAAAACTTTTAGTGTATTATGTAACCAGTCTAAGTGCATTTGTATGCCTTTCTTTCGAAAAAAAAAACAAAAAAGACATATATAGCTTCTATATTGCAACAGAGATATAACTCAAAAAATATTATTTTCAGAAAATAGGTTTTCAGTTTAGATATAAAAATGTGTTTTTTTTTTTGCTCAAGAAGTGCCTGAACTAGACTTTTATATAAAGAAATTTTTACACAAAATTTAATGTGATATAACGATTTTTTCTGCATTATTAACTCCAAAATCGCACCGTTGAGATATTTATATGTTACAATAAAGGAGCTTTCATAGAATCATGGGTTCAAGTGATGACGAACTGGTTCGGTTTAGGTGAAACAAGCATGAACTTAACATTAGCTTGTCATTGCAGATCATGTGTTTGTGTCGAAATATAAATACTCTGATCTCCATTAAAATTATGGAGTTTAACCAATTCGATGACGTTTCTTCACGTAAATACAAAACAAACAAAAAATATTATCGCAGCCGGGATACGAACCGTGATGTTCTGACTATCAAGGCATACTCTCTACTTGTTGTTGTTGTTGTTACTTGTTGGAGATAAAACTTGTTTTATGAAAATGTGTCATGTAATGATTAAATTCCTCTTTTGGATGCCTTTTTCGAATTTTCTGGCGGCCGATCTTAGGCTTTATGACTGCACAGATGAAATTCTCTTGCAAACCCCAAGTCAGTAGAGGAGGAGGGATGGAGTGTCGGTGAACCCTGAATTGATAAGAGCGTCTCAGGAACTAGGAGGAATGCAAACACTGAATTCTCTGAAACTCTGGCTGTAAATTATAGCAGATATCAGCCCTATCACTAAACTTGGGAATGAAGCTTAGCAACCTACGTTACCTGAAATTAAATTGCTACCGAATCGCTAACAAATAATGGGCGCCCTATGCTCCAGTGGGAGTTAAAGCAAGATATAACTATATATGCCTTTTTCGCTGGATGTATATTTCAATATATTATCCAGTAATAACGTATGAATTAATGAGTTCAAAAACTTTAGATTTATTTCCCATAAGCGATCACATTCAGAATGCATTCGAAGAACAAATACTCAAGAAATCATGAAACACTATTTTATTTTGAACGTGTCCATTTATATTTTGCGGGGGAAGAATTAATAAAGTTTTTTGTGGAATGATAAAAAAATATTTGCTGGATTCACAACATTTTGTATGGCCTATTTTATATCAAATACATTTTATGTTTTTTTTATGAACACCCAGTATGTATCGTATCTGCTTGTTTGTTGTATTGTTGTTGATTATCGTATTAAATACGAATTATTCAAAACATATGAAATCAAAGTGTAATAGAATATTTCATTTTTATATGAAAATTACCAAAAACAAAGTTTACACTATTGTATTTAATACTATAATACAATCGATACTTAGATACAAGAAGTTATGTGAATTAAACAATTAAAAAAAAAACGTATCTTAAATATTTGAAACTTGGCAAACGTCGTTCTTTTAATCTATTTGAAGACTTGCGCTTGGATAAGAAAAATTTTATGTGAAAGAGGCGTGGCCGATTTTGATGAAACTGCACTTTTTTCTTAATTTAATCAATATAAGGCTCGGCGCAAACTTGCAGTGATCTAGGACTACTCTTTATAGTTTTTGCACAAACATTTATAAAACCCTCCCACTATGCGGTGTTCGTCTTGGCAGCTCGTACGGCTTCGTTTAAACTCTACTGCCCAGTACTTCATAGTCGTAAGCGAAGGAACAGACTCTCCCCAGGGATGGAATTGATAATTTTTAATTGTACTAAAATATTCGTTAGTTGAAATTATTTTTCTTTATTTTTATTAAGATAATCTAGTCTTTGTTCTGGCTACTGAAGCATTCTCACAAATTTGCTTGTGAGTTCGGATGTTCAAGCATATGTTTACACCTGTTTTTGTTGGAATTTAAAATATACAAATTGATAGCATGTGCTCTAGCATCCGAACTTAGAAGAAGTTCACATTTTTTGATTTTCTCGTTGGATTTTACTCGCACAACACTGTTTTCAAGTGAGAAGAATATGAGTTTCATTGTTCAAAAGTGAAAATTAACATATATATATAGAATTGACTTAACATAAATGCGGATTGAAATGACTAAAACGGGGAGATAGTCCTTAAATGTACTAAATTAAAAATTGGCGCACTCTTGTACTTTTAGAGTTTGAATAGTACCAAAAATAGTACAATTGTACAAATTTTGCCATCCCTTTCTCTCCCTTTCAAATGAAACGGTGATTAATTTTTGCATTTTTAAAAATTCACTGGTATGGTTTATTTTTGATGGCTTCCAAAAAGATAATACTAAGCAACGTCCCGTCCCGCCTTGAAACTTCAAACACATGTTTTATAAACTTTGCACTTTCGCCACAGTCACTTTAATTCAGGGTGCCTCTCGGTGGGCTAGTGAGAAGTGTGCTAGCCTATCAGTATGGAGGTTGTGGGTTCGATAGATCGAGTAATATAATTAGTACAACTACAACAACATTCAATAAATAAATAAACTACTGTCGCCATCTATGCGTCAGATCTGGTAATTTTGGCGCTCCCAGTTGTTACCAAAACAACATACTTAATTTGGCTTTTTTGTAGTTCAATATTTTTTTGTATTCATTTCATTTGTAATAAACAGGTTTTTATTCACTAAAACGATTTGTGTTGTTCAATTCTAAAACGCAATGCGGACCGAAGGACCAGTAACGCACATGATTTAATATTCTTACCCATCAAGTTAACAAACACCTGCTGTACAACGCTTTCGCTTGCTGGTTCTCAATTTTAGCGCTTGTCAAACACGCTCTAAACTTTCTCAACTGATTATTTCTTTGTGATTTATAACAAAACTGTAACACTTTCATTTTTCCCTCTCCTGCCACATCCAATGAAACAGAAAACGTACAACTTGACGTTTTTTTCCAAGTGATTTTTTCTATTACACATTTTTTTTTTTTTTTGCTAAGTGCAAAAAAAAAATAATCAATTAAACTTGTCTAATGCGATCTCGGGTATAAATAAAGCAGATAGAAGAAGAAAAAAAAATTATGTGAATTATGTACAAGTGTTTATTTCAAAAGAGACTTAGTCGCATTTATTACTACATGACCCATAATTTAATTGACATTGTATGACAATTCAACCAAAAGTATGAAGAGACTCTAGTGAAACCATAATGAATGTTGCAATACGTATGTACGTACGTTCCTGTTTAGGAAGGAAAAAAAACTATATCATTTACTCTAAGCAGATAGATAGTGAGCATAAAAATAAAAAAATATATATTTAATAAAATAAAACTATAAAAATTAAAATGAGGGTTTGTTTATTCAATTGTACGTGATTCCATAGTCACAACAACAGCATTTACAAACATAGATAAATACACTTTACTACGGTATGGTATAATTTTACAACGTTGCTAAGTCGCTTGTCACTGTATCTCAATGCTTGCATCTAATAATACTGAGTAGCTAAAATCTATGTTAGTCTGTCCATCTGTCCGAACGAAATGAGAATATAGATTTTAATATCAGTATCTAAAGAAAAATGTTTAGCATGATGGATGGATATGTTTACAATATACGAGTAGAATATGCTCTATAGCAAATACACATTACATATATTATTAAATGATTTAAGTATGAGACAGCCAACGAAACCCCTCGCAGATGACAATATGGCTGGTTGGATGGATGGATGGATGGATGGATGATTGTCGGTCGGTGTGTTTCAATTTGTATGAGTGAGTTCACATGAATCTGCACTTGTATCTTGTATGTTGGGTTTTCTTTTATTTTATTTTTTATTTAATGTAAATGATGTTGACGTTGATCACAGTTGCTGTTCTATACACATACATACAAAAATATTTAAATGCGGTCAGCAAGTTTTATTTACAATCTTTTTTTTTAATTTTATTTTATATTACAGCAAAAATATATAAAGGGTGTTTTTATAGAGTGACACAAGTTTAAAACACAATAAAGCCAGAAAATATATTTTTAATATCAATGCAATGGCCTTTATTCGAAAGAAAATATTTTTATGAAATTAATGCTTAAATATGATTTCTGTCATGTGGCCGCCACGGCGGGCACGTAGAAGGCTCTATCTGGAACACCAATTTGCAACAGCTTTTCGCAGTATTTGCGACCGTAGTTCGCCGATAACTCTTCGTATATTGATTTCCAGGTGTCCAATTGCTTGCAGCTTATCGAACTAGACAAGTGACTTAACATAATCCCAAAGGAAAGAATCCAACAGGGTTAAATCACACGATCTTGGTGGCCAATTGATTGGGCCATTACGCCAAATTAGTTTTTCATTAAAAGTTTCTTTGAGTAAGTCAATTGCAGCGGCCGGTGTGTGACATGTGGCTCCGTCCTATTGGAACCACACACAGAGAAAAAACTGCCTCATGGAATCAAGAAGATTTTCTCTATGGACAGTTTTTAGGCTAAGGGGTATCTAGCAGAAAGAAGCGAAGATTTTTTCATAGAGATTCCTTTTTTATGTGGTAAATCTTATTAATTTTATCAAGAAGAAAACCACATAAAATCAAGAAGAAATCTTATTATTCACAACTTTTTTTACTCAATTTCCTTTATTTTTGGCACCAAAAAACAATCCATAGGGAAAAACTTCTTGATTCTATTAGGTTTCTTATAAATTGTAAACTATAGGGATTTCTTATTGATTTTATTTGGTTGCCTTCTTGATTTTTTTAAAAAGGTTTTCTTCTTGATTTTATTATGTTGCCTTATTGGTTTTTTCAATAAGGTTTTCTTCTTGATTCTAGTAGGTTCCTATATGATTATGTCTAAACAATCTTATTGATTTTTTTAATAAGGAAATCTTCTTGATTTTATGAGGTGTCTTGCTATTTCATATCTATAAATAGATATGTAGAAAATTTTTTTCATGATCTTTTTCATTTTTGTATAAGAATGTATGCACAATAATTTCAATGGTTATTCAGGCGTCTTGTTAGCATATTGGGTAGAGTGCTTGTCTATCAGGTAGTAGTTTGCTGGTTCAATACTTGGTGAATAAGTTAGTTAAGAAAATAACATGTGCATGTATGTATGTATAAATAAATAACATCTACAATATACTACACACATACATACATATGTATATGGTATAGAATTTAAATGAAAATACATAAGTACAGAGAATAAAGACGAATTTTTTTTATGAGTTCGCCTAGTAAAAACAAAAAGAAAACCTTATTTAAAAAATCAATAACATAACCTTATAAAAAATACAAGATTTCTTCTTTATTTTTTCAAAAAGGTTTTCCCTATGAAATCGTTAAGATTTCCTTATTGAAAAAAAACCATAGAGATTTCTTATTAATTTTTGTTATATTTTATGAGGTATTTAGTAGGCATTGTTTTCTCTGTGCATATCAGCAAGATTATTGCCACGCATTTGAGGTACGAAAAAATTTCGAATCATGTTCCTATACCGTTCACCTCTGACGGTAACATTCTGACCATCATCGTTTTTTTTTTGAAGACATATAGGCCAATGACCCCGTCAGCCCATAAAGCTCACCAAACAGTAATTTTCTGTAGATGTAATGGTGTTTCGACAAAAGCTTGTGAATTCTTCTCACTCCAAATGCGAGAATTCTGCTTATTTACGAACCCATTCAACCAGAAATGGACTTCAGAGGAAAATAAAATTTTATTTTTCAAGTTTTCAAAATTTCAATAATTTGCACGCGTTGCTCTGCTGTAAGTCGATTCATAATGAAATTTCAAAGCAAACTAAACAAAAAGCAACTATCAGCTGTTAAATGGGTGCTCGAATAAAGCAGTGATGCCAACTGAAAGTTGTCACACTCTAAAACAACACCCTTTTCATATGCATGCATGTATATAAAAAATAATTAACAATAACAAATAGTATTAGTTTATCTCTTCCTCCTCTTCACTGCTGAGATCTTCTGAACATGATTAAAGTTGTAAAACACAATTCAGGCGAAATACTTTTTATTATTTTAAAACAATTTTCATCTACTGCAACAAACCAAACGCAAATCAAGTTCTACTTGTTATTAAAAAAAAATTACAAAAACACATCATATGATAATATCAGCAATAAAGTAAATTTTTGGAATAATCAATAATTAAGTTGAGTAAAAAGTGTTCAAAGAGTGTGGCTTCACTACAAAATTTTATGAATATTTATTAAAACAGTTTCCAACAATTGGAAAAAATACCTGGGAAAAAATTCAAATCAACTCGGACACGTTTTGAAAAATAAAAATCTAAAATTAAGGTGGAAAAAACTGCTACAAAATAAATGTCACCAGGCAAACATTTGAATGCATTTACAGCTCATCTAAAATGAATTTATTATAAAAAAAATGTTGTAGAAAATAAAATACAAAAAAAGCCGCAAAGTCATGATGATTTAATGAATTTTAATAAGTAAAAAGTACGGGAAAAATGTACGAGGCCTATCTGAAAATTAACTTAATAAAGGAAACCCGAAAAGAAACTTGATCTACAAGGGTCAACTTATGGCATTCGTTATTAAACGAAATTTAAAAAGCTTTTTAATTCTAAAATTTTTAATTTTTTTTTGCTTCTTGGTTGCCTGAAATAATTTCTGAAAACTTAACTTCCAATGCACAAAATCGTCCAATCAATGGGTTCGTACTTTTGAATGTGAAGATCGCACATTTTTAAATCGATCGTTTTCCACCACATCAACGAAATACCTTTTCAATGACAAAGACAGCAAACAAAACAATATGCCCTTATGCAAAAACGATTGTTAAAGTTAAAGCATGCCTTAAAGCCGGTTTTGCCAGACAAAATTAGTTTGTTAAACCAACTTTAAGTTTAACAATCGTTTTTGCATGAGAGGGGTTAGTTTTTCACTCATTATAAACCATTTCAATCGCAAAATTGCTAACAGAGCTATATCTATGCACTGACGGTTGTCAGATCTTACAATATTGCCAGTAAATGTGCTCAAAACTTCTTACAACCGTGTGAAATTGCCAGTAAAAGCATTGTCAGTCCATTGCAAGACCAGCAGCTGACAACAATTTGTCAGATATCTTACAATTGTGTGAACACTTTGTACAATTATTGCCAGATATTTGTCAGATATTTTAATAATGTCAGATGTGCGAAGTTTATGCATCTGACAATGGCGTCAAGCACATGCTTGATTATGCTTTGAGTCTGGCAACGCATAACAAAAGATCGGACAATTTTTGCATATGACATACAGCCGTCTGGCAATAAATTATAAGATTTTCTGACAAATTTGATAGAACCGTGTGAACGGAAAATCGACTTTGAAGTGGCAATTTTTGATTGCCAGCACATTGCCATAATAAGGGCCTTAAATGTTTGCGTTGATAGTTTCTAATATATAATTTCGGTGTAATTGTAATTGTTTTGAATTTTAGAGGAGAAGAAAATCAATTAACCGGAGCAGAGATCCAAAACAGTTATATAGTACACCTATCCCTCGATTTACACGCTAGATACGTTCCTGAGAAAGTCGTGTAAATCGAAGTTTTAAATTTTTGTATGAAAAATCGTGTAAATCGAAAATAAGGGTAGAATCGCATAAAAATTGATTTTATTAAGAAATTATATATGTATTTCAACTTAGTTCTTAAAATATCAGATGCGTTTACTCAAAACACATAAAAATAAACTTTTATTCATTAAACAAAATATAAACAAAAACTAAATTAATGTAATTCATAAAATATTCAAAAATATTCAATAGAAATCGAGGTATTTCATAAATCTCTCAATTTACACAAAAACCGAAATAATCGTGTAAAAGTGAAATCTTGTAAAAAAAAGTATCGTGTAAATCGAGCGATAAATGTATAAGAAAACGGCTGGGGAAAGGTAAATGGAATTACTCTTAAAACAACTTATTTTATTTATTAATTTTTTGGCTTTGGTGTAAAGCAAAAAGGCGGTGAAATCATAGCGCCCTACAGTGCGGTAACGAATGACAAAAATAGGCGATAATATGATAAAACAAACAAAAAACATAAAAAACATGTTTTTTGGGAGACTAATAATTGTTCATTCATTACATATTTTATAAAATTTTATAAAATAATAAAGTTCATATACATATAAATTTTTTCTTAACTAAATTTTGCCCACATAACAAAAGTTTTACTTTTGCGTTTTATTTCTCAATACAGAAACTTTTTCACATATTTATTCTCGTACTACACGTTGTGAGAAAGCCACAAATGTGAACAACACTAATCAGCAATAAAATTTTATTAAAAAAAAACTGTAAAAATGCTTGCGGAAATTTCTTTATTTATTAACATAATTGTAAGCAACATTTAAACAATTTTGGATACTTATAGAAACACCCTCGTACAACAAGTGCTATTAAGAAAAACACACTCACTTGTTAAGCATTTTAGTGCACTTTTTATTTCGTCTAGATTTATTTCAATTTCAGTGACCAGCATAAAATACTCGTACTCGTATCTTAAACAATTATAATTTAAACTAAAATGAAAATAAAATTAATTGAAACGAAAAAAAAACAGAACTACTGCACTAAATTTGTTGGATTCATACACTCACAGAAATAATGGCAGTCTGAAGTCACAGCAACAAAGAAATTTTTATTAATTATTATAATTAAATTTGTGTTAATATGTTTTATTAAAAAAAAAAAAATGAAAAATGCTAAAAGGAAATTTGTTTTTTCATTCTAATTATTAATTGCAGCAGATGCAGCTCCAAATGTAAAGCAGTGGCAGTTTAGTATCTATAATTTCAAAAAAAAAGAATTTGTTTTTACTTTTTCATGAGTAAAATTTACAAAAGCGTTTAGTCACAACTGACAAACTAACTGACAAAATGACGAATGTTTTGCATTAATTTATTTAACAAAAGCAAAAACACATTTTACATGCGAATAAATATTTTTCATTTTTATTATTTTTGCTTATGTTCTTTTGCTCAGCTGCTGATAGCTTAGAGATATAAGCAACAACAAAAAAAAACGACAAAAAGATACAAAATACAAAATCTAGTAGTCAGTCACTTGTACTGGGGCAGCATTTAAGTTTTAAAATAATAAAAACATGATTTGTGAATAAAATTAAAATTATGACCATGAATGATGTTTTGCCGCCACATTTATAACAAGTTTTTTTTTTTTTTGCTTTTGTTGCATGCACATACATACATACATATGTATAGAATGATCAGTGTTGCCAATTATTGCACAAAAAGGCGGTGAATTAGATTTTCAAAGAGTTTAGCAGAAGCTAGACAGCCCATAAAAGAAGCTAAAGAAACTCTAACAATTTCTAGTGAAGTATTAGAATTTCTTCAGAAAACTTGCTTTAAAGGCTTGATTATGGTTGGCAACCGAATATGCGTTGTTAATTGGCAATGCAAGTGAAATTAAAATAAGTTTTGGAAATAAACCGTCAAGATATGATTAAATTTTTGGGACGACGACTAGGACATACGAAACTTACGCATAGTCACATTATATGAAATGAAAATCCTCAAATTTGTGATTGCGATAATAATTCTTCCTTAAACTGACCCACTTCCTACTACATTGCGTCAAGTACAACCGTCAAAGGAACCAAATATTTGGACAAACTAATCCTATACATTTTTTATCCCCTTCTTATCATTCCATTGAAACAATAATCCAATACCTTAAAATCACTAAACTTTATAATTATATCTAATTATAAGTAAGCTATTTTATACTTTATAACTTTATTATAGCTTAAGGTCTCGTTGCTCTAGCTAAATTATATTTAGCTGATGCATTCATGTATTCTCAAAATTTTTAAATAAATAAATGATTATGATAGATTGGCAACTGCAAATAATGTAAACATATTCTCAAAATATAAGTTATACAAGTCTTTATAAATTACTTATCATAAAGAGAAAGAAATCCAAATTGTGGCATTTGTTAGAAAGCCTTTGAAGGACAGTTCAAATCCTTTAAAATTAGCGCCAATATAGAATGCCTGTGCCAATGCACACATTAGTGTAAGTTAAATAATTAATAAAACCTAATGACTATATTAAATTAAATTCGCTTTGTTTCAACTTTAAATAATTTTGTTTCAACATGGTTCTTGCTGTTATTTAAATATCGAATGCACGTTGTTCCAACTTGCAATAACTTTGATCTAACATGATTGTTCATTTTGATTTAACAGCATGGGAATGTTAAATCAACATGAAATAAAGTTATTTCAAAAGGAACAATTTTTATGTTAGATTAACATGAAACACATATAAAGCCGAATCATTGCCGAAAAAAAAAGTTACTGCCTGTTTCACGATGTCGACAAGAAATTTTCGTTCGCTTATTTATATTGAAAACAAAAAAAAATTTTCTTATTTTGTTTTTGTTTTCAATATAAATAAGCGAACGAAAATTTCTTGTCGACATCGTGAAACAGACAATTAAAGTAGCCTTGTTTACGTAGATTTTAATTGTGAAATTTTTATGTATATTTTTCGTGTTTTTCATGTTTATTAATCGTAAGAAAGGCGCAAACTTTCGTAAGAGAGGTGGAAAATTAATTTATGTGTCCAGTATTCGCTTGAAATATTCGCACACATTTCGGCGTATGCAAACAGATGCAGTAAACAAGTAATTTGGGAATACGAACATTCGTTGCCTCCCTAATTTTAACCATAGCTGTTAAGTAATGATTACTAATCGCAATGATTACTAATTTGATTACTTTTTTTTTAAGGTAAAGTATTGATTAAATTACGATTATATTCAGTTTCGCACGATTAATAATTGATTACGATTACTAATAATGGAAAAGTAATCTTAATTACTAAAAATAATCAAAAAGACTCAAAGGTAATCAAAACATAATCCGATTACTTCTAAGGATTACTTTTGATCCTTTTCGATTATTTATTAAGAATCAAAAGTAATCTTTGAAAGTAGTCGGATTCCTTTATGATTACGTTTGATACTTCTTGATTATTTTTAGTAATTTTAAGTAATTCAGATTACTTTTCGATTATTAGTAATCGTAATCAATTATTTATCAGCAATTCTTTTGAAGGCAATTATATAATCATTACCATTATTTTTAAAATGTAATCCAATTGATTACTAGTCGTAATCGAAATTTAACAGCTCTGATTTTAACACACGATATTGTATGCAATTTTTTTCAAATATGCCTACAACATTTCATAAACCGTGAACCCCCACCGTTCACTCAATTTAAAAACGCAAAACAAAATACAAATTTTGTTTTCCCTCACATCTTATTTTTTCTCACATTGTCACAGAACAAGACGGGGCATGGAGTAGATTTCGATTTAAAGTAAAACCAGAATGAAAGATATGACAGTCGGATTTCGCTATAACGAACCTCTCTATAACGAATTTTTCTCCGTAACGAATTGTTGTTCAGAACACGGAAGGTTTTCCTTACATTTTTATCTCCCTATAACGAATTCCTCTAAACCGTATTTTTTTCTCTAACGGATTTTTATCTTGATCTTGATGTGCTAAATAATCTCCCTATGACGAATTACTTTTTCAATCATAAACTTTTCTCATACTGTAAATGTAAACTATAAAATATATACATACGTTAAGTTTGTATATCTAACAGACATAGAGCGTTATTCATAAGAAATAATTTGGTTTTATAAAAGGTTTATTAAGCAAATTTCCACAGAAAATTTGTTTAATGAATCTTTCTGAAACTAAATAAAAAAATTGTATTAATAAAGTAGCTAAGTTTATGGGAAACTGTAAGCTTTATAAAGTTGTTACTGTTATCGGTCTTGATAATATTGGAGGGAAACAAATCTTCCATTTACCTATTATGTACTTTAAGTGGAAAAAGTGGAAGTAGTTCATGTTTTTGAAGTGCGTTTTTGCATGGCGTAGATACGAATTCCTAAAACAAAGTGAAATATAGCAGTCGGGTGCTTATTGAAATTTTTTATTCTAAATAAATGCTTATACCATTGCTTTTAAAAACATTTTAATTTAATTTTTAAGTTTTTATATCAGTTCGCCAAAAATTTCTCAGTCTCCCCCATATTTTAAATACCTTCTCTTTTACCCCGCAATTTTTCCCCCCGGAATTTTAAATTCATAATAGAGGAGTAATGGGAGAAGCGGCAAGATTCTCCGAGAATTGTTATTCATAATTGGGCTGATAAATTCGTTTGGATGTAAGCAAGCCGTACTTGAAATAAAAATCAAATGTTTAGAAGGAATACAGCATACATATCGACCCCTGTGCGCGAAATTATCGTATGTTGCAAAAACAAAATTTTACAGGATAGTGGTTTTATTAATTTTTTTTAATTGTAGGAAATTAATCTTCGTGGACAGTTTCATTAAACGAATCTTTTATTTTAGAAGTATGTATGCATTAAATTTAAATACTCTTTATGATATTTAGATGGTATACAATATTTTTAAACAAAAATTTTTTAAATCTGTAAATTTCTTTGTTGAAATAAATAAACTCTAATCACATAAATGTTTCGATCTTATAAGTGAAATTTGAATTGGTTATAAGCTTTTTCTTCGAATTATCAAAATATCCATAAGCACAGAGAAAACAGTGCCTACTAAATATCTCATAAAATAGAACAAAATTAATAAGAAATCTCTATGGTTTTTTTCAATAAGGAAATCTTATTAATTTCATAGAGAAAACCTTTTTGAAAAAATCAAGAAAAAATCTTGTAGTTTTTATGAGGTTATCTTATTGATTTTTTCAATAAAAAATAAAAAAAAATTGCGTCTTTATTCTCTGTACTTACATATGTATTTTCATTTAAATCCTATACCATATACATATGTATGTATGTATGTAGTATATTGTAGATGTTATTTATTTATACATACATACATACATACACATTAGGTTATTTTTTTAACTAACTTACTCACCAAGTATTGAACCAGCAAACTTCTACCTGATAGACTAGCACTCTACCCAATATGCTAACAAGCAGCCTGAATAACTATTGAAATTATTGTGCAAACATTCTTATACAAAAATGAAAAAAACCATGAAAAAAATTGTCTCTATGTTTATTTATAGAAACAAAATAACAAGACACCTCATAAAATCAAGAAGATTCCCTTATTAAAAAAATCAATAAGATGCTTTACACATAATCATATATGTAGGAACCTACTAAAATCAAGAAGACAACCTTATTGAAAAAAATTAATAAGGCAACCTAATAAAATCAATAAGAAATCCCTATAGTTTACAATTTATAAGAAAACGTAATAGAATCAAGAAGTTTTTCTCTATGGATTGTTTTTTTGGTGCCAAAAATAACCGAAATGGAGTAAAATAAGTTGTGAATAATAAGATTTATTCTTGATTTTATGTGGTTTTCTTCTTGATAATATTAGTAAGATTTACCACATAAAAACAATAAGGAATCTCTATGAAAAAATCTTCGCTTCTTTCTGCTGGGATACCCCTTAGCCTAAAAACGTTTCATAGAGAAAGTATTATTTATTATTGATTCTATGAGGCAGTTTTATCTTTGTGAACTAGTTCAATTTAAGATGAAATTTTTTAAATGTCGCGTAACGGAGCTCATTGCTAAAAATGACTCCCAAGTTTTGAAGTCGGTGTGGTTCATTTCAATACAGTCGTAGCCTTATTTGGTTAGTTCGAGCATTACGAATAAAAGTCGGCCATTCACTAGGTCCCAAACATTTCGATTTCTCACGAAAGATTCAATGGTGCCATGTACGGAATCTACTGGCATCACAGTATGTCCCGAAAGTAGATAGTACGTAATCCAAATTTTATGAACACAGGTCCAAGAATTTAAAAAATACGCCAGCATAGATATCACGGCTTTGTTGGGGTTCTGACCAGAGCAACTCTCGCAATACATACTTAATTCTCTCTATTGTCAAAAAGAAGCAAATATTTATAAAGAGCTGAGCATATTTCATTACAGCTCAGTTAACCATCACGCTCACCCCACAAGAAACGATATGCATTTCTTGTGCCATTTTCGTAAACGCTCAAATTATAATAGACGTATTTGCGGGAGTAAAAAGTTTAATATGTATGGCATAACTGGCGCATAAGAAATCTGAACACTTTTTGCAAAAAATCTACTTCACATCAATACTCACAAGCAAGCAATTTGTACAAAACTATTTCGAAAAATCATCATTTCATACTCGATGAATCCTCAAAAAAAAAACGGAAAACTTAAAATGTAGTTTTCAAACATACACACATACATATACATATGTATATCAGAGAAGCGCAATGAGTCATGTTTTCGCTAGTCATACTGACTCATAAAATTTTAAATGTAAGTGAGTAGAATCATTTAAAATAAACTACTCTGATTTACTCATACTCACCATGAGATTGATTTATAAGTATAGGTTGAAATAAACATGAATGAAAAAAAGCAAGAGAGAAACACATACTAATAATAATGAAAACTTTAATGTTCGCATGCGAAGTTATCATTGTGAATCATACTTATTTTGCATCGTCCATAGACATTGAGTTAAGGAGATTCCAAATCAACAACGTCATAAATATAGCCAAGTATGAGTTCGATGCGCACTTCAAACTTTCAAGTGAGTATGATTCATAGACAACATTGCAATAAGTATGAGTGCGCATAAGTACAAGAAATTATAAATCATGATTTAACTCTACTTATTTTTTCACGACTCATTTCCGTTCTCTGATGTATATCACTAATCATGTTGCACTTCTGCAACAATAAAACATTAACTCAAAATTGTTGGTAAAAGCAAAAAGTCTTCTAGTGGGTATCAGTGATCGACAAGGAATCGTTTTTTCGCTATTCCTACTGACTGATGAAATTTTAAATATGTGTGAGTAGACATAGAACTTTAGAGTTCGTATGCGAAGTTCGCATTGTGAATCATACTGATTTTGCATCGTCCATAGGCATTGGTTAAGGAGAGTCGAAATCAACAATATCATAAATGTTGCTAAGTATGAGTTCGATGCGCACTTCAAACTTTCGAGTGAATATGATTCATAGACAACATTGCAATAAGTCTGAGTGAGCATAAGTTCACAACATTATAAGCCATGATTCAACTCTACTCACTTTTTCACTACTTATTGCTGTTCTCTGTTGGGTATGCATATATGAATTGTAAGAGTAAGTTTAAAAAGCTGCCTTATTTAGTATATTATAAAATCGTAAATTTTAAGGAAAAAAATTTTCATTTAACTAAATCGTCAAAATGACAATAAATCGTAAAATTTAGCAACGATGATGACATATACGACAATTTTCAGCACAAAGTAAATTACAATGTTATATATGATAAAATGTATATTGTATTGTCTCCATAACTATCAAAATTATCACTATAATATTTTGTCCACAGATAAATCAATGGATCTAGAACTAATTTGCCTAAAAAAGTCGATTTCGATAAAAGTGTAAAATACGATAATTTCGCCACAGGGTACAGATACATATATAAAGATAACAGCTTCACTATATCGTAGAAGTTCGTGTGTCACCAGTTATTACGTTAAAGAGAAGTTGCACTGTAAAAATTAACGAGTGCATAACAACCTTTTTCCTCAAAAACTATTTACAATTATAGACTTACGCGGTTATTGGGAAAAACCATAAAACCAAGCAAAATAACAACATACTTAATTAACTATATTTATAAAAGTTGAAGTATGTATAATGCTTCGAAATTATTTCCTCCATCCATTCACTTTATCAATGTATCACTTAAGTCCCCAGAGAGTCCAAGTGGTGTTTGCAGTGTTAAAACAAAAATTTGCCAGTAGTTTTCAAGCCAATAAATAAAAATGTAGTTACAGCTAGTTCTCAAATATTTGTAATTCTGATTAGAAATAAATTAGATAGAAAAAAAACTTTAAGGTAATGAGTTTGAATTATTCAAACAGTATTTGAAAAAAAAAACTAAAATATAAATAATAATCATAAATTTTGATGCATACATCCGACACTTTGGTCGAACGTCAGTCAGTTAGTTTAACCACACAAACCGTCAGTCAGTCAGCCAGCCAGCAAGTAACCAACCATTCATCCATCCCGGCAGGTAACCAACCATCCATCTATTTAAGTATCTAAGCTAACATGTATTTTAAACTTAACAAACTGACAGATCGCTTGTTTCCAATTGCTCAAAAATATATTTGAAAAAATATTAAAAAAAAAATAAAAAATAAAAATATGTGTATATTCTAGCTGGAGGGTATATTTACTATTACGAAAGTGTTTAGTTTGCTGGCGTTTTTTTTTATTTATATTTATATTTATATTTTTATTTTTCTTAAAGAACTGCTATTTCATGTGCATGTCAGTTTACCTGCCAGCCGTCGCACAGTGGGGCCTTTTGACTTTTTTCGTTGCAAAAATCATAACTTTTGAACTGATAAAGATTTTTTAAAATTTTAAAAAGCATTTGAAAGGAAACTCCTTTAGCTTTAATATACATGATTTGCATGGTCATAGGTTAGGCGCTGCACTGTGCACAGTGTCTGCTTTCGACTGTTTTTATTACAAACATCATAACTTTTAAGGTAAGAATAAATAAATAAAATAAATTTTAATAAAAATGAGTATCATTATTGACCATAGCTTTGTGGAGGCACTACGCACAGTGGTTTTTTTGTTGAAAACATCATAATTTTTGAAGTTACCAAGAAATTTGTAATGGGGAAAAACACTTAATTTTTAAATCTTTTAGGATCAAAATAAGTGCTCCCTTATTGTGATAGGCATTGGACACGATGACACCTTTGACCTTTCTTGTCGCAAAAATCATATATTTTGAAGTAATAATATTTTTAAAATTTCTCAAACATTTAATATACAACTTTTTGTGCTTTAAATGACATTCTCATAGGGAAGTCTAGAAAAAAATCATACTCTAATATAACATGTTATATTAATATAAGTCATTTTATTTATATTACAGATATAAATTATTAAAATATTTTTAATACTAATGTTAATTTATAATATTATTTTATAGTATGATATATTATAATATGATAATGAGTTATTTTTATTAATTTTTTTAATAGTTAGTTTTCTTCAAAATAGTCATTAACATTTTGATCGATTTGTAATAGACTTAACATATCGGAGCTATAATTATATTCTTCCAAATCTTTTCGAGATCTTACATGTCTCCGCGATGAAATCAGTGGGTCTGAAGAGGCCGCCAACATATTAAAAATATCCTCATTCTGTCTAATCCGTGATATTTTGCAAGTATTCGCATATCTAAAGTGCTTGTAATCTTTGTTTTTGCATTCCTGGGCTTCTTCTGATAGCTCTCCAATTGGTAAGCAAGGGTATTCAATTAAATTTTGGCCATGAGCCAAAATCTTATGGACCGTAGGAGTAAGTTTCTTCTCAGGGTACTTTTGAGCCAAAAACTGGGCAGTTTTTGTTGCAAAAATATCTTGGCTGTGGCAGCGCTGGCTATAAGATTGTAACATCTTTCTTCAAATTTCAAGAAAACCTGTAATTTTTGTGGACCAATTTAGCTTAATTATTTAAAGTACTGTGTAGTAAATATGCTAAAAAAATATGGGCGTGACCATTTTTGCCCATTTTTAGATATTCTCTATTTTATTTGTAAAAAGTACCTAAATATAGGGTGTCTGAAAAACGGCAACTGCCGAAAAAGTAGGGCATCTGGTGCATATTTTCTTACTTTTTTTAATAAACAATAAATATACCTTTAAAACAATACCAAAAAAGTAGTGATCATATGGCAATATTTCTGACACTTCAATTCTAAAATGTTTTTTTTTTTCTAAAAATCAAATTTTTTGGACTTTCCAAAAAACTGTCGACTTTAACCAGCTCCACCAGCTATAATTCTTATCAAATTAAGAAAAATGGTTTTGAATTCTGATCAGTAAAATGGTTTTTATACGATGTATTCATTCATTTTACAAAATTTTGTCATCAAATTTTGTATTTTTGCCACGGTTTTTGGGAAAAGGCGCCACAGTGCGTCGTGCATGCAAGCCACTATGTACTGCCACTAGCCTATTGAGGCTTTCTGTGTGTGGTGCCTTCATTCATTAGAAAAAGTAAAAATTTTAACAAATTTAACAAAAAAGATAATTTTAAAAAATGTTGCTCTGCGTTTGCTGGCAACCAACCAAACAGTTTAACCATTAAATCAGCTCCACTCTCTTAACCAAAGTTTACTTTATGATTTTCATTAGCGAGCGTTTTCTTTTTTTCAGTTCTTTTAGTTTTACGCTGGTACAAAATGCGAATCGCTAAAAAAATATATACATACAAACTCGTATTAAAAATTCAACAACATTTTATGTTTAGTACGGCTGTTAAGACGTTAATGTGACATGCAATTGCAAAATGATGTTGAGTTTGTTGCCAGTAGTATAACCCATCTGTATGTGGCGAGTGTGTGTGTGTGTGTGTGTGTGTGTGTGCCTTTTGCTTTTAGTACGACTATTTATTAAAGCTTTTTACTTCAAAAGTTACGGGTGTGACATTGGCAAACAATTTGCAAAAATTAAAAAAATATATAAACATATATTATACGACTTTACTGTTTTGAAATTCATGCATGCATCCATCTATCATGTGTGTATGTAGGATTTGTTTTTGTTTTTTTTTTTTTAATATTCACAAGTTTAAACATCAAGTTTATATTGCATTTGTTGCTGCTGATATTTGTGGCAAATCTCAAAATCACACTCAAAGACAAATGTCAACTTTAATCACAGATTAGAAAAACCAACAACTCTGTTCTCATAATTATGCATGTTGTTCGAGTTGTTTTAGATCAAGCTGAAACTAGGGCTTGTTTTGTTTAATAAGAGTTCGTTTTAAAAAAATATATAAAAAGGGGAAGGTAACCTAAAATGTTCGATTAAAACTGTAAAAAAAAAAGTCAAAGACGCAAGTGAGTTTTAAGGAAAAAAATCAGTGGGCCATACTTTGACTGGACGAAGAGTTTCGTACCTACACAACATACATAAGCAAAAAGTGCTTAAAGGTTCAATAAAACGTGCCTTAACCATAATTATAGAAAACAGCTGTTCGAGCCAAACTTATGGGCAACACTGTATTTAATTATAGGTGACTCGCCATAACGCCATAGCCATTACCATAGAAACTAATTGAACTTTGGTTTGGTTATGGAATTATATCTATGGCGCGCCTAATTTAAGCTTAAGTCATATTTTACTGTTTTTCACGAGAACACTTTTAAGCGTTCAAGTCGATTTTCAGAAATTTATTTCTTTTACAGTTAAATTGATAATTTTGTGGTAACCTTTATTTTTTTAAGCAAACATCTTTCGAAAAACTGTAAGTCCCAGTCCAGACTTGCAATTTTTGTTGCAGCAACTTTTTATTTTGTAGTGCAAAAGAGCGCGAGAAGAATACAAAAAGTATATATTTCTATTTCAACACTCTCACACATATTCAAGAATTGCTGCAACAAAAATTGCAAGTGTGGACCGGCACTAAGTAATACATTTAAGTTGAAATATACCAAAGTACTCGTATAACCTAAATAAAACTATTATTCCAAATGAGATTAGAAGACAAAAAGAGATAAGTAGCAAGTCATAATGCTATAACTTCATGAAAAACCTCACAAATTAATTTCGTATATGTGACAGCTCATAGAGAAAGGAACCTAAGGGTAAAAAAAAACAAAATTCTCATTTTTTTTTTTGATGTGGACAACATCTGAGCATCGAATGAGACCGATCCCATGCCACAAAAGTGTTCCCTCCCAGAAATAAGCGCGTTTTATGAAATTAAAGTCGACGATTCTAAGGTTATGTGAAAAAACTTTCGTACTAACAGAGTGATATTCACGATTTAAAACAATTATAAATGAGTATTTATTATAATTCACAATTAATAACTTCAGAAAATAAACCTGGATTCGAAAAAACGCGAGCAAAATTGATATCAAACTCATGGAAACAGCGCGCTAGGTAGAAAACAGTAAAAACCAACTACACAAAACACAAGAGCTACGCGCGTTTTCAAGGTTGACCAACACGTTCCTGACGTCATCAGATGTGTCGCTTTCAAATGAGACCAATACCAACACGCTCAGTGATGGTACACCAAAGATACACGTATTTAAATCTTTAAAATGGCTCTCCTGAACAAAACCGGTTTTTAGCCTTAGGTCCCTTTCTATTTTGAGCGTCACATATGCAGATTGCGGAGGTACCATCAACTCAAAATCAGCTTAACTCAACTTAAGCACTTTTTACTTTTTGCCACGGATATGTGAATATTGTGAATTGTATGCAAAGCAGTTTTAGTCGCAGATGAGCGCATATTTTAAGTGGAAGATGCTTCACACGTGAAAAACTATTAAATGTAGACGATTCATACACAAGAGCCCCGAAAGGCGCTGTCATTACTCGTAGATGCAATAATTTGAGATTTATTTAGAGATTAGATTACAAATATTTTATGAAAAATATTAAGAATCGTATGAGGCTCCTCAATTTAAATCTTATATGAGCCATTGCGAGAGTTTTGAAAGAATCGTTCAATAACTATTTCAGGAATAGTACAATACTCAGCAAGCGTTTTATTTTGCAAGTTAAATATGAAAAACATCTACTGTATATCAGACAGAAATACAGGCAATCACCAAATACTCTACGAACCTTAGCCTATATAATCGAATATGTTACTTATGTAGACATTTGAAAAAAAAATTGTAGTTTGTTGTTTTTTTTTTATTTTTAGCGTTTTTATCATTTTGCCCATTTTTTTGGGTTTTGTGTGCTTTTTTCTGTTTTTAGCGATTTTTTCGCTTTTAGTGGTTTTTTCGCTTCGACGGTTTTTTTCGCGTCTTAGTGATTTGTTTTCGGTTGTTTATTAGTTTTAGCGATTGTTTTTGGGGCATTTTTAGTTTTGGAGATTTCTTTTCGGTTTTTGGCAAGTATTTTTTTTTTTGGCGATATTTTTATTTTTGATAATTTTTTTCTTTAATTTGAACAATTTATTTTATTTTTGGTGATATATGTAATTTAAGCGCATTTATGTTGCGGCATTTTTGTAATTTTGGGATTTTTTAGGTTTAGTTTTTTTTTGAAAATTTCAAAAGTTTGCCAAGATACAGCAAGTTGTCAAAATTATATAGTCAAAATTTTATAACCTAATAAGCCCAGCTAATAAAGTCTACTTTAATTTTGCTTCTCTTCTTTAGAAACTTGTATTAATTAGTAAAAATATTTCATTCAACTATGTGTTGTTGTCAGAATATTTACAACTAACTTTGATGTTATTTGTTCATTAATAATTATCACATGTAATTTGGCTTAAAAAAGCGATACGAACATTAGCCTGTTCAATTCATAAGAGTAAAGAATTGAAATTACTGAGCTTAAGCCCGATTAAGAAATTATTTCTGATTAAAATTCACTTTAGTTCAATTAAATTTTAAATGTCTCACAGATAGAATTTACTTTAATTTGAATCTGTTAAATCTATACAAAGGGTGATTTTTAGCATCTTTCTTTTTGGCAAGTCAGCTGTTTTCGTGCATCATGTTATTGTTAAATATGTTCAGTAATAATTTAACCATGAATCGACTTATCTTGCAAGTTATTAAATTTTATTAGCAAAATTCATTTTCGGTTAAGAAGGTGCATCCGTGCACTTCTTCCATTTTATGGTCAGTTTGGGCGAACTTCTGAGGCGGATTTTAGGGATCTTGTGATTAAATTTCGCAACAAAATTTACATTATTGAACGCTAAACCAAATAAAAATATCGCAGTTGTATCCGCCATTCGTAGCAATTAGGCATCTCTTACTTTGTTTTGGTCCAAAATGGAAGAGCTGGACTTGGCTGACATGTGATTGCAGCAAGCCGAGTTTGGTGAACAGTTTATTTGACGTTTGGGGACGGTAACTTGACCGTGCGTTTTAAGGTCTTTAGACTATTTTTTGTGGGGCTATGTTAAGAGTTATGTCTATAGGGATAAGTCAGCAATGGTTAATGCACTTAATAATAGATAATATTGAAGAATTTATTCGTGAGATACCGGCCGATATAACATATATTTAACATATATGTGTTGAAGAGAGTATGCCAAAATTGGACCCAGCGTAAATGAACCATTTCAGGCGTACTCGCGGTTAAGATTTACATGAAATCGTCTTTAAATATTGTTTTATATAGATTTAATACATTTCTTAAAATTGTATGGGGTATTTAAATCAAATCCGAAAGCTCTTAAAAAATCACCCTTTTTAATTGTCCTTATATTCCATTAGGAATTCAATATGTTTGGTTTCTCGCTTTAGAATACCCTTTAATTTTAAAGTTCAAATACTTGCACACAAAAAAGTAATATGAATGATTTTGTAATATTAATTAAAATATTTGTAATATTAATTAAAAATTTAATTAAATTTTCACCTATAAACAATTTGATAATATTAATTAAGTTTTTCCACTAAAATTAATAAATACAATTAAAAATTTAATTAAATCAATTAAATTTTTAATTGAAAATATTAATTGGTGAATACTTTTTTCTGTGTGCTGTTGTAGTGGCTAAAGTTTTACATATCGTCACCTTAAATAAGTACACTTTTATATTTTTTACAAGAGAAACAAAACACGTTTCAAAATCAATAATAATAAAGTGTTCTTGAAAATTTTCTTCGGAATTTAGTTGTAGTATGGATACTTATAAGTTTTTAGTCATTTATTTGCTTTTTATATATATTTAAGATTTTATGTTAGTTGTGTTCTTTGCAATAAAAAATAGATGCATTCGTAATTATGTCGATTTGAATTTCTTTAATAAAGTCGTCATTTTTGATCACAGAGGTCTAAATATTAGCGTGAACATGTAGTTTGATAAAATGAACCATAATCAACCAAAACCTACATTTCGAATTTTTGTCTAGTTACGTCCGTTTGCGTTTAAGGAGACGATATTCTGTGAAAATTTCTGGCCCATAGCACCTTCTAAAGAAAACAGCATTTGATAGGCAGCCAGACAGATGGACAGACGGACATCGTATCAAAAACAACAGGGTCCTTTTTTACCTTTGGTGTGTGGAACCCTAGTGATATTGTGGCAGAATAGATGCTAAATAAACAGCTGTTTTACAGCAGGCTGTCAATATATTGCACAGCGAAAAGAGCAAAAAAATTTATTTAAAAGATTGCCAAATTTTACTAAGATAGAAATTAATTTTATGCTTGTCAAAGTGGGAAAGTATAAATTAACAATAGATCGAACGAGATCTTAAGAAAAAGCAGAGGCTGCCCAAAAAGGTGATTTTTCTACAAGAAATTCAAAAAAAAAACGTAAAAATACTCTTTAAAAAAATATATTCTTGGGAAGTTTAGCTTATTGTGATGGTCTTCAAAATAAGCAACAATTCCTAATATATTACAGCGTATTCGCACTTATAGTTAAAACTTGATTTTAACCATAAACAGCTGATTTTAAGATCACACCAGCGAGGCCAACTACCTCTTTGGGGTATCTCACTCAACCCTACAACTTAACGAGAAAAATCTACCACTTTTTTAGTTTTTCCATAATACTGCTAAAGTAAAGTTACCCGAGTGTTTTATCTAATCCAAACTAGAAGTTCAACTGAAATATATTTTCAGCAATATTGATTATTTAAAACCTGCTGTATACCAAAACATTTCCTTTATAGTATGTTTCCACCGACTTTAAAACAAGTAGGTTTAAGTAAATCACTTCCAAGTGTTTACACCGACCTTATGAGTGATTTGTTGTTCGAATTTTCGTATTCAATTTATGCACGTACTTTATAAGGTGGACGAAGCAGCAGCTGTACTGTGAATTTTATCCACATGTAATTGACATTTAAAATTTATTAAATATTCCTTAATGTCATCTTTTCAAAATTGTCAATCACTATTGATGGATGACCCAGGAATGGAGTTTGTAATTTTAAGAGCAACGCGGGGCTGCCATAGATAAATCCAGTTCGAAAAATAAATCAACTTTTTGAGGTGATTTAGGCATATGCAAAATGTATTGTAAATCATGTATAAATTAACATGATTTGCTCAAATCATCAGGATTTGTCTAAATCATGCCGGTGGAAACATACTATTACTGGGCCACTTTGTGAGAAAATTGCTCGTTCTTCTACGAGTACATACATAATTCGAATGTTGAAAATTAATTTTTTGAAAAGTGTTTACTGATACTCTGCAAGGATGGCTATACACTCAACGATATATCAGCGCTGGAACTGGTAAACGTACACTTGCAGAGAAGCATTACAAATTATTTTATGCAAATATTTATGCCTTTAAATATGAGAACATTTGTATGTAAGTGAGAAAGCAGCCACAAAATATTTCAAATTAATTAAGTGACGATGGCATAATTGAAATCTTGAATTTTATTAGTTGTTTCTTACCCTACGTCTACACCTGATATATTTTTATCATAACAAAAGTCAAACTTTATATTGAAAAATTAATTTTTTTATGTTAGCTCTTTTTTTCTATATGGAATTTGACATTTGTCATAACAAAAATATGTCAGGTGTAGACGCAGGGTTATATTCAAATTTTGAGTACTAACGATCCTCAATTAAATAATATAAAATATTTCTTATCGCAACGAAAGATTAATTCACGGTAAATAGATACCCTAAAAATAAAAATGGTAAATAACACTGTACAACAAAATAACATTTTTTGGCTGTCCTTTAGATAAAATTACGCGGACTATATGGATTTCGATGCGTTAAATTCAAATCTGCTGTCAGTTTTGCTCTATCACGTAGAGATTTTTTTTATGGGCGTGGCTAATTTTGGCCCCTAAATTAGTCGGCCATACTAATATATTTTACTATAACTCGAAAACCGCTATTTCGATTTTAATAAATAATAAACCAAAAGACGCGCCACAAAATTTTGTTAAAAAATATTAATAATCATTTTTTACCTATCTTTTATGGTTTCGGAGTTATTCAGAATTTAAAAAAGAAAAAAGTTTTTTTTATGCAAAAATCGCGTAATTTTTTTAAATTAAAATTACAATAAGAAAATCAGAAACTCACAAGTTTCATATTTTTTACATTTGTCTTAAAACTACATATCCTAGGAATAAAACAAGCTATAAAACGTGAAAATCCAGCAATAAATCTTGATTTTATTCACAATTTAAAGCAGGTACCTAAAAATGGAAAAATGTGTGTAATGCATTAAATGCAGTCACAGTTACATCTGGCAGTGGTGGGAAAGTTGGTACGATCGTACTTTTTTTATACTGTTTGACATGAAAAAGTACCGTAGTACTCCCCTAAGAAATTTGATACTCTCACAGGCAACTTAGAAATGCAGTCAGAAGACTCGCACATGCATATATTTTGCCAAGAATTAAATTGTTTTTTCGACAAATAGAAAGAAGCTTTATTAGTAAAGATCTTTTAGAAAAGTGTAACCACAATTAAATATCAATATCAATATTTCATTCAATGATATTTTATGTGGGACAGAAGGTTATCTATTGAAACAACTGTTTTAAATCAGTTTAAAGAAAATTTTAAAAAGTTTATATTAAGTTCTAAGGGCAAAAGTGGACTTTGACAATAAAATGTTAGTTTGGTTTAGTAAGTTTCCCCCTGAAAGTATTTTATCTGTTAAACCAATATCATTATACCACTTTTAATTAAAATGTTACCAGGGAAAAGAAAAAAGAAAAGAAAAATAATTTGAAATATTAACAACCAATATAGAGCACTGGCTTATATAAAAACGCATTAGATGAATACATGTTTCCTGATATATCGAGAGTAGCTTACGGAATTTTATCCATGCCTCACTCCTCTGTAAATGTCGAAAGGATTTTCTCTTACCAAAATTTCATGAAAACAAAATACAAATCAACAGCCATCGTATTCTGTAACTCGCTAAAGCTAAATCTAATTTTCGGCTACGAATGCAATTTTCAAACGGGTATTGATAAATCAGGTAATGGCTTAAAATGTAATTCGCCGAAATTTTATTGCTTTATGTCATCGCCAAAAATTTTAAATTTTCTATTTGTTCAACATTTTAGCGGTCGAATTTAGCTTTAGCTTTAGCGAGCTATGGAATACGGAGGCAAGCTTTATGTTCCAACAGTATTAAGTTTAATCCAGGCTACACCTATTTGTATATTTGTACCTATGTGTTCCTTTTTTTTTTGTAAATGAATTTCTTATAATTTTTTGTTAATAAAATTTAAATAAGAAAAATTATAATTTTTGGTACTCTCGGGATCAAAACAGTACTAAAAAAATTTGTTTTTGATACCGAAATGCAAATCTCATTTCCCATCACTGACATCTGGTAATGCTATTGAAAGGGCATGGCGGGCTGGTAACAGAACTTTAAATTGTGAATAAAATCAAGATTTATTGCTGGATTTTCACGTCTTATAGCTTGTTTTATTCCTAGGATATGTAGTTTTAAGACAAATGTAAAAAATATGAAACTTGTGAGTTTCTGATTTTTTTATTGTAATTTTAATTTAAAAAAATTACGCGATTTTTGCATAAAACAAAATTTTTTCTTTTTTAAATTCTGAATAACTCCGAAACCATAAAAGATAGGTAAAAAATGATTATAAATATTTTTTAACAAAATTTTGTGGTGCGTCTTTTGGTTTATTATTTATTAAAATCGAAATAGCGGTTTTCGAGTTATAGTAAAATATATTAGTATGGACGACTAATTTAGGGGCCAAAATTAGCCACGCCCATAAAAAAAATCTCTACGTGATAGAGCAAAACTGACAGCAGATTTGAATTTAACGCATCGAAATCCATATAGTCCGCATACTTTTATCTAAAGGCTATTTTGGCTGTTGTACAGTGTAACCAATAAATAATCAAAGTAAAATTTGTTTCTTCACATCGAATCTACAGCTAAGAAAAATTTTGGGTTGGCATCACTGGTTCACACTACATGTTTAATAAATTCAGGTTGCAACATACAGCTTGTCTAATAAATTTGTTCAAAATAAAATAAATATGCTGTAGCAATAAGTGTTTTATTTGATAAACTGATAAATTTTACCATGCGCTCTATAATGGAAATTAATTTATCGGCCATGGTCTGAAAACCATTTTGTTTTAAATTCGCAAAATTTCTAAAACGGAAAACAGTGTTCCCTTTATCAGATAATTTACTGCATTTGAAAATTAAGTTCGGCTAAAATATCTCAAGCATATGAAACCTTAAAACCAAATAAAAAGCTGCAATGAGTGAGCTTTCTAGTTGATTTTTTACCTGAAGTTTGTCAATATCAAAACGCAATGGTTTTCAGAACCTGGCCGTATATGTTTTGTAAATCAATATATATTTTAAAATCCCCCTTATTGTGAATAGCGTCGTCGACGTCACATCAAGACGACAGTAAAAATTTGTAACTTGTCTGCTCTTTGTCGACAACAATTGACTACTATTATATGCTCCAGTAATTTACACAGCCTTAGAGATTAGTAGGAGATTGTCAATAAGAGCCTTGATGTGACGTCGACGCCGCCATTCACAATAAGGCGAAATTACTTATTCAAAGTGAAATCAAGTTGTTATATAAAAAAACCGTAAGCGGATTTTGAAAGAAAAAATAGATGAAACAAAATTTCTTTTTGGTAAAACGGAAAAGTTTAAATAATTTCGGCAACAACTCTTTAAAGCTTTTTTTTAAATTAATAGTTAGGTACTCTCTCTACTTGAAATTACTTTTCATTAAGTTTTTATTTCCTTGGAAAAAGAAAACAAAGAAGAAACAATTAATAAATTTCTGTTGAAAATTTTCTTGTAAAACATGCCACTGTTTAATGTCTAGTTTTACCCTAAATACACTATTTTTCTGTTTCTCTGCCACACTTTTTTTTTTCTTTTTATTTTATTTTTTTTTTTTTTTTGCTTTTTCACTTCAAATCACCCATTTTGATATATTTATTGATAGTGGGCGTGTGTATCCTAATTGAATTAGTGTACTCGTATGGCTGGTGTGTTTGTTGGAGTTGTTTGCTTGGTGGCCTGCCACAGGCATGTGTATGATTGTTGTAATTCGGTTGTACCCCACAACAAGCCCTCCATATGGCACCAACACCAGTGCAACCGGCAGCAGTCAATAACAGAAAACAACACGTTGGAAATAAGTTCATTGTAAAATTCTGTTTCTTATGTTTTAAACTTGAATTAAAAAGCTAGAAACTTGTTTTTGTCTCTTGGGTCTTAAAGTGCAAAAGATGTGGGTGGATTGTTTGAAATTTGAGATTTGCACTGTTTTTGTTTTTAATTTATTGCATTTTTTCTTTTGTAAGTGTTTACAAACTTCAAGTTCGTAGCAAATCCTTCGCATTTCTATACTTTCGCTGAAATTATTAACTCGGAAAGGGAAGTTGTAAGAATAATTAAAATTAAATTTAAATGCCTTCCTCTTTATTTTTTCAGTGTAGTTTTATTTATTTTCTTATTATTTTGAAAATTTTTTCCTCAAGAATTTTCTTTGCAATAAACACCTTTTTTGCCATGCATTTTTCTTTTTTGTTTAAAAATATATATGCCATACAATATATTCTATTTGCATGTTTAAATTAACGCCTTAGGAGTTGGTGGCTCAGTGTAACAACAGCGATATTGCAACTTTGGAGAGACACACTTATACATACGCTTACGAAAAAAACCCCGCACATTTTCAACATATAAGTGCAAGTATATTGAATATAACAGCAACAAATACAGATATGGATAAATTTCAAAAAATATAAAAAACTGCATACAACATGCAAAAAGCTGGCAGCTGTCAATCCATCTACAACAAACGGACAACTTTTGAAAACGTACGTTCTTTTCGGCGAGAGACACAAACTGCTAAACAGTGAGAGAAATTTACGAACATACTTTTTTAACGAAAGGTCTTTCAGGTTTCATTGTCAAAATGGTACTTCTGTGATGCAGGGTAATTTTGCAAAATGCAACTTTATAAAATAAATATTTTTTTGCTCTTTGACAAAAAAAAAAATCCTGAGAGTTTCTTAGGCCCTTATTATGAGTTGCATTCGGTTTTCGATCTTCGCTGGCTGTAGAGCATCGAAAATCGAATGTTCAATTCATATTATGAGCAACGAATTTCTATCGAACAGAATTTAGCTTTCGATAAAGTATTTTAGGATAAAAAATTATTATAAACGTTTTTTTATTTTTGCAACAAATTTTAAAAATCCCTTTGAGTGATATTTGAAATAGGGAAAATGTTTGCCTAATGCTCCTTATAATACCAAATGAAAATTCGTTCGATCAGTACTATCGACTACAGTCGAAGATTGAAATTTGCTCATAATAAGGGCCTTCCTAATGCAAATTATTTTTTTTTCAAGAAAGTACATTTTTTAAAATAAAATTTTGCAAAGAGAAAATACTTGTTTCATAAAGTACTTTTTTCTACTTTTTCAAGAAGGACATCTTTAGAAAGCTGCTGATGTTTGCTAAAACAAACTTTGTAAAAAATAATTTTTTCCGAAAAGTACTTTTTCCTTTTTTTTTGTACCTATTAAAAAAATTACCCTTTTTAAAAATATCCTTTTTCAATATGTAAAACACTTTTCAACAAAATTACTTTTTCATCAAATTACTCTTAACAAAAAGTCCTTTTTCAAATAAGTTTAAAAACAGCTAATGCACACAAGTCTATTAAAAAAGATATTTTAACAAAATGTACTTTTTTAGGAGAATTTATTTTTGCGCAATATGCATACTACTATTTCTGCTACTCTTAACTATTAAGTTAATTTTACACAAAAAAATACTTTTTTACGAAGTACTTTTTAAAAAATGTACTTTATTTCAAAAACTTAAGAAAATATTTCCAGAATAGTACTTTTTCAAAAAAGTACGTTGAAAAACGTATAACTTTACAGAGATATTTTTTTCAAAAAAGTTTTGTAAAAAAAAGACGAAGACGAAAATATCTTTTGCAAAAGTGTACTTTCTGAAAAAAGATAATTAATCAAAAAAAGTACTTTTTAAAACAAGGTACTTTTTGAATAATTCTTTCTGCCAAAAATAACCGACTTCAATGCCAAGATCTGATAGAAGAAGATAAGAAGAAGTACGTGAAATATAAAATTAAATTTTAATGGGCATGCCTCCGCCCATTTTTTAAATGCAAGATTGTGTGCTTAGGGCTTAGGGTGTGTGTTAAATTTTGTAAAAATCGGTAAAGTAGAACCACTTAAAATAAAATATTAAATTTTAATGGGCGTAACTCCGCCCATTTTTTGAATAAAAGATTTGGTATATTTTAGAGCTCAATTTGTGTGGTAAGTTTTGTAAAAAATGGTTAAGTAGAACGGCATGAAATATTAATAAATTTTAATGGGCGTAACTCCGCCCATTTTTTAACTTTCAAATTGTGTAAATACAGGAAGAAATGGTTTTTTATAGGTTTCGCAGCAATCAAATAAGTAGAATATCATAAAATTATATATAAAAAAATTGTGGGCTTGTCCCCGCCCATTTTTTTTTACAATGGGACCAATGGGAAGCTATACCCTCTCAGACAACTAAACTGTACCGAGTTATCAACTAACAAACCTAAAAAAATATAGAGACGTATTATTAACCTCCTCCTTTTTTTTTGAAATCGGTTAAAAAATTTAATTTTTGAAAAAAGGAATTTTTTGCAAAAAAATTTTACATTAAGTTAATTCTTCTCCAAAGTACTATTTTGAACACAAGGTAAATTTTTAGCAAAACGTCCTTTTTTAATGAACGCTATTTTTTCAAATATTTCAAATTTCAAAGATATATTTTTGGCAACAGGTAATTTTTCCAAGATGTACAATATACTATGTCATTAAGTTTAACTTCCAGTTTTCTTTTATAAAAATGGAGATACTTTTTTTAAAAATCCTTTTCCAATGCGTTCAATTCTTTTTCACGTAGCTACATTTTAGCTAATGCACCTTTTCGACAAGAGATACTTTTCTTTATTTTTGAAGAGATGCTGGGACTTTTCAAAACGATATTTTTACAAAAAATAATTTTAAAAGGATTATTTAAAAAAAAATAGAATAAATATTTAAAAAAGTTTCTTTCTAAATCAAATTATTTATAAACACAATTTTTAAAAACAAACTGCTCCATAAAATCACTTTTTGAAAGATGTACATCTGGGGGTCTACTCTGTAATGCATTTTCCTACGTTTCCAATTACACAGTAGACCTCCTGCTGCACAAAATTCCGTTTTTTTTTTAAATAATTTTTTTTTATTACAAAAAAAAAATAATAATTTCACACAAAAGAAATCTTCTTCGTATCAGCGCCGTTATTTCTTTCCGTGTTTAGTGTATTGCTGAAATTGTAACAAGCCACTGTATTTTTATAAGGTAACAAGACTAGACAACTTTGTGGCCAAAAAGGAAGGACTTAAAGTTGCAAATATAAACCAAGTTCCAAAGTGCAGCAAAGTAAATGTTCATACCTGACCTGCAACCAAACAGTATTAAAATGAATATATTTGCTGTTTTTGTTTTTCGAAGAACATTTGTAAAAAAAATTATAATTGCGACACGCCCCCGTTGTTGTTTAAGTTAAAGTTTATTAGACAAGACACAGTTTTATTAAGACTAAATATTTAGCTGAAGAAATACAAAACAAAAATTTACTTAAGAAATCAATAAAACAAGAAAAATAGTTGGTTAAACAACAATGCTAAAGTAAACAAATAATAAATAGTATGATAGAGAAAACAAAAGAAACTTAAATAACTGCCTGTAAAATATCCACTGAAGAATATGCAAACCTTAAATAATTTTTCTTTTATGAGACCTCCCCTCTCTTCCTGCTCAACAAACAAAATTCATTAGAACTTATTTTCCATAAATGATAAAAATATGAAAATATTACACCACAAGTGTTAATTAAACAAATGAACTTAAGTGAACTGTCCGCTACCGAGACACAAACTGTGTACTTTCTTTCCCTTCTTTATTAACCCCTTCCAAGAGAGACAAGAAAACCAAAAACAATTCATAAAAATTAATTTATGCTTTACTCGGCTTCTCAGTTTTAAGGGTGTAACTGTTAGTTTTTATTCAAGCCCGTTATCATTTATCTTAGGAACTTATTTTTCTCAACATCATGGTCATCGTCACCATTGCACATCAGCCAGCGTCATCTTTTTTGGCTGTTGCCAAAATTTATTAATGTTAATGTTACTGTTACAAAGCTCCCACCAAAAAAATATGCACAAAATTCAAGTGCTTCCAAAAATAATTTCCAGCAACACCAAGTTGTTTGTTATTGTTTTATTTTCTTCAACAACTTTCAACAAAAAGGGTCACTCACTAGTCTGTCAGCCAGTCTCTTTGTTTTACAATCGATTTTTAGTGTAGCTTCAGTTTACTTAAGGGCCAGTAATTAAAACCGCCTTCTTGTTTTATAGACCTCAACATGAACTCTAAGCTACAACAACAACACCAACAACAACGTTTAAAAAATACTAACACAAAAGCGGAAGTTGTTTATTGATTGCTTTAATTGTAAGAGTAGATATTTTTGGGTAAACTAAACCCAAAGCAATAGTAAAATACACCATTTGATAAAAAAAAATATAAAAGTAGACTTAAGGAAATATTATATCATATAAACAACATTTGTCATTAATACCACTATTAACTTTTTAATTTAAATATGAAATATTTTTCTGTTATTTCGTTTAAATTGTGATTTCCTTACGAAATGGTGTAAACTTATGTTAATAAGCGATGTTTAACTAAACTTGTGATCTAAAATAATGTTAAGGGCGCGTAAATAATGTTTAATGTTTTATTTACACATTCACAAACAAAAACGCTTTAATGTGTATTAAAATTTTTGTGAGTCCTTGAATAAAATTCTTTTGACCTTAACCACGAAGTAAGCAAAAAGAAATCTTTTGGTCATTTACTTCCTTTTGGGTGTGCTTGTAGTCAAATGAAAGCTTCTGCCCCACGATTTAGAGTGCATAAATAGTTCAGTACAGATTTAATTTATTGATATACAGCAAACATGCAAAACTACAACAAACAAGAGTTTAGTGGCAAAATAAAATTACAACAACAACAACAAAAAAGTAGTAGGGTAAAAAGGTATTTTTAAACGGTACTATTTTCTAAACGGAGCTTGTTTCTAGCGGGAACTTGTTTCCCTTTTTTCAAAAAGTACTATTTTCAAAACGGTACCTTTTTCCAAAAGATACTATTTTCTAGAAGCACGTTTTTTACTTTTTTCCGAAATGTATTTTTTCCAAAATATTTTTTCCCATAAGGTACTTTTTTTTTAAAGGAACTTTTTTTTAAAAGGTACTTTTTTCCAAAATGTTCTTCCGAAAGGTACTTCTTTCCAAAAGTTAATTTTTTTCAAAAGGTACTTTTTCCCAAAAGGTAGTTTTTCCAAATGCACTTTTTTAATGTTACTTATTTGTCAAATGTACTTTCTTCGAGAAGATCATTTTTTTCAAAAGGTATTTTTTTTTTTCAAAATATTCTTGTTGTTTATGGCGAGAAGTGTTTTTCAAAAAGTACTTTTTTCCAAAAGCTAATATTTCCAAAAGTACTTTTTTCCAAAAAGGCACTAATTACAAAAAGTACTTCTTTCCAAAAGGTATTATTTTCAAAACGGTATTTTTTCAAAAAAAATTTGTCCATAAGGTACTTGTTTCTAAAGGAACTTTTTTCTAAAAGTTACTTTTTTGCAAAAGGTACTTTCTTCCAAAAGTTACTTTTTTCAATAAGATACTTTTTTCCAAAATATGATATGTATTTTCCAAAAAGTATTTTTCCAAAAGTACTATTTTCCAAAAATTAACTATTTTTCGTAAGGTACTTTATTCCAAATGTAGTTTTTTCTATAAGGTAATTTTTTCGAAATCTCGCTTATTTGTAAAAGTTACTTTTCTCCAAAATGTACCTTTCCCCCAAGGTACCTTTATGCATTTTTTCTGCAAAAGATATTTTCTTTTTCTAAAATTTACTCTTTTCCAAAAGATAATCTTCTTCAAAGGTAATTTTTCTAAAGGAACGTGTTTTTGAAAGATTATTTTTCTAAAAGATACTTTTTGCTAAAGGAACTTTTTTCGAAACAGCGTTTATTCCTTAAAATTGTGTTTTATTTAAAAGTTTCTAAAAGTTACTTCTTTTCTTAAAAGTATTTTTTTCAAAAGAAATTTTTCTCTTAAATGTACTTTTTTCAAGAGAGAGTTTTTCGAAACACATACACAGTAGTTTTTGCCAACAAAAATATGTATATTTTTCTATAAAGTAATTATTCTAAAAAGTACCTTTAAGAATAATTAAATAATAATAATAAAAAATAAACTTTTCTTTAATAAAGTTTTTGCACATTTTATTTTAGGAACATACTCCTTGCGTATATGTACTATTTTCACGCCCATGCAGCGTTACCATTTGTCAAGTTTTCCCTTTTTTTGGAAGTTTTTTGAGATGCCAACAAATTTTTTGAAAATATAAAGTTTTTTCAAGTTTTTTTTTATAAATATATCCATAATTGAACTTTTGCAGTATATTGAATGAAAATATTAAGTGATGTTTGTATGCAATAAAACGATCTTATATTTTCTCACTCCCTTATTACTGCAATAGTGTCTACAGGCTCAGTTAGCCTAACCATTTTCATTACTTTTCACATAACAATATCGATCAGCTGTTTTCTTTTAACATTTTGGTACTTTTGTAGAAAAAAAGTTTTTGTTTTGGAAAAAAAGTTTTTTTTTTTCAGATTTAGCAAGTTTTTTAAAAAATATATATGGTAACGCTGCGCCCATGTATTACAGTTATAAGTTTCTAAGCACATGCTTAAATTCTTCTTTTTGTTAAAACATAGGGAAAAGTTAAGGAAATGTCGAAATTTTTGAAATTCTTCAACAACTGGTGCTGACGTAAATAATAATAACAAACAACAAGTCATTTAAAATTCTCTGAAAAAAATGCCTTATTGTTGAAAAAGATTATAAGTTAATTAAATTCAATTTCATACATAGTCATGTGATATTTATTAAACAAAGTATTTGACATAATTGGTTGTGTAACAACCATTCGCTTCTCTATCGCTTATTTAGGAATAAAATTGGAGAGAAATGTAACAATTATCAAGGTGCTTAGCCTTTGATCTGCTGTTACACAAGTATTGATACGAGTAAGTTAACATTTCACGTATTTTTAATATCGATTTAATTTTTTGCATTTTCTTTTTCTTTTTAATTATTCAATTGTTGTTGGCCTTTTAAAAAGATCATTCAATTGAATAATACACATAGTTAAGATTACTGTTTGTTTTTTATTTTTTTTTTCAAATACATTTTTTTTTTACTAACCTGGGTTTGTGTTAAGCCCAGACTCGCCGCTAATTCAGCACGTTCTGGCAAGGCCAAATATTGTGTACGCTGGAAACGACGATTTAATTGCTGCAACTGCAGTGAACTGTAGATGGTACGTGGCTTACGCATTTTCTTGCCTTTGCCATTCACACGTAATCCGGAATCCTCACATTTATCCGATATGGAAAAATCTGCAAATTAAGAGGAAGATAGAAGAGAAGATACATAAGTATTAAAATAGATTTATGCGAGCAAATATGTTACTAAAATTCTATAAAAGTTATGAAAGTGTTTCTCTTGGTAATATTTTCTAGCAACAAACTAAATTGTAACTTTTGCTTTTTCGTAGGTATGCACACAATTTTATTATTAGACTTTAGTAGCTGGTAAAAAGAAATATTTTTAATTTATTGTGGACACATATACCGGCTTTATTTTGCCCTTAATGAAACAATTTGCAAAATATCTTTCTTTCGGCGCTGTGTTGTTCTTTTTTTTTTTTTAGCGGCTGTTGCATAAATTCATCAAAACTATAATTAAGTTTTGAGAAAAGAAAAAGTATACGTATTTATTATTTATGACTTTTTTACTTGGCCAGCTTGACATTCAATTTTAAAGTGTTGCATTTTTACACACACACACATAAATAATTAATTTTGAAACTATAGTATCCACCTTTTAAGTTGGTCAGACTGAAAAAAGCTCAATATTTAGAATAAAAGCGATAAGGCGACGACAAATCTTTCAGCATAATTTTAATTCATAAATAGGAATTCTCACGTCTAAGAGTTAGCGGAAAAATTCTTTCTTTATTATAAAGGGTTTTTTTTATAGAGTGACATAAGTTTAAATCATATTAAAACAAGGAAATATATTTTTAATATCAATAGAACGGGCTTTATTGGAAATACAATTTTATGAAATTAATTTTTAAATAATGAGTTCTGCCATGTGGCCGCCATGGCTGGCGCGTAGAAGGCGCAATCTGGAACACCAATTTTCAACAACTTTTCGCAGCATTTGCGGCCGTATTTCTTCGATAACTCTTCGAATGTTGATTTCCAGGTGTTCAATTGTTTGTGGTTTATCGACGTAGACAAGTGACTTAACATAATCACAAAGAAAATAATCCAATGGGATTAAATCACACGATCTTAGTGGCCAATTAATTGGGCCATTACGTGAAATTATTTTTTCATCAAAAGTTTATTGTAGCGCCCGCTGTGTGGCATGTGGCTCCGTCCTGTTGAGCAAGATTATTGCCACGTATTTGAAGTAAGAAAAAATTTCGAATCATATTCCTATACCGTTCACCTTTGACAGTAAAATTCTGACTATCATCGTTTTTGAAGACATACGGACCAATGACTCCGCCAGCCCATAAGACGCACCAAACAGTAATTTTCTGTGGATGTAATAGTGTTTCGACAAAAGCTTCTGGATTTTCTTCACTCCAAATGCCAAACTTTGGCTTATTTAAGTACCCATTCAACCAAAAATGGGCTTCATCGGAAAATAAAATTTTAAAATTTTTTCAAATGATCAAATTTTCAAAAATTTGCATGCGTTGCTCTGGTGTAATAGTGTTTTCACACTGGAATTTAAAACCTGGTTTTAACGTTAAAACCATAAACAGCTGATTTTGCATTCACACTGCAAGTTTGTTAAATTCAGGTTTTAACTCACAGACTGTCTAATAAATTTGCTCAAAATAAAATAGATCTCCTGCAGAAATGTGTGTGTTTATTGTTGTATTTTTTTTCTGTTTTTTATAACACTTATTTGACAAACTGTACAACAGTTTTTGTTTGTATGAAAAACTAAGAAACTTTACAATGCGCTCTAAAATGGAAATTATTTTATATTTTGTAAATTAATATTTTAAATCAAGTTATTGTATATAAAAAATGCACAAATAAATCACAAAATACAACTTTTTTATCGGTGGTTCGATATGTCATATTGTTTATTTTCACTTTCCATAGTTCAATGAAAATATTTTTGTTGTTTTCCTTCCAAAAAACTCTTATTTTTCCATAATTTTTTACTTATTGTTGCTGCTGCATCCATTTTTAAGTTGAAAATCTTTCAAGCGACATCTCTTGTTATTCACTGCCATAAACATTATCAGCTGCTACCGGTCATTTTAACTTGGCAGCACTGAATTTACCACAGCGAAAACAGGGTTTCATTTGATAAAACCAAAATAAAACCAATTCAGAAATGGTTTTAAGTTGGATTTAACAAAAACAATTTGCATGGTAAAACCAGGTTTTAACAGTTGGTTTTAACATTAAAACCAACTTTTATTAAAACCAAGTCAGTGTGAAAACACTATAAGTCAATTCATAATGAAATTTCAAAATTAAACAAAAAACATCTGTCAGCTGTTAAATGGGTGCTCAAATAAAGCAGTGATGCCAACTCAAAGTTGCGACACTCCAAACAAACACGCTTACAAATATTATAACCTGAATTCGAATTTTTATGACTTGGAAAATACTTATTTTTATTTTGTGATTTTCAAAAATATTTTATTTGTGCATTGTGAAATGGTTTTTAAAAGTCTGTGCATAAGATGAAAGGTTTGTGACTGTTTAAAAAGTGTGGTTGAAGTCTAATGATGATTTGACAAAGCACCAATGAAATGCATATAGACATGCTTAACCAGCAACAAATAAATTTCAATTAAAATGAATTTATAACAATATGTATGTCAAATAATAAATTTCTTAAATAACAAAACTACTTAAAAATTTAGCAACAAAATTCAACACCAATGCAAAATTGTGCTCGAATGACAATGTATTAAACATCAAATGTTTTTACAGTATCAAAGCGAAATTGTTTACGATTCCCGTTTAAATATTTTTGCATATTGCAAAGCTTCTTTCATCATCGATACTCACGATAGTGGCTGTTGGAGTCAAAATGAGCTTCAAAAGCAACATTCGTTATAACGTACATTTTTTGGAAACCTTGGTTTTTTCTGGCAAATTATTGGGCCTGGTTCTGTAAGACGTTGTCGTAAGTGCTTATGTAATTTTTTATACTAGATTAGGTTGACACCTGTAGTGCGATTCACTAATTTGCTATTCAGTAACTTTTTTAACGATATTCGCTGTGGGTTAATGTCAGCTGGGTCGTTCTTTAAGCGACAGTAATTTATGTGCTGTTAATTTTATCGACAAAAATCAACAGAAAAGATCAGCTACTTACCATCGTTAAAAACAAGTTACAGAATCACACAATCGTTATTGCAAGCGACAAAATGTCTAGACAAAATTTACGATTGTCGGATTGTTAAAAGTTACTGAATCTCATTACAGATCTTTAATATTTAATCTACTGCAAAAAAAAAATCAGGCGTAAAGGGCAACGCCTCGCAATAAGGCCCATTATATTTTTTATATATTAAAAAAAACAAATAATGTCCAATACATCATTTGTAAACTTTTTCAACACATTTTTTTCTCAAGTTATTGAATTTCAATAATTTTGTTTATGCAAAAAAAGGAGAAAACAAAATGTCACCATGCAAAATAAGTGTCTTCGAAATGCGGTAATGTCGCTTATTGGACTTTTTTGTTCGCAAAGAATTTATGATTGGATGAATATTTTCTCGAGAAAATGATTTTCCGTGCAGGAATATTCATGATTACGTTGACAATATTCGTCTAACAAATTCTTTTACAAAATATTTTAGGTGTTTACATTGGTTAGTTCAACCAATTTCATTGGTTAGTTCAACCAATTTCATTTTTTAGTTCAACCAATTTCATTGGTTAGTTCAACCAACTTCATTGGTTAATTCAACCAATTTAATTGCTTATTGAAATTTTTATTATCCAACTTGGTCAGATTTACTTATAACTTTTCTCCTGTATAATTTTCCTTTATAAAAGCAACTTTAAAGCTTTAAACGAAACTTCTAGCAGCTACTTTGTCGCTTTCACGTCACATCGCCCAAATTGCAAACTTTCTTCAAGCTTTACTTTTTCATTACAAAAACTGATAAAGCAGAAATCAATACTGAAACCGAAAATGTTTTTATATGTATGTATGTACTATAAAAAAGTTAAGCCGGTTCAAACGTAAATGATTAAATAGTGTGCGTATACATAAACATTATGTACACAGACATGCGGTGGTATTTATGTACATATGTATGTACGTTTCTGTACAAGGAAAGTCATAACAAATGTATAATAAAAGGAACCAAAGAATGGTTGTAATTAATTACAACGCCAAATGAAAACTTAATTACAGCAATTACAATTACCTACCAGACACTCAATTCGCTCACACACACACACACACACACGCTTCCATATTATAGTAGATATTTATTGATATCGCTCCTTTATTGCAACATAGACATATCTCAAAATAATATCGTTATTTATATTGTGTAAAAATTTCATACAAATATCTTGTTTACTCAGCTCTTGAGAGAAAAATTAAATTTCCTTTTTCCATTAAGTTGTGTGTAAATTGAAAACTTTAAACTCGTTTTCTGGCGAACTATTTTTTTTTTGAGTTATGACTATGTTGCAATAAACGAGCGATATGTACCCTGTTGGAAAATAAGCTAACTTTAAACTAACTTTAAGCTAACTATTTCGCAGCTAGTGCTGACTGACACTTGGATTACTTTCCGTTGGAAACAACTAACTATTTTAACATTGCAATGTCCTAGGCAATAGTCAATTGTGTTGTGTCACTTTCCATTACTTTTCAACTAACTTAAAGTTGATTTTATTTAAGTCACTTGGTAGTCAGTAAATTTAAAAAACAATTTTCTGGGTTTCGAACTATGTATGCATCATCACACCTTGTATAGTCAAAGCGCTGCTACCCAGCTACGGTATCATCTGAAACACGTCCAAACACACATACCCTGATATTTGCATTCGAGATAAACAGCTTTGAAAGCTCTTAAATTTGTTATTGTTTCTTTGCAAAATAAGAGCAAGCATTGTTGTCTGTTGTGTTGTTGTTGTGGATGTTGTATTCTCGTCGGTGTGAAAGCACAAAAGGTCTTTTGTAAAAGTTTGCACATTGTGCATATGGGTTGGACGTAGCTGATCTAAAATAATAGCAGCAAAATGTTAATATAAAATTCAAATGCTTTTTTACTTAAGAATTAAATTTGGGTCAGTTCTGGATGACATTGTAGTTAGCCTACGAAAAGTTAACTATAAAATGATTATTTTTCTAGTCAATCACACATTATCCGACAGGGTATGCATGAGTGTGTATGTATTTATTCCTATTGCTATATGTCATATTGGATATTGTATTTGTTGAGTAGTAATTTTAAATGATATTGAAAATGCAGAGTAAATAGGTTTATCTAACAATCAAGATTAATTAATTGCAGTGTTTGTCTTTTTATAAAAAAAATTTAGTCAAAGTTTACGGTATTTCAATGTTAACGTTTCGCTCAAAGTTTGATTTTAATTTTTATAGAAACAACTAAAAATATAGGCAAGTTAATACCTTCGATGAAACAGAAGCTCTATAGGACCTTGTTTATTTACTTTTTTCAGATGAATAAACAAGGCGTAACCAAAAAACTTTTTCCAAAGCTTTGAAGTCTTAAAAATTAAGATTTTTGAAAAAAGCCCTTCTTTTAGGAAGGGTCAAGAAGTGTCAGTTGACTTACAAAGCAATATTTATGTTGTTTAACATACGAGCTTATTACAAAGCTTTCATCCAAAAACGTTCTTATTAAAATAGCTACGTCCAAACACACATACACTGATATTTGCATTTGAGGTAAACAGATTTGAAAGCTCTTAAATTTGTTTATTGTTTCTTTGCAAAGTAAGACCAAGCATTGTTGTCTCTTGTGTTGTTGTTGTGGATGTTGTACTCTCGTCGGTGTGAAAGCTCAAAAAAACTTTATAAAAGTTTGCACATTGTACATATGGCTTGGACGTAGCTGTATTAAAAGATTAACTTATTTAGCAGCATAACTAAAGCTTGTTTTCAAATAGTTTTCTTTCTACTGTATACCCCTGTTCTTAACCCTTAAAAAGCTTCCATAAAAGCTAAAGATCTAAGCTGATATTTCTTTACTTTTTTAGACTCCTAAAACATTTCGCTTTCCCTCCAAATAAGCTTTAACTAATTTTTAATTTTTTTTCATTTGCAAATATTTTATTAACAGAAAAATATATATGTATGTACATACCCGTTATATCTCTAGCATATTTTGACCAGTCATTCTTTGTATATTGCGCTAATTGTAGTCTAAATTCAGTGGGGCTGTAGTTAGAAACTTTTCGGTTGTTATATGGAGATTCATCTAGAAATTGTAAGAGGGTATGATTTTTGTTTGAATAAAGTAATTGAAACGATTGTATTTTAAGCAAATTGCATGCAGCAACAAAAAAATGTAATTTGTAAAGCTTTTGTTTTAAGGAACGTAATTTATGTAAACAAAATCTATTGTTTCTGATAATATAAAAATAAATCTTTCGTAACCTGCTAATATTGTATTTTAAATAATATCAAAGCTTTTGAGATGATTTTAGAGAATTTTGTATTAAAAAAGCTTTGTGAAAGCTTTTACATCTGATAGCTATCAATATAAAAATAAATCTTTCGTAACCTGCTAATATTGTATTTTAAATAATATCAAAGCTTTTGAGATGATTTTAGAAAATTTTGCATTAAAAAACCTTTAAGAAAGATTTTACATCTGACAGCTATCAATTGCAAACTTCGAGCTTTTGTATATGAAGAAACCTATAAAGGCTTTAACCGACAACAGAAAAAAGCTTCTTGACATACATACATATTATACTACCCATATCACTCACGATTGTATGCAAAAATTTTTGGATCACGTAAACATGAGTTATATTTTAAAATTTAGATACGCTCATGCTGGGCAGCAAGTTGTGCAAACATGTTTTTGAAATATAAGTGATTGACGTTGTAAGTGATTTCGATAATTTGTTGGAGCGTTCATGACCGTAAACCGGGAACAAACATACTATTACTTGAGGTAGTTTTTTTTACTTGGAAGCTTTAAGCATAAGTAGATATATATTTTTAGAATAATTAAGTCAACAAAAGGTCAAAGCTTAAAGCTTGTAAATTTTGCTTTTTATTTTTGTCTCACATTTTAAATTTGAAGATAAAATTATATTATAACTTCTTATTGTAAAAAGAAACCTTATTGCTTGTGTTAATCGTTAAGCTGGATGTTATTGCTGTTAATACATGTCAGACTATGTTCTTATTTATTTGTAGGTTACACAAGATCGTAAGCTTTTAAGCTGTAAATAATTAACGCTTTAAACCTGGCTCAGTGAGTGATGGCTTTAAGCTTCATATTATTACTCTTAGCATATCGGGATATGTATGTTTTTATTTTTTTTATATGTTACACAAGATCATAAGCTTTTAAGCTGTAAATAATTAACACATTATTAAAATTTCTACTGAAAAATTTAAAATCGGGGAGAGAAAGTGAAAGCTTTCAGCTTTATATGATAGTTCCTAACATGCGAGACTATGCTTATATTTATTGAAATGAAACATAAGATAATAAAGCTTTAACCACTAATAATTAACTCATCATGAAGATTTCCATTGCAAAACTTAATTCTGTCCCGGGGAGTAAAAGCTTTAAGCTTGATAATATTGTTGTTAGCATGTAAGACTATGTTTTTATTTATTTGTAAATTACTCAAGATCATAAGATTTTAAGCTGTAAATAATTAAGACATTATTAAGCTTTCCATTGAAAATTTTAAAATGTGGGACCGGGAACGAAAACTTTAAGCTTTTATTTATTATTGTTGTTAGCATGTGAGACTACTGACGTTGAAAATTTTAAAATGTGGGACCGGGAATGAAAGCTTTAAGGTTTTATTTATTATTGTTGTTAACATATGAGTCTCAGTTTTTATTTATTTATATATTACATGAGATCATAAGCCTAAAGCTTTAAATAATTAGCAATTAGCACGTTATTAAGATATCCAATGAACAAGTTAAAATCTGGGGCAGGGAGGGAAAGCTTTAAGCTTATTGTTTAATGTTGTTAACAGTAAACACTTTAAAGCTTTATATTTTATTTTATTTGTGGATCTCTAAAGAGCTATTCCTAAACAGTTGTTAAAATTAAAGATAATTTAAGCCGGCTTTCTCATAGATAACTCCAACGTTTAACCTACATTAAATTTAACAATCGCCTGTAAATACGTTAACATTAAAGTAAACAATTTTGTGATTCTTCTTTTTTCATAATATTGACAAAGTTTTAAAATTTTTAAAATAATAGAAATTTTTACTACTCATTTTAATGATGAAACAATCAAACAATTTTTATGACTTTATAAATTCTAACTATATTGAAAACTTTCTGCATGAGTGGCTGTAGATTTTTCGAAAAAAAGAATCTCATTTATAAAAAAAAACGTTTTCCTATTATAGATGTGACGGTTCACATGCTTGACAAATGTCCAAAGCTTTAACCTTGATGTTGTAATTACAAAGTATTTGAGAAAAAAGTCAAATGTTTTTATCATATTGTTTGATTTTTATAGTTTTTATACAATTTAATTGAATTGATTTTTTGGCAGAGAAAAAAATATTAAAATAAAAACTCTAGCTTTTCTATGAAATTTACTTTTATTTTACTTTTTTTGTTAAATAAAATTCATTTAGACTTGGCATCTAACACGTCACTAAAGGTGTTTTTTTATTTGAATATTTATTGCGATCTTTTTTCGTTTAATATTTTTTTTCAGATAAAACATCATGTTAACACCGACACTTGTCAGTTTTAAGGCAACTACTTTATTTTTTTTAAATATATGTACAGTATGCAAAGTTCGTATTCGTACACTATCAATCAAAAAAAGCCACTGAGTTGAACTTAATTAAATTTTGTTTAAAGAGATTGTATTTAATAAAACATTTAAATTAAAATATATTTATTTAATTATTTTTTTAGGAAATCAGAATTTACTAACTAAAAAAATTCATATTCGTAGACTTAACGTAAATAACAGGGGTAATCATAGTAAAAACATTAAAATGTTTTAGAGTTTTAATTATATGCTTAATTTAGTCATCATCTCTTTAATACCCACAAGAAGGACCAGCAAGCCTTTAATCATTTATACAACAAACACAGCAGGGAGTTGTCAACACAAGTGATTGAGATTTATTCCACATTTAAAAACCAATTAAAAGATCAGGTGGGGGAAAACAAACAATGAAACAGTGCAGAGTGTTGCATTTAAATCTGTTATAAATTTTGTAGCTAAAAACAAAAACTGACATGATGAAGCACTTTTTTCACAGATTCTAGTCATCATTATCATCATCATTGCTTGTTGGTTTGGTTAAGGATTCTTTTACAACGGCTCTAGAGACAAGTGTGAATTTGGTCGCAACAAAATTTATTTAAAATACATAATCAAAGGCAAACAAAAGGAAAAAGAGAATTAAACAATTCATTATTTTAGCTGAAGATTTTAAGATACATTCGCTTAGGAGATAACCCAGTGAATTGTTAGGAAAAACAACCTTACGAGATTTTGGTAATGACCAAGTAGGTTCTTAATGAGTTACAAAGTAAGGCGTTGTACTTATTTAGCTAATTATTTTGGAAGCTACAAAAACTACATCTGGTAATTAATTAAAATAAAAACTTATGTTAATTGACGAAAGTGTTAACGACTTTCTCCATATAATTCGACAAAAAAAATCGGGGCATAATGTAGTTTTAACCCTCTATTAAATCATAGCGTGATTTTTAATGTTATATTGCATGGCAAAACTCGTTAAGATCATATTTAATTTTGCCACTTATGCTAACTTCTTGCCAGTTTTTCTTTATACTTAAGGCCGTAAGTATTTTAAGTATTTATTTATATCATTATATGCAAGTAAAGGGTCTTCCAATAAGGGATTCCGAACTTTAACAAACGATAGTGGACATATTGTTGAAGCTACATCTTTTGGCAGCCATTTATTCAGTCTATTTTACCAAATCCTCATGGGTGGATATGGCCTTCAACGACATCTCGCGCATTTTTCGATCGCGAGCGCTATATGTATGTCGATGACTATCAACTTATTTCGGACAGAATTGAATGACATGGACACCAATGACATGTGGTTTAGTGCCATACAGCTGATGCCACATTGGACATTTTCTGTACGAGCAATTTTCGGGCCTAACCATCTCACGTGGATGTTTAATGCGCTGAATATTTTGGATGCGCACTGCCCAATTAAGCAGTGTTATACTCCATACACAATGGCATCGATAGGCCTTTTAAACAAGCATGCAAGCATTTTATGTAGAGTGGATAACATACCGGATCTTCTTGACTACTGCACTCCGAAACCCTACTTCAATAGGAATTTTCTAATTTCGTGGACAGAAGGGTTTTCCCCACTGAACGGAGCCGTACAGGTCTTCACGGACGATTCAAAAAAGGGTGGGAGAATTGGTGGGCCTTTAAATTCCGGAATACGGAATTAAAATGTCCTTAGACTCCCGGCAGTGTTATCTACCATTAAAAGAGCGACACAATGGCTAAGGTTTTATCGGATTTCAAATAGAGATAGATAGATATTATAACTGACAGCAAATCTGCTTTTAAGTCCCCCTTGTCCAAGAATGTCGCAAAGCCCTGGATGCACTGGCGCAGCCCTCAAAAAACTCATTAAACTAGGTGCGTGGACACGGGCCTATTTCAGAAAACATAGTTGTGGATGACCTGGCAAAGAGGGGAACCCTACTGGGAGAAGTCGATATCTACAATATCTGTGGTCTTCCACTCTCATCCTGCTAGAGGCGTTTCGATGTTACCTCTCTGGAATTAGCTCAAAACATATGGCGCCTAAACTCGCATAAAACGAAAAATCTCATGAACTTCAATAGGATGCATTTGAGGAAAATCTCGTGGCCACGTGCCTTCGGAACCCATGCTAAACGTATGAGTCTACCGTATAAAGACTATGCTACAGTTGCAATGACGAGGAAGAGGAGGAAAGTATCTTGCATCTCCTGTGTCTTTGTCCCGCTCTGGAGGTTCTCTGTCTGCACCTCCTTGGCAAAATATTCTTCGGAAGCTTATCCAAGCTATCGGAAATCGAGCTAAAAAACTTGAGCCTTTATATTATGAAGAGTGGATATAATGGGTATAGCCGCTGACTCCACCCCTAGGCACATTTTTTGACCCACTCTCACCTTTCACCTCTCACCTCCCTAAATAAGTATTAAGTCTTTTCTACTTCTACCCTCTCACCCTCCTCTCGCTCTCTCCTTCCTCTCTATTTTCTTTTCAACTTACAGGTAGCACAAAGGGATCATTATAATGGTCCCAAGTGAGCTGGACTGTTAGTTTTCGACTTTCCTTGCCAGCAGCCTGCTAACTTAACTTAACCTTGTTTTATTTAAATTTGAAATTAGAATAGGCTTAATGAAAATACAAAAATACCTTTTAAATTGGGCTATGAGAAGCTGTAATAAAAGAACTCGAACTAAATCAATTGCTAATATTTTAAAATTGGGAAAAGTTTAGGACATTTTGTGCGCAATAAAAATAAAAGTTGCAAATTTAAATTCGCTTCACCTCGAACAGCATATTGAGGACTTTCCTTCATTGATAGAACCAAAAATTCGAGTTGGTGTTTAGTATTTACACCCTTACACGAAAAAAAGTATTTTAAATTTTAAATAACGCAAACGAAATAAATTCAGTAAAGTGGGGCATTGACTCGCACACGAAGGATTCCGTACGAACACTAGATATGTAATATTAGCCTATATAATACACAGGTTTTTAATTTTTTTTTTCGTTTTTGGGAATTTTTCGGTTTTTAGCGTTTTTTAATTTTGGCGTTTTTTTTAATTTTGGCATTTTTTTTTTGTTTTTATTTTTTTTACCGTTTTTCGGTTTTGGCGATTTATTTTAGCTTTGGCGCTTTTTTTTTGGTATTTTTTTCGGATTTTGACGTTTTTATTTCATTTGGGCAATTTTTGAGTTTTTGAATATTTTTTCGTTTTTTGGGATTTTTTTTTAATTTTTGGCTATTTTTTCGTTTTTTTGCGATTTATTTTAGTTTGACAGATTTTTTTATTCGTTTTGGCAATTTTTTCGGTTTTTGGCGATTTTTTTAGGGTTTTGGCTATTTTTTCTTGTTTGGCGATTTTATAATTTTGGAATTTTTTAGTTGTAGCATTTTTGAAAATTTCAATAGTTTGCCTCTTACGGTTTCCAAGATACAGCAAGTTGTCAAAATTACATTAACTGATAGAGCACCTTTTAATTTTAATTTTCTTAAATTTTAGTTTTAATTGTTCTAGTCTGTATAAAACTACACTTACTTTGCAAATGTCCAGTGTCTATATATAATTTAATGTTTATTACATAGGATTTTAAAATTTTTCGTTTTGGAACTTTAGTTTTTAGCTGTCATATATGTATTTGTTGTTGTAGCGGCCAAAGTTTTACATTTTCTGTCAAAATTTCAGGTCCGCAGCTCTTACGGTTCTTGACAAAACAGCCTGTGACAGACCGATGGACAGCGTGGGGAAAACAATAGGGTGTACGGAACCCTAAAAATCGCTAAATAACAAAATATTAAATAATATTTCACACTACAATAGATACGACACCGACAGAATTCACAGCCACAGTGTCGAGTGGCCAAAAACAGATAAAATATTATCAGATAAAAATTTTTGTCATTTAAACTCCAAGGATTCATATCCTTCCCATATATCCTTACAATAAAAATTTCCATAAGGGTGAAAAAAAACATGACAGCTTAATAAAATTTTCTGCAGATATTAGTTTTAAAATTTCACGTGAAATGTGTTCCCTTTCCTTAAAATTGTTAGCGTTAATTTCAAAGTTGTTGTTGTGTCATTGTACTATTTTCTAAGTATGTGACAAAATAAATTGACTTCTTGTCCAATGCGAAGCCAGCTGTTTTCATTCTCTCATATTTTACTCACTATCGTTGGTACACCCAGAGAAAAAACAGCTTAAAATCAATAAAAAATACATATTGAATTAATAAGAAACACTAACGAAAGTCTGTGTTGAAATTGGAAAAATATTAATTTACAGTATTAATTTGTTAATTTTCTTATTTTTTAGTATCTCAATATGTATTTTCTTTTCATTGAAAATTATTGAATTAATGTTACGCGTTCTTATTTTTAAGTTGCAGCTTTTCCCTCAGTGTAATATCATACATCCCCCTCCCCCTCTTTCATTCACAGATTCCCATATTAAATGAATGCTTGATATTATGGTGGCACAATCTTCTCTTTCAATTACAAACTTCATTCATATCGTAGCTTTAAAAAAAATTTTTTTTTACGAAATTGATGCTGCTGACTGTAGAATCAGATGCATTATCATGTACTTATTAGATTGAACCCTAATTATTGTCCTTCTATACCTCAACCTACACTGAAAAAATTTTCGTCCTAAATTCTATGAATTTCGACATTAATCTAAAGAAAAATTCATTAAAATGCAACCAACGTCACGCTTCGTTGGATTAATGAAACCAGCTTCGTCAAAATTATTTCATTGAAAACTTCATCAAATTTATTTAACAGTGTAATTAATACAGTGCTATAACTTCATCAAAACAATAAAATAATTTAATGAAAATAATGAAATAACTTAAATATAAAGGGGTTTCTTAATAATTAGAAAATATTGTTGTCATAAATCCAACAAAATATTCTTACGAAACCAGAATACCAAGGAAGCAATTCCAATGAAATTCTTTCACAATATTCATGAAATTTTTATTCGATTTGTGAAATTATCATTAGATTTGTGCAAAAATTTTAATGAAATTGTTTCATTGGATTTATGAAGCAAAATTCTTTCGGTGTAGCATATCTGTATTAAAAAAGAAAAAGTGCTTAAGTCGAGATAAGCTGATTTTGAGTTACTGCTACTCCTGTAATCCCCAGATTTCAAAGTACCCCTGAGCAAAATTTCAATTATTGTGTGTAATTTTTCAGAAAGCCACACTTACAGCTGTTTGCTAATAAAAAAAAAACTATAAATTGATAAATATTGCACAAAAAAACATTGTTAGAAGAAAATAATGACAATTAAACTAAATAATTATTTGTTAATTTGTACATTTACACATAACATACATATTAAGTAACTTTTCTATAAAAGTGCTACCAAGTCTTTCTGCATTTACTATGCCGTATAAACAGTGAGTTAATTTATTTGCAAATATTTTTATTTACAAATAGAAGACGTATAAACGTAGTAATAGAATAGTAGCTTTATTTAGCTTATACTTTGAAATATATCACAATGAATGTATTAGGCTAAAATTGACAGTCTTTAGTTAACTAATGAAAGTGGCTTAACCAATGAAATTGATAAGAAAAATCTTTAGTTAAACCACGGACGTTAGTTAGCTATAGACTGTGAATTTGGGTCTTAGTTATATAGAATGATGTTTTCCTAAAAAGAATTTTGATGAATAGGGAATTTCCCAATTCAACTGTAAACGAAACAGATTTGTGAAAATCGACTTGAAAGCTTAAAAGTGCTCTACTGCAAAACAGTAAACTATGACTTAAGCACCTTTACCTTATTGCCACAGATTTCTTATAACTTTGTTGCATGACACATGGGCCAATAGGAATGATATGATACTTAACATAATCAATGGCGTGAATTGAAAGTTTGTGCACTGTTTCAGGCATAAGTCCCAAGGATATTATTTCAAGTAAAGAAGTGCAGTTTCCTTTAAACGATTCTCAGAGTTTGGAATAGTTATTTATTTTGGGTCCACATAACAAAGTCGTAACAATTTTAACAAATGTCTTATCTGTAGCTGTAATTTCAGCCGAAAGTTTTACATTTGAAAAAAAAAAACCAGACATCCAGCTGTATTCACATTATTCGATATCTGAAACCCCGTCTTAACCCTGTCAACTATCATGTGTATCATTATAATACGATGTTTGACATTTTGCACTTATTTAACTGAATTAAAAACTTTGCTGGGTTATCTTTTAAAAAATCATACCCCACTCCTTCCTTATTGGGACTAACGCATATGTTGCATGTGTTTGAAAAAAAAAATCCTAAACATATTCATTCAACTAATACAAAATTGATTTTGATTTCTTCCACGCATATATTTCAATTGTATTGTTAAATTGCACCAAGGTGAGAGGGTAGGGAAGGGCGAGTTTATAAATTTCTCTTTTTAAAATTGTTAAACATGTGTAGACTTAAACCTCTTGTTAGTCGTCCGTCTAACTCTGCGGCCGGCCTGTCTGTCCATCTGTCTGTTGTCGTTGTTGTGCACCTTCCAACACTTGCTAAAACTGTGAAGCTTCAAAAAGTCTTTCTCAAGTGGTTTCTGTAGTGAGCTTTAAGTATTGTAGGAGCTGGCTGGATGTTGTATATCTTAAATAAATGTTTATTGTATTTTTTTTTTGCGTTCCATAGGAAACACACTTTCAACCGATTATACAATGAAGATGAATTTAAAAAGTTTAACAGAATCAAAGAGGAGCAAGTTAAAAAAAAGTTCCCAAAAAAAGAATTAAAGATATTTATATACAAAAATAAAATAAAAATTGATCAAGTGATACTTGTTGATTGTGCTACAAAAATAGTCTGCTGGCAAAGAAATTACACGAACAAACAACAATAATAAGGGGTAACAAAAGAACTTCTCAAGCAAGATGGTTAGAACTTTAATACAGTACTGTGAGAATTTTATCTCTTAATATCCAATTCTTCTTTAATTTTTCTACATATATCAATCATTTACCATTATGACATATTTAAATATTTATTGTATGAGAGAAAGTAGTTCTATGATACACTATTAAAGTTTCTCTAATACAATTGATTGATGGTGTGAGATAAACAGATATAAACTGAAAAAAATGTATAGTAACAGGTGTTGTCAATACTACAAATTAAAAATGTATAAATGTTTCTATAACCCAACAAAACTAACAAATATTTTTTATTTGTTTCAATATACATATCTGTATTTTTAAGGACTTGTTTTTAATTATTTATTGTAAATGCAAAGGCCACTGGGGAGAGCAAATAGGACTTATGTCATGTCCATACGATTGTCACATCTTACAATATTGTCACTAAAATGTGCTAAACATGTCTTAGAACCTTGTGAACAGACATGTTTTATTGAACAACGCTGCCAGAGAGAAAGCATTGTCAATAAATTTTAATATTACCAACTGTCAATAAATTGTCAGACATCTTACACTCGTATAAAAACACATTTTCTTGCCATTGTCACACGATTTTCAGATATTTGTCAGACATTTTATATTATTTATTTATGAATCTGACAATGGCGTCATTGTCAGAAAATTAAACAAATTATAATAATATATAAAAAAATACTTTTATTTATTTACTTTTTTTATCAAACAAAAATTTAAATTTTACAAACCCTGGAACCATAAGTTTAATTTGGCTGATTTTTAATACTAATTTATTTCTTTCTAAAATATAAAATACATTTAATTAACAAAAAATTAAATTAATTGTATTTAGTTACTTTTTATATATCAAAAACAAGTGTAAATTTTCCAGCTCTGGAGCTAATTTTTTATACCAAACGATTTATTCCTCAAACATAAAATATGTTTAATTTATAAAGGAAAAGAAAAAAAATAATTTGAAATTGTTAATTTTATTTACTAAAACAAGTGTAAATTTTCCAACCCTGGAATCTTCCGTTCAGATTTTTCAGAATTCGTATATCAATTGTGTTCTTTTAAAAAATTTAAAAATAAAAAAATAATTTTAGCAGATTACTTTTATATACCAAAAAAAAATTAAAATTTTTCAACCCTGGAATCATCTTTTTATTTTTTTGTGATTTTGAATACTAATTTAACTTTTACTCAAATATAAAATAGGTTTATTTAACAAAGGAACAAAATTTTAGTAAGTTTTATATACTAAAAAAATCTAAATTTTTCTGCCCTGAAACTGTTTCTTTTCGATTTTGCTAACCTGAACAAAATTCCCACCAGAGTATGCAAAATTTATCACTTGATTATTAATAAAATTAATATAGTAACTGACAAAAGTTTTACAAAAGGTTTACAAAGCAAAAAACAAATAACTCATTGTTGCTACACATGCTGTAACTTATTGCAAAAAAAAATATTGTAGAAAATAGAAATTGTTACAAAAGTCTTATAAATATGCTTATTTATTAAATATATTAAATTCTACTGTAAACATACAAAGTTTTTAAGGTTATTTCGAAAATTTTTGGATTGACGTCTACTAATGAGTTGATTAAGCAGGAACGAAATGCATATACACTATGCTTAAACAATAAAACAAGCGAAACTTTCTAAGGCATTAAAGGCTAAATTTCAAATATAGTTTATACTTGGATTTTCTTCTACAAATTATTTATGGAAATTTGTTCAATAAATTTTTTGTAAAATAACACTTAATCAATGCACTATACTGCAACTCTACATGCAAGGTACCACCTGGGAATATAACTCCGTGTAAACACCGCTAGCCGACAGGGTTGTGTACTATCCCCACTATTGTTAAACATTGTACTCGACTATGCTGATGAAACACTATATCTACTAGTACACAATTTCAGTGAGATGTCCGAAAAATTACATTATGTAAACATAACAACAAACGTATCTACACTGAAAGGAAAACCTTCATTTAATCAATGAATTTTGTCATTAATAACAAGCTAATGTAAGAATTCATTGTATTAACGAAGAATTTCATGCATACAATCAAAACTTTCAATAAGCTAATGAAAAATTTCATTGATACAATGAATATTTATAGAGGTTGGTGTTGGCTGAAGTAGTTAGCACGTTGACTACAAAACCGAAGGTCCGAAGGACACTCATTAAAATAACAACACCACTAACTTTTCTGATTTACATTATTGTTCTTTGTATCAGTTGTTGTAGGAAAAGTTCTAGTGATGCAGGCATAAGGCAATGGTCACTAAAACTACACCGGCTTCAGCGGATGCTAATCCTAATGTAACATCAGAGCGCCCTCATTCGTCGGTATTGTGTAGCAGAATAATCGGCGAAGTAAAATAACCTTTAAAATGGCTACTAAACACAGCTTCTGGTGTACGCCTCATGCACCACCAGAGGCGCTGTAACACTGCAAATAAGCGTGCAAAAAAAACGAGAGTTGTAAAAGAATGAAGCTTTCCTCTATCTCTTCCTTCACCACCTATCCTCTCTATCACTACACCTTCCCTATCACCCTCTCTCACTATCTTCTCTTCATCCACACAGGTGCCACAAAGGGACTCTAAAATTTCACCCTTCTTTACCAGCAGCCTGCTTACCTAACCTAACCTAACCTAACCTATAAAGATTTATTAATTAGCTGCATGAATGTTTGTTCTCTTAGTATATGACGAAACTCATACAATACCTCAAAGTTTCCTTTAAAACGCACACAGAGGACCTATAATTATTTTTATACTTGGGCATCGTTATACCTGCCACCAGAAGTTCGGTAGACGTTACAACTAGAGATGCTAATCGGGACAGGTTTTTTGAAATCCCGGGCTTCGGGATTTAGTGATGGAGTCTCGAAATCCCGAACCGGGATCCCGGGATTTTCGGGACTTATAAAATTCCGAAAAACTTTTGCACAAATGTGCGTCCTTATAGTAATTATAATATTTTAATTTAACAATTATTTTTTTTTTGCATATTTTAAAGGTACTTATATAATTCAGACTTTTAATTGCAAATTTTAATTGAAAAGTGCAATGTATGTAAACATTTTTCCTTGAAAAGAAAACGCGATATATCTTATGTTCTGTTAGTTATTGCACTTAAATGTTTACAAGTTTTAATGCTCAAACATTTTAATATTAATAAAGCTACCTTATAAAAAGATTAAGTTGAGTTAAGATGTTATGGCTTATGTATTATTTTCCATGAAGAATAAAGCTAAAATATAAATGCGTATAGTTTTAATATTAATGACATTTTAAAATTGAAATTTAGCTGAGTGATAGATCTTGAAGAAGAGAATAAGAATATGTAATAAAATGAAAAAGCACTTATGTCAACTTAATCCATTATTATTTATTGCCACTGATATCTACCATTTAATATTATCTACGAAAATATTTATTCAAAGCAAATTTTTTATTTTAACAAGGAGTTTCTTATAATTTTTAATATGGAAGATGACCGCCAAAAACATTATTTATGCTAAAAATCGGGATTCAGATAATCCCAAAAATCCCGGCCTTTAAAATTAAAAAATGCCGGGCTCCGGGATTTGCATAGTCCCGAAAATCCCGGGATTTCCCGTTTAGCATCTCTAGTTACAACAAACGCGCCCATTAAAAAAACAGTGTATTCATTGTTGCAATTTAAAAAGCAGTAAAAGTGTAGTATGCCTTGTCATTTAGAATGGAAAAATAAGCTTTGCTTTCTACTTTTGTAAGCGCAATAATCATTGTACTAACACGTCAGCTGATTTGGCTGCTAAAGGCCGTTTCACACTATAATACAAGTATTAATACTTTTGTGGAAAATGCAACTCGACATGTTGAGTTGTTATTGTCTTTTGAAATTTTTGAAACAGAAATTAGATTAGGGATGCATTTTCGTCAAAAGTATTAATACTTGTATTATAGTGTGAAACGGCCTTAAGTGATGCCAAGTTTTCTTTTATTTTCAATGCTCTTGATACTGAGTAAGAAGCGTGGTATTCAATTCAAAATGCAGAATGCTTCAAGAGTAATGCTACATCTGGCATTGTCATTTTCAAAATGTTTGCAACGCCGTTCCCATTATTTTATTTATATGGAAATCAATGCCACACAACGAAAAATATCGGAAATGACAAACGATACCCTCTATTGCGATGTCTCAAAATGCCATAGTGTGTTCTCGTCATATGAAATGTAGAGAATCTAATTTTAGAAGAACACCTTTTGTGTACTTTCCGATTAACTTACGTATACTGAATTTATATAATGGTAGAATTTCGGGAATTTTTTTATTTTTGCTTAGAGCAGTGTTGAAGAAATGAGTGCTATAGAAAAAACTAGCGAAGTGTAAATCGTATCGGCTAATTTTTTGGATCTGAATTGCTTCCCCACGCTTCCTTTTAAGAAAGCGAGAAAGTTTTACGCAGCTGATTACATAAACAATTTTAAAATGTAAGTTCATTCTTAATTATACTGTAAATGCCATTACCAGAATTAAAAAATCTAATAACACTTTCGAAAGTAAAATATTCTTTCATTACATAAATGTTCTGGTGGTGGCATTTTAAACCATTCATTAATTATTATAACATTTTTGTTAAAGCAAAGAAGAACCTCAATTATATTTTAAGTTTATTAAATGAAATAAAATATTACATATACATATGTTTTATAATATAACTTACCATCCTTTGGTGGACTTGTACACGGCGGCGCATAACTGCCTAAATGATAACCTGAATATGTGTTTTGATGCATGGGCGGGAATGGGTAACCTAAAGCACTGCGCGGACTGGGAAAACCGGAATCTTGACCACCCTGTGGTGCAAAATGTTGATAACTGCTGCGTATGCCACCGTAACTGCAACAAAAAATATAACAACAATAATATTATATAAATAAAATAATTTAAGATTTATAAAATTTATTAATTTATTTAATTTATTATTATTATTATTCAGTCTTCAAACAAAAGCGAAATACTTTTAAGATATTAAGATATACATTATGCCACTAATATTGAATAAAACTATAAAGCAAAAAGTTGGCGTGTTTAAAAACGTTTCATTACAAATAAGTATTTGTACTTTTTATACATAAATAAGACAATTATAAAATACTTAAAAAAATACTCGTACCTCACAAGCATGAACAAATGAAAAAAAAAGAAAAAGTTAAAACAAAAGAAAGAAAAATGTGCATATGAATGAATACTCGTATGAAACAATATATTGAATTTTGAAACGAGTTCAGCTGGAGGGGCCTTTAGTATATATTTTTTATAGTTAACAATGTTTTATTTTTCAATATTTCTCCACACACTTAATAAATTTATTAGATGTTAAAAGGATTATAAAAACTTAACTCAATAGTTAAATTAACTCATAGTTTTTTCAAACAAATTTGTGAAGAAGCTTTTGTTAATATTTTTCTAAGATAATCCATGTCGATTTTTGGTTGGGGATTTCCTAAAAAATGTAGTGAACATTGGTTCGACAAAATATTTATGTAGATATGATATCACTATGATGGAAAGTGTTAAAGTAAATTTGGATTTGTTTCTATTTAATAATAAATTCAGTAAAGTGCGACCTTTACTCGCGCACGAAAGGTTCTGTACGTTGGGCCTTGAGTATTTTTTTAATATGGCGTTTTTCTTGACGTTTTTTTTCAACTGAAATGTTTTTTTTTTTTTTTTGTTTTTCGCTTTTTTCTCGTTTTTGGCGATTTTTTTCAGTTTTTGGCGTTTTTTTCCATTTTGGCGTTTTTTTTTATTTTTTAGAATTTTTTTTAATTTGGGGCTTTTTTTCGTTTTGGCGATCTTTTTTTGGTTTTTGGGCGACTTTTTTTCAGTTTGGCGATTTTATAATTTTGGGAGTTTTTAGTTTTACCGTTTTTGAAAATTTCAAGAGTTTGGCTGTTACGGTTTCCAAGATACAGCAAGTTGTCAAAATTACATAGTCAAAATTACATTAACTGATAGAACACCCTTTAATTAAAATTTCAGTGTTATTTTTTGTAGTCTGTATAAAAATACACTAACTTTACAAATCTCAAGTGTATATATGTATGTACACACAATTGTATGTATATTGCATGGGAGTTTAACATTTTTCATTGCTCGTTTTGGCACACCCTTTAATTTTTAACTCTCACGTATTTGTTGTTGTAGCGGCCAAGGTTCTATGCACTATGTCCAAGTTTCAGCTCCGTAGCTCTTACGGTTCTCGAGAAAATATCCTGTGACAGGCAGACGGACAGACGAAAACAATAGGGTTCCTTTTATCCTTTGTGTATGGAACCCTTAACACAAAGATATCAGTCTACAAAAAACTAAAACTTTTTTCAAAATAAAAAAAAACGCATCAAGGATTCTGAGACCAAAAACCTCTAGGGAGGTTCAAGACTTCTCTTTTTTGTGTATAAATGTTGAATTGACCTAAAAGGTAAACTCTGTGAGCAGCAGTATTTAGAATATTTCTATATATTTATATAAGGGGTGTCCAAATTTTAGCTAAGGAAACACACAGGCTGTCAAATGATAAAATGTCAAGAATTGAAGTGCCATGTTTTGGCATTTATTTAGTGATAACTTGGGAAATTCTAGCAATGTAACGCTTCACTCTTGAAGAACAAACTTTAGTTGTGAAAATTTATTATGAGAATGGTGAAAATTTTACTGTTTCATTTTGTAAAATTTTACCAATTTTTCCTCGTAAGTAGGTTGCTTATTAGACCGCTATATGTAATTTAATCGCTAAATACGTAGCCTTAGTGATGTAAACATAGCCGCTGTGTGGGAAAGTGTTGGGAATAAGTCTGTAACATTAACTCGTCGAGGTTCGCAACAATCGAATTTCTCCCGAGTCACTTTGCGTAACACTTTGTATATAGATATTCATCTTTACGCCGATGAAGTTAAACTTAAGGCTCAGTTACCCGACTGTAATGTAAAGTAACATTTGCCCGACATCAGATTCCATTATTAATCCTCATATTTTCTCTTTACAGTGGTATCAATAAAACTGAATTTGTCATTAAAAAAAATTATGTTTTTAAGCTAATTTACTTTAACCTAAAACTTACCTACTCTGTACTAAAGATAAAGATATTGTGAAACGAAAACAAAAATTTTGCAATTACAAGGAGCGCAAACGCAACATATGTTTTTTTATGAAATCTATCTCCTTTGATATATTTTTACAATGTCACGTAAGTTGATAGATATTAGACAGTCTATCAGTTAAAACCTGAATTTATCAATTTATTTATGGTTTTAACGTTAAAGCCAGGTTTTAGCCTTAGGTGTGAAAATACTATAAGAGTATCCCAGCAAAAAATGGATAATCACCAGGGACAAGGACTTCTTACATTTAAAATAGGTATTTATACTATGCACTAAAAATAAATAAAATTCAAATTATTCAAACTAAAACTTAACTTTATATTTTATAGTGCGTTTCCCAATACATATGTAATGATTTAGGCCAATACATATCATTTCCCGAAATTAAGTAATTTGTGAATTGATTTCCCATACATTTTTCATATGTGCAAATTTTGTTAAATGACTTGATTTGCTCCAAATTATATCGAAATTTGTTAGTGCAATACTGCGTTGCTGGCTGAAATTTCGAAAAAAAAAATAGTCTTTAAGCAATTGCACAAATCTTATTAGTTGTATTTACAAGTCCCGGTTCAACACACTTCAGCTGTTACAAAAATAGAGATATTTGTATTTGCTTCTTCGTCTTTCTTACAGCTGAATTACGAGTTGATCAACAAAAGTCAAAAAATGCCTCATTGAAAGCAGTACGGTTCGTTGCCTTGATAATAAAATCAAATTGAGTTCGAAAAATCATATAGGGTGATTTTTTAAGAACTTTAGGGTTTTATTTAAGAAAAACCACATGAAATTCAAAGAAATTAATAAAATCTTTACTTGAGTCGGTAGAACGATCTATATAATTCAATATTCAAAGATGATTTCATGTAAATGTTGACTTCGGATATGTCTGAAATGGTTCATACGCTGGGTCCAATTTTGGCATACTCTCCAACGTATTGGCCGGTATGTCTCGACAAAATTCTTCAATTTTCCAGTGCATTAGCCATTGCGGTTTGTCTCTTTAGACATGAGCCTTAACATAGCCCCACACAAAATAGTCTATAGGTGTTAAATCGCTCGACAGATAGCTTTGCAATAAGACTTGCATTGTGTAAACTAGGACTAAGCATATCTATATAAATGTCATTGATGCTTTACCAAGTCGTATAAAGGCGTAGAAAAATAAAACAGATTCATATCGAATATGGATTAATTTCTGGGTTTTGTATAAGTTTACACAGAAAATTATGCCCAAAAAATGTTCAAACAAAGCTTGTTTGAAATAAAATTTTGTTTCAGTAAACATCAATTTTATTTGTAGTTTTCGGTTACTTGTCGGCATTTACTTGTGTACAACACGATCAATAAAAATAAACAACAACAAGAGCACAACAGTGCGTTAACCTATCAACAAACAAGCTTAACACCAACACAATTAACAAATTCTTTCATCAGAACTCTGTTAAATTTAAATTTTTACAAAATTTTTAGCAGAATCTACAAATTTTTTATAGGTCCTCATTCATATAAAATATTTACTGGTTCAATGGATTTGGTTACTGAAAATAAAATTTATTTTCTTGTTTATACTGCGCTTATTTTATTCTTTTGTGATTTAAAAAAATATTATATGTATGTGAATTCTCCAATGGTTTTTGAAAGAGTCTGTGCATAAAATAAGAGGCTTGTGATGCTTAGCCACTAGCAAATAAATTTCACTTAAAATAAATTAATTATTCTTATTCGATGTTCGATATTCGATCTTCACACCCTGGGTGAGACATGTGATTTTTTTTCTCTTACCCTCAGAAGTTAAATACTATCAGACATTTCGCAGTTAATACGTGAAATCCAAGGTAATAAGCACTTGTAAAGTATGTTGTTTATGTGCCTATTAGCAATTTAACGCATTATTTTCCCATAACATTTTTTGCTAGGATATCAAAAAACCAGTTTACATATATGCCTCTTTTACGATCCAGTTCTTAAATTTCGAATTAAATTTTACAACATAATTACAGATATATTATAATTATATATGTTATAATTATTCGGCCTATTCATAGTGTGTGCTTTAATATCTCATTGTCAATAATGTGCTTAAATGTGTTGTAGGCAAGTTTAAAACCAAAGTCCTTAAGGTCCGTTTTTATAAAAAAATCCGTTTTATTAAAGTTTTATTAATCGAATTTCTATAGAAAAATTGTTTTGTAAGTTTTTTATAAAGCAAAAATAATTTTTATGAATATGAATTGAAACCGAAACAAAATGTAAGAAGCAGCCGCTGAACTGCCACCCTGTAAAACTAATACCGATTGCTCTTTCATTTTTCAAAAGAGGTGAATCGTGTTGCAAAAAACTCTCAGTAATAAATTTTGGGTGAATTGACCTGAATAGAAAAAAATCTCCAGGAATTGTTATTCCGAAACAGGCTGATTTTATGATTTAGAATTTTAGTTTTTTCTTAAGGATTTTTGATGAATTTCTTCTAAAAAAATTATAAATTTGTTATTTTAATCGTAGGGCTGCTTTTTGAAGGTCAATAAGTTGTGATTAACGAAATCGTTAAAAATTCATTACTTCCTTGCTAAAATCGATCGCTTTCCACTACGTATCGGTAAGTTTTAGGGTTAATTTTTTACTATTACCATTTGAAGCATAAGATTTTATTCTAACGACAAATTTAGTAGATTGGAAAAGTTGAAGGGAAATTATTTCCACACCCACCCACAGGCATGCACTTAGTTAGAATTTATTTTTAATTTCTGTTTTTTTCGATTTTTTTAGAAACACTTGTTTTGTCAAACAAAATTCCCACACCTTAAAAAAATACAAAACAAATCCTAAAATATTAAAAAAATTGTTAAAGTAACAAGTGTTACATAAAATATTTCCATAACACCAAAAAAAACAGGGCATGTTTTATCAATATGTATTTAAAAAAATATTAATTCAGAGAAATAGTAAAATGAAATAATAACAAGCGTTTCTCTGATACATACAGAATTTAAAAATACTTTTTTTTACCCAAAAATAGCGTTTGAAAATTTATAAAATATTAATAATAATAATTTTCTTCTTTGTTGTATTTTTGCTTTTTTGTTACAATTGACCGCAAACGTTATATTATGTTACGTTACATACTTCTATTGCTATTGTTGTTATTAGTGAAACACGGAAACGGAAGTGGTGAGCCACAAACACATACGCACAACAAACAACTGGCTTAGTCACACACACACACATACATACGTACACATGTAAGACTTTAAGGCGGACTGTTAGTTTGTGCAAGTAAAGATTTTGTTTGTGAAACATAAATACATACATACGTACATACAGCCATACATACTTTAATAAATTTCTATATTTGTTCATATATGTATGTATGTATGTGTGTATGTACATATGTATGTATGTATGTATGCATATATGTATGTATGTATGTATGTATGTTTTTTTAGTTGCTTATGTTAGTGTTTTTTTGTTTCATTTTAGTTTACCGAACACGCCATATTTTTCCTACCGCACATGTTTCATTTCGTTTTATGTTTGTTGGTTTTCCTTTTAGTTTTTCAAAACCGCAAAATGTGCGTTAGTGCGAAAAAAATTTCATTAAAGAAAATGTAAAACTTTGTATTAATAAAAATGGCGCTTTTTGTATTTCAGGCAATTTATTATACAAAATAAATGAGAAAAGTAATTGTTGCTTTAAAAATCAAATGTTTAATCGCCAGTAGATTCTAAGAAAGCGCAAAGAATATTTTAGCTTTTATGGGGAAAGGATGCTAAAAATTTACTTTGTTCAGGATACTTTACACCCTTTTCAGGGTTCCGTACACCAAAATTGAAAAGGAACCCTATTGCTCTCGCTACGATGTAAGTCTGTCCGTCAAACTCTATTTTTACTCGAGAACCATAAGAACTACGTACCTGAAATTTTCACAGAATATGTAAAACTTTAGCATCTACATATAGCGTTATATATCGCTACGTAAAACGCAAAAAGGCGTAACTAACAAAAAATTCTAAATAGAGTTTTTGATTGCTAATTATGATTCCCATTAAACTACATGTCTTGATAAAATGTCATACTTCTGCGATCAAAAATTACGCTTTTATTAACAAAAAATAAGGGAACTTAACTACAGGGTGTTTTTTTAGAGGTATAAAACTTCGAATTGAAATAAAACACAAGAAAATCGTTTTAATGTCCATCAATTTGGCTTTATTGGAAGGATAATTTTATGCCATTAATGTTTAAATATGATTTCGGGCATGTGGCCGCCGCGGCTGGCTCGAATAAAGCCAATTCTACAGGTCCAATCTTCAACCACTTTTTCGAGCATATGGGGCCGTATGTTGGCAATAACGCCACGAATGTTGGCTTCCAAGTCCTCTAACGTTTCTGGTTTGTTGGCGTAGACGAGCGACTTCACATATCCCCAAAGAAAATAATCCAATGGTGTCAAATCACACGATCTTGGTGGCCAATTGACAGGTCCATTCCGCGAAATTATGCGCTCATCGAATGTTTCCTTCAATAAATCGATTGTGACGTGCGCTGTGTGGCATGTAGCGCCGTCTTGTTGGAACCACAACTCATCCACATTCAAAATCTTCCATAAAGTTGATGGACAAAGCTCCAATTGCTGTGCACGGTGGCGAATCGATTCATTCGGGTACTCTTCAACACTTTGCTCTACAGCGGCAATTGTTTCTTCGGTGCGCACTGTTCGACGTCTCTGCGGATGCGTATTATCACATAGAGTAAACGTAGTGCGAAAACGATCCATGGTTAACCGAATTAATTGCTCTGATGGACGATTATGTCGACCATAAAATGGACGGAGCTTGCGGTAAACTTCGCGAACTGAACCATTATTTTCGAAATAAATTTGCACGATTTGCAAGCGTTGTTCTTTTGTCAACCTGTTCATGATGAAATGGCAAACCAAACTAAATATTAATCACTTGACAGCTGACAAAATGGCCGCCAGTTAAAAAAGTGATGCCAACTTAAAGTTCTATACCTCAATAAAAAACACCCATTATAAGTTTGCTTAGTTTTTTTTAGTTGCTTGCTTCTCCTGTAAAATTACATTTTTGTTGGTTAAACCTTTTTGCATTTCAGCTAACGATATATACACTTTGCAAAGCTAGTGTATTTTTATACCGCAACCCGTTTCTGTAACTTGTGAGAAGTTATCGCATCTAGAAAAATTAAATAATTATATTGGTTGTCCTATTTTACACAAAGGGTTACTCACAAAACTTGCAAAAACTATCAACAATTCCAGTTTTTTTCTTACACACCCTGTATTTAACAGGATGATAACAATTTTTTCCACTCGGAAAGTTCTCACATTCGTTACAGAAACGAGGCACTGATATTTAACAAAATCAGAATTAAAGGATATTTTTTCAGTAATGTAATGAAATTTGTATTGTGAAATTTTGACAACTTGCTGTACTTGGAAACCGTAAGAGACAAGGACCTGGAATTAAAAAAAACGCTAAAACTAAAAAATTCCAAAATAAAAAATTGCTAAAATGAAAAAATCGCCAAACGAAGAAAAGCCAAAAACTGAACAATTCCAAAAAAGAAACAAAAAAAACCGCCAAACCCGAAAAAAAAGTTTACCGTGTACTTGAAATAAAAAAAAATTCTATCATTAATCTATTAGTCCAGAGGTTGCTGGTTCGACTCAGCCCACAGACATTTAGTTGTATTCGGAGACAAGCAAAATATAGTTTTTTAGAATTTGAAAAACAAATTTATTAAAAATATTTGTTTTTTGTTAACAACTTGTTTTGTTTTTTGTGAATAGCATAATAATTTTAATTGGAAATAATTGAGTTGATTTTATTTTCTTGTGTTGCAAATGTGTTCTTGTATTTACGAAAATCATTGTAGATGCCTGTTTAAATAATATTTTAATTGCATTCACAAATAAATTAATTGTATTTACAAATCTTTTTTTGTGTTACGAGCTTTCGTTAATTTTTTCAATATTGTTGCAGCTTTTCTGGTGTTATATAAGCGCATTACATTAGATTATTTAGCCATTTTATTTTATTTCGCCGTCCAGTCTTTCCTATAAACATCGACTAAAGAGGGTGCCTGTGACATGCTATAGTATTGACACAAATATATATCAATAAAATCTGTGATTTTTATAAGGCTGATTCTGGCTAGATATTCTCCCAGCGTTTTTGGTAGCAACCACACCCAACACGTAAGATTCTTCATGGTCACCCACTGCAAGTGTGGTTGCTCACACCCACAGCGAGTTCAGCCAGAGAATTCTTCGCCAATTTCCGGCAAAGCATCATATGGCGAATGCCCGAGACGAACACAATCCACTATTTATTTAAATTGGTGAACATCATCTATTAAACACCGTGGGGTTAGACAAAATCTTCCTTTCAGTAAAGGACCATGCCGACATATTGCACCCTTCCAACTCCTGGAGCAGCTCGGCTATCAGTCCACCGACAACCGTGATACCAGTTTTAAGCTACTGATTAGACCTCGAAGTCACCTCGACAGGTTTCTCATTTCGAGCTCAGGGCAGTATCAGGTGATGCTGCAATTGCAAGGCAATATAGCAAGCTAATTGCTTTTATAAATATGTGGGCATCCGTCGCTCTGTTATTCCAGATATTGGGTAATAAAACATAAGTCCTATGGGTAAAAAGCCAAAGGTACGCCAAGAGGAAAAAAACATTTTATCCCGACTAGGGTGCCCGGTATTGCCGCACCCGTAATCTCCTAAGAGATACCCCTGAGGGGATAAAAATTTGGATATAAATTTTCATCCATTTGTCCCATTTTTTTAATATTTATATAGAAATCGGAAAAAGCAAAACGGAATTCCATTTGTTTTCCTTCCAAATGTTTTTTTGTAAAATATTTATCTTGAACTTAATTGTGATAGGGCATTTACAGCAGCACAAAATCTAGCATATTTTGATTAAAATCTTTATGAAAATCTATACCGTTTACACCAGCTTTTTTTTACATTTATCAAGATTTTTATTTATCAAAAACACAACCCAACAACTGATTTGTTTCCAAAAATACAACCAAACAACTGCATTGTAGCAAATTCACGCATTTTTTTAAGCAGACCGTAGCTAATTCACTCACCTTTTTTTGTACAGGGTAATAAAGAATAAATAAAAACATTAGATTTTTATTAGATTTCCTACAAAACTACTGAAAAATTAGATTTCGTTTTGTATGGGAAATCTGGAAAAAAAAGCAGCTTGATTTAGCTGGAAATCTCGAAAGTACTCGATTTCGAGACAGTGTTAATACACTATGATTAAGCTTTTCGATAAATTATGTTCGTATTGGGCATTTTACGTCATAATTATTTTTAAATTTTGATAATTCCATAAATGATATACAGTTGAACCTCGATTATCCAGGCCTCCATCAGCCGGCTACATATTTTAATCTGCGTGGTTTGTTTACCTCTACGAGTATTATCCGTGCTTTCATTTTTATACCTCTATTAACCGTGGAAAAAATAAGATTACGAACTAAAATTTCATCTTTTATTTATAATACACTTGAACCTCGATTATCCGGGTCGCACGGGACCGGACCTAGCACGTATAATAGAAAAGACGGTTTATAGAGGTTGTATAAAAGCACAAATTGTACATAGTTATTATTGTACATAAAGCTTAAAATTTTAGTTTGTATTACAACATTAAATCTAATTTTTTGCACGGATATTAGATGTATAGCACGGTTAATAGAAGTATATAAAATAGAAGCCCTGATAATAGCGTGAAAGCACGGGTAATTCAGGTGAGGATACAAAGTGACACCATGCCGGATAATAGATGTAGACGGTTGATAGAGGCCCGGATAATCGAGGCTCAACTGTAATATGTACTTTTTTGTGCTTTTATATAACGTATATAACGGTGTTTTTCGATTATCCGTGCTAAGGCCGGTAAGTTTAGCACCTGCAATATTTTAATATGACAGCTTTCAAAAAATGTTATTATGCGTTTCGAAAAAATTTCCAATCTTTAATAATCTCTAGCAAAACGTTTCTTATAAAAGCTTCTAAATTAGGTGAGTTTTTTTTTAATGAACTAAAACTCTGTCAACTGTAAAAGTAATTTCATTAAATAGCCAACAAATTAAATTATGTATAAAATTTTACCAAATTTAGAGAAAACTATTTATCATTGGGTAAGAGTAAAGAGACGTGCTACACAAAATTTGAGAAAAAAAAAATAATATTTAGAATGCAATAAAAAGCGTCTAAACTTAATCAACAGCTTGTCATAATTTAACCATTTTAAGCAAAAGTTTTTAGCGAAAAAAATTGATAACACTTTTCCGTATTATACTCCTCTTCAAAGGCCGCAAAAAAATCAACAGCTAAAGGAACAAATAAACAACTTCAACTACCATGACTCTATTATAAAAATCATTTAAGAAATGAATAGACAATTTTTAGACAACAAAAAAAAGTATTTTTAGCTGAAATAGTAAAAGTGTAAAATGTTGCATGTTTCTGTGTGTTGGTTTTTGCTACTTTTTCCTCGCCAAAAAAAAACAAAAACTGTCAGTCATGTTGGTTGACAGTTTAGACAGACATATAAAAATTATACCAATAAGTCACTATGAAATATATGATGACATTCACTACCACAGTTGTAATTATACGAACAAGCACTTGCACACACACAAACACACACACACACAAATGCACATGTCATTGCACGATTTTAAGGTGGGTAAGCCTCAAGACCTTCAGGAAGCGGATTGCATGGCAAAATAGCATACACTGGGGCAGTATCAAAATTATTTTATTTTTTATTTATTTTGTAGTCACTACGGGGAATCATGCAGTTTTATGGTAAAAAAAATATTATTTTGCTGTTAAAAATATTTATGAGGAATTTTATGAATTATAGAGGTTGCGAGCGTGGCCGTTCGATTTTGTCATGATATCGTGTCTACGAATTTTTATACTATCGCAGACCAGTAACACCCATGTAGGAAATTGAACTGGCACAAGACTAGTCACGTGACCGATCCCCAAGTGAAAGGTATCTATCCGAGTCCGAGTTCTAACACTTCCTATGAATCGGACCAGTCACTTTTACATGGGGATGACCTAGGACTTGCACCTTGTGACTTGTCACTGAACTATCCTATAGGGATAGTCGGTATAGAATAATATAAATTATATTATATAAATGTCATTCCGACATTTAACAGTAACAATGAACACTTATAAACTTTTTTATTGGTACAAGTGCAATGAAATTTTATTTTTAATCTGAAAATTTTTTGAGATTCGAACCGACAACCTCGTGCATGACAGGCTTGCACACTAACCACTCGACTACAAGGCCACTCATATTTCAAAAGTATAAATATCAGTTAAGCTTAGGTTAATATTTAAGTATAGTTACAGAACTGGTTCCAGAGTCACATTGGAGCGAGCAATTAGCATTATATTTCCACTGTTTAATAAATCCTGTATTCAACCACATCGAACATGTTCAGTGGCATTTACTACAATACTAGACCGAGACCGAATTAAATTGGCTCAAAATCAACACGATACATTACGAAAATGGTGAATATGTGTAACCATTTCCAGGGTATATCTTTTTTTCACCATACACTACTCCCTAGTTTTGGTAACACCCCCATTTTCTCAAGTCATAAGACGAGTACGTTTGGATCAATTGTCACCAAATTTTCCTTAGGGTATATATACTAGCTTAGAATCCAACCCCACTAATAACACATGCTTATTGAAAAATTTACATAAAACCCTTGGAATTTAGGTAAAGGATGTGTTAAGCACTATTAAATAAAATCTAGCAAGGAATATTTATATGTTGAAAGTTACAGAACACAAAGTGTCGCTAAGAATAACAAAAGCAGGCTTACTTTCTGCCAGAAGCGGCGTGCGTACAAATCAGCTGATTCTGCTACTCAGTGTTGCCAAGTTTTATTTTATTTTAAATGCTGTAGACGCTGAGCAAGAAGTGTGGTATTCAATTTGAAATGCAGAGTGCGTACATTAAAGGAAATTCTTAGAATGTAAAGGCTGTTAATAGAGTGACACAAGTTTAAATCATAATAAAACAAGGAAATATATTCAGGGCTATCATGAATACAATTCCACATGAATTTTTTCGCAGGGAAAAATTTCCACTAATCGCAATTAATAGGGAAAACAAAAAATTCTAATTGGAAAAGGGAGAAATTTCACACAGAATTTTATTCATGATAGCCCTGATTTTTAATATCAATGAAACGGGCTTTCTTGGAAAGAACATTTTATGAAATAAATATTTAAATATGATTCCTGCCATGTGGACGCCACGGCTGGAGCGTAGAAGGCGCAATCTGGAACACCAATTTTCAACAACTTCTCGCAGCATTTGCGGCTGTATTTCGCCGATAACTCTTCGAATGTTGATTTCCAGGTGTTCAATTGTTGGTGGTTAATCGAAGTAGACAAGTAACTTAATAATCCCAAAGAAAATAATCCAATAGGGGTTAAATTTTGGTGACCAATTAATTGCGACATTACGTGAAATTATTTTTGCGTTAAACGTTTCTTTGAGTAAGTCAATTGCAGCGGCCGCTGTGTGTTGGAATCACATCTCAGCAAGATTATTGCCACGTATTTGAAGCACGAAAAAATCATCGAATCATCTTCTTATAACGTTCACCTTTGACAGTAACATTCTGACCATCGTTTTCGAAGACATATGGGCTAATGACTCCGCCAGCCTATAAGGCGTATCAAATAATAAATTTCTGTGGATGTAATGGTGTTTCGACAAAAGCTTGTGGATTTCCCTCTATCCAAATGCGACAATTCTGCTTATTTACGTACCCCCATTCAACCAGAGATGGGCTTCATCGGAAAATGGTAGAAGTGCGCAATGAAGTTTGACGAATAGAAGAATTATTTTGATTAAAAATTTCAATAATTTGAACGCGTTGCCCTGGTGTAAGTCGATTCATAATGAAATTTCAAAGCAAACTAAACAAAAAGCAACTATCAGCTATTAAATGGGTGCTCAAATAAAGCAGTGATGCCAACTCAAAGTTGTGACGTCTTGTGTGCAGTTTCAGCGTACAGCTGAGAAATATTCGTGTACGAATATAAAACCCTAAACATATTCCTGTTGTTTCCCAGCATAACCTTTTCGAAATTTTTTTTGTAACGGGTAGTACTCTTTTAACGCCTTAAAAAGTAATGAGTGGTAGTTATTTATCTAATTATTTTATATGTATAATAATGACTTCCCTGCAATGAATTAAAGAAATCCTTATTTGCATCATGATGTAGAAATACTTATTTTGGGAGTTATAAATAAAATGTTTATTGATAAAAATTTATTGATCGTGTAGTTTGAAAACATAGAAGGTTCGTACTTTAATTTTCAATAAATTAACGTTGATCTTACATACAACTTTCTGTAATTTTTGTTAAAAAACTCAAGTATTTGGAAGCAAATTTAATCCTTTAATTTTTGTATATTTGTGGGAAAAAATAATATATTCTCGTTATCCTTTTTAGAATAGATTTGTAAGGAGCACCCAGTATTATTTAAACTTCTTACACAAAAATAATGGGTTATTGAGTCAAGTTGTAAGCACTTATGGCTGTAAAATAGCTACACTTTTTTCTATTCTAGTAAGCAACAGCTGTGGCTGGATTAAGTTTATTTTACAGCTTTGATTTATTCCAGACCTGTAGCGGAATTTTAGCACAAATATTTTTATAAGCTTTTTACTCTATTCCTTTCGATTTAAGACTACTTATTTTTCCCCCTTCTTAGGAAAAGGCCAAAAAGACCCATAAGGAGCAGATTTACAATATTCCTCATAATACTCGTATCTTACAAAAAGGTTCCGAACAAAAGTTTTTGCTTAAGTAACTAGTTTTGTTTAGTTGTTTTCTAACTTCTGGTATGCACGTTAAATTTGCAGCTTTGCTTTATGCACCACCCTCGTTATTTTAATACAGCCGTTAACAATAAAAATAAATATAAACAATTTAAAATGTTTAAATTGCATGCAGAATTTTTGTTAAAATAAAATAAATATGGAACAAAAAAATTATTTTATTGTACATTTCGTTTAAATTTTTTTCTTTTTTCTTGATTGATGCAGCAGCTACAAAGTTAATTTAAATAAATAAAAACTGAACAAAACAACACGTTAATGACAAAGCTGCTATATTAAAGTCTGTTAAAAAGTAAAATAACAGCAGTAAAGAAGAAACAATTTTTCTGGTTCAAAAACGCCCTAATAAAATAAGATATGGCGATTTCAAATTTAACACAAATTTTAAATTTAATATTTTATATATAAAACAGATGATATATCAGTCCTTATTTCCCGTTTCGTCTCGCATATGTAGCTGCTGAAAAAATATTTGATCTACAAATTCAAACACTTTTGCTAAATATTAATCTAATGATGATTAATCGACCAATAAATACATACAGTAGAGTTCAGTTATAGCGAACAGGTATTTAAAGAACGTGCATTAATATTTCTTACTCTTATAGCGAACTGCGGTTTTAGCAAATTTTCTCTTATAACGAACTCGGATTTAAGTCCTATAAATAAATTGAAACGCTTATAATGAACGAAAAAAAATTGCTAGTTTTTGTGCAGTGTTAAAAACAGATTAGCTCAAAGGTAGAAAGTTTAAAAGACATATAATTCCTTAAAAGAAAATGCATAGTTTGTTTACTTTTTGTTTGATATGGAGACTTATTTATCAAACATTTTAGATATTAAAGAACCACCTGCATAATTTAAATTGCTTAATTTTGTGTCTGCGAAATAAAACATGTACTACGAACTTTGCATATAAAGAACGAAACTGCCTGCTCGCAAGAAGTATGCTATGACCAGGGAAACCGCAAATATGCAATTGCATGTTTTTTCTTGTGTAAAGTATTAAAGCGTTTCAGAACTTTGTATGCATTTTTGGCATCAATTTGTTAGTGCATATTTTTGAATATTTTACCATTTTTTTTTGCATATTTCAGTCTTACACGCCTATTTTATCATATTTAGAGCATAGTTTATGCTTTTAGGGCATATTTTGATTCTTTATATAATTTGTATAGCTATGCTATTTATTGCGGGATATAGGGGAGTTAGGACGTGATTTTCGTAACAAAAATAATCGACACTATTACAGTTATAAATTAATTTTTGTTTTAATTTCCTTGTACTTAAAAGCAGAATACGAAAATAAACGAAACAAATTGTTTGACTTTGTTTTTTGTTTCGTTCTTTGAAGTGAGTGAAACAAAAACAAATCAAAAGCAATGAGAACGATTACTCAATGCACATGAGCACAAACCACAGAACACAGCCGATTGGCTTTAAGCCGGCTAACAGCAATACATTAATTTAATCATACCCCGCTAGAAAATTAAATAATGGGAAATAAATGGAAACGTTTTGATGTATTTGCAGAGAATTTTACATCATCATATAATATAATTTTATTGCATTGTTATTTCACAAATGAATTTTTTTTATATAACTAAGCAGCATAGCTATAACCGGGTGTCTTCTTTTTTATTTTAATATGCTTACAAGCTTATATGTTGGTCAAAATTTGTATTTTTATTTTTCGCCATCTAAATCTCCTTTCCAATGTTCCAAATAGTGTATAAATTTTTCTTATATGTATGTTAGGCAGTTATTACGGACTTAAGTTTGAATAAAAATTCGGTTGTGACGGGCAACAATATTTGTTTGAAAATCTAGGTAAATATTTTTTTGTTTGTTGCAATAAAAACTCTTTGGAAACTGGAGTTAAATTAATCAAAAAATAGTTATTTGTATTTTTTGCTTCAGTAAAAAATTTTATGGCAATTTTGTTTTAACCTGCACTTCAAACCCAAATTATTTGTTAATTTTTTATTGTTTCCGTTTTTGATTATTTTATTTTTAACCCCTGACCAAAAAAAGGGGTGTTATAAGTTTGTAGTGTGTGTCTGTGTATCTGTGTATCTGTATATCTGTGTGTCTGTCCGTGTCCACATACAGCCCAAACGTCTGGAACGATTTTGATTTACTTTTCACTGTTTCAAAGGTGACTTGATCGAGAAGGTTCTTAACTAAAATTGAAGAAAATCGGTCCAGCCGTTTAGAAGATATCACATCTTTTCTAGTTATATCGGGGGTTTTTAAAATTTTAATTTTTGTTATTATATTAAGCCATCGATATGTATGTCTCTCCTTCAGCATTACGCAGAGTGATTAATTAACTTTTTTTATGGAAATACTGCATTTTTGGACAGCTGTTAGTGGTTTATGTGTGTGAAGATAAATTTAAATTTAACTAGCAGAGACAGAAACCAAAAACCTTAGCATAGCCAATTTTTAAATTAACTGCGCTCTGCTAACCACTTCATAAATAGTATTTCTGAGGCGCACTCTGGGAATGGCGACTAGGACAGTACTCAAAAATGAACTAACAATTAGTATTCAAATCATAAGTCTATATATAATTATTAGGCCCAACCAGTATCGAACATCAACTTAGTGATAGTAATTAATAATACATAAATATCGTATTAAGCAGTAAAATATTTTCAAGAAGTTTCATCTGGAGTTTTAGCTATAAGGGCCCTAGTGTCCCCTTTTTTAAGCGGATGTGTCCATAAAAGTTCAAGATATTAAGAGTAAAGGGATTAGGATGTAACTCGAGTTTTGTTAAATATTTGCTTGCGTATTTTGCAATTTCTTCAGTCACTAGCTACATATTCAAATATGCTAAATGCGTTTTTTTTTTGATAGATAAAGAGCTATTGACTAATTACACTAGCCAACAAAGTTTTTGACTGTAGCAACCAAATATGTTATCTAGGATAATTTGGTGGTCTGAATTCGAATCTGTAATTGGATTTTCTCTATCACGTCAGGTTTTCGAGATAAAAAAATGTTTTTGTTAAGATTTTACATAACATAATGAATGACGTTATCTAAAACGTCGTTTGTATTTTGTTGGTTCGGTTTCACGTATCCAGCAATAGTCCCCCAGCATGCTTTTGTCCCAAAATCCTTGATAATTTCATTTAATCTTGGTGAACACGCTCCCCTTGTTCATCGCTATGGAAATGACTAGTAATGGATAATTTGGTGGACGTTGAACTGGTTTGGAAATCGATGTGACATTCGTGTAAGTAATACTTTTTTCGATTTTTCATATTGAATCCAGCAACTTTTGTTAAACATAAATAACAATCGGTTTGGTGGTTACTTGACTCTCTCCAAACTATTAGAATTGAAAAATCGAAATAGATATTCTTGCCGTTTGACCACTTGTATAAAACGGGTCTGCAACTCTTGCAAAATATTGTCGGTATCCACCGGTTTTTTCAAGTTTCCGACAGCAAAACCAAAATAATGTAAATATTCATATTTTAATGATTCTGATATTGCATATTCTTTTTTTCCAACCAAATATTCACCATACACACAGTAAAAATAGCTTAAATCAGTAACATACGATCTACGTGACATGCTTAAGATTTATAATGAATGTGGGCTTCATTCAAATTAACAATTGTGAAATTGGAGTGTCAGTATGGACTGTTAGGCTGAGTTTACATCTGGCATTTCTTGTGTGTCATTTGCCCAAAAAAGCGTAACCAACTAATTATTAATGAAAAACTGTTTGATTCAGACATGTATTTATTGATTTAAACAGTTTCCAATCATGTTGGATTCTATAAAATTGTCTATTACATATGTATGGAACTATTTAACTTAATAAATACATGTCTGAATTAAAGAGTTTTTCATTAGTAATTAGTGGTTACGCTTTTTTTACGCTTGTGTGGCACACCGATGTAAACCCGGCCTTACAGTATTGCCAGCATACGATAAAAAATTAACAAGACGTGATTTTCATGCCAGATTCGAATTAAGCACACCCAGATTAGTTAAAAAAACATGCTTGGTTTCTGGAGTCAAATTTTTTCCAAATTTGTAAACCAGTGTTATCTATCCAAGTCATAAAATTTTAAGCAATTTGTCAGCGATTTTTAGTTGCATATCTTTGCATATTTTCATTTATTTTGGCAAAAAAAATGCATATATTTGCATTTTTAACAACTTTTTAATGCATATTTTAAAATTAAAAAAAATGAATTTAAATTCAATAAAGAATGAGTTGATCTTTTTATATTCAAACTAATTTTTTTAAAGAAACTCTTACACTACTAAGTCCCGTTGAAAAAAGTATTAGAAAAGCTTACAATTCAAAAACCCAAAGTGCAGAGGATATAACAAAAAGGTTAATGCTCTTATGCAAAAACGATTGTTAAAGTTAAAGCATGCTTTAAAACTGGTTTTCCCATACAAAATTCGTTTATTAAACCAACTTTAATTTTAACAATCGTTTTTGCATAAGGGGGTAGGTAATTAACCGAGTCATTTGAATCATGATCAAATAGTTTAAAAAGTGAACTTTCACCGATAGAATTATCATCATTGAAAGGCGCTGCCTTTACATGATTCGATGTTGACCACAGTTTTTCGATGTACAATGGCTTCCTTCGATCTAGCAAAGTTAGTTTTACTTTTGAAAATATTAAAAAAAATTATTTGTATATGTAAGCAGCAGTCTACTATAAGTATTTTTTTTTTTTTAAAGAGAAGTAATACTCAGGCAATTAATGCCTACTACTATTACTAGGTGTTACCTTCTTTAGGAAAGGGATAGTGATAGAGAAGACAGGTGGTGAAGGGAGAGATAGAGGAAAGCTTCATTCTTTTACAACTCTGCTTTTTTTGCACGTTTTTGATAATGCAGTGTTGCTGCGCCATCTGGTGTCAAATGAGGCGTAGATATTAAATTTTTGAAGCTGTGTTTTGTAGCCATTTTATTGATTATTTTACTTCGCCGATGATTTCGCTACACAACGAAGGAGGGCGCTCCGATATTACATTAGGACTAGTATCTGCTGAAGTCGGTATAGTTCAGTGACCAGTGACTATGCCTTCATCACTTGAACTTTCCTACAACAACTGATACAAAGGGACACTAATGCACATCAGAAAAATGCGTGGTGTTGTTATTCAATGACTGTTGGACACAGGGATTGAACCCAGGACTTTCGGTTTTGTAGTCAACGTGCTAACTACTTCAGCTAACGCCACCCTCATTTTTGATTTTTTGGTGTGAATAATTTTCTGATTTTCTTTACTGCATGAATTATTATGTTTATTTTATGTTGTTTTTGTTTTAAATAATGAAAACTAATAATAAAAAATATTTCCAAATTGTTATATTTTTGAATTTTTAAAAAAGAAAACATCTGACAACGTGGCCAATTCCTTCCTTTTAGTTCTTTTCAACTAAAGTTTTTGATTTTAAAATTTTTTATTTGTATTTTTTTTTAAGCAGAAATAATTTTTACTTTAGATTTTTATGTTTTGAGGCAGAAATAATTGTTAGTTCCTGATTTTTATCCTTTACTTTATCCTTTGACTTTTATTATAAAATTCATAATAGTTACGGTCCCTGTTGGTAGGTAAATTAATATTTTTGGGCATATTTTTAATTTTTGGGTGCATTTGTTAAGCGCTTAAAATCAATTTTTAGTTGCATGAAAGTCCGAGCCCTGGTTATAATAAAATTAATACAGCCTAAATCAGAGAACATAAGAAAACCCTTGCAAAAATGTTTTAAGCATCATAAGTGGCAATTGGAACATTATATGTCACCAATTTTTGGTTTAATTCAATACACCGTCAATCATTATTATTGCTAATTGTAGGGCTAAAACTATACTTTCAATAATTTATTTTTATACCGTCATCTCAAATCCGAAAAGATGGAAGTTTGTAGAATTTTTAGAACTAATTTATGTTGTAGAATTAAAAAAAAACATAAGTACATAGATATTTTAGATTATTTCTTAGTACACAGAAAAACCTGGAGAGCGCAAAATACAAAAAATATCTGATTAAAAAATTGTTGAAGTGATAAAAAAATTAATCAAAATATATTTGGAAAACTTTTAAACAGTTTTTAATTAATTTTGACAGCAAGTTGTTGATATAGCGTTTCATTTTTGTCACACTAAAAAATTTGGGATCTAAAATTGTGTACAACTCTTTTATGACAAATTAATAATTATTTGACAAAAAGCATTATTGAATTGACAAATACATTTTTCAAAAATCATCCCTTGGAGAAAAGCAACCAACAAAGAATTTTATCAGTTCTTGAATTGTTTTGACAAATAAAATTGTTGAAAATAAATTGCTGTGTGTTGAGGGCATTGTGATGGTATTAGAGATGGTATTATAGAAGATGTCATAAGTGCCTTTGTGGTTGAGTGGTTGAGTGGTAGCGATGCTAGCCTGTCAGTTCAGATATCGTGAGTTCGATTCCTCTTAGACGCAGGGTGTTTTCCGCAAGAAAGCTAATCGCTTGTCTTCGCGGGTTGTGTTAAAAAAAAAATATGTGTTCGATCAACAAAAAAAAGTTGTTGATTTAACAAAATATTTAGTCACAATTTTAATGTATATTTAAAACATTATGTGACAAAATTAAATGAAAATTGTAACAATATCCAACAAAGTTAAGATATTTTTGTTGTTGGATAATAAAAGGAAAATAATTGACAAACCAGCTTTTTTTATTATTCAATATGACAAAAACCTTCATAGTTTGAAAATTTAAAAATGATTTCGATGGATCCACGATTTGATATCAAATACGAATTTTATTTTTGTCCATATAACTTTTCTGAATTTTTGGAATTAGTAGCACTATTTACAATTATTTTATTAGAAAAAGAATTGAATTAAGTTAAAAGTTTAATTTTTTGTGAGTATAGAAAAAAGTTACATTATTTCTATTTGTATTTTTTTTATTTCATAACTGTCGATTAGATATAAAGGATCATTTGTCAACATAACACATTTTTTGCAGCCAATATTAAAGAAGGTAAATTATGCAGAAAAAAGTAAAGGATTAAATATACATATTATATTTTCCGGTTTGTATTTATAAAATTTACTAAAACGCGACCTAATTAAAACAATGTCACTTCAAGACAAGTCACATTCCAAAATTAAAAAATTACTCCAATATTCCAATAATGCCTTGATATATAAGATGAAAGCGGAAGCACGTTTCCTAAAATTATTTTGTCACCCTTAATATTAAAGCATTTAGTTCGAACATATAGAAAAAAAATTCCCTGCAATAAACACGTTTAATTGCAAAAACAAAAATCAATTAAAGTTTAATTGACTCAATAAAATTTTTAATTGATTTTTAGCTTTTTATTCAATTAAACGTGTTTATTGCAGTAATTATTTTTCTGTGTACTAAATAAAAGGATGCATTCGTGCCAAAAAGACATTGCATCTACCGACGGGTATGGAAAATGTTAGTCGTAGACCGCTAGATTGCAATCTCAATGCCATTATCCGACGCAGTTGATATGCCTTTACATTCTAAAGTGACGGATGGTTCTAAAGGCAGGGGCACAATGAATCCGTCATACGTTAAACTTCGCCTTTTTCAACTGACATTAACGCAACGACGGAGAAGGTTGGCACAATGAGTACTTTATTGACGGAAGCATTTGAACATCTTATGTAGGTCGATTCTCCATTTTATTTATTAAATTCAACTTTTTGTATTTATTTCGCTTATTCTTTTGTTTAATTTTATTTTTGCTGCCACAAAACACAAAAATCTAAATCAGAACATACCAAAAAACCAACCAATATCTGTGAAACTACTCTACGTACGCAAAAAGTTAAAAGTTTACTAAATTTTGTACTTTGCGTTGACGGACACGTAGTGAATGTAACCGACCTCATAAGAAACCAAGTATTTCAACTTAGCTGTCAGTTGAAAAAGGCGAAGTTTAACGCATAACGGATTAAGGCCGGGGGCCTTAAAGCTTAGAACCACTCATCAGCTGAAACGGGAATGACGTCTATTAAAAACCTGACAATTCAGCTTACATAAATATAACAATAACAAAAATTAAAAATTATAAACAGCTCTGATCACTTCCAAACGGCTTGAACGAATTTTTTAGAATTTCTGTTTAAATTTTGTTGGCGGTCAGTTTGTTATTTGATTTACAAAATATTATGGCAACTTAAAGCGTATACATAAAATGAATAGAAATACCCTGTTAATTCGTATTTTTCTTATTTTCATCTCGTTAAACCAGCTAAATCGACAACAACCGTAATATGTAAAAAAAAATCCCTGGCCCCTTTGGGATTACGAATTATCGGGATTCTACTGTAATAATTGAAGTTTTTTAAGCTATTGAAATAACGTGACATTCGGCCATGTTCTGTAAACCGATCGATTTGAAACCGCACGATTTTATAGAACTAACTCCGACAATATAAATATTTTTTCAAATTTTGTTCCATTATTTTATTATATCAGTTCCCAAATATCATATCTGAAAGAAAATTATCGTATATGATTTTCAACACGTCTGCAGGACCATTACTAATTTTTTGAAAACGAGAAATTCACTCGGATTCGGTTTACAGAACAGGCCCGATTATTTTGTTATTATAATAAATTACACACATCACAGGATTTTTTTATTGCGATTTGAGTAAAATCACACACACAAAAATGTAAATGCTTGCTGGTGATTCTAGCGATAAAACTCAGAAATCCTTCTTGGTGCAGGCCTTATTGAAGGACTCTTTCGCACAAGAGATACGATACACATTCCACACTCAAGAGGAGTAAAATGTATTTTGTTTTTTTACCAAAGCAAAATCCATGAATTTGAAGGTCTTTTAGAATATCTGCGAAAGAAACAAGAGCAGAAAGCCTGCCCCGCAATGACAACGCGTGTAAAGAAGATATGAATATGGAATGGAGCGAGCAGGCCTTATACATCCAAAAGAAGACGTACAGAGGCCTTCTAGAAGGTATCCTTACTCCTTCTAGTTCCCGATGGGATATTTTTTGTATGTACGACTACATAAGTATATCTGTGGCAAGTCATAATTTGCAGTTTTGTATAAAGGCACTTTTAAACTTTAAATTCGGTTTTCAGACATTTATTAATTTTTTTTGCAGTTAAATTGGGAAATTCCGTGTACACTTTTATTTTTTTCTGAAAACATCATTCACGCACTAAAAAAAATACATTGAATTTGAAATATATGTACCCAAAGTATAAGCTAAATCAAGGTATTATTCCATATCGCACTCTAAATCATAAGCAGTAACAACTCAAAATTATCAAAATGATTTCAAGTGCTATGACATTGCGCTATAACTTCCTAAAATATCACACCAAATAATTGAGATTTTCCCAGAGGTAGTTTTGAAGATGAAGATTGCAGGTGTGGCATTAACTCAAAATCAGCTTATCTCGACTCAAGCACATTTTTTCAGTTTCCCACAGATTCGTCTACGGATAAAAAGCCTTATGTGGATCAATTTTAGTTAATGAATCAAAAAGTCGATTTCAAACAGCATAAATTATTAAAACTCTAAAGTTTGGAAGCGGCCTAAAATTATTGGTGCTTTAAAAGCGACGGAGGTGGAATAAAACAAGTGTCCTTATACTTGTTCTTCTGTTAAATAAGAGTGGAAACAAATTACATTTTTGTGGTCCTTTGAGACTTATTCTAGCTGGTTGATGTAAAAAATATATTTTGATAAAATAATAAATAAAAAGTGTAACTGCATTTGCCTTGAGAAAATTACGGTCACATATTTTTTATCAATACAATGCACAGTTAGTTTGCCGCTTGCAATTTGAGTATCCCCTAGAGTCAACACACATTTTTTTAACGTCTACCAATCGTGAATTTTTCAAAGAGAATTGAGGCTAGTCCACTACCTTATATAAATATATCTTGCTTGCGATTTAAAAAAATTTTAATCCACACACTTTTTCCTTCTGCTGTTATCCCAGGAATTCAATGGCCCCGCACTTTATGTTAAAAATAAGGCCAAGATAAAATTTAAAACTGATATTGTTTTTTTTTCTATTTGCCGAAATGTGTGATCTTTATTAATTTATGAAGGGTCTCCTTCTCCCGGTGATACTCCTCCACCTTTTTGGATGACTACGAGTTTTTTGTTCAAACTAATTGCTAAAAAGTTTTAATTCATTCTTCATTCTTATAAATTTTCAATTTATAAGACGTTCATATTCACAATTGATCACCTTACAGTGCGGTATATGCATAACTGCTTGCTCGCCAAATTTTTTCTCTTAAATTTCTATAATAAATGTTAACATCTTTGGAGCTGTATCAAGCTATGTAAATAATTCCGAAAAACCGATTTCCGTGATCTTTGAGCTTGAATAGTTTGCAATTAGACTTTTGGGACAACATTTAAAGTATATACTAGTTTTCAGCTTATTATCAACTCTCATTCCGCTGTGAAATTTCCAATTCACTTCATGTACTTTTCGAAAAAACTTCAAAGCGTTGAAATATTTCTGCTGGCAGGGGAAATTTCGCACCATATTTAATATAAGTATAGGTTAGGAAGAGTGGTGCTATACCGCACCTCTACTCGGAGACCCAATTGGGTTCATTGTGATTTATACATAGGTATAAATGATACAGGTATAAATTAGCTAGCAAAATCTTTATATGAAAATACAAAATGTTTTTCCGCTCATTATACTTGATAAAACTATCACAGATATCAGAATGTCTCAACAGTTATTTAGGGATCTAAAGCAAGTATTAAAAAGGGTGTACTAAAAGTTATAGTAGAAACTCGATTCCTGCTCACAATGAAAACCTAGCTCGGTGCAAGTTTAGAGTTTGTTGAAAGTACCAAATTTGTTCATACAATCAAATAAAAAATCTTTTTCAGCACAGCCCTATGCGAAAGAAGTTAACGTTTAGTTGCTTATTTTATGAACTTGTGTCGTGATTTCTTTTAAGCGCACAAAAGTTGTATCAGGTAAAAGTTTTTGAAATCATCCAGACACATCAGCATTGTTATCCGCATCCGCTCTTTTAATAAATCAACACCAAGCATTTTCTTGTTGACTTTATCCAAAAACGGATTAATAGAATCACTCTTGTTCGACAATTTGTCTGCACATATTTTGATCCTTCAGATTCCATATCTGTTTTGCTGGCGCTGAATTCACCTGGCTTTTCTTAGATTTTTTTCATGGAGTAAATTAGCCTACTCCTTCAGCATGTCACTTGTTATTGGTGAGGTTTTTTGCTCTTTAATTTGCTTTTATATTTTTAGAAACTCGCAGACCTTGAGCGTCCTTCTTTTACTTGAGCCGGATGCAGATTGTGATATAAACCCGCATTTAATTTCTTTAAAACATCAACTTTTGTTTTTATAGCAAACACTTTAAAACTATCCTTTACCATTCTGCAACTAAATCACGCACAATTCAATTCTGGACTGATAATAAATTCAATTCCTTATATATTTCATATATTAGTGAGGGAGTGTGCAAGTAGCGCGACCATGTACAAGAATCGAGTTACTACTGTAACCAGTCAGTCGGCAAAAACCCTTCTAGCGATGGGCGGCTAACAGTTATCCTAACGCGGCACTAAGTATTCAATGAGCTTACTATACATATGTATATGTACATATGTCTCTGCATATTCATTCGTTTCATTTAACAGTTTTCTACCATTGAATCTTTTCACAATTTGTCTTCACAACTAAAAATGCATTTGTAACTTACCCCGCGGCAGCATGCTGTTGCAGCTCAACGAATGCCGATTTGCCCGGTATGTTACCACCGGTTGGTCCGCTGGGTGCACCACCGCCCGACCCAGCACCCGGAGTTATGCTGGTCGTTGAGCCACCATCCATGTATTTGGGCGTATGGGGAGCGTCCGGTGCATCCATGCCGGATTGTGGTGTACTGGGAGGCCCCTCGTAGGGGCTCCCTAGATCAGTGAAATTAAGCGTGTTGCCGCCTATTGAGGCCACTTTATCTAAAATTTTGAAGGTTTTATTTGGCACAACACACAAAACGCAAAAAAGCTTAAAGCTTTTGTTTAAGTTTTACCACAAATCCTTATTAAATTTTGTATGATCACAGAAAAAACTAAAATAAATTTACAATTTTATTGTAAAAAAAGCACGTGATATAATTTTGGTTGTTTTGTTATGTTTGTTTTCTTTTCTTTCTTTCTTTTTTTTTGGTAATAAATTTTTTTTATTTTTAACTTATTTAAACGATATTATCAAAATTTAATTAATTTAATAATCAACTCACAGTGATTATTAAAAAAAAACTGTTTATTTTGTGACGCGCAAAAAAAGGTAAACAAACTTTTAATTACAGTTTAGAGCAGCAGCTGATTGCGTTGTAATAACGACATCCGAACATTGACGAAAAAATGAGCACAATTAAAACTGATGACACTTGTTAGGTAAACAACAACAAAACAACATTCGAAAAGAACCGATGATACACTAACAAAAATTTATGCGAAACAGCGTGGGCTTTAATTTTAATTACGAGCAACAGAAGAGAGTTGTTTGTTTAACACTAATTCTAGTTCTAGGTATGTAGTTAGATATTAAAATAGCACAAAATTTTTGATATAGGAAATAATGAATTTATTTTTGTTTTTCTGAAAAAAATAAACTTTTTTAAATTTTTTTCTGTGTAGGTATTTTTAATTAATTAAATTTTGTTTATTGTTTTAACACTTTATTTTCTTTTATTAAGCACTAACTGCTGTTTGATTTTAAGTGTATAATCAAAAGCTTTTATTTTAATTTGCTTATTATAACAATTTCTTATTTCCCATTTAGAAGGGATAATTCAAGTATTTTTTTTTTTCTTATTAGTAATTTGCGGTCGCGACGCGTTTCTGTATGATTATATATTTTTTTTAAGGAATTTTCATTGTTGGTTAATGATTATTACGCGTTTTTGGTTTACTGCTGGATTTTCAGTAACAAACACATTAATTTTTGTAAGTGCTTGCTTGATTTTGGTGGAGAGTTAAACGTAGTGACGGCACGACAAACGGCACACAACATTACCGCTGTAAAAAACATCAACAACTAACCATTAAAGACCATAATCAAAAATTTGCGACGGTGTGATTATTTTCCCAACACTTCAACACAACAATACGATACACAATGGAATCATGAAAACACACACTCACACACTCAAACAAAATAAAAATCACACACTCGTACATGTGGATATTAAAAATAAACCCGAGAGAGACGGTGAGGAGTAATACCATAACAACAACAACAACATTAAACTAACGTTTTTTTTCTGGTTTTTCTATTTTCTTTGGATAAAAAAAAAAGAAAAAACAAATCTAAGCGCACACACTCACACGCCAACACGGCTTGAAACGACAAAAATACAAAGCTACAAGCGTTACGATACACGTTACGTTGCCTACGTCTGCGCGACCAACCACGAACAAAGTGCGTGAACGACTACATACGAGGTGATTATTGTGGTCTTTTTTGTTATTGCCGTTGTAGGCTACTAAGCAACATTTTCAATTTTTACAAAAACCACAATGATAACGACAGCACAACCAACGAACAACAACCAGTTTCTCATAGCAAACGAACAGGGGAAATACAAGGAAAGCAATAAATTGTAGTTTGTAGCTCTCTGTAGCTGAAGTGTAGGAAAGAGTCACAACTGGTAGACTATGTAAGAGTAAAGGAATAATACCTCAACGTAGTGTCTAACTGGAAAAACAAGTTTCCAATATGAAAACCAACAGCCACCATCATGAAAGCGGGAATGAGTGAAATACTGCTGCTCTAGCATTCCCTCTCTTTCTTCCATACATGCTCTCACGAAGCAAAACACATTTTGCACACACTCTCGCTAAAGTAAATAAAATGATTGGCAGCGAAGGCAAGTGCACAAAAACCATGAGCAAAACAGAGAACACAACAGCTGATTATTTTAGAGAACATGTCTCAAATATTTTTTGTTGCTTTGTGTTTTAATTCTCCTCCCCCTAAAAGAAAACTCTTTTTTTTTTTTGTTTTTTTGCTAACAATGTAGATATTTTTGTTGTACAACATTATGTTGGTCGATAAAGTGTACAAGTGAATGTGAGTTTGGATTATATGATTTTTTGTTTTTTTTTTTTAACAAAAGCTGGTTGGGGTTTTTATACTTTTGTTGTTGCTTATTCGCTTTGCGAGTGTTTCCTTGTGTGTGTATTTTTGCCGTTGCTGCTTTATGTAACATTTCTTTGTACTTAAAGTTTTGTTGTAAAATTTTGTGGAAACTTATTTTTTCTTCTTCTTGATGTAATGCTTATTTTTTGCCTTTGCCTTGTATTGAATTAAACACCTCATCATAAATTCATTTCTTCTGCGGTATACCCTACAGTGTAACGACAGCAATATCGAGTGATAAAATTAAGTAATCTAACAAATAACTAAAAATGACACAAAAGATTTATCAAATGTCACGGATCCGCTCTTATTGAACCTTCATAATTGCGGCGATATTTTGACATCAAAAAGTGTCTTCTTTGATTGACCACGTGTAATTTTTCAGCATTACGGTGGGTTTAATCTATTGGTCATCAATGTCAGTAATAAAGACATTTGTTTTTACAGTGGTGTTGTAAAAATCTCCTACTTTTGAATACTCAATACTACCTGATACTTTTTCAATTTGGTACTCGATACTACTCAACAATTCAACAGCTTTTTGAATTAAAAACACACATGCATACGTACATACATACCTATGTGCATATTTGAGAGGTTAAAAATTATTATATGTATATTAAAGCAAATTAACCAGCAATGCATATTATATACTGAAATATGTAAAAAACAAAAATTAAGTGCATTTACTTTAATTTATAAAAAGTAAAAGTAAATAAGTTTTAAGATTAGTTTTTGTACGTTAATTGGTATCGATATTTCTAGAGTTAATATATGTAGGTATGTAACTATGTTCAGTAGTGAAGTTGTCTAGTTCAATGAAGCATTTTATAGTCCTAGTTTCTGTGGCCTTTTCCGTATCAAAATAACAACTTTTAACATCAATTTTCAAATCATTTTTTGATACTTTTCTTGATGCCAATTTAAAGTAAAATATCTAGGTATATTTTATAAAAATATATATTATTTTTTATACGTAAGCTTTTAAGCTTTATTTAAAAATATAAATTTGTTGTGCACTTCGAAGCATTAAGATTCATAGATTTGCACACGTCATGTTGCACCCGTCATGGCTTAAAGAGCAAATTTCTTATTATTGGATTATATTTCTCTACGATGTTGGATTTGATAATCATCGTCTGATATCTCATCTTTCGCAATAAAAAAGAATAATACAATAAAAGTTTAATAATTAACAGAGTTTTGTGTTTTTGTGGTATGATCTTATGAAAGTGGGCCAATTTGGTTGCACCCGCCATGCACTTTAAAGCTCTCTCGTGGCTATCTGATCGTTTCATATAAATTCTTGTAAATAGATAACAATAGTATATAAAAAATATGTTACCCCTTCTAGAAATAACTTAATTGAAAATGTGTTTCTTTCTATTATTAAAAGACGTTTAAAGCGTCTCAATGTTGCACCCGTCAGAATAGAATCGCCCTATTGCTTTCTGAATTTGTTGGCGCACAGAGTTGTATAAATTTAATGTACTTTAAAGGAAGACTTTTGCTTGAATACTAGAATATGCAACCCTGAAAGTATTGAGTACATACCTACTTACTTTTGTGTATTGAGTACCGGGAAAAACAATCGGTATTGAGTACTCAATTACTCAATACTTTTACAACACTATTTTACAGAAATGCCGTTTAAACGATTTTCTTTTCGAAAATTAGGTGTTTTTTAAATTTTTTTTTGGTAATTTTTTTGCACATTTTAGTTTTTTTTATTGTTTTAAGTATGTACTTTTTTGTGATATTTTCACTTTTTTTGTAATTTTTTCATAACACAAATTTTTGACACAAGTAAATTAATAAATTTCACAGAAGAATAACAAGACTAATGAGGAAAAAACCTTTTTTCTAAACAAGCTTTTATTATTTGTTAATAAAAGTAACTAAAAAGTTAAATATTAAAAAAAATTATCCACTATTTTCAGATCAGCTCTATGTGATAATAATATTGCATTGACATCCGATTTATACATGCATGCAAAATTTCAGCTCAATCGGAAACCGGGAAGTGTATCAAATTAAATTTGCAAGATTTGATTACAGACAAACAACGGGATAGGTGAAACTAAATAAAAGCTTGTAATAATAAAAATGCTATATTTTTAATTAGAAAGTATTTTGAAAAACTTTTTTTATGAAAAGGATAAAATGTAACAATGCCGTCCATCAATATGAAATGATGATAAGCGAAAGCAGCTCAATCAGGTTCCAGCAGTTTTGCTACAAAATTACAACAAGCAAAATTGAAACAAGTAGAATTGTGTACAAATTTGTGAATGAGCTAGCTGCCGTGATGTTGTCCATATTCCAATTCCAGCCACGAAAGGCTGGTCCTCGTTTCATAAATTATTATAAATTTTTGCATTTGAATTTAGAAATTTCTTTGTAGGACCCGAATTGCACAAAATAATAATTGATCTAAAGAATTTTGAATTTGAATTGGAAAATGATTTTTTTCTGTATATGTCCATATCGCCCATTTACTCAAACAATATCATAACTAAAAAAAAAACTAGTTTGCCAGAAAACGAGTTTAAAATTTTCAATTTAGGCCCAATTCATACGTTGATTTAAAAATCTTGTTTTATTTTAAATTCTCTTTAAAAGTTGCTTCCAAAAACATTGTACATTCATACGATGATTTTTTCCATGTTTCTAGGTTTGATTTTTTTTGCCTTCAAAAATGGTATCAGTGTTGCCAGTAGATTTTAAAAAATCCATTTCCCCTACATGTTAAAAAAATGTTCCCATACGAAAATCTACAAAATTTCATTAATTTTAATTTAATTAAAACATTTAAGTCCTCATTTTGACATACATACATATGTAGTTCTTGTGTATTAAAATATTTAAAGTGACTACTTCTGCGTTCGAAATTAATGCATACTTCTCTACAGATTTTCAGAAATTATCTTATATATAATACAAATTTAACATAAAGCTGCATTTGAGATTTCTCCATTAATGGAGTTTATTAAGATTTAAGATAGATAAGTGTAATTTCTTAAATTATTAAATCATTGTTTAATTGATGCCCATATTCTATTTCCTGAGGTGCCTGCAATTAGATAAAAGTATGCGTAATTTCGAGCAAAAACAAATTTTGAAACGGTTTATGAGCAAAAATATATTTTAATTATAGTTCTTTTTTATTTATATACAAAAAATGCAATCTGAGTATAAAAAAATACCTACGTTTTGTCAAAGTATTATTAATACTTATAAATAAAGAAACGTTTTGGCCAATATAAAATATTTGTCCGATATTTCCTATACTCCTATATTAGCGACAAAATAACCTACAGGTAACACTGTTTTCTATTATAAAAAGCTGTTGTCGCATTGAATGAAAAAATAATATAAAGCAACATACCAAAAATTAAAATATGTGTAAAGAAAATTTGAAAAAAAAATCGGAAAACGGAAAATGTGATTTTTTTTCTACCCCTTTGCTTTTCTATACCGTTCACCTACAAACTACAAAAATCGTGTTTTAAAAAATCATTGAAAAATCAACGTGTGAATTAGGTGTTACACACAACTTAATGGAAAAAGAGAACTTTAATTTTGCTTTCAGGAGTTGAGCAAAGCAAGATATTTATATGAAATTTTTACACAATATAAAGAACGATATGAGAATTAATTCTGCATCATTAACTCAAAAATTCCATTTTTTGAGTTATGACGTTCTTTGAGTAAATAAGCGATATGTATGTACTTAAATCGTGGCAGTGTAGGGTGCTTAGAAAGTACATACATATCTTTAACTCATTATTTGCGTCCTCCATATTTATTTAGCAGTTTTCTTCTGTAATTTTATTTTTCATTTATGAGTAATTTTTCCTCCATAGTTTTTTTTCTTAGTATTTTTTTCAACTTCTTTATTTATCATCATCACAATTTTCATTTGTTTTTCATTTCTTCTTTGATTATGAGTTTTTTTTTTTGTTCTTGTTGGTACAATTATTCTTATTTTTTGTTTGTTTTTGTTGCTGTAATGTTTTGATATGAAAGTGCAAATATTTTGACATATTGATAATAATGCCATGTTGTTCTTATATTTGTTATTACTAATGATGATATGTGTGTATTGTAGTTGTTGTTATTCCATATACAGTTGGTGTTGGTGTTTTATTTAAAAGTGTATCATTATTTTTTATTTTCTATAATCAACACATTCCTTTATTATTTAGTAGTTTTTTTTTTCATTTCTAGTTTCAATTTAGTTGCAACCATAAAAGGAACAACATTTACATGTGTGTATGTATGTATGTATGTTGTATATGAGTACATATAGATGTATGTATGTACGTATGCTTGTTTGCAAGGATATTAAACTTACAAAATGGCAAACGAGATTAAATTTTTTTTTTAATAAATTTTGATAACTTTGCAATTATTTTTCATTCATGTTGTTTTTTTCGTTATGTTTAAGTATTTATTTATATGTAGACATATCAATGAAGTGTTTTTATTAATTATTAATAATTAAAATATTAAATTAATGGCTGCACATAATAGAAACAAAATTAGATTGATACTTACATATGTACATATGTACATACAGACATACAAACATACATACAGTTTGTCAAGAAAATGTTTTGACATAGTTGAAATCGTTTTAAATTTTGACTTTTATCGTAAATATTTTTTTCATTTTTTGAATTATGAATTTTTTTATAGATTTCATTTTATTTTCATTTAAGTGAACAAAGCAAAATTAAAACTATGTCTAAACATTTTCTTGGCAAACTGTATGTATGTATACATATATGACGGCATAATAATAATGCATTTATCTGGGTATTATAGTGTCATAATGCTTTAAATTATTTTAGTAGGGTAGTCGGCAGTTTAACTTTTTTTTGTTTTCAAACTTGTGCCATTTATGATATAGGTACTATGTACATACAACTTATATTGCGTTGATGCGTACTTATTATAATTATGTCATAAGTGTTGCTTTATGTTCATTTAACTGTTTTCCAAAACTAAATAAATATGAAGTATATAAATGTACATACATACCTACATATTTTATTTAATTTTAATTATTATTCGAACTTCATTCGTTTCTATATTTATGATTTGAACAGGCTAAAGTTCGTATCGCTTCGTAAGCCAAATTACATGTGATAATTATTAATGAACAAATAACACCAAAGTTTGCTGTAAATATTCTGACTAACAACACATAGTTGAACGGAACAACTAGCCGTTTTCGAAGGCCACTAAACCTTCATCATCAGCGTTCTTCTGTGTTTGGTCCACTGTATGTGGTGTCAGTTGATGTAGATTTCTGCTTTATATACTCAGCCATCATTGCAAATGGAATATGTGAATTGTTTTGATTCATCTTATTTCAATTTGCTGAAAGCTTTTTTGTAATGAAAGCTCAATTTTACCATTTCTAAATTTACAACAGTCTTGCCATTGCCGTTTGTTCTTTACTAATTATGCACATGTTAGTTAATTTGCTTATTTTTTGTTCTACTTAAGACAAACTTTATTAGTTTGTTACTATTAAGTATATTTTATTAATTTTTGCCACTGGCCCATGACTATTAATTTTAGTTAATTAGTACATATTTTATATTTTCTAAAATTCATAACTTTTGCCTCTAGTCGGAACCTTTGTTACTAAGGTCAGCATAAAGCTTCACAGTACTTCAAAATATACTCTAAAATTTCATTATAACCAAAGAATCTGCAATGACAAGCCTGTTTATGTGTCTTTTCAGTCTGTGAGGAAGCTTGTGAGGATTATTAGATTTATTTTTACTTAAAGACATGAGAGCCCTGAAACGCTTTTTGTTGTACGTTATAATGATTAGGTATCCATGCCTCGATCCAGGAAGATTGAGCCATAGGTGTTCCCTGCTGTTTCTGATTTCCATCGATGCCAAAAAACGGTTCTGGTACGGTTAGTGTCTTTCTAGGGATGATTGCTTCCTTTGGGTAATTAGGCAGCCCCTGTCTGTGGTTCTTTCCGGGATGTGGAGGACTTTTTGCTTGGCATCAGTCTCTATAACAATCGTCAGAGGTGTGGACTCCAACTGATCTTTGTTCGTAGCTAGCCTGGCTCTTTCTAACCAAGCAACAGTAACAGTGATGATAAGTCTCACTAGCATGGCGTACATGGTGTACATCCTGCTGCTAGAGCTCACTCGTACTCACTCAGTTTGTGACAGCAAATCTTTCGATTTCGATGTTTCGCTCACCAATCAATAGCGAACATTTAGCAATATCATTATGTAATCATAAACAACGTCATTAATAGTTCGATTTCATTGCTTCTTAATAGAAACAAAAAGTTATACCTCTTTTGCTGTACATGCAAAAAAAATAAAAAATTGAGAGAAACAAATTGTTTCTTGTTGCTAAACTTTTTTAAACGAGAATGTTTCAAGAATTGTTCGCTACACAAGCTTTTAGGTAGAAATTATAAGTCAAACCTGTTTATTTTCTTGTCACCAGATTTTAATCAATTTCAATTTGATGAATAATATGCATCGTGGCTAAATAATTTCGTATGCCGTCTATCCTTGTTTATCTAAGCCAACCTTTTATGCGTCAAAAGATAGAAAATCATAAGTAACTGGTATGACTAATATTGTAAGAAAACTAGTTGGCCCAAAGTACAAATGGCGCCAGTAGTTTGAAAAAAATTATTTTGTTGTGGAACCTTATAACATACGTGTTTTAAGTTTCAAGATGACACGTTGCTTAGTATTTTTTTTTGAGACATCAAGAATAATGAATTTTAGTGAATTAGATGGACATAGAAATGGACTTTCATTTGAAAGGTCTTAGTGCAAGCAATATTAAAACCGAGATAGATTACAGTCTGGGGAGGTCTGCTCCTTTGGGTACAACAACACAGAAAAATATATCATACAAATGCACCCAACAAAAAAAAATTGTTGATATATAATTAAAATTTAATATCAATGGACCCAATTGGGTCTCCAAATGCAGGTGCGGTACAGCACCACTCTTCCTAAACTTATTAAAATTTAAATATACCTATATTTAGTTAATATAACAAATTAAGTTCTTGCTGAAATTTTTTCAACAAACCGAACTAACCAAATTTTATGCATGACACAAAAACTTAAAAATTTTTTAATATTTTGTTGATTAAAAATTTCAACTAAAGTTTGTGTTGTTTTTCATTGTTGATATAACAAATTTAAATTGTTCTAGTCCATTAAAATACTTAACAAAATTATTTGTTTAATTATATCACAATGATCCCTTTGTGCTAAAGGGTTGCGATTATATATAAAAAATATTGTTAAGTCTCAATAATTTTTCCAGAAATTCAATTGACATTGTTCATATAACAACAACTTGAATTTAAATAACTTTTTTTTTGTTTTTTTAAAGAGAAGTATTACTTTTTTTTTTTTTTTTTTTTTTTTTAAAGAGAAGTAACACTCAGGCAATTAATGTCTACTGCTAATACTAGGTGTTACCTTCTTTAGGAAAGGGATAGTGAGAGAGAAGACAGGTGGTGAAAGAAGAGATAAAGGAAAGCTTCATTCTTTTACAACTCTGCTTTTCGCACGTTTTTAATAATGCAGTGTTGCAGCGCCTCTCTGATGTTAAATGGGGCATATTAATTTTTTGAAGCTGTGTCTTGTAGCCATTTTATTGATTATTTTACTTCGCCGATGATTTTGCTACACAACGAAGGAGGGCGCTCTGATGTTACATTAGGATTAGTATCTGCTGAAGTCGGTATAGTTCAGTGACCAGTGACTATGCCTTCATCACTTGAACTTTCCTACAACAACTGACACAAAGGGACACTAATGCACATCAGAAAAATGCGTGGTGTTGTTATTTTTTAATGACTGTCGGATACAGGGATTGAACCCAGGACCTTCGGTTTTGTAGTCAACGTGCTAACTACTTCAGCCAACGCCACCCTCAGGCAATAAATGCCTATATTAGTAGGTGTTAGCTTATTTAGGAAAGGTTATTGATAGAGAAGACAGGTAGTGAAAGCTTTATTCTTTTATAACTCTCCTTTTTGCACTTTTGATTTTGTTTGTTAGTAATGCAGTGTTGCAGCGCCTCTGGTGTCAATGAGGTACATTAAATTTTTCGAAACTGTGTAGCCTTAGTTAGTAGACATTTGATTGGTTATTTTACTTCGCCGATGATTCTGCTAGTTCAGTGACCAGTGTCTATGCCTTCATCAAAGCGGTGTGTTTGACCAATGGAGTTGTACACGCCAGAAATTCTTAAGACAATTTACAAACTGATATTGGATGATCGTAGGTTGAAATGCCGGGCATTTAAAAAATTGCTATACATCGCATATTGACCAAAAACTTGAACATAAGAAAACCGTTCTCAAGATGGCTGCCATGTTTCACAATAGAGCAAAAATAATGTCATGAAGATGTTTCAATGGACTGTTTGGTGATGATTCACCGCCGCAACGAAGCTGCTGATTTATTTTAGACACGACTGAGATAATTTTTATTGATTATCTTAAAAATAAATAAAAAAAATCAAATGCGAGAATTACGCCAACTTATTGCAGCTTATAAGCTGCAAGAAAAAAAAACGCACTTGGCTATGAAGAGACTGTTGTTTCATCAAGACAATACACCGGTTAAGCCATCCGAAATCAATGACTTAAAGTTCGAATTGCCAGATGTAGCTCCCTCGGATTATTTTCTATAGCCAAACTTGAATAAATGGCTTTGTTGTAAAAGATATGACAACAACGAAGAGTTGATTAAGGAGGTGGTTTACGGCACCTACCTACAAGCAATCAATCAGAACCGAGAAATTCCGTTCTGATACGCTCTCATTGTACTTCCAAAGACATCGCACGCACCCACACTCTTGGCATACTCAGAATGCTCCAAAACAGAATCAATATTTTGAGGAGCTAGAAAGTTCTCGGTATAAGCAGGGTATCGAAGCTATTTAATAACGATGGGAATGGGGTGTATCGTGCTAAAAGGAGATTATGTTGCGAAATAAAGAAAATAAATTCCAAAATTATTTTTTTTTGTTAGGTCAGATAGTTTTGGGACCGCCCTCGTATATACACATGCTTAATTTATATAAATCATCTAAGAAAGAAGTCTTGTGATTTTAAGACCGGGTTTACATCTGTGTGTCATGTGCCCAAAAAAGCGTAACCACTAATTACTAATGAAAAGGCTGTTTGATTCAGGCATGTATTTATTGATTTAAGCAGTTTCCAATCATGTTGGCTTCCATAAAATTGTCTATTAGTAATTTATGGAACTGTTTAACTTAGTAGACACGTGTCTGAATCAAACAGTTTTTCATTAGTAATTAGTGGTTACGATTTTTTTTGGGCACAGGGCACACATGAAACGCCAGATGCAAACTCAGCCTAACTTGTTCACGATAGCAAAAATTATTTCGATAAAAAATCAAACAATTAAATGAAATTCTTAAGAAATTTTTCAGTCTCTTTGAGCAAAATTGCTTACGAAAACAAATTTTAATTGCATTATTAAATTTTTTTTAGACTTGTACACAAAAATGAAGGAAATAAATTAAATACAAAAACGAGACAAATGTGAATAAAAATTATAAACAAATAAAAAATAATAATTATATGTACATACATATGTATGTACATATGTATGTGTGTATGTATGTAAATTCTGTAATTATTAAGTTACAATACAATCTTCTACCCAAAGTTGGAAATAGTAGATACATAGGTAATTACCAGCAAATCTGGAAAAGTAAATAAAATACAAAATTCAGAGAGTAAAAGATGGTTATCGAAACAGTTAATCAACTTTTATTTCAACACCCAATAAATCTTTTGCCAACATAATTTATGTAACTTGTTTACTTTTACCCATTGCACACAAACATACACACAAACACTACTCAAGCCATTCATATTTATATTTGAGTGCATAACAGTTTTAAATGAACGTGTAGTATCTACAGTTGTGTATGGTGAACGGTGATTGATAAACAGAGATGGGGTTGCAAGATTTGTTTTCGATAATTGATTTACAGTGTAGACTTAAAAATTAATAATTTAATATTTCATTTTTTCCCCTACATCTCATTAGAGTCAATTTCAGTTTGTCTTCAATTCCTGATGATCTCAGAACTATTTTCATTAAAACGAGAAACATGATACCTATTGGCAAAACAAAATATATATGTATCGCCATCAAAAAGACTAGTTTCAAACTTTTCAATTTACACCAAACAAAATTTGGAACAAATCAATTTTAGGGGCACCTGTTAAAAATTAAAAAATAAATATCCTATCCTATAGAAAATTGAAAAATAAGAAAAAAATTGGCGGAGAGGCTTACGGCCTGGCCCACGATGTCACTAGACATCGTTCGGTCGACAACTTGTATTGCAAACTACAATAACTTTAGAAAATTTCTTGTTGTTTGCAATACAAGTTGTCGATCGAACGATTTCTCGTGACATCGTGGCCCAGGCCGTTATTTTCCAAGTTATGGGCCTCTGAAATTGCGGTACAAAATTGTTATTATATGGTGTATTTTTCAACGACTGCGACTTTTTTTCGTCTAATGACAAGACAACCCAATTGTCGAACTGAATTAAGCCATTGGAATTCTCTCCACCATGATATTTCCCGAAACGGCATAACCTAATAAAGATTTGCTATATTGCAAAGTTCTCTTGCCTACACTCAGGGAAAAGCTGCAACTTAAAAATACGAACGCGTCACATTCATTCAATGATTTTCAATATAATAGAAAATGTATGGTGAGATACTTAAAAATAAATAAAATTAATAAATTAATACTGTAAATTAATATTTTTCGATAGTGAAATTTCAACATGACTAGACTTTCGTTCATGTTTTTTTATTAATTCAATATGGTTTTTATAGATTTTAAGCTGTTTTTTCCCTGGGTGTAATAACGTTTTTCTGCACTGCCGGATTTTCTCCTTCATGGTGTTTCCCGACACGGCGCAGCCTAAAAAGATTTACTGCCTTGCAAAGTTTTCTTGCCCAATAACGTTTTCCTGCACTGCTGGCCTTCGGCCGGGCTTAAGGATTTTCTTCACCATGGTGTTTCCCGACACGGCGCAGAGTAACAAAGATTTTCTGCCTTGCAAAGTTTTTTTGCATTTTACCATTTGATGAAAGGTATTGGCTTTAAGATGATACCAATATTGGTTATATTCGTTGGAAAACATCGTATAATCACAATATTGTAACTCGGAAACTAAGTCTCGCCGGTAATTTTGTTTTCTTTAATTTTTTTTTCATATTTTTCGATTTTCTATAGGATGGGATACATTTTTTTTAATTTTTGAGAGGTGCCCCTAAACTTGATTTAAGCCCAAAATTTTATTCTTCTCTCAAGAGTTGAGTTTACAAAATATTTCGAATTATGAAATTTTTATACAATATGTAGGTATGAGTACGTACACCTCTAGCAAGCCGGCAGACATGCGCTCTTTGCACAAAATTATTCACGTAAACCCGGTCCTTAAAATCGCCCCACAGTAAATCCAGCGGCTTTAAATCACAAGAAAGAGGCGGCCAATTGACATTGCCAAATTGAGAAATTATGCGATCGCGAAATTTCTCATAATAACTGAATTGTTTGGCCGGCTGTGTATGGCTAGTGGCGCCAAAGGTAACTGATGTCAACATTAGGCACGTGTGGGCCTCATCACTAAAAATTATTTTGTTGAAAAATGCGTTGTAAAATTTTCATAATTTTGATAGTAAATATCATTCTGGAAATAGGTGCAAAATTTATTTTTTTTATTCAAACAATCAAATGCTTAAAATAATCTTTCTTTCTTTCTTTCTGTGCAGGAAGGTGTTATTTCAAATCAGGGTTTCATCAACTGCTAAACTACATACTTAAATAAATATCACTGTGATCATTTTCTCAGGCTCATATCTTCGGAATTTTGATTTACTTTCTGAGGCAAAGTTGTAGCTCTTGCCATAAAGAACAAATTTGTGAACATATAAAATAAAAAAAACTTCATATTCAAGATCAAAATTGCAAAAAAATTAAAAAAAAACGATTTTTTTAACTTGTTACATATTACGTAATGCTCCCGGGGGAGGGCGTTAAGGATTTATTTATTACAGTTTATAAAATATCTACTGAAAATTTTGTACAAAGCGAAATTAATCCCCTAGGCCATGTACTTGAATCAAATACAGAATTTTGTTCACTTCGTTTTCCAAATTCAACAATACAGGTTTTTGAATTTTTTTTTTATATATTATTCTGTGTGTGTGCTTAGCCCGCAACTTGGCCTGGATCCTAGATATGAAATACTAAAATGGGCATTTGTGTCACAGTGTCATTCAACATAGTACAAGAGTATGGCTTATAAATGTCATTTAACAACGTTATGAAATCCTGATTCATACAGATCGAAACGTTAGATACGCAAAGTTTGCTTTGACCCCTTTTTGGACACGCAAAGTTTACTTTTTAACGTCTTCATTCCGCTCTTAGAAAGATGTAGTATTACTCTCTCTGTCCTTAAGCCAACTGAATTAAGACTTCGCAGAGTGAACTTTGCATGTCTAAAAGGGGTTTTTGCGAAGTCTTAATTCAACTGGGTAAAAGACAGAGCTAGAAATACCCACTTTCCTTCTTTCTTCTTTCGCCCAGCTGAATTAAATTTTTTTTTATGTTTTTATTTAAATTATTATTGATTAAGTGCAATCTATCATTACACCCCTTTTAGGCATGCAAAGTTTACTTTGCAAAGTCTTAATTCAGCTGGGAGAAAGACAGAAAGAGAAAAAAAAACTTTGCAAAGTAAACTTTGCGTGTCTAAAAGGGGTGTTATATAATATTATAGTAAGCAAATTTGATGATACATAAAATGGCAGTTTTAGTTGTTCTTTACAGTAAATACAACTATAAAAATAGAAAACAAAATCTGTGGTTAAAAAACTATTAACAACAACTAGCTACCTACTTATAATTTAGTTTAGAATGGCTGTTATTACAAATATTACAAATAAATAAACTGTGGTAAAACTTTTTACTATTATATAGGTATGTACTAAAAGAAATAAAGAAAAAATTAATTAAACATACCTATAAAAAAGTAAATAATAATAGAAAAAAAAAAATAATAAGTATGTAATAAAAAAATAAACTTATACAATTGACTAATTTCTAAATGCTAAAATATTATATCTCTTAAGTCTTTTAATTTCGTCAGTATCGTCCTATAAAGTAATAGGTAGCTGGTGGATTTACATGATTACTGAAAAATTTTAAGTACCCATTTTTAACTAGAAGTATTAATAGTATATTTTACAGTATCACTTAAGACTTGGCAAAGTAAACTTTGCGTGTCTAAAAGAGGTGTAACAATCGATCAGCTGTTTCGTTAGGACACGTGTACGTTCGGCTGATTTGCCTAAAAATGTCCGGTGTTGCTTATTATTTTGCATGTTAACAAAAATTTCTTTAGGTTAATAGAAACAGCGCCATCTACTTGAGGGAAGAGGTACTAAAATTAAACTTCAGCAAAATTTTTTAGTTGCCAGAAATAATACAAAAAAGGCGCCAAAGCCAAGTGAAACCTTAAGAAAATGAGCAAAAACTCAACTAAGACACATCATTTCTGGCGTTTACACACTATAGCAATACAAACCATAAAAAATATACACCTGCATACTATACTGGAACAAGTTTTTTTCCTCTATATACTACAGGGGCGTATCGTAAGTTGAAATATAACCACACCCTCGCTAGTGGAAGAGGAGAACTTTTTGCAGAGAGTCTGCTCAGAGAGAAAATAAACGGGTTTTGCTGAAACAAACTAATAATGAAAACAAAAATTATACTTCTAATAGGAAACGTTAAAGTTTATTCGGTCTTAAAATATGTAAAGAGAGCAAGTGTGGCTTTGATTTTTGTTTGTTTTCAACACACCCAATTCATTTCCAGTTTCATATTGAATGTGAATATTTCCAACCACTTAAGCAATGGAAGTTTCTAAAAGCAAAAATAGCAACAATACATGCATACATACACACATATGTACATACATCCATGCGTTCATTGCTGTGAAACATAAACAAAAATGGCGGGTTTGTGCAGGGATGTGTTATTGAATTGGTAAATTTTTGTTTTTTGTGTGGTGTGAGTGAGAGAGTGCGGTAGTTTTAAGGAAAAAAACTGCATTTTATGAGCAGGAATTGAATTGAGTAAAAAAGTTTTTTTTTTTGTACAGAATTACATAAATTCAGACAATTTTAAAGGGAAACAGGAAGTATGAAGGGTTTAAGGGAATTTTGTTTAAAAAAACAGACCCGAAATAAAACAGCAGCAGGTTGAGTTCACAACAAACGCATAACCTAAGTACGTGCAGGTATGTGTGTATTTATGTAAACTTTATAGGTACATACCCAGCTAGCATTTTGTATCATAATCGAATCTTTTCCGAATCAGCTTGAAGGGAAAAATAACCGCATATGAGCTCATTTTTCGATCATAAATGATACTCCCGTTGCGAGAAAATGGTACCCTACAGATGAATCACACTAAAGAATCATTTATGATACAATTTGCTGATTAATTTTTGAGCAATTTCCTGGTAGTAGGTATTAAATCATGAAATCATTGTTCGATCATATAGATGAATCATAAGTGAATCCTTTTTCAATCACCTAAGTGATAATTTAGTTTTTAATCATCAAAAGTGATCGCAGGAGAATCAAAAAGAGATTTATGCAAAAAATGATCAGCCAAATGCTAGCTGGGTACCTAGAAGATACTTAGGTCTGTTCAACCAAGTGACTAACGGCATGTGTACATGCATACATACATACATACATACATATTTACATATGTATGTATATTTACGTACTATATGAACATGAAGTTGTAACTAAAAATTTTGTGGATTTGTTGTGCTAAGCTGAATCATTAATTTAAAGAAGGCAGCATTCCGTCATTGAGTTCATCACTTGCATATGTTTTACGTTTTGAGGGGATATCAATATAACATTTATGGTTTTAAAATGAAAACTATGGGTTCATAGTAGAGGATAGTTATGTATGTTTAAATAATAAAAATCATTATAAATGGGAAGGAATTACATATATTCATAAGTATGTATGTATGTATGTACATATGTGTGTATGTATGTATGTATGTATGTATTTATGTATGTATGTATGATTTAATACATCCCTGCAGAAATATTGAAATTGTAGTGATTTGCTAGTGACATTGTCAGTAGTACTACTGACCAGGTGTACCCCAGCCAATGTAACTATCTATTGATATTTAACGTTAGCTTGTCATTGAAAATACACCACTTGACTGTAGCAATACTGACTAAGTAGTTCTTTTGGGACCACATGGAGACATTGGCACCAAAGATTCACTAGAAAATTTTAGGGGCTCTAGTCTACAATATCGATTTTTCCTCGCTCGATGAAAATAGTAAAATTGTAGTGATTTACTAGTGACATTGTCAATAGTAAAACTGAATAGGTGTACCGCAGCCAATGTAATCGACCATATGGAGACATTTGAACCAAAGATTCACTAGTACATTTTAGTGACCCTCGTCTACAATTTTATGAGGGTTGGGCAACAAACTTAAATACATACATACATACATACTTATGTACCTAAGTTTTTAACATTATTGCACAGCATAATAAAAAAGAAAAACAAACTATTGACGCGTTCATTGACAATGTCACCAGAAATACACTAGAACTGTTGTCTCTAACGTATCTCTACTCGCGCATAAAATGAAAGTTGTCGACATTTCAACTAGTGCAATTGTTGCTAGAGAAAAGAGTGTTGACATAGAGACATATGGTTCTAGGTTGACTAGAGGGATATTTCCAAAAAATTATCCAAATGGTGACATATTGACTGGTTCAATAATTATTACATATGTATATGTATGTATCATAATAATAATAAACTCTGATTATAGTTAATGCAGCAGAGTTTATGTACATTAGGGTGCTTCTCAAAAGAGCGTTAAATTTTCCACAAAAGCGCACCAAGAAGTTAATTAACCTTTCTTTACTTATGGCAATCAGAATGAATAAAATCAATTCATACCATGTAAATCGCATGGGTAATCGAAAAGTGCGATGCGCACCAACTCATCATTAATATTATGAGCTGATATTTTAACGGTCCTATTTTTTTACCTAAGCAAAATTTTTAAACCTGGTTCTGAGAAAAAAAAAGCAATTTTTTTTTTGAGAATACCCCCAATGTACATACATACAGTTTGTCAAAAAAATATTTTCAATGCTCAAAAATTATAGGAATTTAACATTTAAACTACTACAAGAAATAAATTCGTTTTCATCTGTTTCAGTAGAGTTTATTATATCGTTAATCGTGCTGAACAAGAAGGTATACTGGAATCCAAGCATTCGCCATGCGGGATTATTCGGCGTATTGAAACTAAAATAATAAAAATTATTGTAGAGAAATCGCATTCCAGGACTAGAGGACTAGCATAGCAAATCAGTACTGACTGCGTGGTAAATGTATCACATGAAAGTGCTCGAAATGTGCCAAAAAATTATGAATACTTCTCCAGAGCTGCTAGAAAAAAATCTATTGCCAGTTTAAAACATTTAAAACCGACTGAAAGTTGTTATTGACCATATTTACTATCCTTTGATATTCCATTTTTGTGATGAGACAAGTCTAATGTTTTACTGTCACAATGGACCAGAAAAAGTTTGGCACAAGCCTCCGACGGCATTAAAAAATAAAAATTTAATACTTATAGTAACATTTTGTAAATTATCATAGTAAAGGATTGTATATCATAAAAAGGAGTTGGTGAAATTGGGATTTTAGAAGGCATAATGAACCAAGGAATTTATATTCTGAAGAGTGAATTATCTGCCAGTGCTCGAAGATTCTATTTTTTTTTTTTTTGACACAGGAAACCCGGTAAAACTTAATTATAAATTTTCTCAAGACAAGGACCCCAAGCAAAAATCGTCTCTCTGTAGGAAATAGTTGCTATATAACAGCAGAAAAGTTATTGAACCCAATCGAAAATTTGTGGGCTCACCTAAAGAAATAGCGCTGGGAAAAATAAAGTACAATTAATACGGCCTATAAAGGAAGAGTGGGAGAAAATACATGAAGAATATAGTATATAAGCTAATTCATTCGATGTCCCGATGTTTACAAACGGTAATTAATGCCTATAAAGAGGATACACAAAGTATTAGCAGAGAAAAAATAAATAAATTTTAGGGAAATAAACACAGTGTTTATTGAATATGATATAAATTTGAAAACATTTATGGGACAGTACGAAAACTGAACTATATTGTTTTTAGCTGTCATTAGAAATTTCTAGTTGAAGTGATTATATACCTATAAATAACTTTGAGAAGGTACACATAAAGAAAAATATTAAAAACTTTTGTAATTCACTTCAAAACAAGCGTTTCTTTGAAGAGTATTTGAATTTTTAGAGCAATGAAAATATTTTTTTTTTGACAAACTGTACATACTTGAGATAATTTTGTGTTAATGCCAATCAAACTGTTAATTAATATAATTTATTTTTTTGTTTCAATATTTCCATAATTAGCAATTATCGCTCAAAATAATTATTGATTTTTAGTTATTTCACTCTTAATTTACAGATAAGATAATCTCAAAAAGGTTTTTAGTTCGAAAAACTCGCTAATAATTGAAAACAACAACAATTGTACACTATAACAATTGATAATTGAACAAAAAGTAGATAGAGAGAAAAAAAAGTAATAATTGAACTAATTTTGTTGACATTTTCCAACTGGACTAGATAGATCTGGCCGCCATGTGATATTCTTTTAGTAATTTGTCTTATTAATGCAAATATTGAATTTTTTTTCCATATATTCAAACCTTCATTAACTGTTCTTGATATATGTACACACATACATACATATTTATATGTAGATTGTACATACATACATACTTGGATTCAATATAAAACAAACAAAAGCTTAAATAAAAAATAAGTTATTATAATATGTGAAAATAATGACAGGAAGTTTTAAATAATAGTAAGAACTAGTTTTAGCTTTTGCTAGTGCTTATAATTTTTTTTCTCTGCTGAATTTCCAATATGCATTTTGAATCAATAATTATACAGTCTACTACAGCAGATATTGAGTATTTTAATGGCTAAAATCAATTTGTTTTTATTAAGAAAAATTTATTTCATTTTGTTTATATGTTTTTGTTTGGTTGGTGGATATTTGCAATCAATCAAACAGCTTGGGCCGTTTTCAACAGAATTTCAGGTTTTTATATAACACTGTACAACAAAATCAATATTTTTCTTAAATTTATTCTGCCAGAGAAGCCCAAAAACGTTTATATTAACATAAACGAAAAAAAAAAAATTATTTGTAGTTACAATTAATTAATTAATTAAATAATTAATTGTTTTACCGATTTTTGTAAATACAATTAACAAAATTGTAAGTTAAAGGAAATTGTGAAAAAATATTTTCAATTAAACATATTAACAAATAACACTAGTTTACAAAATAAAACTTTTTTCATGTACATTTGATAAGATTTATATTTCCTTATGTATTTTTTTCCGCTGAATTCGAAAATCAAGGTTAAATTTTTTTTTTATGGAACAGTTTTTGAGATATCGTGATTTTTTCAGTTTTTCGACCTTTTTTCACCTGACCCATAATATCTCGAGCTAGACTTGTCCGATTGGGTCGTTGTTGGTACTCAAATGAAAGGTATTGAGATGACAAAGAAATATGTATAATTGGATCTTTAATTGGTATAGCGGTTCAAAATATATCGATGAAAATAGGGCACATTTCCACAAAAATCATATTATACAGTGATTATATACTGACAAAAAAGTACAAATCGTTAAAAAATAGTCTGGTTTTGGTCCATGTACGTAAAGATAATACTTTGACGTAAGAACTAAGACCAACCAAAAGAAAATCGACCGAAAAATTACAAAAATATAAGCAATGGATTGAATAAATCCAAAGTAAAAATACATAAAAATAACAAATAACACAGGTCAACAAAATGAAATTTATTATGTAAGGTCAAAGGTTTCATAGTCAATTTGTATATACTAACTACTGAGTATCAATCCCTTTAAATTAGTTTTTTTGAATTGGCTCTGTATCTCGAGATTTTCCGTTATAAAAAAAAGAGGATGCGTTATCACATAATTGGTATTAAATCGAGAACCAGTTCTTCACTTCAATAACAAATTACACCCACGGATAGGAAACAAATTTGCCTTTAAATTACATCGTCATGAATTTTTCCACAGTCTTATACTTGCAGAGATATTCAGAAAGTTTTATACAAAAAAATACATTTTTTCAAAAAAAATTTAGAAAATCGTTTGTTTCTTAAAAGACTCATTAAAATTTTAAACTGAAGAAAATTTTATATTTTATTACTAATTGTGATACATTCATATGTTATAAATAAAACGAGCCAAATTTATTAAAAATCATTCCTCTAATTCTGAATTTATTCACAATTAAGTGCTACCATACGAGTATATTTTACGGAATTTTTTAATTTTTATTTATTTTATTATTATTATTTTATTCTTTAAAATATACTCGTATGGTAGCACTTAATTGTGAATAAATTCAGAATTAGAGGAATGATTTTTAATAAATTTGGCTCGTTTTATTTATAACATATGAATGTATCACAATTAGTAATAAAATATAAAATTTTCTTCAGTTTAAAATTTTAATGAGTCTTTTAAGAAACAAACGATTTTCTAAACTTTTTTAAAAAAATTTATTTTTTTTGTATAAAACTTTCTGAATATCTCTGAAACTATAAGACTGTTAAAAAATTCATATAGACGTAATTTAAAGGTCAATTTGTTTCCTAGCCTTCTGTGTAATTTTTGATTGAATCGAAGAACTGGTTCTCGATTTAATACCAATTATGTGATAACGCATCCTCTTTTTTTTTATAACGGAAAATCTCGAGATACAGAGCCAATTCAAAAAAACTTATTCAAAGGGATTGATACACAGTACTTAGTATATACAAATTTACTATGAAACCTTTGACCTTACATAATAAATTTCATTTTGGTGACCTGTGTTATTTGTTATTTTTATGTATTTTTACTTTGGATTTATTCAATCCATTGCTTATAACTTTTTAATTTTTCGGTCGATTTTCTTCTAGTTGGTCTTAGTTCTTACGTAAAAGTATTATCTTTACGTACATGAACAGAAACCAGACGATTTTTTAACGATTTGTACTTTTCTGTCAACATATAATCACTGTAAAATATGATTTTTTTGAAAATGTGCCCTATTTTCATCGATATATTTTGAACCGCTATATCAATTAAAGATCCGATTATACATATTTATTTGTCATCTCAATACCTTTCATGTGAATACCAAGAACGACCCAATCGGACAGTTCTAGCTCGAGATATGATAGATCAAGTGAAAAAAGGTCGAAAAACTGAAAAAATCACAATATCTCAAAAACTGGTCAATAAAAAAAAATTTAACATTGATTTTCGAATTCAGCGAAAGAAAATACATAAGGAAAATCACCTCTCGTCAAGTGTACATTTTCAGTGTAAACTAGTGTAATTTGTCGAAATTTATTTATTTTTTCAACATTTATTTTTGTTAGATTTCAAAGTCATTTCAATTAAAGGAATTAAAGGAATTGTTGAATTTCCGTAAAATTTTTGATTATCATAATTGTTATATTAACAATCTTTTTTTTATACAGAATCACAATCCTCGAAATGATTTTTTGCTTGCCTGCGAAAAACACTAAATGTCTGTGGGCTGAGTTGAACCGGCAACATCAGGACTAGTAACCTCTCAGCTAAAGAGCAGATACTGAATGGAATAGATAATGAATAAACACAAAACATGATTTCTTCTTTCTGATAGAATTTAACAAATGATTTTGTTGAGTAATTTAATTGGCTACAAAAATTTAAATTTGTTATATCAACAACGATGATTGTCAATTTTTAAATGTCCGGTTTAAATGTCATTTTAGCTTATTTTTATGATGAACCGGTGAAAAAAAAATGTTACTCGTATCTTGCATTTTGGAATGAAAGACATTTTAATTCCCTAAATCTTCTCCGCCCGGGGTCCTTTTTTACCCTTTAGAAAATACTATAAAGGCATCCCCTAAAATACATATTAAGGGCAGAATGCTCTACAAAAATATTCCCTACAAAGTTCTATTATAAATGATCGAATATACCAAACTTTAAAACAGAACTCAAAGCTGGATACTAGTTCAACAATTGAAATAATCTTAAGAGTTAATTTCGTAAATATTCGCACGTTCCTTTTACCGTGTGAACTAACAATTTTTTGTTTGACAACATTGCCATAAAAAGCATTGTCAGCTGATTGCTAGACTACCAGCTGAAAAAAATTTGTCTGACAATCGTATGTGAAAACATTTCGTTGCCATTGCCAAATTATTGTCAGATATTTGTCAGACATTTTGTTATTGTCAGATGCACATGTGCCAAGTTTATGCATCTGAAAATGGCAACATTGTAAGTGAATTCCTTTTACTGGCAACACTGCACACACATGTTTTTAAACAAAAAGGAAAGTGCAAAAATATAATAAAGTATATGCAGCCCCAAAATCATTGCTTCTTTATGATCCATAATAATTTATATTTTCACTTTTTATATTTAACACAAGCACAAACGAGTGATAATTGACAATTTTTGCAAAATACTTTGAGACTGGCAACACATAACAACATATCTGAAAAATTTTTGCATATGGCAAGTGTGTGAACTTAAAATTTTTAACTGACGATATTGCCACATAAATTTATTTGTAATACAATCGCCTGGCAATAAATTGTAAAATTTTCCGACAAATTTCATACAACTGTGTGAATGAATGGACAATCAATTATTTTGTTTTGTCAGCAATTCGCTAGATTTGAAAGTCATCCGTACATAGCTTTAGCTTTTTTGCAGTAAAAGTCCCATCAAAATCGGTTCAGCTCTTCCGTATTTTAGTGGAAACAGACAGAAGGAAAACATTTTAAAATTGTTCTTTTGCTACAAATATCATATTACTTCAACATTAATTAATTAAAAAACTATAATTTTGAGATTAAAAACAGACACTTAAATATTTTTTTATTTGTATAGATATGCGTTATAAAATTTTACTATAACTTTCTGAAGGCACCAAAGTTCAAAATTCAACTTAAGCCGCTAAAATCCGGATTTGTGGCATTTTTGTTTAGCACCAATTGTGCATAAGTATGAATTATCTTTAGTACGCTTTTTAAATTTTCTCTGAGCTATTATATATTAATTAGTTATTTTAGTATTACAGCTAACACTTCTATAACACGGTCTTCCGCAATGAGGTTCCACTCTAACACACGTATTGAAAACTGCAGTAAACCCTCTCTTAAAACTAAATTGAAAAGAAAATGTGTGTATCTAATTGAAAACATCATCACTTTAATACAAGAATCTACGAAATTATCATTAATTGTAACATTAAGCAGCCTGGCTTGCATAATTTAATTGTATGATATTCCGTGGATCCGAAATGTGAAGAGGAACATTTTACTTTTGAACATTTCAAGAACGACTACGCTTACTAAAAAACTATGATGTTTTCTTCTCAACAAAAACAAATTATACATTTTCATCCGAAAAGTGAAATTTTATGTTCGTTTCTTAAAAATGTTTTCCTCTCTAAAGGAGTGAAATGTTTTATTCTAAAAAACCCCCTCTCTAATGGTGGTCGGCATTGCCCTTTACGTCCCGTGTAAAGGCTCAGTTAGCTGACTGTAATGGAATGTAGCTGCAAGGGTAGGAAACAGATGATCGGTATAGCCATGTTAAAAGTAATGAAAATGGTTATAGAGATGGAATGTAACGTAAACGATCAGCTGTTTCCTACATTACATTAGCGTCGGCTAACTGAGCCTTTATAGAGATATAATATTAAGTAACCGCAATGTATGAATCTGTACATTGCTTTTCACTTAACATTATCAATCAGCTGTACCGTTGCTAACTGGGCATTAAATCGATAGTGCTGTTAATGCCCTGTAAAACACTTAACTTTTGCTTATGCACAGGGTTAGCAGACAATGTTGGGAAGAAATCGCTTCGAAAAAGGATAGTAAAAAGAGTAAGTTTTTAATTTAGAAAAAAAAACACAACTAAATTTAACATTGACTTTAATATAAAATTCAGTACATTCCGTGTAGCAAAATCGTCTTAAAAAATGGTATCGCCGCATCCATTATACATATGTACAGAAGTGACAAAAATTGTATTACTATACAGAGAAAACAGTGCCTACTAAATACCTCATAAAATAGAACAAAATTAATAAGAAATCTCTATGGTTTTTTTTTCAATAAGGAAAGCTTATGAATTTCATAGAGAAAACCTTTGTGAAAAAATCAAGAATAAATCTTGTAGTTTTTATGAGGTTATCTTATTGATTTTTTCAATAAAAAAAAATTGCGTCTTTATTCTCTGTACTTATGTATTTTCATTTAAATTCTATACCATATACATATGTATGTAGTATATTGTAGATGTTATTTATTTATACATACATACATACATACACATTGTGTTATATTCTTACTCACCAAGTATTGAACCAGCAAACTTCTACCTGATAGACAAGCACTCTACCCAATATGCTAACAAGACGCCTGAATAACCATTGAAATTATTGTGCATACATTCTTATACAAAAATTAAAAAGATCATGAAAAAAATTGTCTGTATGTCTATTTATAGAAACGAAATAACAAGAGACCTCAGAAAATCAAGAAGATTCCTTTATTAAAAAAATTAATAAGATACTTTACACATAATCATATAGAAACCTACTAAAATCAAGAAGAAAACCTTGTTGAGAAAGTTAATAAGATAGCCTAATAAAATCAATAAGAAAACCTTTTTAAAAAAATTAATAAGGCAACCTAATAAAATGAATAAGAAATCCCTATAGTTTACAACTTATAAGAAAACCTAATAGAATCCAGAAGTGTTTCTCTATGGATTGTTTTTTTTTTTTTTGGTGCCAAAAATAACGGAAATTGAGTAAAAAAAGTTGTGAATAATAAGATTTCTTCTTGATTTTATGTGGTTTTCTTCTTGATAAAATTAATAAGATTTACCGTATAAAAACAATAAGGAATCTCTATGAAAAAATATTCGCTTCTTTCTGCTGGGATACCCCTTAGCCTAAAAACGTTTCATAGAGAAAATCTTATTGATTCTATGAGACAGTTTTTTCTCTGTGTAGATTCTTCCTCGTCATTGTTATATTTCAGTTAACAAATTTAAGTAAAGGTTTTGTAAAGCAAGCTTAAACCGAAATAAAAGGTCCCAGAATAGGAGTGTTTAAAAATTGCCACACGTGAAAATGCGTGATTGCGGGTGAAAAAATATTTTTGGTTTATTTAATATAAAAAATAATAACAGAGAATATAACTTATTTTTAATTTTTGAAAATTTTGATTTAATGTCTGAGTGTAGTATCTAAAAATTTTTATAATAAAAATGTATAGTATTTGAAAATTAAAAAAATATTTAATATAATATTAGTTAAAAGTTGACACGCCTGAGAAGACGTGAACGTGAGTGATCAAATTTTTTTCTTTGTGAGATTAAGTAATAAAAACTTCAAACGCGTTAAGTGGGAGGCTTTCGAAGTTTGATTCCAACAAATCGTTTCAATTGGTCCTGCCTTTGGGCTGTAAATTAATTGTGGCCACAAAATGAGTAGCATTTTCTATAGTGGAATACTAAAATAATTTATGCATACATTTTTTAATAAGGTGTTTTTTCTTCGTAGAAAATATATACAGAACTTTCGTCTGAAATATTATTAAAGTAAATTAAAGTTGTTAAATTGCTTATCAGCATGATTAATAAAGGTACACATGAGCTCTGGGTGATGGATGGGAGTGTGGTGACGTCCGAAAACACTGTTGTTGCGTTGAGTCGTGTAGGTTGAAAATTTAATTGATGCTAATTTTCCTTGCTCCTTCGAATATTGATGACGGAGTATCAGCTTATAAGCTTTAGCCTAATATAATCATGTTTTAATTAAAATTTTAAATTTTTAATTGGTTCACTTTTTTAAATATCTTTTTGCTTCACATAACTAATGCGATTTCATACAACACGTGATTTTTGGAAAATATCTTTTACCTCGTTATAAGAGGCTTACCTGTACACATAATATTAAACAATCTTCTAGATACATGTGGCTATTAAATGGATATTGCTTAACAGTGTTTGCTTTTAAGACAAAATAATAGTTGTGGCATATTTAAATATTTCTTTGGTTCCTCCACATTACCAACGATCTTTTCTAGTTTTCTAAATTTAGCACATTTACCAGCGTATATTATTCATTAGTGACTTACATAGTAACTATGTACGCATATTAATAAAGCATTAAGCCATGAATGATAAATAAAATATTTTAAATTAACACATCAAAACTACCCCTTATCATTCCATGTCCGTCGTCTCATTTACATTTTTATAATCAACATCTTCATCGTCGCAAAAACGTTGAATTTTCTACATTAACTGATAACTTACTTTTATGATTTAGTTAAAGTTTCATTCTCTTAACTCCATATTTGTGGGTTCTACAGAATTTTGCGTTCATTCTCATGTCGGGGGAATGGCTGCAGCCAATTAAATAAATGTTAGCTAGAGTGTTTCGTACACGTTTACACACTTGCTTCTTAATGGAGTTTTAATAACTTTTTAAAAAGCAACTCTCTTCCAAACTAGGATTGTAACTTTTGTCAGAACACAAGTGTTTTAGCTTAAATTCTTGTTTTTTTATATAAAAAAGAATATAAAATATGTAAAATAATTTTTGTTTTATGTGCAAATTAAAAGAAACTGAAGGCAGAATGAACATTTTGAAAATAATTCACTTAACTATTCAAATGGTGTTTATGTAATCTTGAAGATAGACTTTTCTAACATCTCAAGAAATTTAAATAAAAACCAATAAAAATGTCCTCTCATTGCATTGTTATTAGCGATTCTCTAATTCAGCTAATAAATCTACTACTTCACTTACATAAAAAATGGCTCCCTGACTACAGCTCAGCATAAAATTTTTATAAAATTAATTCCTGTATAAATTTCATAAAATTATTTTTAAATAGTTATAGTACATCTTTCAACGAAACTTCAAAACAAGAAATAAAAACGTTTAACTAGTCGAAATGCTAAAACTCAGGTTTTGTGCGGCGGTTGGTTTCTGTCGTAACATGTTCATTAAAATGTAATTTGATCATAGCGAGAGAGAATAGCACAGCAAAATTTACCCTTTTCTGTTTGTTGCTAATGTTTTATGTTTCATAGCGACAAGGACCTTTTATTTTTCGCTAAATTCATAACAAATTAAATCGACCGACGACGGTGTGCGTAAAGAAAATATAACTTAAAGAGTTAAATGCCACAAAACGCATGCCAATATTATGTTGCAAAAAGGCAAAAAAAAATTTAATTCAATCAGTTTGTTACTTAGTGCGTGTAAGAAGTACCCGGTAGTTCGTGTAAAAGTTAACTAAATACGAACTAGGCTTAAGAATAGAACAGGGGCCTGCATTGATTTTAATAACAACCAAATGAGAATTCTACCATATAGACATACATACATACATACATACAGTGAGAAAGTGCTATGGACAACTGACAATGAGATCACGAGAACCATATTTTAAGTGCAATTCATGCTGTGATAACCTAAACATCGATTACACAATGACACATTTTGTATGCTATTATTATATAAAACAATTATGGAACAAAATTTTAAATAGGGCCAAACCCACGATGTCTACAATGTTCGACTTGTCGCACACTTACATTCAAAATAAAAAAAAAATTTATATTTTGTTATATCAAAAGTTGAACGTTGTCGATATCGTGGGTCAGTCCTATAGTGTCCTATTGCTTGGAAGTTGTATTTTAATACAAATATAATTTTCCTTAACTATGATTTCTATTTTTAAGATGACACCATTACCTTGACTGATATAATAAAATTTCCAATTTTAATTATTTTCATATCACCAAAAAAGCTTTATTATAAGTAACATCTTTCGAACTACAGGGCATATGATATTTACAGAAAATTGATTCCTCATCTCTTATTGTTTTCACCTTGATTAAAAAATTGTGCGAACTTCCTTAATTTGCTGACTTTTGTTCAAAACAATTCATTGAATACGATTAATGACTTGCCAAGTTGTCTATGGCCATCTTTGGCTCTATCACTTTCACACTAAGAATTAAATATCAATAATGACTTTAAATTTTAAATTTTCCTACTTTAAGACGTTTGCTTGCTATATATTTGTTACTATTTTCCTCATTCAGATTCAGTGTTCTACAGTACAACAAAACTCGTCTCATTTTTTTTAATAATAATGAATATATTGTTGTTGTCTATATAATTTATCAAGGTTGATTGATTTCATTTTTATGTTCTTTTATATATATTTGTTGTTGTTTCAAATAATATTTTTTTTTTCACATAAATTAAATGGAGTGTGTGAAGTTTGTTGCTTTTTTACAGTGCATGAAATATATTTATGGAACGCTTTTGTTAAATTCAAAACTAAAAATATAATTTTCATAAATTGGCATTTGCAACGCAGTTGTTTTAGGAAATCTCACACATATTTCGAAATTCATTAAAAAAAATGAGAAAATTAAATAAAATAAATTAAAATAAAGAAAATAGAATAAAATAAAATAAGATAAAATAAAATGACATAAAATAAAATAAAATAAAATAAAATAAATTAAATTAAAATAATAATTTGAGATTATCAGTGCGTTAATAAATATTAAACTTAAATAAGTATGTTTTATCACGCAAAGAAAAAATATGGTTGAGGTAACCATAATCAGTCAGCAACATACTATGATTGAATTATTTGGTTGCAGTCAAATCATATTATTGTCAATGGAAAAGCAAAGTTTAAATAATATTATTTTCTGAGTTAATAATAATATTATCTACAAAAACAATTAACTTTATTATACCTAATCTTATTATTGTAAATAAGACAACACTATTGTTAGATGTGACTAAAATATAATTGAGACTTACCATACCATGTTCTAATATTATAATAATATTGTTAAATACGACCATAGTATTATTTTATGTAATAATAATATATTGTTTTTTAATCATATATTTATTGACAAACCTTTGTATGTATGTATGTATAGAAATCTATACTTACATATATCTGTATACACGAAATACAGACACATCTGTGTAAAGAGATATACATACATACATATGTACATATTATTTTTATATATCTACCATTTTGTTTATACTTTTTTTTATTTATTTAACACCACGCGTGCATTACCGATAGCTTACAAACGAAACACTGAACTGACAGAAGGTGTTTCTGAAAAAGATTTTTTTAAAAAATTAACATAGTATGGTTTTGAATAACATTGTATTGTTATTTACATCATATTAGTTTTACACAATAATACAAATTATATTGTAGTCATAAATTTTTAACAAAACTATATTGTTAAACTCTAACCATATCGCAATTTCTATGAATGTAATAATGTAAATATTAAACTCAGAGTCTAAACACAATGTTTGCGGTGCGGTGCGATTTCTCGTTGCGGGAGAGAAAAATAAACACAATACAACGGAAGACGGCTACGGCGATACTTGTCATTGTTTGTTTAAATTTTATTAATTTTTTTGTGGATACATTTTTATACAATTTTCTAAAAAAGTTACTGTTTGTTTAATATTTTGAAATGGAGGCCCTATGCTCATTATAGGAACGACGGGAACATATATACATACATATATATATATATAATATTTTGTAATATCAGTAACTAAAAACAAGAAATTAATAACATTTTATACATTGGCAGATATATTTGATATATTTTTTAAACTTTTATATTTAATGACAAAAGTTTTTAACCCTTAAATGCATGAGGTCAGAACCTTTGACTTAGATCAAGTAATTCTAATGCAAATTTGGTCCCTAAACACGAATATAGGATTTATTTTCAAGAAAAATGAACGGTTTTCGTGAAAAATTGGAAAAACAACTCTTTATGAAAAATTAAAAACGAGAGAAAAAACTATTTAAAAAATTTAACTTGATCCAAATTTGTTAAAATTCGTTAAAATAGTATCCCATATACAATATGATACTAGTCTCCACAAAAATGGCACACATACTAATTATTTATTTACTTTTGAAATTTGGTTCACAAACTATATTTGTTCAAAAATTTCATACGTCAACTTTGGTAGCTTGCGGATGATATAAACAAATTAAAAACAAACTTAAACGGCGTTTCAAAGAACACTTATACAGTATTCTTTATTTTAAAGGGTTCTTTATTGAGTTTCGGTTACATTTAATATATTATTTTTATCAAATAAGTAATGTACCATTTATGGTACGGTATGCATTTAAGGGTTAAACTACAAAATCATTTTTTTATTCACAATAATGTTGTGAACACCGCCAATTATTCAAAAACTATGGCAACATCAGAAAGAGAAAGAGAGTCAAAATTGAGAGAATAAAAAAGTCCGCAGAGAAAATAAAATAGATTTTAATTTTATACCGTTCCGCACTGCGGTTTTTACTTCAAAATCGTATGAAAAACCGCACCGCAATAAATTATCGTTACATTGTGTTCAGACTCTCAAACATTATTGTGTTTATCGTAACGAAATTAATGTTTAAAATAACAATAACTAGTTTTCAACGACCACACATTTGTTTCAGAGAACATAATATTGTTTTCTCAACCATTTTACAACCATATCCTTTCTTTGCGTGCACTATTGCACGAAGTAATGTAATAAAGATAAAAGAAACGTCCAGGCACTAAACAATTTGGGAGTCAAAGCAATTCTGTCCTCGACCAGTATTCTTACCCTCTCTTCTACAAACTAAAGGCTTTGCAAATTAAATTTGTTCTGTAGCAATTCAGTTTTTCCAATGATTAATTCTTAATCAGATTGCCTTAGCTTAACCTACCGTATGCCTTCTTTTATCATTTACTGTAGCGACTTTGAAACGATGTGTCTCTTCTACCTTATTATGTAGCACGTTTGTGTACTTAAAATGTTGCCTGTTCTTATGTGTGCATACATATGTATGTATGAGTGTTTGTAAGTATGTAAAGTACATAACTAACGACTCAGGGATGTAATTTGTGGCATGTTGTTATTTTCATGATTAATTGTAATATTCTCATTTCAAAATATTTTCAAAGCCAAAATTTATACAACCAACAGGAACGACACCAACAACAAAACTACATGTCGTCTGACATTTAATGTTCATTTCATTTCATTTTTACTTGTTTTTTTTTTTTTTGTGAAACACTGGGGTTGTTTCGCAGGACACAGGTCATGTGTTTTCATAAGGTTTGTTTAAGTTGCCTGTCGCAATCACCAGGGTAGTTTTCCGTATGAAAAGGTCATTTGCTTTGTTGTTGGTTTTTCTTTTTGTGAGGGAATTGTGAAGGCGTTGCAGTAATATAAAAATTTTCCTTTTAATATGACTGAAAGCATTTGTTTTGTTTGTGTTTATTTTTTATACATACATACATACATACTTACATATGTATGCATGGTTGTATGTTTCTTCAGAGGTGGAGGGGTCAATGTGTTTGAATAAATTAATATTATTTTTGTTGTAGTTTATTTAACTTAAACCAAAGAGTGCTAATGATGATGGAAAATAGAAAAGGGAAAAATTAGGCTTTTATTGTATATAAAATCGATTAAGCTACTGAATGAATAAGTGCTCGGTGTTGTAAATAAGTGCGATATGAAATTATTAAATCAGAAAATATTAAACACACATCGTCGGGTGGTTACTGGTTCGCCGCACAGATAGAAAGAATACATTGTTATTGCGGCAAAACCACCCAACGATATGTATGTATGTACATATGTACATATGTACATATTTGTGAAATTTTATCCTACTCTTAAAAGCAGAGAAAATAAATCAATTTTCTTTTAAAGTGTTGTATTGATCTGCCATAAATCATTTCCTTAACAATTTAAACTATTTAATTAAATTTTAATGTTTAATCATTATTTTCAATAATAAAATTGTTCAACACTTTAGCTAAAGTTTCCTCTAGCTCGCTGCCACTTTCAACAATTTAGCCATCAAAAGTCTTATTTAAAATTAAATTACCACTTGTTGTAGCTGCGAAAGCTCTTGCTGCTGCTGCTGCTCCTGCTGCTGCAAATGCGGCTGTTGATGGCTCATGTCTATGTTGATGAGTTGAAAATAAAAGCAAAAAATTTGTTGTTTAGCCGTTCGGAGTCTAAATTGCCAACGCATCAGCGGATGCTCAACTATATTACGATCATATTCGGACACATCCATTGTGAGCATATGGCTTAACAGAAATTATTATAAAAACACCAATGAATGGATTGTCATAAATCGTTGTCATAAACAATCTCAACACATAAATAACAACGGCAGCAGCAGCAGCAGCAACAGCGACTATAGTCAACTTAACGTTATAGTCAACTTAACAACAAATTGATCAGGTTTGTTTAAGGAAAAGGAAGAAAAATAATGTTCAGCCCGATTCTAAATATTCCGTCAGAATTATGCTAAGTAGCCGGCGAGGGATATAATGAGGGAAAGAGAATGCATTTCATATTTTCTAAATCAGTTGTTTGGTTTGATCTATTGGTAAATTATGGCACACGAAATCGAACGAAAATGCTTCAATCAGGGGTCTAATCATCGCTTTCGATAGCGAGCTGACTGTCACGTTTCTCAGTTTAAGATTATGGCATTGGCTATCGAACAATGTAATAATATGAATCGATATCGAATTCCATAATCTCAAACTGAAAAAACGTGATAGAATCAGCACGTTATCGAAAGCTTCTAATTGGACCCCTGGTTTATGTGTAAATATTGTATAATTTCGATCGATACCGAGTGCCGTAATTTGCCCCTAAAAATTTACAAATAATTTTTCAGAATGGAGGAACCAGAACATTTCAATGAAATTTTTATTTACAATAGGGCAGCTATATTCTTTGCTCTATGTATAAATAAAAAAAAATAGCCTTAACTATGATTTTTATAGGTATTTTTTTCATACATAAGCTTTCAATTAATTTCTAAATGTGTTATTTTAGCAAGTTTGCTTTACAGATTTCAGGAAATCTCAGAGTTGTCAGATTTTCAGAACCTGTCGTTAATTCTATCTTTGTAAATAAATATATCGACCTCTGACATTAAAAAATTTAAATACTACAAGAAATGAAATCAAATGAATATTCTTTGAACCGTAAGTTCTGTCAAAAGAAACAAGAAAGGCATAACTGACCCATTTGTAGTGAAAAAATCCCAGAGAGGCTATACTTATAGATAAGGATTTAATCAGAGTTTGACGCATTTAATGGACCAGTCCAAACATTGATTTCCACTTCTTTATAACTCACATCAGCGCACAGTTAATATAGAAAAGTAAAATTAAGCGGTTTGCCAGATTTTGTGGAAATTTCACATGGCGCAAGAGGTAGTTCATAATAAATGTGGCAATAAAGAAAAAATGCTTAAGTCATATTTTACTGTTTTGCAGTAAAGTACTTTTAAACTTTCAAGTCTATTTGCAGAAATTTATTTCTTTTACTGTTAAATTAAGAATTTCGTTGTTCAATTTAATTTTTTTACAAAAACATAACTTTACACATTATAAATAAAGCATTAAATTTAAAACATAACAAATTAGAATCTAAGTTAATATATTACTCCATATACATAAGATTATAAATCGAAAAAAAAAAATGTAAACGGCAACTCATTGCGCTATAACTTCCTGAAAAATTGCACAACATAATTGAAATTGATTATGAAAACAACAGGGGTGCCATTAACTCAAAATCCACAGATATATGTATATGTATATATGATATATAGTCCTGGTTTACACTATGCAAGTCTTATTGCTAAGCTGATTAGTTTGTTAGGAGAGAGAGAGAGAGAGAGAGAGACGAGCGGAAAAGAAATGTTTCTGTTCTCCTCGTCTCTTTCTCTCCCTCAAAATAATAAGCTTAGCAATAAAAATTGCATAGTGTAAACTGGGACATGTGTATATATATGTAAATTACTGTGTCCATTATTCTTTAAAGTGGAAAATCTCTTGTCTCACACCTCAAGAATTTGAGGCTCGATACAAAACTTAATGCTAGTTTCTCACTAATTAGTTAAACTTAGCTTACCATACTTTTGAGTTAATCAAGAAACACATTTCAATTTAACTAGAAATGCCAGACTTTGATTTCAATCCAGATGTAGCATTCTTGAAAATATTTTATGTAAGTAGGGCAACACTTTAAAAGCGATGTGACAGTTCTTTAAATAACTTTTCTGAAGTTTTGGAAAATAAAAAAATAAACATAATGGACTTAAAAAATAGTGACGCTCCAAAAATAAAACCAAAAAAGATCATCAAATTTTAAATCCAACAAAACAGACTTTCTTTCCAATCAATTCTAAAATCATATCAATCATACACAGAGCTCTTTGTTAAACGAAATTTGGACGTATTTTTATTTCTCTTATTTTTCTCACAACTATCCTATCCAAGTCATCGTACCAAACATCCATTTTATTTATGTACGAATTTATTTCTTTAATAAACTTTTTAGTAAAGCTGTTTTTTTCAATTGTGAAATACCGAGCAATGTTGCTCGGTATTTCACGGAGTCACTCTAATAAAAACCGTGTTTTTAAAAATAATTTGGGTTCTGATATTCTGATGAGGTGTTTGGTGAATGTTGCAATTTTATTGGAAAGAGCGTAAATTAAATTTACCCTCATCCATGATTAAACATATTTTATTGAAAATTAAACATATTGTGTTCAAAAATCAACAAAAAGTTTAAAAAATTTAGTTGGGTAATTTTAGGTCGAAAATAGTCTGTACTCGTAAAGTGTTGCCTACTATTATCGACCCAATTTTTAACAAAAGTGTTTTAGTTCGTATTTTATTTCATATGTAGTGTCCGTACGGAACTCTTCGAGTTAAAGTCGCACTTTACTGGATTTTAATTTTCAGAAACCTCTAGAAATTTGTGGGGGAAATTAGTGGAAACTTTTAACCGGCCATATTTCCTTTTGAGGGTACTTTTAGCCTCCTTCTGGTGGAGGGCAAAAGAAGATCGTACCGAGCAGTCTTAGAGGATTAAGATATTGCACAAAAATTTTCCTCAGTCACACTGTCTACCACGTACTAGTTAAACAATTTTTTTTTAAGTAGCGACAACCGCGCGAATTGATTGCATTGTCTGCGAAAAACAACCAGGGTCTATGGTGGAAATCGAACCTATGACCTTTGGACCACTCAGCTACAGAGGCGGCCAAAATATGGTCCAAGATTATTTGAAACCTTTCAAATACTTGTGAATTGTTAGTACCCAGGCCCATTAACTTGTAACAACACACACAACTCACATGTACGAGTACAAACCATACACCCAGAAAAAAGATTTGTTGGAAAATGGTTAGGCCAACAAAATATCATTTGCATAAACTATATTTCAGTTCACGCAATCAGTTTTCTGTTAATCCAAAAAACAATCCATGTTTATTGCCATAAGGGCATAATTGTAATAAAGATATGATTCTGACAATTCTTAAATTGATTGCATCAACGGAGCGTATGCTTTTGCCATGACTAATTCATTGATTGGTTAACACAACCGAATAAAATATTATGAATTGGTTGTTACTACCAACCTTTGGTATTGGCAACTAAAAAATTGTCGCTCTATATTAAGGTTAAGATAAACACTGTCTATCAGTTGCTGCAACTAACTATAGGTTGAGCTTACTATCATAGTTTATACTCGTTGCAGCAAATTAAAAATTAACTTTTGTGACTTTCAAAGATATTATGATTTATGAATTCTCAAATGCACGCAAAGAAAAAATATGATTGAGGTAACCATAATCAAACAGCAACATACTAGGATTGAATTATATGGTTGCAGTCAAATCATATTATTGTCAATGGAAAAGCAAAGTTTAAATAATATTATTTTCTAAGTTAATAATAATATTATCTAAAAAACAATCAACTTTGTTATACCTAATCTTATTATTGTAAATAAGACAACACTATTGTTAGATGTGACTAAAATATAATTGAGACTTACCATACCATGTTCTAATATTATAATAATATTGTTAAATACGACCATAGTATTATTTTATGTAATAATAATATTTTGTTTTTATGTATGTATGTATGTGTAGAAATGTATACTTACATATATATGTATATATAAGAAATACAAACACATCTCTAAAAAGAGATATACATACATACATATGTACATATTATTTTTATTTATCTACAATTTTGTTTTATACTTTTTTTTTATTTATTTAACACCACGCGTGCACTACCGATAGCTTACAAACGAAACACTGAACTGACAGAAGGTGTTTCTGAAAAAGATTTTTTTTTTTTAACTTAATATAGTATGATTTTGGATAACATTATATTGTTGTTTACATCATATTATTTTTAAACAATAATACAAATTATATTGTAGTCATAAATTTTTAACAAAACTATATTGTTAAACTCTGACCATATCGCACTTTCTATGAATATAATAATGTAAATATTAAATTCAAACATTACTCTGTTTATCGTAACGAAATTAATGTTTAAAATAACAATAACTAGTTTTCAACGACCACACATTTGTTTCAGAAAACATAATATTGTTTTCTCAACCATTTTACAACCATATCTTCTCTTTGCGTGTGGTTTTTGAAAGTCTGTGCATAAGATAACAGGTTTGTGGCTGTTCAAAATGTGTGGTTGAAATAAATAAATTTCAATTAAAAATAACTTATGACAATATGTTAAATAATAAATTTCTTAAATTGTGTATTTTTATTTGCATTTTTTGCTTATTTTATTTCAGCAAGGAAGGCCAATTTTTCTTTCACAGGTACCAATTATGATATTGTTTCAGTTATACTAACCACATTTTCAGTAGCAAGAATAACTTTTTTTCAAATTCCATACTGTTAACCAATTTTTTCTGTTGCTGTTTAAGGGTTATAATTAAAATATAGTTGTACCACAAGAAAATCGCAGTCGTTATACCAGAAATCTATATAGTTGGTGCAACCACCAAAATTCGATTGGCAACAAATTCGGTTGTCTCAACGAATCTGTTTTCTCTGTGTACGTATGTGGGTAACTTTAGGAAACTTAAATAATAAACACTTCACAATTTCTTTTTTATTTAAATCGATTCCTTTTGGTACTTAGGTTTTTATCGCATATTTGTATATCTAAATTTTTTTATATTTCAAACTCAATATTCCCAACTTTAGTAGACATCATATGTTTGCTAATTAGCTCACAGCGCTGCTTTATACGTAGCGAATTTTTTCTTCTCATTTTTAAATGCAACCGCTTCAAAATCATCTATACCAGAATAAACTTTTAATTTTTCAAATTTTTTTTTATGAATTTGACATCCTGTCGTATTATTTTCATGCTTCAAACGCTTTCATGTTTTAGGCTTTTGTTTTCTTCTTTTCGCTTTCGCGCTACAATACAATAAAACTAAATATAAAACAGCGCGCTTTATTAGTTTATTGCCCGCTTGTCTTGAAAACTCATTATTATTAGCAAATTTAGACAGACCTCCCGCAGCATATTGGCTCTTAATTTAAAATAAATCATTGTGCCTTTACGACGACTTCATTGAAATCGTTTCAAGGAGCATAAAGACTTGCGTTATGGCACCGGTGATGTATGATGATGAGTGATGGTGTTGGCGGCGGCGGTAGCTTTGAATAGGAAGGCGCTTTATTTTGTATTTATTATTATTTCTTCTGCTTGCTTCGGCGCGAGTGTTGGCATGTGCTTTGGCATTGTTAGTGTGTGGCGTTTGCAATAATTGGTCTATGATGTGCTGCCACTAACGCTGCTTCTGCTGCTATTTTCTTATGCGGACTTTAATATATCAACCCTGTGCCCATAAATTAGAGAATATGAAAGCATTGCAAGTCCATGATAGATTTAATTATACAAAAAGCAGGTTTACTGTAATAATCATATTTTAAGAAATTGAAGCTTTTTTCTCTTCTTAAGCCATAAATGCTTTTCTAATACTACTTTTCTATTATTAGCAATCAAGCAAATTATTATGCATCAAGCCAATGTTTTTAGAGCCTATCCCCTCCATCCGAAGGAATTACTAATCCCTCTTTTCCCTTGTACATTATTAAGGATTTTAAGTAAGTCGCTTTTATAAATCATTTTATTGCATGAGTAATAAGCAAATATTAATCAAAACAATACGGAAGATCGCGCATAGCCGAAACCGGTGCGTTTATCTATCAAATTTGACGTAGGATGTCGGAAAATCGTCTTAAATTAAAGAAAGGAAATTTTATTGTAGTATTCCATAAAATGTACAAAACGCTGATTTCTTATATCTAAGTGTTGCGTTGCCTCAAGGGTCGTACTTGGCAAACATTTGCCCAAAAAAAGTGTAACCACATGAAAAATATTTTGATTCAGATACATTTTTATTAAGTTAAACAGTTTCAAATATAAATAATATAGTCAGCCTTTATTGCCAATGGAATATGCGAATTGTTTTGATTCATCTAAGCTTTTTTTTTCTAATGAAAGCTCAATTTTACCATATCTTAGCTTACAACAGTCTTGCCATTGTCGTTTTTTTCTTTACTAGTTATGAACATGTTAGTTGATTTGCTTATTTTTGTTCTATTTAAGACAAACTTTTTTGGTTTGTTACTATTAAGTATATTTTTTTTTGTGCCACAAGCCCATAGCTATTAATTCTGTGGCAATAAGGAAAAAGTGCTTGAGTCATATTTTACTATTTTGCAGGAGAGCAACTTTAAGCGTTCAAGTCGAGTTTTAAAAATTTATTTCTTTCACAGTTAAATTGGGAAATTCTCTGTTAACTCTTATTTTTTTAAGCAAACATCCTTCTATACACTATAAGTAATACATATAAGTTGAAAAATACAAAAGTATAACCTAAATTAAGCTGTTATTCGAAATGAGATTGGAAGTCTAAAAAAGATAAGTCGCAAGTCATAGTGCTATAACTTCCTGAAAAATCACACAAATTAATTGAGATTTTGACCAGGGGTACTTTCAAATATGCAGATTACGGAGGTACCGTTAACTCAAAATCAGCTTATCTCGACTTGAGATCTTTTTTCTTTTAGCCTCAGAATTATAGTTAGTTTTATTATTATTGTTTAAACTTCATTTGTTTCTATATTTACGATTTGACTAGGCTAAAGTTTGTATCGCTTTGTAAGCTAAATTACATGTGATAATTATTAATGAACAAATAACACCAAAAATAATTATTAATATTCTGACAAACACGTAGTAGATCGGAACAACTAGCTGTTTGTTACTGTAATCAAAACAATTCACATATTCCATTTGCAATAATGTCTGAGTATATAAAGCAGAAATCTACATCAACTGACACCACAGACAGTGGGCGAAACACAAAGAACACTGATATTGAAACGAAAATAGCTAGTTGTACCGTACTACTACGTGTTTGTCAGAATATTTACAATTAACTTTGGTGTTACTTGTTCATTAATAATTATCTCATGAAATTTGGCTTACAAAGCGATACGAACTTTAGCCTATTCAAATCATAAATATAGAAACAAATGAATTTCGAACAATAATAATAAAACTAATAAATAATATATATTTTCATAGAATACAATATTATTGGAAACTGTTTAACTTAATAAACTAAGGGACAATTTCACCAACTTTATTTAGATATCAATTGATATTTAAATGTCGATTTTCATTAATTTTTGTATGGAAAATGTCTATTAAATATGAATTTAAATTTAAATAAGTTTGTGAAATTGGCTTTAGGTCTGAATCAAAATATGTTTTATTACTATTTAGAGGTTACGCTTTTTTGGGCAAATGTTTGCCCAGAGTTACCGTACCTTAATAGCTTAATGCTGTTATGAGTCCGTATCGCTTACTGTTTAGCAACTTAGAATATCATAAGATCAACTACATTTAAGATTATAAATATGTAAAAGCACTTGATCCAATTGGTATTCTTCTATAACTAGATATTTTCTTCTGCCAAGGGGAGAGGGATGTTGTGAATCAGAATTGATCAACCCTCGTACCGGTACATTGCACTAATTTGTTAACGCAGCAGCAACCAGTTCATTCACTTGGTTGTTTGCTAAATTCTTTACGTTGACAAATTGTGCAATAGCGATATTTCGCAATTGGGTCAAAAGCTAAATAATATTAAAGAAATAGGTTAGCAAGTTAACATAATAATAATAACTGTTAAGCATAATATTAATGTTGAAATATATCAAATTATGATTAAGTTTTGTATAAATAGTTCAATTTAAGAAAGTAAAAGAGGACTTGTAATAGTCAGTTGTAATTAGTTGGTTGCAATGAGTGGTAATTAGCAGTGATAAGAGGCAGTTGTAATTAGAGACTTGTTAGTTGTAGTTAGCAGTTAAAGTTATAGAGCCATACCAGCGATTCCGACGGGACCCTGCAGGTTTAAATTTGTAACATATACATACTAGTTATTAGCTTAAACAGTTTTTAAAAAAGCCTTTTAATATATTCAAGAAAAATCTGTGTTTGAATTAAACGTAACAATGCCGGCCGAAATAAAAAAATATCCATTACGTGATTTCTGAATTAATTTAAGATATATGGAAATAAAGTGTGTGTCTTGAGTCCTTTGTTTTTAGGAATAGAAACATGCTTCCATCTTAAGTCTTTCCTAATGTTACTTAAGCCTTGTAGTACACGGCATGTAAAAAGCGCATGAGGCTATGACGTCACGAGAATTTTCAACATGTTTGTTGCATTTTTTTAAATAAGTAGTAATGGGTAATTGCAGTAACATTTTTATAGCATTTTTTTTACAAAATCTAAGTATGACCATGCGACCATGCTTCTAGAGCAGCTATGTCCAAACGCACATACACTGATATTTGCATTCGAGGTAAACAGATTTGAAAGCTCTTAAATTTGTTCTTGTTTCTTTGTAAAGTAAGAGTAAGCATTGTTGTCTGTTATGTTGTTGTTGTGGCTGTTGTGCTCTCGTCGGTGTGAAAGCACAAAAGTTCTCTGTAAAAGTTTGCAGATTGTGGATATGGCTTGGACATAGCTGTTACATATGCAATACGTATCGCACACTTAACTATAAACAGTCAGAAATCAAAATTAACAAAATGGTTTTGTTTATTCATAAATCAATTCACTGAACAAATGTCTAACGATCGCGAAAATTTCCTTTGCAACACACTCTTCTTCAACAATTTAAAATACCGATATGCCTGTTTTTATGTAACATACTTCCGTCATTTGTATAGTATCAACAGCTTTTTGCTACTTATGATTTATTGCGCGATGTGTAATCATGTCAATATGTTACTAAAATATTAATAGAAATGTATTAAACAATAATTAAAAAATCAAACCAAAAGAAATTGCAAACAAATAATAAATAAACACTAAATATTGTATAGACATAGAAAATGTGAAAATTTATAAGTGAGAGTGTCAGTTATGCTAATTAATTGCCTTCTTAAGTTTGATGAATATATGTTCCTATAATATTTCTATACCGAACAAAATTGCCTTATCTCCCCGATTTCCTCATGCCTGGGCTCCACTGTATAAATTTTATATAAGGCAGCTTAGTAGGTCTTGTATTTTAAGAGCTGAGGTTATGGCTGTAATTTTACCATTACTGCATTCCACCGATCCCAATATAGAGCAAAGGACCTCTGTTCATTCTGTTTAGCAGAATAAAATGCTTTTCATATCGTAACACTATTCAATCAGCATAATTCATGCATCCATTTTATTCAGATGATGTTTATTCGGAGATGTTAATACATTAATGCATATAATCCTTACTCAATAATATTTTATGTTAAATGAAATAAAATGCGACTAGTATTTCTTTTAATTCGGAAATTGCTTAAGGCATTTTTAGGAAACAGCCTGAGGCAATGTTTTACGTCTAAATAAAATAAAAACTCTAATTTCTTAAGCAATAGTTTTCAAAAACTAGGGTTGTTATACGTCCTCTTTTTCCCGGACAATCGGCCCTGTTCTGTAAACCGAATCGATTTGAAATCGCTCGATTTCAGAAAACTAACTCCGCTAATAGAAACATTTTTTCACACTTTTTTTAATTTTTCTATTATATAAACTCTAAAATATCATATCTGAAAGAAAATTATTTTGTATGATTGTAAACAGGTCTGCAGGACCATTATTAATATTTTGAAAACGAGAAATTTACTCGGATTCGGTTTACAGAACAGGGTCGTATGTCTTCTTTTTGGGATCTCTGTCCTCGGGAAAAATTAGCATCTGGGAATAAGGATATTTTTTGTTTTCCTTTAAAGGGGCCCATATATATACACATACTGCTCATGCTCCCTGCAATGTCATCCAGAACAAATCCAAAATTACTTCTTAAGTTGAGTAAGTAATCGAAGTTGGTACTTTGAAACCCATTTCAGTTTTATATTAACATTTTGTTGTTATTATTTTAGATGATATTTTAGCTGGATAGTAGCGCGTTGAGCACACAACGTCTGATGATACATTTTCGAACCCCAGAAAAATTTTCTTAATGTATTGACTGACTACCAGGTGGTTTAAAAAAAATCAACTTAAAGTTAGTAGAAAAGTAATGCAGAGTGAGACGATTGACTACCGCCTAGAACATCGCAATGTTAAAATTGTAAGTTGCTTGCATTGAAAAGTAATTCAAGTACTAGTTCGGAAATAGTTAGCTTAAAGTTAGTTTAAAGTTAATGGAATTTCTGACATGGTAGTTGTGATTTTTTTTTTTTTTTTTTAAACAAACACAACCCGCGAAGCGATTAGCTTGTCGGCGGAAAACACCCGGCGGAACCCACAACCTCTGGACCTCTAGACTGAGATGCTAGCATCGCTACCACTCAGCCACAGGGGCACCCTATAACTAAATGTCTGGGCTTTTCCCTCTGATGGCCTCTTTTAAAAAATTACGCGATAACAATCCTACGGTAAAAATAAAGCTTAAAATTTTTAATAAAAATCTCTTAATTAAATTATAAATTTTTAAGTTGTTAATTTTAATTCGTAATTAATAAAGCAATAATTAAGTTGTAAAAAACAAATTTTGACAGGCAGAATTTTTTTTTAGAAAATTCTAATTTCTTGCCAACATCACCAAACATTTATTACTTTCAGCTAAAGGGTTTCTCTTAACTACAAGTGCCAACAAATTCTGTTTACAATTTATGAAGTTTTAAGTCTGAAAATAAATTACAATGCAAGTCTTGCATTTTCTTACAACTCAAGTTGGTAGAGTCATTAAGATTTAAGACCACTTCGCATGCGCTTTTTAAAAATAAAAGAGAGTCAGGGGTACCAGCAAAAGCAATACAATTGTACTAAGATCTAGAAAAAGAAAAAAAAAAAACAAAAAACATAATTAAGTTGCAGGAATATATTCAATTGGGGGAAAGAGTTAAGCCAAAGATGAAGGAAAACCTAAAACAAACTAAAAAAAATAAAATTAGCCAGCAGCAATTTAATAGGCCTACTTTGTTACACATGTTGGCCAACGAGAAAATATTAGAAAGTGAACTGGAGTCAGCAGCTTTAAGCAACTACCAGGGTTCCTGTTCGAAGTTATACTTGTATTTTTTTCATCATGTGAATAACTATTTTGTTGTGGCGGTAGTTGCAATATTAAACAATAACTTTTTTAGTTTATCGTTCATGTTGTTGCACTATTGTTGTGTTAATAATTTTGTTTTTTGCGTTGCAAGTCCCCTTTAATTTGTGCTGTTTTGTTTTGAACATTAACTAAACACCATTTAGGCCACATTTAAAAACATTTAAGCCATTTGGCTACCGTTCACCTAAACTATTAAAACCATAAGCTTTATGCTGATAACAGCAATTGCTGAGACAAAAAAAAAAAAACCAGACAATGAGTTTGGAACGCAGCGATTAGCAATATTCATTTAGCTAAAGAAAATGTATGTATGGAGATAAAGAGCAGATTTGGGTGGAATATTTTTTAATAATTTATGTTTTAGTTATTTTAATGGAAAAGTCTTGGCTGGCAAAATATCAAATGGACTATGTAGAATTTTGAGGCTAAAATGGCATACAATTAGGAGTATTTTATTTTTTTTATTACTCTCCTAAAGTTTAGATTCCACTATCATCACAATTTACGGAATTTCGTCGGCCCACTGAAATAAAGTCATAATAATAATATATGTACTGGTTTTATTTCTCAACTAATTAAAATATAAGGACATAATTGCTCCACACTGTAATTGGTAATAAGGCCACATAGACTTATTCCTGAATTAATTGAGAAATAAGGCTATTTTGGTTTATTACTTAGGACATTATTGCAGTAAGCCGACGAAAATCGGTACATTGTGCCGATTTATCGCGATAGTGGGATATCGGCTTAAGTCTCCTAAAAATTTCTTCAAAAATATACATACATACATGTATATATGTATATATGTATATATGTATATATGTACATATTGTTCATATTTATAAAATTCATGCTCGTTTGAATTGAAAGTTGTTGCATGGTTTTCTGTTTCAACTGTTTTCTTCTTTTTTTTTCTTGCATTTTCTTAAATTAATCTAGTTTGTATGCAAATTTTTGCTGTGAACAGAGCGGGCAACGAGTTTATTTATTACAACTTTCATGCAATATTTTTTCTCGTTTCTTGTGTTCGTTCGTTTTTAAAGGTCCTTAACGTGTTTGACACGAATTTGTTTTGCTCACACCAAAATGTGTCTTAATGATGACAGTTGTATGAAATTATGAAATTAACTTAAGGTTTTCTTTCTTATACTTTATGTGTGTGTGAATGTTTATTTTTATAGAGTTTTGTAAAGAAATTACGACGTTGTTTTTAGGTGAAATTCATAAAAATAACCAAAATGACTACATCGACTGAGTGGGTTTTAGTTATAAACAAAAAATTATTTGAAAAATTTTATTATGATGGTATAGTAATTATAAATATGTATGTACATACATATTTCCAAAACAAAAGATATGGGTGATTCCATTGTGACGGGTGTGACCACGATGCTCACTTTTTTTGTTATAATTCAAATTAAATATAAGATCAGTGTTTTATTTTTGGAAAATGTTACAATTTAAGTTTAACATTTATTAACGCACTAGTTAATAATCCCAAAGCACTATTTTACTTATTCAGTAAAATAATTTTTTATTAAAAATACATTGAAATTTATTATTGACGGGCTTAGCTGGATCCTATGCGCATTTCGCTGTTGCTAATGCAGACCATCAGGCAACCTTTACCCAAAAATTTCTTAGAACAACTAGAGTTATTATGTTATAAACTTTCATTTAAACAAATGGAGCGTTACAATTTTTTATATTATTTATTTTTTGATCTTCCAAAACTTCAGAAGACAATCGTTGAAGTTCCTTTTAATAAATTTAAAGACTTGTCACATCGCTTTTTAAGCATTGCCCTATTTACATAAAATATTTTCAAGAATGCCATACCTCGATTGAAAACATATTATGGCATTTTTAGCTAAATTGACAACCTAATCCATCACTGTAAAACAGTATGGGCGGTTAAACGCCGTTTAAATTTGTTTCTTGGTTAACTCAAACGCATGTTAAACTAAGTTTAACTAATTATTAGTAAAAAACTTGCCCTTAAAGCTTAAACTACAGTTAACTGACAAGTAGAGTTTATCTTATCTATGTTAAAAACTAGCTCTTAATCGTTTGTTTTTTTTTTTTTGCAAGTTAGAGTATATTTATAGTAAAAGAAAAATGTCTTTTTACGGTTTTATGTCAGTTAAATTGTTAAAAAGAGAAGCTAAATGACATTTTCATTAAACTTAAATGTAAAATCAAATATACCGGTTTTTACGTCAATTATCTTTTATTTATTATTAGAATTTCAGTTAATTTTATATACAGAATCTTATGAGAATTTCACTCGCATGAAAATGATTCAATGTTATAAAAAATATAAAGATGGGTTCGTTCATTATTTTAAAGAACATATCGCTTATTTACGTCAATAGTGTCATAACTCAAAAAATGTATTTTTTGAGTTAGTAATGCAAAATAATTCAACATTTTGTATTTTATCTTGTGTAAAAATTTTATAAATATAGCTTCTACTACTACTAGTTTTCTTGAGTCGTGACACTATTGAAGTAAATGAGCGATATTCGCTTACTTATTAATGTTGAAAAACAAGCTTTTAATAATAAGTAGACACTGAAAAAAATTTATTTCTGCTCGCAATGACCTTACAAATATTAAGTTTTACACAATTGTTGCTTTTAGGACATGTGCATTTTGTAAAATCTTCCGAAGAATGCATAAAATAATTTTGTTGTAGCAAATTGTTCAAAATAATTACTTCCGGGAAAAAAATGTTCATCGAAAAGTTGACTGATAAGTGTATGATGATGACCTCTTTATATCACGATTGAGACCTATTAAGAAAACTCAAAGAAAAGTTCAAAGTGACCAGCCGGATTCCTGTTCTTATTAAAGGATACAAGAGATTATTATTCTAAGCGGAACCTCTTTAAAAAGTTGCTTAACAACAGAAATTCTTTTTAATGGACTGTAAAGAAGGAGTGTGTTCGTAAATGTATCACTGCTCTGCATCATATGAGCAAACTTTAATTTAAAATGCAATACAATTTAGCTCATAATCTTTTTTAGTACACTGAAAGAATTTTCGGCCTAAATTCTATGAATTTCGACATTAATCTAATGACAAATTCATTAAAATTCAACCAACATCACGCTTCGTTGGATTAATGAAACCAGTTTCGTTAAAATTATTTTATTGAAAACTTCATCAAATTTATTTAACAGTGTAATTAAAGCAGTGCTATAACATCATCGAAACAATAAAATAATTTCATGAAAATAATGAAATAGCTTAAATATAAAGGGGTTTCTTAATAATTAGAAAATATTGTTGTCATAAATCCAATAAAATATTCTTACGAAACCAGAATACCAACGAAGCAATTCCAATGAAATTTTTTCACAATATTCATGAAATTTTCATTGGATTTGTGAAATTATCATTAGATTTGTGAAACAATTTTAATGAAATTGTTTCATTGGACTTATGAAGCAAAATTCTTTCGGTGCATAATAAGAAAATTTTTTATACAAAGTTAATTTTATTTCTTACTTACGTACAGCGAGAAAAACAATATTGCTTTAAAATACGTTTTTTGGCTCTACTGAAAGATTATTATTTTGTCACTTACAACGTTATTCGCGGCTGTGCTTAAATTTTCAATATAATAGAAAATGTATATTGAGATACTTAAAAACAAATAAAATTAATAAATTAATATTGTAAATTTATATTTTTAATTCAATATGGTTTTTATTGATTTTACGCTGTTTTTTCTCTGGATGTATGTTTCAATTTTTTCTCATTCAAAGGATCGATATGATAACAAATTTATATGCGTGCATATGTTTCATCACTTTTTTATTTATTCTGAACAATTTGTTAGAAAATTCGTTATATAGAGTACATTATTTTTTAGTTTGTTCGTTACACAGAGAAAACAGTGCCTACTAAATACCTCATAAAATAGAACAAAATTAATAAGAAATCTCTACGGTTTTTTTCAATAAGGAAATCTTATTAATTTCATAGAGAAAAACTTTTTGAAAAAATCAAGAAGAAATCTTGTAGTTTTTATGAGATTATCTTATTGATTTTTTCAATAAAAAAAATTGCGTCTTTATTTTCTGTACTTATGTATTTTCATTTAAATTCTATACCATATACATATATATGTATGTATGTAGTATTTTGTATATGTTATTTATTTATAAATACATACATACATGCACTTTAGCTTATATTCTTAACTAACTTACTCACCAAGTATTGAACAAGCAAACTTCTACCTGATAGACAAACACTGTACCCAATATGCTAACAAGCATCATCAATAACCATTGAAATTATTGTGCAAACATTCTTATACAAAAATGAAAAAGATCATGAAAAAAATTGTCTGAAACGAAATAACAAGACACCTCATAAAATCAAGAAGATTTCCTTATTAAAAATATCATTAAGATGCTTTACACATACTCATATAGGAACCTACTAAAATCAAGAAGAAACCCTTATTGAAAAAATCAATAAGGCAACCTAATAAAATCAAGAAGAAACCCTTTTTAAAAAAATCAAGAAGGCAACCTAATAAAAGCAATAAGAAATCCCTATAGTTTACAATTTATAAGAAAACCTAATAGAATCAAGAAGTTTTTCTCTATGGATTGTTTTTTGGTGCCAAAAATAACGGAAATTGAGTAAAAAAAAGTTGTGAAGAATAATATTTCTTTTTGATTTTATGTGGTTTTCTTCTTGATAAAATTAATAAGATTTACCACAGAAAAACAATAAGGAATCGCTGTAAAAAAATCTTCGCTTCTTTCTGCTGGGATGCCCCTTAGCAGAAAAACGTTTCATAGAGAAAATCTTCTTGATTCTATGAGGCAGTTTTTTCTCTGTGTATATAACGTACTCAAATAGAAAAAATCTGGCGTACGTTAAATCGCGAATACAACTTTTTTTTTTTTTTTTGAATGCATGATTTTTTATTTATTGTATCTTCATATATGAACTAACAATAAGTATTCAAATCTTAAATCTAAAAATATAATTAGGCCCGACCAGTGTCGGACATAAGCTTAGTAATAGTTATATATAATACATAAGTAGTGATAGTCAAAAGGAAAAAAATAAAGTATTTTCAAGAAGTCCCATCTGGAGTGCTATGAATAAGAGCCCATGTGTCCCTCTTTTTTAGGCGGATGTGTCCAGTAAAGTTCAAAATATTACGGGCAAGTGGATTAGGATGTGACTCGAGTTTTGTTAAATATTTGCCAGCGTATTTTGCAATTTCTTCAGTCACTAGTGGCATATTTAAATCACGATGTATATTTGAATTTTTTATATACCATGGAGCCAATGTTATTAAGCGTAAAATTTTGTTTTGCCTTCGTTGGATTCTCTCGACATTAGAAGCTGAAGCAGTGCCCCATAACTGTATTCCGTAGCACCATATTGGTTTCAAAATCGTCTTGTATATTAAAAGTTTACAATCTAGACTGAGTGAAGAATTTCTACCAATCAGCCAATGTAGCTGAGTTAATTTCAGTTTCATTTGTGTTAGCTTTGAGTCAATATGGGGCTTCCATGTAAGCCGTCGATCAAGGTGTATACCAAGGTATTTTACGTGTGAATGTTGAAGAACAACTTGATTGTTGATTCGAATAGGGGAACAAGTATCTCTTCGCAGGGTAAATGTTACCTGGACACACTTTTGCTCGTTTACTTTGATTCTCCATAAATTTAACCATAGTTCCAGTTGTGTAATATGTTCTTGTAGATATCGGGAAGCCTCGTGAGGGTTTTCGTGCATACTAAGGCAGGCTGTATCATCGGCAAACGTAGATGTATGAATATTGCTGCTCAAAGGCATATCACAAGTGTAAATCAAATACAAAACTGGCCCCAGTATGCTCCCCTGTGGCACACCGGATGATATAGATTCGGGCACACTCATGAAGTCTCCTTCCACAACCGTAAACTTCCGGGTAGTAATATAACTTTCTAATAGCTTCAGAAAATTTATTGGTAAATATGATTTCAATTTTAAAATAAGACCTTCATGCCACACTTTATCAAATGCCTGAGAAACGTCGATAAACAGCGCAGAACAATACTTCTTTTCTTCAAATGTTCTTCTTATAAATTGAACCAATCTATGAGTTTGTTCGATGGTGCTATGCTGACTTCTAAAACCAAATTGATGGTCCGGTATGCACCCATTACTAACTAGAATTGGGGACAATTTTGTCATGAGCAGTTTTTCGAAAAGTTTTGACATTGTTGATAGCAGACTTATTGGCCTGTATGACTCAGCCTTGGTAAGGTCTTTGCCCGGCTTTGGAATCATTTTAACTTTGGCAAGCTTCCAACTATTTGGAAAATACTCCAGTCGTAAAATGGCGTTAAAAATAAATAATAGGATTCTAATTGCAATACGAGGCAACTTTATTAGCATCTGGTTACTAATTCCATCAATACCCGGAGCTTTCTTCGGGTTAAGTTCAGCAATTACTTTTTGTACATCACACGTTCTAAATTTTATGGGTCGAGGGGGTAGCGCCACTACATTCGGCAAATCAATAACACCAGTACACGAGTTAGGGGTAAATACTGATTTTAAATGCTCAGCAAATAGTTTACCTTTTTCAGTATCGCTTCTTGCCCAACCCCCTGTAGATGTACGCAGAGGTGGTTTAAACGCAACAGGTGTTTTAAGCTTTCTAGCAGCGCGCCACAAGGAGTAATTAGATGCTGGTGTGGCATCAAGACCTTCCAGATAGTTTTTAAAAGATGCAGTTTTTTCAAATGCAAGCAAGTCTTGGAGTCGTTTAGTGCACTCTTTAAATCTGATTTTATGTTGTGGTGATCTGTGCTGTTGCCATTCCCTTCTAGCTCTTCTTTTTTCACTTACAAGACGTTCAATATCCGTAGAATAAATTCTATTAAATCCAGTCTGCGGGTAGGAGGTAGTTGCATGTTCAGCAGCCTGTTTTATATTTTTGATAAGATTGCCAATGTTAAATTCAATATCTTCGGATGTTCTTAGTATAATGTTTTCCGTACAATGAGTACTGAGATATTTTCTGAACCCCAGCCAATTAACACGGTTGATCGTCTTCACATACGGGTGAGGTAAGTCACTACTTAGTGGGCTACAAATTGTAACGATCGTGGGAGAGTGATCGGAGGAAAGATCTTGAGACGCTTCAACATGAACTAATTCCCTAGAAATATTTTTCATGACTCCAAAATCTATAACATCCGGAATTTTTTGTATGTCCGTAGGCCAGTAAGTGGGCTCCCCACTCGAAATGACGTCCAAGCCCATTTTTGAAATTGTGTTGAACAATGCCCGACCTCTAGGTGTAATAAGACGCGAACCCCAGAACGTATGTTTTGCATTGTAGTCGCCAGCTGCTACGAAGCAAGGGCCAAGGGATTTGTAGAAATTCTCGTATTGGTCCTCAGTAATTGCGAACCTAGGAGGGGAGTAAATTGATGATATGACAAAATTAGTGCAAAAATTTTCGATACAAATATTCGTTGCTTGTAAATGTTCTTCGCAAATGTTGTCAATAATATAATGCTTGAGTCTTGACTTTATTAAAATTGCTGATCCACCGCATGCTCTTCCTCTCGGGTCCTTTGAATCATATAAGGTGTAGCCATAAATTTTAAAAAGGCTTCTCGAAGTCAAATGAGTCTCAGAGACCAACATTATATCAATATTTTTTTCCGTGAGGAAGTGCTCAAGTTCATTTTTATGTTGGCGAATGCCGTTTGCGTTCCAGAAACAACTGTAATTATTTTTTTTTTATTTTTTGCGTGGAAATGCTCATATAAATATTACTTGGATCACTTTTGTATTTAATAATAGAAATTGTTTTGTGGTATATAAAACAAGAAATTATTAAAAAAATTCATATTAATTTTAATAATATATAAATATAATTTTAAAATTTTTTTTAACAGAAAATTCTGCAATTGAAAATAGTTTTGATTCAAAAAAAAAACTCCTTGAAATATTGGCACACATTAAAACAAATTTTTTTTCCTGCCACATCATTTTCCGCCACAACAATATGACAAGCAAAAAATTTAAAACAAATACACATACTCGTATAAAAGTATTTCAAAAGAGCACAACAAACATCATAAACCAGCAACAGTTAGTGGCAACATAATTAACAATAACAGCAATTTTTCAGCTCTTTTTTTTAATTTTTCCTCAAACTCAAATCAAAACAATAAGAACAACAACAGACAAGTAAGAATACACAACACTACAATAGGGGAAAATGAACAAACATACATAAACCAAAACGAAAGAAAAAACTGACAACCAATGACAATAATTAAATTGTACAAATATTTAACAAGCAGCAACAATAACTAGACAAACAGACAACATTTTTATACGAACGTTGTAATATTATTTAAACAATAGCAAACAACAGGTGACTAATGGAAAATCATTGTTACTAAATACTTATTTTTCCATTTCGTAATTGAAATGTTTAGTGGGAAGCGATATGTTGGTGGATTTCTAAGATGCCCTACAAAGGGCTATTGCAAAAAAAATGTAGAAGTTTTTAAGCTTTGTAAAAAGTGTGTGTACTTTCCATTCGTAACTTATTACAATTTGATGGAATAACACATTATTTTTGTTTGAGAAGTTCCAAAAATATAGGATACTCCTTACAAATTTACCTGCAAGGAACTGCAGTTATGGGATTACAAGAATGTATTATTTTTTGTGTGCAAAAAGAAATGAATTATTGTTTGCCATCAAATACTTATTTATTTTAAACAAAAATTAAAGTCAACAGTAGCATATACAATAATACAACCATAGTATAAAACAAAAATAATTTATTGAAAATGAAAGTAAGAATCTTTTTTGTTCTCAAAGTTCATTTTCACAATTAATAAATTTTTGTTTATTTGTGAAATTCATCGTACAGTAATTCTACCAAAAAAAACGGAGTTCAATGCAAAGATATGTTAGATCATTTTCGAAAAAAATTAATGGGAAATAAAATTAAATGTTAATGGGCGTGCCTCCGCCCATTTTTTAAATGCAATATGTTATGTTTTTCAGAGCTCATGATGTGTGCTAAGTTGTGTAAAAATCTTTACAGTAGAACCAATTAAAATAGAAGATTAATGTTAATTGGCGTGACTGCGCCCACTTTTTCAAATGGAAGATTTTGTTTATTTTTGAGCTCAGGGTGTGTGGTAAGTTTTGTAAAAATCGGTTAAATAGAACTAAGTGGAATATAATAAAAAATTTTAATGGGGGTAGCCCCGCCTATTTTTTCAAAGGTATGTGCTAGGTTTCGTAGCAATGAAATAAGTGGAATATCATGAAAACAAATAAAAAAAATTTGTGGGCGTGGCCCGCCCCCCAATTTTTTTGCAATGGGACCAATGTGAAGCTATTTCCTCTCAGACAATAAAATAATTTTTGCAATCGGTCCAATATAAACCGAGTTATGAAGTTACACCACCAAAAAAAAGCATCGAGATGAACTCATAACCTCCTCTTTTTTTAAGTCGGTTAAAAAGGGGAAACAAATTAATATAGAACATGATTATTTTAAAATTTGTCAGTAGATTGTGGAATCATAACAGTTTTCCAAGAAAAAAAGCCAATAAACCCTGTTTATTTTTGGTGTACCTTATCGTGGGCAAACAATTTTGTCATTCGTTACATTACTTTAAAATGCTGTTTAATATATTTTTATGCTCCTTTAAAATCCAAAACAAAACCGCAAGTACCGTAAGCAGATATCATGAACTATCACAACGAAATCCATACAAATAGCTAAGTCACGAATTACAAATCTTTTACTTGTTTTATTTTCTTCACAATAAAGTTTTAAGCAATTTATATACGATTCAAATTATTGCAATTAAAATAAACATTGTTCCTTACAAAAAAATGTTGCTTTTATTTAACACCTGCCTAAATTTTTGGAATACTTAACTTCAAGTAACGAATAATGAATTCTTAGCGAATCGATGAAATGAAATGCTATGAGTGCATTTCAGTTTCACATGTTTTTATAACTTTTTTTACTACTCAAAAAGAGTCTTTGTTAATTTATAGTACTCACTATTTTATTGATTTATTTGATAGTATTATTCAATAATAAAAAAAAAATCACGAATGACAAACAATTTGCAGCCATGTTAAAACAAATATTCAATAATAAAAAGAAAAGTCACGAATTACAAATAACTTGCAGCCATGTTAAAAAACAAACCATTTTCTTTAGAATTTTCCCTATTTTGTGGAACCGAGATTCTAAGCTGATATGTTACCTTTTATTTGGGATTATTTATTTTTGCACTTGTATTCTCTTTTAATAACTTAACCTAACCTATCATTTTGAAGGCAGCAGAAAAATAAAAAATTTAAATTTTTTTGGTATAAGATATTTAATTTATTATGATGATATTGAATAACTTTCTAATAATTTTAAAAAATTTAAGCTGGTTCAAAAGGTTTATCACTTTCATTGCATACCAATCACTACATGTACTGAATTTAATATTCTAAGGGAGTTGTTTATATGTATCACAAATTCTTCTAGACAGCCTTTTAAGCAAATACCATTCAGTTATTTAGATTACTTCCGTCCTATGACAATCATGTATTAAATTCATTGATATTTCAGCAGAAATAGATCTACATACTTGAAGCTGACTTTATCAATGCTTAACCTAATGATTTGTTGGGTTTTGTGTCTCCATTAAAAGCTGATGAGAAAAAAGTTTAAACTTTTTTTTAAATCTAGTGCTGGATTTACGTATAGGCCCGTGAGGGCCGGGCTTAGGGTGGCATGGTTTTAGGGGCGGCAAAATTTTAAGAACTCTAAGAATTAAGATTTTAAATAGTTTTCACTTTTGCTTTATATCAATGAAAAATTTAGAATATAATTCTAGCCTTACCCGTTAATTTATTGGTGCAATGTAATTTTTTTTAGATTTATATGATATGGTATTCCAAAATTACTTGAGTAGACCATTGTGCATTATAGAGAGTTAACGACAGTTCGGGTAAGTGCATTTTACATGTTTATTTTCGAAACCAGAGCGCACTCTAGTTTAAAGGTATTGACAAACAGCATTTAAAAACTTCTGATTTGTTTAATTGCTTTTACTTGTGCTTATGCCTTTTTGCTACTGAAAATGTAAACAGTCGCAGTCAAAGCGAACCCACGAAACGAAAAATTATACACAGCGGAGAATTTCAGCAGTCGACACGTTAGAACAGTTGTCGGTTTGACTGACTGCTTCTTAAATAAATTCGGATGTTAAATTTTCTTTTTTTTACTAGACTATACTTTTTTTTTTGCAAAAGTGTGACTGTAACTTAACAGAGAAATGTGCATTAATTATATGATTTTCAAAAAAAAAAAAACTTTTGAAAAACGAAAATAATAATAATAAAACTAACAAAAATATTAGAGTAAAAAGTGATTTGTACGACCTAGTAGGGTGCCTAGACACGTTCTATATATGACTACATTATTGCCATATATAGAAAGCGATGTTACTAAGTCTGAATTAGTCGTTGGCCAAAAGCTGATAACACCATTTTTTGAGGGCACACTGATTTTCGTAAATATTTGGAGATCCATAAAAAAAAATTGCTCACCAAAATCGCCAATCTGCGTATATACTCACTCCTCATTGGTAATAAATACTATCGAACCTATACTGTCAGGAGCATGGCGATTTTTTACTGCTGCACAGTGTAATTTAAATATTTATAAATTGCTTTTCTTTATACAGCAAAAAGGGCGGCATATCTCAAGAGGGCCTAGGGGGACATCAAACATAAATCCGCCATTGTCTAAGTACTAAAATAAGCACTTTTGCAAAAACATGTAAATAAGTGCTTCTGTTATTCATTATGTGAAAGTCATTATTATACCTATAAAATAATTGGCTAAATAAGTCACACTCATTACTTTGTAAGTCATTAAAAGATCACTAACCATTACAAAAGTTCGAAAAGTTTTTACTAGGAGATATCACCATTAATAATGTTCAAGACATAAATCAGTTGTTGCCGCTCGGTAGTTTTTTCACTTATGCGCGATGAGATATAAACAATATGAGATATAAACAATATTGACTGATAGCAGCATTTAAAGTTGCACCCTTCAAGGTGCTTTCAAGTCTTCGTCGTGTTAAGTTCGTCGCTTATACCTAAACTTTAAATATAGTTGGTCCAATCTGCTGCGAAGAATTTTGGATTGTGTCTCCAATGTACAAAAATATGCTTTAAAGACTAAAATATGCAAACATATGCCATAATATGACATCAAGACTAAAATGGGTAAAATTAAAAAAAAGATGCTTAAATAAGCAAAAATATGCACTGGCAAAAATATGCTGGAAATTTAAAATATATGAAGATAACTGCTTCCAACTCTTAAATTACATGGAAATAAAACCAGCAAGTGGTTTGGTTTTTATTCTAGATAAATTTTTTTAACTTAATTAACTCTGCTTCATGCAGGTGAAAAATGTAACACTGACATCCTTAACTTGAGGGCCATTAAAAATTTCTTATATATTGATAGCATAGCCTAGTTACGAGTATACACAGAGAAAACAGTGCCTACTAAATACCTCATAAAATAGAACAAAATTAATAAGAAATCTCTATGGTTTTTTTTTTCAATATGGAAATCTTATTAATTTCATAGAGAAAACCTTTTAGAAAAAATCAAGAAGAAATCTTGTAGTTTTTATGAGGTTATCTTATTGATTTTTTCAATAAAAAAATTGCGTCTTTATTCTCTGTACTTATGTATTTTCATTTAAATTCTATAAGATATACATATGTATGTATGTATGTAGTATATTGTACATGTTATTTATTTATACATACATACATACACATTATGTTATAATCTTAACTAACTTACTCACCAAGTATTGAACCAGCAAACTTCTACCTGATAGACAAGCACTCTAACCAATATGCTAACAAGCAGCCTGAATAACCATTGAAATTATTGTGCAAACATTCAAATACAAAAATGAATAAGATCATGAAAAAAATTTTCTGTATGTCTATTTATAGAAACGAAATAACAATACACCTCATAAAATCAAGAAGATTTCCTTATTAAAAAAAATCAATAAGATACCTTACACATATTCATATAAGAACCTACTAAAATCAAGAAGAAGACCTTATTGAAAAAATCAATAAGATCAAGAAGAAAACCTTTTAAAAAAATTAATAAGGCAACCTAATGAAATCAATAAGAAATCCCTATAGTTTACAATTTATAAGAAAACCTAATAGAATCAAGAAGTTTTTCTCTATGGATTGTTTTTTTGGTGCCAAAAATAACGGAAATTGAGTAAAAAAAGTTGTGAATAATAAGATTTCTTCTTGATTTTATGTGGTTTTCTTCTTGATAAAATTAATAAGATTTACCACATAAAACCAATAAGGAATCTCTATGAAAAAATCTTCGCTTCTTTTAGCGGGGATACCCCTTAGCATAAAAACGTTTCATAGAGAAAATCTTCTTGATTCTATGAGGCAGTTTTTGCTCTGTGTATGAAAAAAAATACTTTTTGAACTCATTTTAGTTCTTTAATTCATTTATTAAAAAGAAAACCAGCAAACTTAAAAACAATTAAACAATTGTTACATATAACATTTTGTTGTTATAATTTTTCTGCAAGGAGTTAAAACAATCGCTGCTACAAGGTTAGGTCATGTTTAACTTTTTTCGGATGACGTTTACCATTTATGCCTTCAGTCACTAACTGCAATGAAATAATAAACAACATTCGAATACGATTAACACCATGTCTAGCGAGAAATTTTGTAACGTCACAAAACGTTCAAAAAAGTTATAACACAACAAAATGTGTTTGGTTTATAACGCCCGGTCGTTATAAATGCATATTTTTATACGCCTACACACATCATAGGACTCTTTACCTCCTAATAGACGCACACAAATGCTAAGACAAGTTAACACCACCGGTTTCAATGGCGTAGCTTCCTAACAAAAAATTATTAATTTTATTAGCAAAAAAAAACCTTAAAATCAAGTAACCTGTAACAATACAAAACAAACAAAAAACTAAAGCTACAACTTTAGGCGGAAATGGTTTTTTAACTGTCGCACATTTGGATTAAATGAAAATGACGGAAACAAAAAAAAAAGAGTAAAAAGAAAAAAAAATAATCACGACCCCAAACCAAACAAATCAAAATAATCAAATGCTAAATTAAACACTGACATTAAAGGTTTTTTCTTTTACCCAGGTAGCATTTTGTATCATAATCCAATCGTTTCCGAATCTGCTTGACGGGAAAAATAACCGTATATGAGCTAATTTTTCGATCATAAATGATACTCCCGTTGTGAGAAAATGGTACCCTACAGATGAATCATACCAAAGAATCAGTTATGATACGATTTGCTGATTATTTTTGAGCAATTTTCATATTAAATAATTTAAATCACCTTTTTGCGGTTTGCATGATGTTCCTCTATTTTCAAGAGATCATTATTTGATCATATAGATGAATCATAAGTGAATCCTCTTTCAATCGCCCAAGTGATAAATCACTTTTTAATCATCAAAAGCGATCTGTAGAGAATCATATAAGATATTTCTGTCAAAAATGATCACCCAAATGCTAGCTGGGTAGTTACAACGTTAACTAAAACTTGACACACACACACACACACGCACATACAATAATTATCCATGTGTGTTTATGTGAGTTTACATGATGTGTAAAATATTGTAAACAATGTAATTTTAAATAAATTATAAACAAACTAACAGCCAAATTAAAAGAAAAACGACTGAAAAGTGTCACCTAAAATGTATTTTCCCTTTAAGTTATTTTAAGTTTAGAAATAAATAAGTCCATTTTATACGAAATTTAGAAAATAACTAGAATAAAACACTTGAAGTGTTTGAAGTGGTATTTAACTTGTACATATAATACATGATAGTTAACAGTGATTAGATTAGAAAAGGGGGAAGATCTGGCCCAAAGACCAGCACTGCGACACCTGATGGATCTTTTGTATTAACCAGTTACCAGTGATCGTTTCTAAATGATTCAAATAAATGCATATGTATGTGAATGAAAATCCATGGATTTCTGTTAAAATTTTAATATTATCTCCATGATTTTAGGCCAAAGGAGCTAATGTTTTCTTTTGTTTTCAAGTTTTGAGCTATTGAATACAAATCTATGCCTTTTAAATGTCATTTACTGACTGACTGACTGAATCACTCGAACTTTCTCCATGGAATACTAGTAGTTTCCAGTAAAATCGGAAAGTGAGAGGTTTTTAACTGATGGCACAGGTTCATATTTGTTGGGATGTGATACTAAAATTTAACATGAAAAGCTTGTAACCAACCGATTCCTGCAAAATTTTTTACTTAATTATATAATCGCGCATTTCTCTAAGTGGGTGGTTTCACGCCCATTAAATTTAAACTGTATATTTAATATATTTCTAACCAATCTAACGAAAAGCTTTACATGCCTCGACATCAGTAAAGGATTAATTATGTCGTTGAAAATGGTCGGGGGTCGTATCCATTTAAAAGTTAAACATAATCAGTGTTACCGTTGTGTAATACCAAAATGTCATAAGTATTGAAATTTGTCAACTGCAAACGATATGTATGTATATGTACATAGAATTAAATGGAGAGTAAGCTTTAGCTAAAAAGAAGATTATTACAGACGAATAGATATATTTATAAATTCTACGATTTTCGGGTTCAATTGCTAAATCCTGGCAATGATCAGTCGCTTAGCAGTTTTTGTACGCAGGATGGAACTCACAAACTAATATACCTATAAACATATAAACAGCTCGTTTGACAGTTAACCCTTTTTGTATGTTCAATTGGACTTAAAATTAATTAATATGTATTTTACCTTTGCCCACACTATATTATATTGAAATTTTCCTTAAAACCTACTTTAAACTTTACTTTAAAACTAATTCTCATACGATTTAAATGACTAACATTTTTTTAATTGTTTGAAGATACGCTTTTATTATAAACCAAAAAGAAAATAATATTTCAAACAAATATTAGGAAACAAATTCTTCATAATATTAAAAAATTAAAAAAAAAATTTTTAAATAAATTTTTTATCACATCGAGCCGAATTTCAGATTTTATCGTAAGCGACAAAAATTAGATTTTCAGAGAAAGGTTTCTTTATAATATTCAAATGTGTTTTACATACATAAATTGTTGCTTACGATAAAATTTTACAGCCTGTATCTTAAAAGTTATCAACAATTTTGGCATTTTGGCAATTCTTAACTATGGTTAGGCCCATAAAATTTTAATTTCAATAAAAAAGTCTATTTTTGATAACATGTCGCTTACGATAAAAATGAAAATAAGGCGCGACATTTGTCTTAAAACTTTCAAGCCAAAACAAAAATTGTATGAATAAAACTTGTTTTCCCAAAAAATCGCATTTTATCGACAACTCCAGATTTTGGGGTTGTAATTGAATTTCCAAAATAACAAAATGTTTTAGTCGAATAGATACTAAAACTTTTTAAAAATAAATGAAATAAAAATAATTTTTTACTGTCTCACAGCGTTAGCGCTTTAAAGACGTTTTATTGCAAAATATGGGTATTAACGTACTTTCAAGTTTGAATTATTCTCTTACTTTATACAATGAACTTAATTTAAAATTTTTTTAGCAAAACTATTCAAATTATTTCGTTATCACAAACCTGATTTTCTAGTCATACTTAATAATGTAGGGTGCACCCTAATGTGCCCTAACAAAAACAAAAAAAAAAAAAAAAGAAAACAACAAAGTTAAGTGGGCATGTAATAAAACAACATTATTTAAAAAGTAATTTTCTAAATAAATAGAAAACCATAAATAAAAATTTAATGTGGTTTTTTTTTTGGGCAGCTTAAATATATTTTAAGGTGATAATTGCTTTTTAATGTGACACAACTAAATTAACAAAAATAAAGTACAACAAAAAAAAACAAAACAAAAAGAATCTCCTCAATTGGAACATTTTATTTCGGGTAATTTTAAATGAATGTTACAATATGATTTGAAAAAAAAAATTTTTTTGACTGTCATTTTATACGCAAATAAGTTGTTTGTGTAAAACCATTATGGAGCTTTTAATGACACCTACGGCGGCAATTTCTCTTCTTCTATTTTAGGGTTCTTTTTTTTGGAGATGACAATAATATTTTGTCGAACAGAAAAGTCAGCAAAAAAGAAAAACCGGATGTGCGTCTATGCGCATGTGCAGTCATGAAAAATAGTGTGACAAACCAATTATTTTCAAATTTTTATAATCAAAATACTTTTGCGTAGGAAATAAAAGTCATCTATTTGTTTTCTAATATAAAAATCACGAGTTTGAAACATAACTTAATTTTTTTTTCTCTTGCATAGATGGGAGTTACACCATCGCCAGCATTTAAGATTATAAAACAAATTCTGTTTTTTTAAGGAACAGTTAAACATAATTAAGTTCAAGTTCCAAAACATTGGAACAAAATAAATTAAAACTATAACAATTGAAATTTGTTAAATCATCAAGATATTGCTTGCAACATATGTCGTTAGTGCTGACTGAGGCAAATAGAAGTATTTAAATGTACCAGCAAAGTTACTTCTGGGATCTGAGTTAAGAGTGTTTCAAATAAAAACGAAAAATTTCGTAGAACAATTTTTTTAATTCGTTTGCACAGAAACAGTTTATGTCTAAGAAAATCTTTTGTAAATAACAAGCACTAATGCAGAATGAAAAAAGGATAATAGATCCATGTATCTTTTAGCTAAGTGTAGAAAATAAATACAAAATGATATCAATGGTTGTGAAAAGGATACACAGAGAAAACAAAATTAATAAGAAATCTCTGGTTTTTTTCCATAAGGAAATCTTATTAATTTCATAGAGAAAACCTTTTTGAAAAAATCATGAAGAAATCTTACAGTTTTTATTAGGACATCTTATTGATTTTTTCAGTAAGGGTTTCTTCTTGTTTTTATTAGGCGACCTCATAAAAAATAAATAAAAATCCGTCTTTATTCTCTGTACTTATGTATTTTCATTTAAATTCTATACCATATACATATGTATGTATGTATGCAGTATATTGTAGATGTTATTTATTTATACATACATACATACACATTATGTTATATTCTTAACTAACTTACTTACCAATTATTGACCCAGCAAACTTCTACCTGATAGACAAGCACTCTAACCAAGCAGCCTGAATAACCATTGAAATTATTGTGCAAACATTCTTACACAAAAATGAAAAAGATCATGAAAAATTGTCTCTATGTCTATTTATAGAAACGAAATAACAAGACACGTCATAAAATCAAGAAGATTTCCTTATTAAAAAAATCAATAAGATGCTTTACACATAATCATATAGGAACCTACTAAAATCAAGAAGAAAACCTTATTGAAAAAATCAATAAGGCAACCTAATAGAATCAATAAGAAATCCCTATAGTTTACAATTTATAAGAAAACATAATAGAATCAAGAAGTTTTTCTCTATGGATTGTTTTTTTTTTGGTGCCAAATTGAGTAAAGAAAGTTGTGAATAATAAGATTTCTTTTTGATTTTATTTGGTTTTCTTCTTGATAAAATTGATAAGATTTACCACATAAAAACAATAAGGAATCTCTATGAAAAAATCTTCGCTTCTTTCTACTGGGATACCCCTTAGCCTAAAAACGTTTCATAGAGAAAATCTTCTTGATTCTATGAGGCAGTTTTTTCTCTGTGTATAAAAAATTTACGTATATGAAGGTAAAATTAAGATGTGGAGCGTGATCGACTTGAACACGTTCTAACAAACAAATTGTTCAAATTAAAAGACAAATTATTTCAATTCCGGAGATTTTTAATTCCCTAATAGTTTGTTGGAAGTTATGATCTTATATATGTGATCTTATATATGTGGTCTTATATGATATTATGATCTTATATATGTATATGTTCGATTAATCGAATATGTTTACGCTCTTAATCAATTAATCATTCGAATTAATACAAATATTAAATTTATCTTTGAATTTCATTTTATTATTCGAATAAAATTTTTATATTGTTTTTTATTCGATTAAGCGAATTAAAAATATATTCGTTTCATTAAATAACTTCTCAGCTTTAATTGATTATTAACTTTTATAAGTACCAATATTAAGCTTCTGTTGGTATTTTATTTTATTATTCGAATACAAGTTTTTAATCATATTCTATTGTATTAAACGAATAAGAAAAAAGAGAACAAAAAATTTTCAATTAGACAAGTGTTACATTCTTACTAATGTTACGCTGGTATGTTACCAGAAATGTGTATTTTCTAGAATTCAGAATTTAATCGATTAACAATTTTTATAAATTTCGAATAAATTTTTTTTTCAGTTTTAAGCACTAAATAATTTTTATTTATAATAAAATTATAGTTCTATTTGTATTATATGTTATATATTTATTTATATATATCTTATTATTCGAATAAAAAATTTTTGTCGCGATTCAATCGAATAACTGTAGAAAAATATAAATTATTTAGCCAATGAAGTATCACATGCTTAAAACTTGTATGCTGTTATATTACCAGAGTTCTCAAGTTGCTAAAGTTCAAAATTTAATCAGCTTTAAAAAAAATATATTTTCGTTAAATCGAAATCCATTAAGTTTTAGTTGACTAATAACTATTTTTTATACCAATAGTAAATTTCGGTTAGTATTGTATTTAATAATTCGAATAACATTTTTAATCGTTTTTTTTCGAATAATCGAATAAAAATACATTCGTGTAATCGAATATCTTTGCATTTGTAGTCGATTTCAAGTTTTATGTATAACAATATTAAATTTTTATTTAAATAATATTTAATTATTCGAACAAAATTTTTTAAACGTGTTTGATGTGATCAAACGACTAAAAATATATTTTTTTCAATCCAACAGGTATTATATTTTACTTAATTTTTTATTATCAGACTTGTCCATTTCTAGAGTTCTAACTTTAATCAGATTTTAGTAAATACTCGTATAATCATTTAACTAATTAATTTTTCTGTTTTCTTAGATTAATAATTCTTGTTTGTAAAAATGTTAAATATTCATTTGCATTTTATTTTATGACTCTAATAAACTATTATAACGTTTTTATTCGATTACCAGTGTAAAACTTTTATTTGTTATCAGGGTTTTGAATTTGCTAGAGTCGAAAGCTGTTTGAACACACAAAAAAAAAATACCAATGTAAAATCACAATGCAAAAATTTTGATTTAAATTTACAAGAAATAATATGTTGTTTAAGTGTGTTTATTTGCTTTGTTCATAGCTGCAATACATTCTTGTGGTTAGTTGTGTGAGTTGTTTTTGCATTGTTGTTGTTTATTTTGATGTTTGTAACCATCCGACTGCTGCTGGCTGGTAGGCAGTATACTACTGTTGTAGTCAAAGGATCGCAGGTTCGATCAAAGTGTTTTGTATTCTTTTAAACTAAAACTTTTGAAATAAATTCTATGTTAAATTATCAATTAAATAATGTTGAATTAAACTTTTATTCACAATGGTAGTTATATATTTAGTGTGTATCTAAAGAATATTTAAAGCTGTTGTGGCTGGAGGGATAAGTGCATTGACTACCACGCGATGAGTTCCGGCTTCAAATCTTGGCTGGGGAAGCCAATAAATTATATACAAGCAAACATTTTTCTGATGCCTATGCCAAACCAACGTAAGTTAAATAATTAATAAAATACAATTACTACACTAAATTAAACTCATGTTGTTCCAATTCGAAATAAATTTGATTCAACATGATTCTTCATTTTGATTTTAGCAATAGGTAAATGCTAAATCAACTTGAAATAAAGTTATTTTAAAACGAAAAATTTTCTTTGAATATTACTATAAATCATGTTAGATTAACATGAAACATATATGAAGCAAAATCGTTGCCGAAGAAGATTAAATTAACCTTGTTGAACTGCTTTTTAGTTTTAATCAATTGCTGATTTTTCTTTACAACAATATCAAATTTCGGTTATTTATTATTCGAATAAAATCTTTTAATTATTTTTTATTCAGTTAATCGAATGAAACTAGAAGTTATTCAGTATTTGACTTCAAATTGTTTTGTATTATCAGGCTTGTTAATGTAGTGGAGTTCAAAATTTAAAATTTTTTCAAAATATGTTGTTTTAAAAAATATGTTGTACATGCATCTATATTTTTCAAAAATTTCTTAGAACTTTCTAAAAAGCATTTCAAATATAACAAATTGATATCATAAAATCGAAAGGAGAAATATATAACATACGTTGTTATTAATGAAAACCACAGATATATGCAAGAACATTTTGCAAACGAAGCTATATATTTAAGTGAAGCCCCCACGTCTACAAATATATAATGTGGACCTAAGTTCTGAATATAATTATATTGCAATAAAAAAATGTGTAGCCAAGTTTTAAAAATATTCCAATAAAACTTATAATAAGCGCTAAATTTTCATAAAATCTTGGAAGTATTCGTGAAGACAGTAATCTCTACCTTATGCCAAAATTAATTAAATTTCTCCATTTTGACTTTTTTTTTCGAAAAAACGTTTAAAGTGGTTTATCTCGAAATTATGTTTTTCGAGCTACGCTGTTATCACTTTCGACCTTATATACATATATAAGAATTTCCACAAACAAGTGCATTGCAATGAAAATATTATAAGAAATTTGATTTTTCAGGTCTCAAGTAACGAAATGCAATCAATACATTATTCGCAAAGTCACAGGACAAGGCTGTTGGAATAGAGAAACTTAATAGCGAAATATAAGGGTTAAGAAAAAAAGGATTGGGTAAGGCATAAAAACATATATGAAAAAGTCAGGGATCTGATTGCTTTTGAAATTAGATGATCCGATCTGTTTGGAATAATGGCATTCGCAATGTTAGTCCTAGTTGACACTATGCAAATCTTATTGCTAAGCTGATTAGTTTGAGGGAGAGAGAAAGACATGGGGAACAGAAACGTTTCTTTTTCCCACGTCTTTCTCTCCTAACAATAAGACTTGCATAGTGTAAAGTATTGCTAAGCTTATTGCTATTAAATAAAATTTTTAATTTGCTTGTTGATGCAAGTTTAGTTAATTCTTTAATTGATATGACATCTAATTTTTAATGCCATTTAATTGCAGTACTTCTTTCGTTTCCTTTTTGGAAATGGTGTAAACACTTGTTTATTTAATTCCCATTACATTGTAAAATGTTTTTTATTGTCACTGCTACAATAAAAACAAATTTGTTTCATTTCAAGTGTGAAATTAAAGTAAAAAAAAGGAGGTTATAATTTTAATTGCTATTTTTATTTGATGCGTTTCAAATGAATTGTTGTGTTTCAAAACTCAAAACAACAACTTGTTTTGACAAACAATGAATATTATGTATTTGAATAGAAAATTTTTCATTTGGTGAAGAAGAATTTTCTAACAAATTCAAAAGCAATTAAGTTGTAGTTATGTTTTTTTTAATTAGTTTATGCATATGATAAGTAAAGGAATGAGGATGTTAGATGAGATTTTTATCGGCATAAAAGGTTCATAGAAGTGTTAGCCCAAAGGAAGTTGTTTTAAAAACTATATTTCAAAGTAAACCACAATTTGTAATGTACATATATGGTGAGTAAATAAATAGAAAATGTTTAAAAAGCGGTTGCATACCTTGATGTAGGCTAAAGTCTGGCAAAGAGAAGCCCATCAAGGTAAACCAAGAATTTGGCTGGTGTTCACTATCACAAAAAATATCAAATAGTATAATTTTATTTCAAAATCCATTATTTAACTATTAACTTATATTTAGAAGTTATATTCGAAACGCTAATCATTAAAATTTTTGGTTTTTATCTTTGGCTCATTTTGAAATGCATACGTGGAGTCCCCTAATAAAACAAAAGACTTAAGACACATACGTCTAAAAGTCGAAAAGATTTCATTTGAAACTTGTTTTAAATAAATTTGAAAATCTTAATGTAAAGATGTTATATACACAGTTTCAGGTTCAGATTCATCAAAAAAAAACATTCATCATGTCAACTCGAGCGTCATTCATTATTAAAAAATCATCAATATGGAAAATGTCTTCAAAAAAGACACTCACATTAATAAGCAGGAATAGAAAAATATTTGAAATTGTTAAGCTTAACTTTTCAAGCACAAATTAGATAATCAGCTATCGATAATATACGGTTGTAGAAAAGAAAACGGGTTATGTATGCATGTGTTGTAACGAGCCTTTGTTACTTAAACTACTCAAATATCTTTATGTTAAGCATTTTTATTGGTATAATAATTATAATAATAACTTAATTTTGAAATTCAAAACATTCTTAATAACCTCAGAAACAAATATGTATGCTTGCAGCAAAGATTTAACTGGATATCTTTAATATTTTATAGCAGGTGTCTTTTCTATTCATTGATGAATTGTTTGGGTTGCCTGCATAAAATGCGTTTTTTTCAAAACTAGATGAAGTTGAAGAAATAAAATGATAAAAACTTAGCGGTCATTGAATTAAATCATTTTCGTTACCAGTAGCAGACCGTAATTATATACAAACGGTGGATTTAATTTAATTTTCAATTCTTTTTTATTTCAAGTGTCTGGCACGTTGGTCAATTAAATGCTTATTTTGTTTGTTTGACTTAAAAATTTTCTTATGAATGTTTTAAGAAGATTATGATATTTGTTTGTAACTATAATTATTTCTTAGTTGTACTTAACGCTTGTCAAAATTAACCAAAATTTAAAAAGAAATGATTAAGTGCATCGAGATGCATTTAAGCAGCAACGAGATACATCTATTAGATGTCCTTGAAAAAATAAATTTTTAATATTTTTTTCTGAATGAAATTTTGTTACATTTGTTTTTTAATCAGAAATAATTTCTTAATCAGGCTTGAGTTCAGTAATTTCAATTCTTATGAAATTACTAAACTCAAGCCTGATTAAGAAATTATTTCTGATTAAAATTCACTATAGTTCAATTAAATCTAATAATGTCTCATTTACATTTGTTTCTTAAAAACTTTTTGGAAATTGGAGCGGAACTATGATTTTATGCTGCCACAAAATCCCAACGAGCTATCCATATTTTGGATTAAAATGTAAAAATAAAAAACCACACATTAAGCTAATATTTCGAAGAAGTTTTTATTTTTCTATAAGGCTTGGACCTTTTCCTTACGTACGAAATGCAGTGTCATTTAAATGACCGCTTCTAGATTAGTTGCAGCAATCGATCCTTTTGAGGTAGTTTTGGCCAGTCTTTCGCAAATTTTGGAAGGTATCTCGGCGATAACTTGACGAATGTTGATTTCTAAATGCTTCAAAGTTAGACGATAATCGCCTCAGTTACGGTCTTGGACATAGCTGCACAAAAAACTTCTAACTGGCATTAAATCGCACAATATTTGTGGTCAATTGACGTCACCAAAAAATTTAAATCATGCGTTCTGTAAATTTGTCATACAATAAAGCCAAAATCAGTAGATCTTGTGAGGCTCAAAGCATCGCCTTTTTGAAATCACATATAATCCAGTTGTATAAGGTAGACTAGGGTCAAACTCGTTCACTAGTTCATTTTGGACACAAACTGATGGTCAAACCCGTTTAAATTACATGGGTTGGATCTAGGCCAGTGGTAAAGGTTCATCCACACTTTCACTAACAGAAGCCATATTTTCGGTTCTGCGCATAATGCGATGGTGATATCTGTAATGCTTCCCAGCAAAAAATTTAAAAAAGAGCATTTTTGATGCGAGCTTTTCCGTAATGGAGTACCAACTTAATGATTTTAACAATACGTGAGACTAAAATAGTCGATTCTTGAGAACTAGTTACTTTATTGATATGGCAGCATTTTCACGTGAGCTATCAAAACTAAAAGAATCATTTTCTCATCAATCTTTTTTGTTTACACAAAGTAATGCGATTTGTAAGCGAATAATGCAATTTTTGCAATCAGAAAAATAAGTCATTATATGGCAATTAGTTCTGATGTTAATGTCTAATTTTTTGCTGGGTTCCAGTCTCTAAAAATTTCTGTATTATCTTCGAGAAGTCTTTTCAAAATTAATGGCTGCACCTTATATGATTCAAAGCAACTGAGGGAAAGAGCATGCGGTGGATCAGCAATTCTAATAAAGTCAAGACTGAAGCATTATATTATTGACAATATTTGTGAAGAACATCTACAAGCAAGGAATATTTATGTCGAAAATTTTTGTAGAAATTTCACATTGTCTTCATTTTATTCTCCTCCCTAAAATAAACATTCGTTCTGAGGTTTGCGTCTTATTACACATAGACGTCGAGCGTTGCTCAACACAATTTTAAAAAAATGGGCTTGGACGTCATTTCGAGGCCTTCTGTATCCCACTAAGAAGTTGTGTAACTCACTCATAAGTGAAGATGATCAATCGTATTAATTGACTGGGATACAAAAAATATCTTAGTAGTCACATTGCACGGAAAACATTAAGCTAAGTACATGCGATGATATTGAATCTAACATTGTAAACATTAACAGAAATATTAAACAGACTGCTGAAGCTTCTACTACCTTCTATCAGACTGGGTTTAACAGTATTTATTCTGAGGATATTGAACCCCGCGTATGAAAAAAGAAAAGTTAGAAGGGAATGGCAACAGCACAAATCACCCAAACATAAAATAATACTTAAAAAGTGCACTAAACTGCTAGAATAGTCATCTGGAATCTGAAAAACTGCATCTTCTAAAAACTATCTGAAAGGTCTTGATGTCATACCAGCATCTAATTACTCCTTGCAAAACGCTATTAGAGTTGAGTTGAATTGAGTTTAAAATACCTCTGCGCACTTCGACCGGAGATTGGGCAAAAAGCGATACTTAAAAAGGTAACATATTTGCTGAGCATTTTAAATCCGTGTTTATTGCAAACACATGTTGCTGAACTCAATCCAAAGAACGCTGCAGCTGAAGGCTGTAAGTATTGTTTTGCCCTCTTTATAGATGTTTGTCACGTATATGATAAAGTGTGGTATGAAGGCCTAGTCTTAAAATTAAGGACATATCTGCCAATAAACAGAACAGAGCCCGAAAGCTCACTCTTGTGGAAGAAGACTTCATGATGAATGCCCGAATCTATCTCATCCGGTGTGCCCTCAGTATAGATCGTAAACTTTTGGATATAAGTTGCTTTTGAAACCTATATGGTGCTACGATATTGATGGGACACTAATTCAGCTTCAAATGTAGAGAAAATCAAACGAAGGCAAAACAATATTTTAAAGTTACTAACATGGGCTCCATGGTACTTCAAAAATTAAAATTTACATCGTGATTTAAATATGCCTCTAGTGACTCAAGAAATTGCAAAATACGCAGGCAAATATTTAACAAAACTCGGGTACCATTCTTAGCTACTTTCTGGTAACATCTTGAACTTTACTGGACACAACCGCTTAAAAAACAAGGACACAAGGGCTCTAATCGTTTAGACTACAGATGGAACTTCTTGAAAATATTTTTGTGCTTAATACGACATTTACATATGTATTATTATTATTATTTTTTTTTTAAACAAACAACCTGCAAAGCGATTAGCTTGTCTTCAGAAAGCACCCAGGGTTAATGGCGGGAATCGAACCTACGACCTCTGGACTGAGAGGCTAGCACCGCTACCACTCAGCCACAGGGGCACCCCATACTATATATACTATCACTAAGGACCAATTTTTGACTTAGTAATCAAACTATAATTAATATTAAGTTTTATTTAAGTACAAAATTGCGTTTTTTAGTACACATTTAATTAATATTTAAATGCCCAAGCTTCTAGATTTAAATATTATTTAAGTTTTATGAGCGTAACATACATTTTTATGCGTATGCGTGCTTATTGAAATCATATACATGAATATCATGTGGTAGTATTAAAAAGACTTTCGTTTTCATAAATATAAAACATATGTATACAATACATAGTTTTATATCATTTAATACATAAATAGAAAAATGCATTCTGATGCTACTTTGATTTCAAAAAATGTTTTTAAGTTTTCTGTATTTTGATAACATAACTTTCTTATTTATTTCAAACAGTTGTTTTTTTTTTTTGAAAAGCATTCCATAACTTTGGGAAATTTTGCAGTGCTGTCGTACTTTCAACGTTATTATTAATAATTTTAATTAAAATCGTATTTAAATACAACTTAAATTAAAATAAAAATTAACTAATTACGTACTTAAATATGTATTAAGTTTCATTGCCAAGTCAAAAACTGGACATTATTGTTAGTTAATTTTTGAATATGCATCCAATAAATAAATATTAAAAAAAAATTGTATGAGAAACATATTTTTAACAATTTATTACAATACGCATATTAAAGTAAACATGTGATTATGATATTAATAAAAGTATATTTTTAAAAGTATCTACATTTTACAAAGTACCTTTTAAAAGGCACGCACCTATTTGAATGAATGAATTAAGTCTAGCGGGAAGCACAGGACACTGCGACCAAAGTAGATAAATTTTATCCCCTGCCAGGTGATAGAGCACCTCATCTAGACCTACTCCCTTGATGAATCTCAGGATTGCCAGTGGGTCCAGAGTTGGCAGTTCCCAATCCTCCAATAGGTGCTTGTCCAATTGGCTATATCTTCTGTGGCATAACGCACCTATTTAAATGCACCACAATTTTCTCATAAATTATTTTTGTAGAAGTCATTTTAAATTTTTTTTTTCACAAAAAGTACTTTTGTAAATAAAAAATATTATTCAATTACGATATGAAATAATAAAAGTTGTGATGTGTTTAGTATAATCGCTTTGTCAATAAATTTTTAATATGTTTTTCATATTTTCTTTATTAATTTTTGATCAATTTCTATTCACATCTCTTTTATATTGTTTAGTCAATAGTTTGCGATTGGCTAAAGAATAATTCTCAAAACGTATAGGAACTAAACATACGTTTTCAAAACCATAATTTTGAAAACTATCGTTTTCAATCACATACCTCATTATTTTTTGTTCAAATTTGTTGTGAAAAATTAATTTGTTTAAACAGACACACGAAGTTAGCTATTATTTCAAATTGATTTATCAGGTGAAATGGAATAATTGTTTTCACTATCGAATTAGGACGCATGTCTTGTGCAACTAATTTTGCAATTAAAAGAATATAAAAGTCATTTTTATTAACTAGAAAATTAATTTGCACTTAAAATTAAAGGTGAGAGAGAGCTCAAGGAAACAACATTAAGAAAACTGAAGTGCCAACACCTTCTGCTCCCTACAACTCAGTATACATATGATCGTAAGTATGTATGTATGTGTAAGTGTTTGTATGTATTGTTTTGTATCATTCATAATGAATGATATGATTTATGCAGTCTTCAGTATTTGGCGCCAATGTCGGTTTCTTTTAAGTCTCTTCGAGGATGCATCTTTTGATTTTATTTTATTATTTTTTTATTTTAAATAAGACAAAAAGAAATTTGGTGTTTGGTTTTTTCTGTAGTATGTTTTCATAATGATTTGATGAGGACTACAAAAAGAATGATAAGATTGAGCCGACTTTAAAATAAAATTTTAACAAAACGAAAAAAAAACAACAAAGAAGAAGAAATCTAAGAATGAATAAAAAAAACACTCTACTCAATGTTTGTGTTAAATTTATTGATAATTATAAAATCTCAAATGAAAGAAACTCCTATAAAAAAAGTATATTCGTGGTTTGCCTCCTAAAAACTTCCAAGGAAAAGTTGAAAGTTAACACCTACAATCGCCAAGAGTTTTTGATGGAAACGTGATTTTGAAACTTATTTCTCAATAAAAACTAAAATTGAGTAAAATGAAAAGAAAGCGCCAAATATGATTTATAGTTTAAGTCCAAGGATATGCTTTAATGTAATATTTACAAATGATTTTCAACACTTTCAACAATGTTACATTTTGCTGAAGCGAAAAACAGCGAGCGGAACAAATTTATGTATTTGCAAAAATAATTTGCCAACATTTCGCTGAAAGCAGGTCATTTCCATAAACTAAAATTGACATGTTTATTTTCCACTAAATGTCATTTCCATACACTTTAAAAGCCTTTTGCATTTTTATTATTATTATTTTTCTTTCGCCTTTGATTAGCATGAAGTGTTAATGGTATTTAGGGCACTCTCACCCTTTTTGAAGTGGCATGGCTGCACTTCCCGTACAAACAGGCCAACAAGTAGTTGAGCCACCGTTTCCTCTTTGATTGCTACCTGCTGTTTTCTATGGCTCAGAACCATGTTAATCCCCCATTGAGTTTTACTTTTTTTTTTATTATTATTATTTCGATGTCGGTTAATGGCCAAGTTTGCTTTAATTTAATTTTGAAAATGTTTTTAAGGTTTTTTGCTTTTGTCTTACTGTTTGATTTCACAGATAAAATAAAACTACTCGTATGCATGCAAATCTTTGCAGAGGTTTGAGTTTTAATCCCGTCTTAAAACTAGGTCACCTTTTGAAAGTTAGCTGCAGGGATTAAAACTCATTTATTTTGAATTTGTTCTATTAGAAGGATGTTTGTTGATGGATCTAGATCTAAGATATTATAATGAGTTTCTAATATTAATGATGTGCGAGTAGTAGAAGCGCCAGTTAGAAGTAGTTGCTTGCATTAAGCATTTGAAGAAATGATATGCATAGGCATACATTTTGCAGCACGTTTGGTAATTCAGATACGAGTAGATAGACAGAACATCTTGATTTCCAAATTTAAATTACCTTTAAAAAATAATAAATAAAGTATGGAAACAAAATTTTATAAATGTATTAATTCTGGGGCTTCTGTTACAAATTACTATTTCCAGATGCTGATTTTTTGGAAAGCTACTGCAGCATTAAATTAGTTTTTTCTTTTCCTTCTAGCATTTGCCAAGAGACCACACGTAGCAAAGCAGCTCAACTGTTAAAAGAATCTTTAACAATAATACAATATAATTCTGCCACACAATACTTTGGCTTATAAATATTGGACAAACCCAGCTCCGGTATGTATTCTTGCTGCACTTGAAATTACAGATCAAATTAATTTTTTAAACTTTTCGCTATCAACAATAAGAAATTACTGCTGTCAACCTGGTTTTCGAAAGTCTAGCTTTATTTTAGGTCATAGGAATCTATTCCGACTATTTTTACGATGATATACTTACGGTTGTATTTACGTTTGTGTTCGCATGTCCAAGGTTAACCGTATTCCATATATTTTTACGCAACGCAAAGAATGGTATTGTGTTTGTGAGTCTACGTATGAATGTATGTATGTATGTATATAGGTATATATTATTGTGTATGTATTCCTTTGTGGCACTATATAAACCGAACGCCTGGACCGATTTTGATGGTTCTTACAGCAATCCATTTGTCTTAATCCCGGGAGTGTCACTAAGGATATGACAATTGTAAAAATTCAATATGGCGGCCAATCATCTTTAAGTTTCTCTTATATAAATACTTGTTAAAGGAGTTTTCTGTTTTACCTAAAAAATAGATGTTTAAAGCAAATTTCTGGCAAAAAAGTAAAAAAATGTTTTTTTAAAGATCCATTTTACAGGAGTAACTTTTTGCAAAAGGCGCATTTTTAAAAAAGAACCAGATAATAAGTACCTTAAAAAATTACTATTATTTAAGATTACGTACCTTAGCATTAAATTTAAAGTGCGACATTGACTCACGAATTGTTCCGTAAGGACACTACATAACAAATAAAGTATGCAAACAAAATTTTTTAAATGTACTCGTATTAATTCCTGTGCTTCTGTTCCAAATTAGTATTTCCAGATGCTGATGTTTTGGAAATCTACTCTAACATGAAAAATTTTTTTTTATTTTCCTTTGTAGCATTTGCCAAGAGATCTTACATAGCAAAGCAGCTCAACTGATAAAAGAATCTTAAACAATAATAAAATATAATTCTGCCAACAATACGTTGGCTTATAAATGTTGGATATGCCCAGCTCCGGTATATATGTATTTTTGCTGTACTTGAAATTACAGTTCAAACTAATTTTTTAACTTCCCGCTAACAACAATAAGAATTTACTGATGTCAACCTGGTTGTCGGAAGTCTAGCTTTTTTTAGGTCATGGGAATTCATTCCGACTATTTTTACGAAAATGTTCATATGTGTGCTTGTATTCATGTATCCAAGGTCAGTCGTATTCCATATATCTTTAAAGAACTTTTTTATTTTATCTAAAAGCAGAGGCTTAAAATAAATGTCTCCCTAAATAAGTCAAGGAAGTACATTTTTAAAAAAAATGTTGCCTTTTTAATAAAGTATCATAAAATAAGTACCTAAAAAAAGTACTCAACAGACGTATATAGTCCACTTAAGTTTTTAAATACGAAATGGACGAATTAAATTCAATTTAATTTTTGATAAAAATTTTAAAAATGGACGATGGACTGACTATACATTAAATTTTTTTCATAAAAAATTTTTTGCATGAAAAATGGATGATGTATACTTTATTAAATTCTTAGCACGAAAAGAAGACGACGTATATAGTCCATTTAAGTTTTTACATACGAAATGGACGAATTATAGTCAATTTAATTTTTTATAAAAATTTTCAAAATGGACGATGTATAGTCCATTAAATTTTGTATATATAGCCAGTCCATTTAATTTTTGCATGAAAAATAGACGATGTATAGTCCATATAATTTGTTGCATACGAATCGGACGATTTAAAGTCGACTAAATTTTTTCATAAAAAATTTAAAAAAGACAATGTATAGTCCATTAAATTTTTTTCATAAAAAAAATTTTTTGCATGAAAAATGAATGATGTATAGTTTATTAAATTCTTTGCACGAAAAGAAGACGACGTATATAGTCCACTTAAGTTTTTACATACGAAATGGACGAATTATAGTCAATTTAATTTTTTATAAAAATTTTAAAAATGGACGATGTATAGTCCATTAAATTTTGTATATATAGGCAGTCCATTTAATTTTTTGCATGAAAAATAGACGATGTATAGTCTATAAAATTTTTTGCATATGAATCGGACGATTTATAGTCTATTAAATTTTTTCATAAAAATTGAAAACAAGACGATGTATAGTCCATAAAATTTTTTTCATAAAAAAATTTTTTGCATGAAAAATGGATGATGTATACTTTATTAAATTCTTTGCACGAAAAGAAGACGACGTATATAGTCCACTTAAGTTTTTACATACGAAATGGACGAATTATAGTCAATTTAATTTTTTATAAAAATTTTAAAAATGGACGATGTATAGTCCATTAAATTTTGTATATATAGCCAGTCCATTTAATTTTTTGCTTGAACAATAGACGATGTATAGTCTATATAATTTGTTGCATACGAATCGGACGATTTATAGTCGATTAAATTTTTTCATAAAAAATTGAAAAAAAGACGATGTATAGTCCATTAAATTTTTTTCATAAACAAATTTTTTCCATGAAAAATGGATGATGTATAGTTAATTAAATTCTTTGCACGAAAAGAAGACGACGTATATAGTCCACTTAAGTTTTTACATACGAAATGGACGAATTATAGGCAATTTAATTTTTTATAAAAATTTAAAAAATGGGCGATGTATAGTCCATTAAATTTTGTATATATAGCCAGTCCATTTAATTTTTTGCATGAAAAATAGACGAAGTATAGTCCATATAATTTGTTGCATACGAATCGGACGATTTAAAGTCGACTAAATTTTTTCATAAAAAATTTAAACAAGTAAGAGTGCTATATTCGGTTGTGCCGAATCTTATATACCCTTTACCAACGTACGTACATATATATAGTATACAGACACGTACATACATATTTGTTTTGTGAAAAAATTTATAATTTTTTGAAAGTTTCCATCTTTGGAGCTATAATTTTCATTTTTCAAATTTCATACACCAAACTTTTCTTTCAGAAGCATAAAATATATTCAATTTATAAAGAAAAAGAAAAAAATTTTTAGACCTATTTAATTTTACATAACACAAAAAGTGTAAGTTTTCCAACCCTGGAGTCATAATTTTGGATTTTTCTGATTATTGATACCAATCTAGTTCTTTAAAAAATACATAAAATATGTTAAGTAAAACAAGCAAGAACGAAATAAGCAAAAACTTAGTTTCATTTAATTCCTTTAATATTAAAAAAATCAGTTAAGTGCGACTTTGAATCGCGCACGAAAGGAAGGTTTTTTGCTTTTTTGAAGTTTTTTTCAGTTAAAACGATTTTTTCAGTTTTGTCGCTTTTTTCTCGTTTTGGCGATTTTGTGTGTTTTTGGAGGTTTTTTTCATTTTGGCGATTTTTTTCTGTTGTTGGGCGTTTCTTCATTTTGGAGATTTTTCTCATTTCGACCATTTTTCCTGTTTTTTGGGTTTTTTTCGCGATTTTTTTTTGGCGATTTTTTTGTTTTTTTTTCGTTTTGGTGATTTTTTTCATTTTGGGGATTTTTTTTTTTCATTTTGGCAATTTTTTTTTTTTTTTTTTCGTTTTGGTGATTTTTTTCATTTTGGCGATTTTTTTTTTCATTTTGGCGATTTTTTTTCATTTTGGCGATTTTTTTCTGTTTTTTGGGGTTTTTTCGTTTCGGTGATTTTTTTTATTTTGGCGATTTTTTTATCATTTTGGCGATTTTTTTCTGTTTTTAGGTTTTTTTTTCGTTTTGGTGATTTTTTTTCATTTTGGCGATTTTTTTTTCATTTTGGCGATTTTCTTTCATTTTGGCGATTTTTGTTTTCATTTTAGCAATTTTTCCGTTTTTTTGCGATTTATTTTAGTCTTAGAAATTTTTTTTTAATTTGGTGCTTTTTTCGTTTTAGCGATTTTTTTCTGTTATTTAGGTTTTTTCTTTTTTTGGCGATTTTTTTCATTTTGGCGATTTTTGTTTTCATTTTAGCAATTTTTTCGTTTTTTTTGCGATTTATTTTAGTCTTGGAATTTTTTTTAATTTGGTGCTTTTTTTCGTTTTGGCGATTTTTTCTTGTTTTTGGCGATTTTTTTCGGTTTGGCGATTTTATAATTTTTTATTTTTTCAGTTTTACCGTTTTTGAAAATTTCAAGAGTTTTGTTCTTACGGTTTCCAAGATACAGCAAATTGTCAAAATTACATAGTCAAAATTGCATTAACTGATGGAACACCCTTTAATTTAAATTTTTTTAAATTTTTGTGTTAATTTTTGTAGTCTGTATAAAAATACACTAACCTTACAAATTTCAAGTGTATATACATACAATTGTATATATACTACATGGGATTTTAAAATTTTTCGTTGCTCGTTTTGGAACACCCTTTAATTTCCAATTATCATATATTTGTTGTTGTAGCGGCCAAAGGTCTACATATTGTGTCCAAATTTCAGGTCTGTAGCTCTTACGGTTCTCGAGAAAATACAAATATAGTTTTAGACATAGTTAATTTTACATAACACACAAAGTTAAAGTTTTCCAACCCTGGAAACGTCTTTTTAATTTTTTTTATATTTTTTTTAATTTAAAATACCAATTTTAGTCGTACTGAAGTGTAAAATATGTACATTTATTAAAAAAAATAAAAATTTGTTTTCGGGAGTTACTTTTATATGGCAAAATGAAGTTTAAGTTTTCCAGCTCTGCAATCGTCTGCCCGATTTTGCTGAATTTCAATACCAATCTATTTTGGAAAATTTCTGACACACCAGTCCAAGAACGAAGTCTCTAGCTCTTCTGGGAGCTTCGGAAAACCGATTTCACGTACAGACAGACGGACAGACGGACAGACGGACAGACGGATAGACGGACAGACGGACAGACAGACAGACGGACAGACGGACATCGCTTATTCGTCTTCCCTATGCATAAGGATCCAGAATATATATATTATATGGGTCGCTTATTGATATTATAGAAATTACAAACGGAATGACAAACCTATATATACCCTTTTACCATTTTTGTTGGTAAAGGGTATAAAAAGACAATGTATAGTCCATTAAATTTTTTTCATAAAAAAAATTTTTTGCATGAAAAATGAATGATGTATAGTTTATTAAATTCTTTGCACGAAAAGAAGACGACGTATATAGTCCACTTAAGTTTTTACATACGAAATGGACGAATTATAGTCAATTTAATTTTTTATAAAAATTTTAAAAATGGACGATGTATAGTCCATTAAATTTTGTATATATAGCCAGTCCATTTAATTTTTTGCTTGAACAATAGACGATGTATAGTCCATATAATTTGTTGCATACGAATCGGACGATTTAAAGTCGACTAAATTTTTTCATAAAAAATTGAAAAAAGACGATGTATAGTCCATTAAATTTTTTCCATAAAAAAATTTTTTGCATGAAAAATGAATGATGTATAGTTTATTAAATTCTTTGCACGAAAAGACGACGACGTATATAGTCCACTTAAGTTTTTACATACGAAATGGACGAATTATAGTCAATTTAATTTTTTATAAAAATTTTAAAAATGGACGATGTATAGTCCATTAAATTTTGTATATATAGGCAGTCCATTTAATTTTTTGCATGAAAAATAGACGATGTATAGTCTATAAAATTTTTTGCATATGAATCGGACGATTTATAGTCTATTAAATTTTTTCATAAAAAATTGAAAACAAGACGATGTATAGTCCATAAAATTTTTTTCATAAAAAAATTTTTTGCATGAAAAATGGATGATGTATACTTTATTAAATTCTTTGCACGAAAAGAAGACGACGTATATAGTCCACTTAAGTTTTTACATACGAAATGGACGAATTATAGTCAATTTAATTTTTTATAAAAATTTTAAAAATGGACGATGTATAGTCCATTAAATTTTGTATATATAGCCAGTCCATTTAATTTTTTGTATGAAAAATAGACGATGTATAGTCTATATAAGTTTTTGCATACGAATCGGACGATTTATAGTCGATTAAATTTTTTCATAAAAAATTGAAAAAAAGACGATGTATAGTCCATTAAATTTTTTTCATAAACAAATTTTTTCCATGAAAAATGGATGATGTATAGTTAATTAAATTCTTTGCACGAAAAGAAGACGACGTATATAGTCCACTTAAGTTTTAACATACGAAATGGACGAATTATAGGCAATTTAATTTTTTATAAAAATTTAAAAAATGGGCGATGTATAGTCCATTAAATTTTGTATATATAGCCAGTCCATTTAATTTTTTGCATGAAAAATAGACAATGTATAGTCCATATAATTTTTTGCATACGAATCGGACGATTTAAAGTCGACTAAATTTTTTCATAAAAAATTTAAAAAAGACGATGTATAGTCCATTAAATTTTTTTCATAAACATTTTTTTTGCATGAAAAATGGATGATGATTAAATTTTTTTCATAAAAAATTTTTTTGCATGAAAAATGGATAATGTTTAGTTTATTAAATTCTTTGCACGAAAAGAAGATGACGTATATAGTCCACTTAAGTTTTTACATACGAAATGGACGAATTATAGTCAATTTAATTTTTAATGAAAATTTTAAAAATGGACGATATACATTTTGTATATACAGCCAGTCCATTTAATTTTTTGCATGAAAAATAAACGATGTATAGTCTATATAATTTTTTGCATACGAATCGGACGATTTAAAGTCGACTAAATTTTTTCATAAAAAATTTAAAAAAAGACGATGTATAGTCATTAAATTTTTTTCATAAAAAAAATTTTTTGCATGAAAAATGGATGATGTATAGTTTATTAAATTCTTTGCACGAAAAGAAGATGACTTATATAGTCCACTTAAGTTTTTACATACGAAATGGACGGATTATATTCAATTTAGTTTTTTATGAAAATTTTAAAAATGGACGATGTATAGTCTATTAAATTTTGTATATATAGCCAGTCTATTTAATTTTTTGCATGAAAAATAGACGATGTATAGTCTATATAATTTTTTGCATACGAATCGGACGATTTATAGTCGATAAAATTTTTTCATAAAAAATTTAAAAAAAGACGATGTATAGTCCATTAAATTTTTTTCATAAACATTTTTTTTGCATGAAAAATGGATGATGTATAGTTTATTAAATTCTTTGCAAGAAAAGAAGACGACGTATATAGTCCACTTAAGTTTTTACATACGAAATGGATGAATTATAGGCAATTTAATTTTTTATAAAAATTTTAAAAATGGACGATGTATAGTCCATTAAATTTTGTATATATAGCCAGTCCATTTAATTTTTTGCATGAAAAATAGACGATGTATAGTCTATATAATTTGTTGCATACGAATCGGACGATTTAAAGTCAACTAAATTTTTTCATAAAAAATTTAAAAAAGACGATGTATAGTCCATTAAATTTTTTTCATAAAAAATTTTTTTGCATGAAAAATGGATAATGTATAGTTTATTAAATTCTTTGCACGAAAAGAAGGCGACGTATATAGTCCACTTAAGTTTTTACATACGAAATCGACGAATTATAGTCAATTTAATTTTTTATGAAAATTTTAAAAATGGACGATGTATAGTCCATTAAATTTTGTATATATAGCCAGTCCATTTAATTTTTTGCACGAAAAATATACAATGTATAGTCTATATAATTTGTTGCATACGAATCGGACGATTTAAAGTCAACTAAATTTTTTCATAAAAAATTTAAAAAAAGACGATGTATAGTCCATTAAATTTTTTTCATAAAAAAGTTTTTGCATGAAAAATGGATGATGTATACTTTATTGAATTACGAATTATAGCCAATTTAATTTTATATAAAAAATTTAAAAATTAACGATGTATAGTCCATTAAATTTTGTATATATAGCCAGTCCATTTAATTTTTTGCATGAAAAATGGACGATGTATAGTCTATAAAATTTTTTGCATACGAATCGGACGATTTATAGTCGACTAAATTTTTTCATAAAAAATTGAAAAAAAAATTTTTTTCATAAAAAAATTTTTTGCATGAAAAATGGATGATGTATAGTTTATTAAATTCTTTGCAAGAAATTGGTATTATTTCAGGTTATGTGCCTTAGCATTAAATTTACTTATAAATAAATTTAGTAATGTGCGACTTTGACTCGCATACGAAGGACTCCGAAGGGATACTACATATCTGCCCTTAATTATGAAAGTGGTGTAAGTCATATGCATTTTTGTTTCGAAATATTAAATAAATATTAAAACAACTTTAATAAATTTAAAAAAATATTAAATGAATTTATATTAAGCGAGACTATTACAACTATAAATTAAAGTGTAGCATAATATAAAAGTATTTGTTAAATTGTTCAAATGTAATATACTAAATATCTCGACCAAGTACATATATGAAATATATGTACGGAACCCTAGTCAAAGTACTTTTACTATATTAAGGTACCTTTTGAATAAGTAATTAAGTACTTTTTAAAAAAGCATATTTTGGAAAATGCATCTCTTCATAAGAGTTCTTAAAAAAACAGAAAAAAAATATTTTTAAGATACGTTTAAGAAAATACTTTTTTAAGTACTTAAGAAAACCCGTTCTGCAAAGATTTGAATGCATCTTTTAAAATGGCTTATTTAGTTAAAAAAATAATTATAACTTTCTTAGTTTGTAAAACGCTGCGCCAAGCGTTGACAAATTTTATATTACAAAAATAAAACTCATATAAAATTTGTTTGCGTTTTACAAAATCATACTCTTAATTAAAAAAGTACCTTTTAAAAAAATAGCTTTTATCTAAAAAAAATACCCTAAAAATTAACTTAATAAAAAAAGGTTTTTTTTTCATAAAAGACCTTTCCAAAAAAAAACATTAAAAATATCCTGTGCTAGAAAAAATAATTTTTTTAATAAAGAAACCTTTATAAGAAGTACCTTAAAAATATTGAAATAAACCTTGTTTAAAAACATTTGATAAAAATGCCTTTTTAACAAAATATTCACCTTTAACTACGAGTATGTCTTGCAACTTATCTTTTTTAGACTTCTAACCTCGTTTGGAATAATAGCTTAATTTCGGTTAAAGTTCGGTATATTTTAACTTAAATGTATTACCTACAGTTTGTAGAACGATGTTTGCTTAAAAAATTAAGGTTAACAAAATCTCCCAATTTAACTTTAAAAGAAATAAATTTCTGAAAATCGACTTGAAAGCTTAAAATTGCTCTCCTGCAAAACAGTAAAATATGACTTAAGCACTTTTTCCTTATTGCCACAGATTTATTAATAAAGTACTCGTTTCTAAATTTATTTTGGAAAGAGTATCTTTGTTAAAAGCGTAAGGTTTTATAAAAGTTCCTTTTATACTAAATACATAAAAACATACACCCAGGGAAAAACAGCTTAAAATCTATAAAAACTATATTGAATTAATAAAAAACATTAACGAAAGTCTAGTCATGTTGAAATTTCTTATTTCAATATCGAAAAATATTAATTTACAGTATTAATTTATTAATTTTATTCATTTGCTATTATGTTGAAGATCATTGAATTAATGTGACGCGTTCGTATTTTTAAGTTGCAGATTTTCCTTGAGTGTACTCTTTTATAAAATCAGATTTTCTGAAAAGTACCCTTTTGTAAGAGTGTCTTCATATAGGAGTAAAAAAGTGAATTTTGAAAAAACTGCTTTCTAAAAACCTTTTGAAAAAGAGTACCACTTCAAAAAAAGTACCTTAAAAAGTACGTTTTTTTTAAACGAACTTTTTTGCAAAAATTATCTTTTTGAAAAAGTGCTTTCTTGAAACAACTTCCGTTTTAAAAAGTTAATTAAAAAAATATGTCCTTTATAAAAATGTGTTTTTTATAAATACAGTACGAACTCGATTTGTGCAACCACTGATTATGGCAACAGGTAAATTTTTTACATTACAGTCTTTATTAGTGCTACTTGTTTCAAAAAAAAGTCTCGATAAGCGCAACTTTTTTCTCTTTTAGTAAATTTAAAAGGCTTTTCTCTCTGAATTTACTGAATTTAAAACTTAGTTTTAACAAGTACTTTCAGTGTGACAAAAGAAATTCAAGAAAGAGGCGGCAGTAAATTAAGAATCCAAGAATTTAAACCAAAATTTCAACATTCTCAAACTAGATTGTGTTTACAAAGAAGTTAACATGATTTGACTGGTCTTACGTTTCAATTCATATATAAAAGATTATTTTATAACCTTTTCAATCACATGTCTGCATTATTTTATGTTTAACTATCAAAAATTAATTATTTTGTGTGAAATTATGGTTTAGTTTATATAAAGTTGTAAGTGCTCGATTATTGCAACTTTTTGGTAAAAGAAACCACCCGGGTTTCCTTTCGGTTGCGCAAATCCAGCTCGTACTGTACTTCTATGAAAAAGAACTAGTTTTGAAGAAAAGTGACTTTTAAAAAATAAATACGTTATCTCATTAAAAAAGAGAAACATAAAGATGATTTAAAATACCTCTCGAATGATACCCATTTTGATATGGTTCGCCGACTTGCTTTTTCGTATTTACAAAATGGTGTCTGTTGGCCGCCATATTTATTAATTGATATCCTTAGTGACACTCCCAGGATTAAGACAAATCGATTAATATAAGAATCATCAAATCGGTCCACGTGTTCGGTTTTCATGGTGCTCGAAAAGAATACACATGCACATACATACATACACACACAGGCTGCGTCGCCCATAGGAGTATTTGTGCCAAAAAGTTGCCCAATACTTTTTTTTTAGTTTAGATTGCTTGTGAAAAGTTATTGAGTGCTCCTAGATCAATGAAACTGGGCAGAAATATGTCTCATAGTTCTTAGGCAATTAAACCTTGAAAATAAGAAAAAGCGGACAAAGAGGAAAAAAGTTCCCCTTGGAGGAACTAATCCCTCTGAAAAATTATATATTTATTCATAATTTTTTTTCATACTTTTGCTTGAGGAAGTTCAAAACCCGAAACTTGGACGCAGGAGACCGTAAGATGCCATTTGCATCCTCGCTTCCTTTTGTGGGCGGTTGCAAAAATTTTATTTGCAAAATAATGTAAATATTAAAAAAATTTACTACTTATGCCTGAATATCATAACAATTAAACGCTTCAGCTTTTATGGGCAAGGGGGAAGGGGAGTATCTCTACTATCAAAGCAAGACATATCATGCCATGCAAGATGGCAAAAAGAGAAAAAAGGTAAAATTGAAGAAAAAAAAAATTACAAAAAAATGGCGTTTAAAATAAGAGATTTAAAATTTTATTTTGGTATAAAATATAATTCTAAATGTAACTACCTTTACTTTTAAAAACCCTCTTCTCGTTTTTAGTTTGAAAAACAATTTTATAATTTTTTTCTTTTTAATTTTTAAATGAATTGTTTGAACATTAATATTCAGATTAATATTTTTATTTTAATACTAAAAATAGCTTTCGATCAAATCTTTGAGCAAAAAAATAAATAACCTAATACTGATGTTTATTTCTGTTTGGCCAAATCAAATTTTTTGTAAATTTATCTCTTATTATTTAGCTATTGAGGCCTATCTTGTTTAATGTCAATAAAAACTCAAATTTTATTACATATTTTTCCCGACGTTTCATGAGTTTTATGTTGACTTCTTCAGGGGATGTGTTAACAATCGAGTTGTATTGTTATTGAAACATTAAAATAAAAAATATACAACTTTACTTTGACTAAAAATTACAATATTAAAAAAGATGGCCTTGGCTGTTTTTAATTATCACCAGGGACAAGGACTTCATGCATTTAAAAAAGGTGTTTTAGGCACCTAAAATATGACATCAAAAGCTTAAGATATGCACTTAAAACAATAAAATATGCACATATTTTAAAAAAATTTTATTGTAAAGAAAATTTTTCAATTTACATACAACTAAATAAAGATATAAAAATATATATTTTTTTTTTGTTCAAAAGGTGCGTGAACAAGCCTTTTACATTATACATATTTTTACACAAGATTAAATATGATATAACGATTATTTCACTACTTTCGGCTTTAATAGCAGGCAATTTTCTCCTGAAATAATCACAATTATAATTTCCATTAAAGTTGGTAGGTTTGTGTGCTTGTACAATTCTGCAACAATTCAAGCGCACAAATTGTCCAAAAAACAGTTTTGCCATAATAATTTGTCAAAAATATTTTTTAAAATTTGCATTTTTGAGAAAATATCACACAAAATAAAGCGTTTGTACCAAAATATAAGACAAAAATATGCATTTATGACCAAATTATGCAAAAATATGCATTTTCAGCAAAATATGCAAAAATATGCTCTAACAAATCGATGCCATTTTTACACAAATTCATTGTTTCGTAAATATATTTCGTTCTTGCTATTATCAGGGCTAAGGGAAAAAAACATGCATTTGCATGAAACCCCTGTCCTGATTATCACACTATATATATAACAAGATAGGCCCCACCAGCTAAATAATAAGAGATAAATTCACAACCTAATACCTTTATTCGTTTAGCCACAAAAAAAAAATCATACAAACATGTTAAAGCCGCAAAAAACATTTAAAAATTTATTCAATTTTCTTCTTTTTCCTTAATTTAGCATTGTCTCAGAGCTACAAATCACAACGTAAAGTCTTCAAAATTTACAATACGATGTAAAATTTGGTTGTATATCGAGCTGCGTGCGCACTTAGTTCTTCAAATTTCTTTAAATTTCTTTTTGCGTTTTTGGCCAGCGTCTTGGCTCAAATACTCCTCTGTGCACTGTTGCCAGATAGATTTATCAAAAATATGCAAAAATTGGCTAAAAAATCTGAAAAATCTGAGAAATAATTTAAAAAAATCTGCAAAAAATCTGCAACAATAAAAACACCTTCATTTTGAATTGTTTTTAATTGTTTTTTTCGAATTAACATAAACTATCATGGTATACAAAAACATATGCTGATATTACAAATTGTTTGATAAAATTAAACATTAACAAAAGGACGAGGACAAATATACACACAAGTTTTCTTCATAAAACTTAAAGAAAATTGTACATTACATACAAAACTGTTCAAGAAAACTTTTCTGCAAAAGAAATTTTTGCGGCACATGAAAAAACAATACCATTTTCATAATTTTGAGTGTGACTGTTTATGATTTAGTGTGCGATATCTGTATACATATGTACTTATGTATATATCTTTGCACAAATTTGTTAAAAGAGTAAAGAAAAACACTAAATATTGATGCTACACAAGCATTTCAGTAAATCTGCACTTTGGCAGTGAAAATCTGTGCAAATCTCACTTTAAAATTTTTACAATGAAAAATCAGCAAAATGCAGAGAAATCTGCAAATCTGGCAACAGTGCCTCTGTGCGTCGCGCAGTCAGTCCTAATTTACACTAAGCAAGTCTTATTACTAAGCTGATTAGTTTTTTAGGAGAGAGGGAGAGAGAGACGAAGGGAAAAGAAAAGTTTCTGTTCCCCTCGCCACTCTCTCCAATAAACCAATCAGCTTAGCAATAGGACTTGCTTAGTGTAAATTAGGACTCAGGTAAAATAAGATTACGCTTCATAACAACTGATGAAGGTCTTTTAAAATCTACTTACTTGGCTTCATAATTTGTTTTTGAGTTTGTAATATTTAATAAATACTCGTAGATACATATATACTACATAAACTTTTTCTTGAAAAAAAGTCTAACTCTTTCAAAATTGTTCTAAACATATGTACATATCTGTGGCAACAAGGAAAAAGTGTTTAAGTCATATTTTACTGTTTTGTTTGGTGTTCAAGTCGATTTTTATTTATTTATTTTACTACACAAATTAATTGAGATTTTGACCAGTGGTACTTTCGAATATGTAGTTTACGCAAGTACCGTTAACTTAAAATCACCTTATCTTCACTTTTTTCTTTTTGCCACAGATAAGTATATTTCCTAACATAGACGTTAAAAAGAGCAGCTTAACCTTTTTGTTTGTTGAAATTTATATTAGAAACCGTTACGCATGCACTGCGAAAAGAAAACTCCTCTCTAATTGATATGAAAAATTATGATGATGAAAAGTTCTTCTCATGTTAACGGTTTTGCATGTCAGTACTCTTTTTTTTTTTGCTTTTGTAGGTGAACAGTTTATTTATATGAACTCGGTTATGTAAAATTAAGCCGAGTTTGTTAGAGCAACCCAGAAAGCACAACTCGTTTACATTTCAAATATGTAGTATTGAAAGCAGCAAAAGGAAAATGATAAAAATAACTGGGAAAAGAAAAGATTTCATTCAACATGTATGCAAATTGTGTATGCAGGCGTTTAGTGCAGCAACTTATCAAGAAAATAACTGTTGAATATGAAATTAAAAATGTCTTGTACGATTTGTTTGTACTCCGCGTATGCTGTTGTTATTCTTTCAGCTAAATGAAGCAAGAAGTTTGAAGTAAAAAGAAAAAAATATGTATTTAATTTGAGAAATTTCCTTGCCGTTGCATTTACATACTCTACATGCTTATATGCAAGTTTGTGTTGCACAATAGCAAAAAAGGTAATTGTGTGAAAGAAAGTTTGCGAATTAAGGCAACAGGCATATGGATTTTAGAAATTTTAACGGGTGAGATAAAAAGTTGCAATCGGTAGGTGCCATTTCCGATTCTAATCCTAGTTTTCAAAAGTACAGATTTCTTAGAGGTTCCATAGAGGCGTTACCAGAAATTAAGACTTTCCTATGTCCTTCACATTTTAAGGCAGGTACATGTCCTAAGTTGGATAGTCCTAGTTTACACAATGTAAGTCTTATTGCTAAGCTGATTAGTTTGTAGAAGAGAGAGAGAAAGAGAGACTCAGCTTCATGTACTATCAATACGTTTTGCTTTCCCCTTCGTAATGTTAAAAAATAGCCATTTGCTCGAATATTCAGGCTGCCACCAAAGCGCTCAGAATGCCGCATTAAGCTAAATAAGCTAAGCAGCATGAATAAGGTCACACTCTGCTGGGTTGCTAGACACGTCGGGGTATTAAGAAATGAAAAGAAAATGCAGACAAATGGCCGGAAGGGGGCTAGTACATCCATGGTCAGACCAGAACCGTTTTGTGGACTCGGATTGGACAAAATTCGGGAAGATATATCGACGGAGATCAAGAGTAATAGGGAACATCTCTGGCTCAATCTCCCAGGATTGAGGCATGCAAAGCTAATGATTTTAACGTATAACCAAAATTATTTCATAGCTCTCATGTCACTGAGTAAAAATAATCTAAGAATGCTCACAGGCAGCGTGATCGACTAAAGTGGCAAATTGCCACTTTTTCGACTGCCTTGCTACTTTTTCCCTTTTTGTCCCCTTTTTTAAAGTGAATTATATAATAATACATTAAAAATAAGAAGTTTAGTGTAATTTTCTCGTTTTTTTTTTAATTTTGCCCCTTTGTTTTTGACAAATCCGCTATTTGTGGCACTTTTTGAAAAATGTTATCGGCCACCCTGCTCACAGGCTATTGTAGACTGAGAAAACACCTCAACAGACTTGGCATTGACAGTAACAGCCTGTGCAGATTCTGTGATTACGAAAATGAAACTCCAGAGCATATTCTGAAGCATATACTGTGAAGCGTTATGTCACAGAAGATATAGCCAATTGGGCAAGTACCTATTGGAGGATTGGAAACTGCCAACTCTGGGCTCACTGGCAATCCTGAGATTCATCAGGAGAGTAGGTCTAGGTGAGGTGCTCTAGCACCTGGCAGGGGATACAATAGATCTATTTTGGTCGCAGTGTCCTGTGCTTCCCGTTTCACTTAATTCATTCATTCATTCAATGTTTAAAAAGCACACATGCATATACAAAACTATGCATACAAAATATGAGCTGAAAAATAAGACTTGAACTGTGTGGACGCCGATGAAAGTTTAAAGAAGGAAAAGTGATAAGCTTAGCAATAAGACTTGACTAGTCCTGATCGGTCAGCAGTGCCAACAACGACATAATAACTTACAACTAAATAATTTCCCCAGATTCTTTAGAGCAGGGTTCCAATCGTCGCTTTCGATAACGAGCTGATTCGAGAACATTTTTTTAGTTTGAGATTATGGCATTCGATATCGAACTATATTATTACATTGTTCGCTAGCGAATTCCATAATCTCAAACTGAAAGAACGTGATCGAATCACCAAGTTATCGAAAGCGACGATTAGACCCCAGTATTTTGTTTAACATATTATAGAGCAGAGCCCACCAAACGTGACTGAGCGCTTTTGTGCGCATGTGTATGTTCTTTCTGCTTTTTATGTGTGTTTGTTGTTCTTTTTGCAGTTCGAGTCCGAAGTAGCTGACGAAACAGCGAAACACACAACATCACACATACTTTTTACGAAGTATACGTGTGTCACCAAAACGTCGACTGCGCAAGCCCATGGTCTTGCAAATGAAATTTTGAGTGGCTATGTTATAGAGAGACTGTAAAAATCGTTCAAAAACACCGAAATTGTCACCATCCGTAGTCAAAAGTGAGCTCGAAAAAAAACACTCTTGCTCTCAATTGGTGTAATTTAAAAAGAAGTGATAATAAACATGGAATTTCTAAAAAAACTGATTGAAGTGCCTGAACATTAAAATATGTCATTTTAGAGAAGGAGTCAAGGTTTTAGAACAATATCTTGTGAAGTCTGTAGCTTAACCAGGGACGGAGCTGCAGGGAATAGCAAAACCAATTAGTTCTTTAAAAGTTCCATATATTGCAGTTCCATATATCATCAACAACAGCTAACATGAATTTGTAATGGACTTTGGACAGCCAATAATTAAATGATATCAAGCGACAACAAGTCTCTTTTTACTAGCCAGAATACTAGTATAGCGATGTGCAGCCTCGATAATTTGAATGACACAAAACTGCTTATCGCCAACGCAACTGCTTTCTATAAAGGCTGCACAGCTGGGTTATGAACTATGTAGGTTTTTGAGAAATTTCCTATCAATATCAATAGACCCCTACTTCTTGTGCCTTAGCATCGCTGAATTTTTTTTCTCCAAGGCCATTTGAAAAATAAAATCAAGCGCTTCACTGCCAAGAGAAGCGCAGCATTTTCCGAAATATGGCCTAAAATATTTTTATAGAGCGAAGCTCAAAGTCCATTATTAATTCCCATATTCCTACTCTACATTACGCGACAATAAAAAGAGATCAACGACGCACGGTGGTTCAGAATCAATTTTCATTGGCCAAAATCTGTATTTTTTCGTCAAATAGATTCTTAAAATTTTTAGCCCATCACAAAGGAAACATGTAAAAACTAAGGCAGCCAAAAGACTTGGTAAAAGTATTCGCACTAGTGGGCGTGGCATGCTGCTAAGAATAAAGAATTTATGTGAATAAAAAAAAACAATATTGATCAGCTGTTTCCTACCGTTGCAGTTACATTATATTACAGTCGGCTAATTGAGCATTGAGTGTAAATAGCAACAACAACTACACATTGCTTCTGTAGGAATAAAATGTTGGACCGACTGCAGTCAAGTTAATAACTTTTGTTATTTTGGGAATTGTTACAATTCAGTTTAGCTTTGGTTAACATAAGTTGTGCGAATTAAAGAATTTTTCTCGAAGGACCAACCGTGTATTTCAGATTGTTGGATTTATTTTTAATTTAAGGGGTACAAATTATCTCTGTTTTACAGTAAAATGTATTTATTTTCTCTTGTTTTAACAAATCTTGTTTGAGTTAGTATATCTTAAATAGATTCCGTGCATTTTTTTGTTGGTAAAACATCCATAGCTTAAGTTGTGAGTTCTGACAAATAAAAAAAAGTAATTTTCTGGCGCTTCTGGAGTATATATACACATATATTGGTTCCTTTGGCTCCTTATAAGGAGCTAGAGGCCTCTTCTAGAGACATGTATATTATTGTACCATGCCTATGATGAAGTGAAAGAAGTTTCTTTTCAGAACTACTAAACTAAATAGTTTTAGCAATAAAAGCAACCTCTTAAAAACTTTGATTCGAAATATCCAAAAGTCAAGTGCAGAAACTTCTGTTGCTCTTCACCAACAACAGAGATAAAAAAGTTTTCATACAATCGTAAGAGTAAAGCCAGCCACTACTGGCCTCATATACAACTGATATTTATGTTGCATAAACGCCCTACAAGCAGTAGCAACGAGTTAATGTTGCTTGCAGCTAGCCAAGCAACAGTAACTGAACCGAAATGTTGTTGTCAGTCTTTAAGCCATGATTAAAAATGAATAGAGCAGCAGCTTAGAGTTCTTCTTTTTTTTCTCTCTATTCGTTGTTTAAAGCGAAGGCGTTGGTGTTCACTTAAAAACTCGCAAAAAATATATAAACTAAACTATACTCATGTGACTATGCTGCAGCATAAACAACCTCTGAAAACCATCATCAATAGCAGCGTGATCTTTTGGCATCATACTGCAGGATCTCTAGGTATTGCTAGTGGAGAGTTTGTGTTGAAACCACGTTAATCCAGTTTTATATGTGATTTTTTTTCACAATATCTTATTTTTATTTTGGGAAACTTTCAATGTTGTTGCTGTTGTTGGTCACTAAATACATGCAGCTACCAGTTAAATGCATGTTAGGTGCGTGCTAGGCGTTTACAAGCATAAACAACAAAGCGAAAGCCAAATACACATACACTTATATGGACATACATACAGATACTGCATATGTGCAGATAGACAGACATGATCGCACATGCATTGCGAAGGAAACTAAACCAAATGTTGCACGAGGCAAAATACGTATTCCCGACTTTGCAATTTGTATGCAGACAAAAATGAATATGCATATGATGAGCAACTACACATCTATGTATGTATTTACATGTTGCAAGCTTAACAAAAAAGAAGACAATAACGAGAAGGTAGAAGAAGAGGATGAAGAAGACAACTGAAACAGGAAAAAGGAGCAGCAAACAACATGTTGTTTTTTGTTGCTAAATGCCGCTGGGTAGGACCTTTTTTTGTTGTTGTAATCACAACTTGAACAGGAAAACACAAAATTCACGAAACAAATGAGCTTTCGCTGTATCGCAGTTAATTCTAAGACTGCTGCTGATGATGCTTCATTCTCTTATAAGTAGCAACAACAACAAAAACAACATTGCATACACCTGATGCAATTGCTACAGTTGTTGCCCATATTCGTAGAAAACAACTTTTAGGACTTATTTTCGTTTGATAGTTTTTTTTTTCTTTTGTACCAGCAACTCGCTTAGTCCTCGTCCAGACTTGCAATTTTTGTTGCTGCAATTTTTTAAAATTATGCTTTGAAATTGCATTAGTGTCCACATTAAGAAATTCTAGTTTTACAATTATGTATTAAAAAATTCGATTGCACCTATTTGTATTTAATTTTTATTATATATTGTGTTTTTCATATAACTGAAGAAAGAAAATAAAATAAAACATCAAATACATTTCAAAACAAAACAGAATTGCCGAGCACATGAAACTGTTTACACTTCCCGAATCGTCTCACCTATAAACTCAAGAATTGCTGAAACAAAAATTGTAAGTCTGGACAGGGACTTACATGCGGCTACTGTATTAATTTCATTGTTTCCTTTTCGCTTTGTGGCCTTTCTCACTGTTGCAGTTTTAATTTCTTGTTCATAATTCGCAAAATATTGTTGTTTTCATATTTATTTAATATTATTGTTGTAGTTGTTTGTCTTCTTGCTGCAACAATACACATACATATACTTATGTACATATAAGTGGCAATTCATGTGCATATACATATATATATATATGCCTGCAATACATACTTATGTACATATGGATGTATATAAGTCAGCCTAAGTATTTGTATGGTATAATTATTGCATCCATGTCTTAACATTTTGCTACTTCATAAATTAGCATGCTATGCGCTCATTTGTTGTTGTCTTTGGCATTATTTGGTGCCGATGTTGCTGCCGCTTTTGTTGTTACTGTTGCTGCTGTCGCCTGTCGCCGTTTTACATTAGTTAGTCTAGTGAATTGTGTTGCTGCTACACATTTTAAATTCATTTATCATTTTAGAATTTGTGTTCACTCTACACTGGCAAAATCGGCCAAAATTATGACCAGAGCTCAGAAGGATTTTGTTTAATTGTAAGAACTACGAACTTGGAGGAAATTCTCCTTAATAATAATTATCTTTGCAAAATTAGCAAAATCTCAGGAAAAGTTTTAAAAATTATTAAAAGTTAGCTTAATTTGTGTAGACTGCCCAAAACTGTTAATAGTTAAGACTAAAATTTTTAAAAAATTAAAATTACAAAAACAGTAATATTTAAAAAAATTTGTTGGAGTTGCTGTGCACACTAAAACTCGATTCCAGTAGAATGATATCTTTAACTCAGGAATTACAATCAATTATACGGAAAAAAAGAAGAACTCTTTTTTTAAATTCTCTTTAACTGTTAAGAATTGCTGTTTTCTTTTGTTGGCTGAGCACGGTCTATATGCATTTTGTTACTGCTTAAGAAACTAGTCAGTAGACTTTAAACCAAATTTGTTTAAATAAGCTAAAATATCTAATATATTTATAGAAATAATGTTAATGTGTTATTAAAAATCACATGTGCAAACAACTAAACACAAATTCTTAATACTTTAAATTAGGGATGTAACGAATACCAGTTTAGCGAATGCGAATGCGAAAACGAATAATACATTTTAATTTTTGTGAAAGCGAATGCGAATGCGAAAGCGAATGCAAATATTACAATACGTTAAAAAAATCACATGAAAATAAATTTATCTAAGAACATGAAGTTGTGTTGTATACATAGATCTACTTGAGTCTTGAATTCAGCAAATATTTATTAATTTATTAGAAATAAAAATTGTTAAACTGAAAGATATATGAAATCATATTAAAATAAGTATAGAAATAATTAAAAATAAATTTACAAAATGTTAGGCAATCAACCCATTCGTACTTTGGCCCTAAGAGCTTGTACTAAGTTCAAAATTTCCTGTAAAATGCTACCAAAATACATATTAAGAAAAATTGGAATTAATTGTTCATGAAAATTTTTTCCAGAAGTAGTACTCTGTTCATCTTGGGAAAAGCATGAAATATATCTTCAGCATTTTAAGTTTTCATGCGAAATAATATGAGTGGCAGTTGTTTCGCAAAAAAAGAAGGATTAGTTAATATTTTTGCATTTAAAATTTTTTGAACGAAGTAATGATTTGCTTACCATTTTTCAAAAGTTTTAACAATTCAAACACTGCCTTTTCTTTTTCAAAAAATGGAAAATATTTCCAATATTTTTGTCTTTAGTATTCGCTTTAAATATTCGCATACATTTTAGCAAATGCAAAAGCGAATGCAAATACCAAAAGTAAGCGAATTATTTGCGAATGCGAAAGCGAATGCGAACATTCGTTACTTCCCTACTTTAAATACTGAATATATGTACATGTTTCGGTATTCTTATATAAAAGTCCTTTAAATTGTTGTTAAAAAATGAAACTTTCTTTCAAAATTTGTTGAATTTGCATAAATCTTACTGTGGAAAAAAATTTAATGCTAAGCTTAAATTTTTTTTTAATGGGAAAAATTGCGATATTTTTGAAAAATGTCTTCAACTGTAATTAAAACCCGGATTGTTGGAATAATATTAAAAACGACCTAGAATCTAAAGAAAGACTTATGATTTTTGGCAAAAACATATACATAATAAAAAAAATACAAAAACAAAACTACGAAAAAATTTAAACTCCGAAAAATATGTAACAGTCCAAAGTTTCTCTACAGAAAATATTCTTGATTTCTAAAAAATGAAAAAAAATTCTGAAAAACTTATAACTCCGAAATGTGTTAAACTCCGAAATAGTTTCGGTATAAAATAAGTAATCTAGCGCTATTCTATAGGATTATCAAAAAAATTTAAATAAAAAATTAGAAAAACTTATAACTCGGAAAAGGCTAAAACTATCTCTTAAGACCGTAGAATATATTTTTTTAATTAGCGAAAGTTTTTACATGTATAAAGACGGGATTAAACTCTAAAAAAAGAAAAAATAAAATAAATTCCGAATCTGCTAAAATTCCGGAAAAAATGGTATAGATTAGAAGTACATATGTTAGGAAGGGTGGTGCTATAACACACCTCCACTCGGGGACCCAGTTGGGTCCATTGTGATTTTGAAGTGCATAAGTTATAAAAAGATTTTTTGGAAAATAAAACTAAACTTAGATTAAACTATGATTTTGATCGAGATATTTTAGACTGTAATAACTATATCTTTCAAACTATCTAAACAATATATACGTTTTGTGATGAAAAGAATTTTTTATATTATAAGTGGCACGTTTGCGGTCCAACCCACACTATTTTGTAGAATACAATTCTCAATATTAACATAAATAGTCCTGAAGAGTTTAAAAACTTTCACTGAATTAGTTGCCAAGAATTTTTTAAGTAAACATTTCCTCTAATTGCTACGCTCACTTGTCCAATGCCGCTTATTTTCTATCATCAGCAAAATCAGCGGAATTGTAAGTTTGTGTTTGTAGCAGACACCAAGAAGATATTAAAAAATAAATATGTATTTAATTTTGGTAGGTGACACTGATAGCGTGCAACCGGTCATCAAAAAAAGTATAAACACTTTTGGCCCCATAACTTTCAAATGCGGCGTTTTTCGGAAAAATTTTGGAAAATCATTTGTGTGCACAATTAATAGCACTACATATTTCCCATATATGATTTTGCCCTATCTATGGTCTATCATGGTCCTTTCATGAGATGAAACTATGTTTTTTGGGAAAACTTTTTTTCAATCCATCATGTGCTATTGGATAATTTCCAAACACATAACAATGTTTATAAAATATATATAATAATATATAAATATATGTATATAATATATTTATATTAAATGATATATATATATATATATATATATATATATATATATATATATATATTTGGACCAAATTTAATGGGGATATTTAATTTACAGATATTACCTTATAAAATAATGAAAACGGATATTGTTACCAATTTTTAGCGAGAGCCGCTGAAAAAAAGTTTTCCCAAAAAACTTAGTTTCATCTCATGAAAAGACCATGATAGGCCACAGATAGGGCAAAATTGTGTACAGAAAAATATTGTGGTAATAATTCTGCATAAAAATGGTTATAGACAATTTTTTGAAAAACACCGCATTTAAAAGTTATGGGGTCAAAAGTGAGTATAATTTTATTGTTTTTTGACGAAAAGCGCAATGAGCAAGTCGGCTTGCACGCTATCAGTGCAAGTTTTACTCACATGCCACTTTTTGACTACTCTACCAGAAACTGCCGGTGGAGCGAATAAAACTTTCGGCACGTTGGGTGGTCAAGAGTACATACAGTGAACAAAGAAAAAACTTGTACAGCAAACGCTCCGCTCTTCTAATCAAAATATCTCTGTTGCTTTGTAAGATTTTAAGATAAAACCAAAAGCGATTTCAAGGAAAATTAATCAGCTTTCTATGAAAATCTTTAATTTTATTAACAAATTTATTTTAATGCGAAAAAAATAACCTAAAATATAATAACACTATTTTCCAGGGCAAAAAAAAAACTTGTACACTAACTCTTCTTTCAGGAAAGAGCTATGAAATAAGGAATACACTAAAAATTAGTACTAAATGTGGCCACGTCTAGCATCTAATAGATTATTTTCATAGAATGAACTGGGTTTTTGGTAATTTTGGGAGCTATATGGTCCAATATGCCCTGGAGAGCACTTTTGAGTTAATTTTTACACATAATCTACAGCTCGCGTAATTTTTTGTTCACATACACCCACAGAATTTCATTTGTACTAAGGCCAAGGATCTAGGGAGGATGTGCCTGCAATTTTTTTCCATTGAATGGAAGCCATTCTCTTATTATTGAAGACGAAAGTTTCGGGTATTTAACTCTAACTAATCAATAGTCTCCACTTACATTTAATTTTGCAGCTAACTGTGCTAAATTATCTCTTAGTATTTTTAAATAATTCATTTTATTTATTGTACGTTCTATAAAAACCGGATTTCATACACCACTCGATCCCATTGGGCCCCATACCATCATATTATACCCCCCATGCTTCACCGTGTTATTCAGGTTATTATCGTTAAAGCTGGAACTTTTCTTTGCCGCGCAAAGAAAGATTATATTAATCACTATGATGACTTTTGGGACACTGCTGAATCCAAATTTAATATATTTGGATGTTATCGTTGTAGATTTTTGTGGCGAAGAGGAATTCCAGCATTAGTGATAAAACCCTGAATAACACGGTGAAGCATGGGGGGTGTAATATGATGGTATGGGGCTCAATGGGATCGAGTGGTGTATGAAATCCGGTTTTTATGGAACGTACAATAAATAAAATGAATTATTTAAAAATACTAAGAGATAATTTAGCACAGTTAGCTGCCAAATTAAATGTAAGTGGAGACTATTGATTAGTTAGAGTTAAATACCCGAAACTTTCGTCTTCAATAATAAGAGAATGGCTTCCATTCTTTAAAAAAAAATTGCAGGCACATCCTCCCTAGATCCTTGGCCTTAGTACAAATGAAATTCTGTGGGTGTATGTGAACAAAAAATTACGCGAGCTGTAGATTATGTGTAAAAATTAACTCAAAAGTGCTCTCCAGGGCATATTGGACCATATAGCTCCCAAAATTACCAAAAACCCAGTTCATTCTATGAAAATAATCTATTAGATGCTAGACGTGGCCACATTTAGTACTAATTTTTAGTGTATTCCTTATTTCATAACTCCTTCCTGAAAGAAGAGTTAGTGTACAAGTTTTTTTTTTGCCCTGGAAAATAGTGTTATTATATTTTAGGTTATTTTTTTCGCATTAAAATAAATTTGTTAATAAAATTAAAGATTTTCATAGAAAGCTGATTAATTTTCCTTGAAATCGCTTTTGGTTTTATCTTAAAATCTTACAAAGCAACAGAGATATTTTGATTAGAAGAGCGGAGCGTTTGCTGTACAAGTTTTTTCTTTGTTCACTGTACATATGTATATAAAACTGAAAGTGGTCATACACATAATGGAAAAACTTATATTAAGTTAAAAAATTGGGAAAAAGGGACAATATTTAAATTAAGAATAAAAAATTTCAGAATCAGCAGCTTTTAAATATTAAATAAAGAAAATATAACTAGCAAGCTCAACTAAAAAACTCTTGAACAAGCAAAGCAGCCCTGGAACAATGCAAAAATATCACTTTGAAAAATTTTAGTTCGAAAAAAGGGAGTTGTTGAAGATAGTTTAATGCGAAATAAACTTCCAAGTCGTAAAAATTCATTTCCTGTGACAATAAAAGAAAATTTTTAAAAGCCAAAAAATAACTTTTAAGAAAAAACTCCGAAAAATACGAAGCAACTAAAATATGCCAACAGGCAAATTAATAAATCCTCAAATTTCGGAAAAATTCCAATTTGTCAGATAGTTTCAGGACCAGCTAAAATGTACTTTAATTGGAAGTACATCAGAGAGCTTTAGGTAAGTTAGAAAATAAAAAAATGTAAGTGCACGATTCATTACCTTGTAAATTGGAAAAATCATTTAAAAAATTTTGATTGAATGGATTAAATTATTTAAATTGCATTGGCGAAAACAAAAGCTCTAATTTAAAATTGGTAAAAGTAAACATAAACCCCCGTATTCATAAAAAATAAAATGAATTTGAAATTCGTTTTAGGAAAATTTTGTATGAAAAATTTTAAATAAAATACATTTCAAATTCGTTTCAAATTTTATGAATATGGGGGAAAGAATTCAGGAAAAGAAAAATTGCAAAAACGGAAAATTCGTTAAAAGTGTTAAAAACCATCCTCAACTTTAATTAGGGAAGAGGTTTTCAGCTTCAATAATAAAATATTGTGAATTTAACATTATTTTAAACTCTTAGCTTCAAAATTAGTTAAAAATTTCTTATATCTTGTTTACACATACAACTTTTTTTGTTTGTTTTGCTCTCACAGTATAACATCAAAGTTTGAGCAAGAAACAGGTCCTAGTTTGTAAAGTATGACTACTTAGAAGAAAAGTTCAATGCCCCGTTTCTGTAACTTGTGAGAAGTTCTTGCACCGGGAAAAATTAAATAATTATATTGTTTGTCCTATTTCACACAGGGTTACTCACATAGAAACGTATATAAACTTAAAATATCAGCAAATACAGTTTTTTTCATACTCACCCTGTGTTCCACAGGATGGTAACAATTTTTTTTCGACTCAAAAAGTTCTCACATTCCTTACAGAAACGAGCCACAGGGGGCCTTTAAAGCTGCATAACTTTTTAAAAATCTCTCAAGAGCATTTTTTTCTTGCAGTGTAATTTTGAACTGAGCACATTATTATGGCAGTTTTGTTAGAATTTGACAGTGCCAATGGCGTTCAAATAATTTTTTTTTTGCCTTGTTGTAGTTTTGTTCTTGCTGATGCTGTTTTTTACATGCTGCCTGGTAAAACTTTCAAACTCATTTGCAAAAACAACAGACACCACCGGCCTGCCAGTTTCAACTCACTCATTTGTTTTATTTTTGCATCAAATTCGTGCACTGTAATTCTAGGAAAAACCAACATAATTTAAAAAAAAACCAAACAATACTTTAGATTGCAATTGCAATCGTAATTGTAATAAAAATATCTAACTTGTATTTCTGCTACAGATAAACAAGGACAAGTTTGTTTGATCGGTTTTGTAGGAGTTTCTTTGCAAGCGGTAACAGTTTGAAATTGTTGGTGCTATATCCTATTTTATTTATTACACATCTCATTTATTGCTTCATAGTGGCAAAAGCTGGTTGATCTTTAAAAAAATTTCATATATATTTTATTTTATTTTATTTTATTTTTTATATGTATGTATTACGCCTCCAGGGTTGGATGTTTTGTCTGAATGTCTGCATGTTTAAGAAATTTTGAATGAAAGAAAAAAAGAAATTTTTAATTTTTTGATTTGATTACGAAATCAAACAAGAACGACAACATATTTTCAGAAAGAAAAAGACGACCAAAAGGAAACAAAGAACAACATTACTGATTTGCGTGTCTCAAGGTTATTTTTTTTTTTTTTGTTAATTTTCGTTTGAAACAAATCTTTAAGCAATTCAAGGTGGCAAAAAAACCATTGTTTCTTTAACATGTACATATTTATCTAATACATACTCGTACATACAAAAAATAATTTTGGTTATGGAAGCACGTTTATTCTTCAATTGCATGAAGGCAACTTTCGATTTCGTTTCCAGTTAAGAAAATGTTTTTTTATTAAAAACTCAAATCAATGAAAAACTTTGAATGCATACATATATTTTTTTTTTCAATTTTCATTTTTGGTTGGTGAGCTTAATAGTTCATCATCTTGTTAAATAACCTTGAATATGGTTTTGTTATTTCAATAAATGTGAGTTTTTCTTTTTGGCCAAAAGCATCAGCTAATAAAATATCAGCCCATCAATGAGGTATGGAGAAGGAAGCCTGCAAAGTAATAGTGAATTTAGACAGAATGATTGAGTAACTAATCTTAACTTAGGTTAGAGTAAGAAGGGCTGGGCCTGAGCACTTCCACTCATAAGCCTACAGGTCCCATTGTGAATACCTTTATAGTTTCCCTCCTTGCAAGACTCGATGAGAATCAGTTTACACCTTATCAGTGATTGAGCCACTTCAGACCCATTAAGATCTCGCTGATATCCTCCAACACATAATATAGATGACCGAGAGGGCTCACAACAGACTTCCGTGTGAAGCGATTAAATTTTAAACCTCCAATTATAAAAGTAAGGTATTAAACACATTCACCACAGCAAGCTGCCAACTTCAACATAAATTGTATAATTTTTATATATTTATGTGATATAAGTAATTTTAATTTAATTTAAGAGTAATTTTATTTTAAAAAATAAGAAATATTTCGAGCCTTATTTTCGATTTAATCGTTAGAAACATGTTATCGAAAATATACTTTTTTATTCAAATTAAAATTTTATGGTCCCTATCCACAGGTTAAAATTGTCAAAATGTCAAAATCGTTGATAAGTTTTAGGATACAGTCTGCAAAATTTTATGTATGTAAATCAAATTTTAATAACATAAACAATACCTCCTCCTCCTGAAAAATTTAATGTTTATCGCTTACGATTAAATCGAAAATAAGGCTCCATTTTAAGATGGTGCCGGTGAAATATATATTTGTACCTAAATATTAGCTGGTAATGATGTTGCTACCATCTCCAAAATAATTAAGTAGCTGACAACAAGGCAACCGATGCAGTTAGCGTTATTTGAAGTCATGTAGCCTGCTGTGTTAAATGTGTTTAATGCACACTTGTAATTCATGTTACATGAATCTAACATGTAACATGAATTACATGTTCTAACCTTATAGCAGTTGCAAGAGGTATGGCAATTAAACACTTTTAAGGTTTCATTATTGATTAAGCTTATTAAGCTTTTATCGTTTTTGCACTTAAACTGTTCTAGACTTATACATACTCTCTAGCATAAAGCTTACACTTGCCCTTTTGGCGCTATTTTCATACTTCAGTAATTATTTAAAGCTTCTCAATCCTTCTCATTTATCACTCAATGGCATACTTCCCTACTTAACCTTAACCTAAACACTGGCAATTCAACATCATTAACCGCAATACAAAATGTTGTAAGAAGAGCCATCAGCCACTACTACCAAACATCACCAAGATGAACAACAGCACCGACAGCATCAACTTCTACCACTGGTACCGCAAATGGGGCAACTTGAAATGAGATGAGGCCAATATTGGCGATGGTACTTAGCGCAAAGAGGTTTCGTGGCATAAATACTTCTATAAAATACTACCACTGCCCAAAAAAAAAACAAAAATAATAATAAATAAAAAATACAAATAAATCAAGGCAGCAATATAAAATGCTGTTTTGTTTTGGCATAAGATGGCTGGTATTCCAGCAGGCGAGGAGGTTTTAGCCCCATCATATATTTGTTCGCATTCTAACCTTAAGGCATTATACTACTCTACTACTCTACTACTCTTCTTCCAACGGTTAACACCCAGTTTGTTGATGTTGCACAATACCGTGCCACAATACGAATGAATAAATTGTTTGGTAAATTTTTAGATCTGTTTGGTAGCCATTGAGAGGAAACAAAATTTTTTTTATATATATATTTTATTTAAAAACTAAAAGTTTTATACAACAACAACTACAACTAAAACAACAGCAGAAGCAGCAGCCACAACAGTCACATCAACATTGAACTGAATTTTTAAGTATAAAAGAAAAATATGAAAACGCTTTAAGGCAGCAGCTCGTAAGCGTTTTTGAAGACCTCCAGTACTGCACGCGATTTATTTCAACTGACGACTCGAATTTGAAAACTATATAAAAGCAATAATAACAACGGATACATTTTACTAAGCAAATTTTTCAAAGCATTCAAACGTTATTTTATAAATTCAGTAAGTTAAATTCTTTCTCTGTCATATTTCTCTTGTGAACACCCTACATTCAGCGACTTAATGCCACCTGAGAGACACTTGAGAGACATTTCAGGGACATATGAAATAACCGAATTTCATTGAATAATGTTTAAGAACAATTTTCATTAAAGCAAATATATTAAAAAAAACGCCTTAACTGCAATTGTGCAATATGTTCTTGTAAAATGTGTCATAGGGGATACCAGGGTTGTACATGAGTGGAAAACATCATATAGCATCTAGCATTATGACAATCCTCGCTGAGTTTACATCTGGCATTTCATGTGTGCCATGTGCCCAAAAAACCAAACACCACTAATTACTAATGAAAAACTGTTTGATTCAGAAACGTATTTATTAAGTTAAACAGTTTCACACATAACTAATAGACAATTTTATAGAATCCAACATGATTGGAAATCAATAAAAACATGACTGAGTCAAACAGTTTTTCATTAGTAATTAGTGGTTACGCTTTTTTGGGCACATGGCACAGATGAAACCCCGGAATTAAGTTAGGTTTTTGTATCATCATTTTCTACGCATTTGATACTTTACAGACATTCTACACTTCTTATAACTGGTTATGAAAATCAGTTAAATTGTAGGAATACAGCTTATGGCACTTACAAAGAGAGTAAATACATTTTTTACATTCCAGCGTCAAGTCCACATCCCCATATATTGCTGCAATATTGGCAGCATAGAACTTTGGTTGGTTTTTCTAAGTTCTTCTAACATCCAGAGGTCAATGGAAACTGGGCAAAATAGTAACTTTTTATAACACCAGAATCTACACCTAAGGATTCAGGAATGATTTGAATGAGTTGGGTCAGTAGTATTGCCGTTTGGCATTATTAAATCAAAATATTCTGGACACTATCATGTCAAGCAGACATGTTCTACTATATGTTATGTGGTTCCACCATAAATGCTCAGGACCAGTAATAAGCAAAGAAAGCAAGAGCTTATCATGGTTAGCCTTGGTGCCTATGGGCCACTGGCAGAAATTGTAGTAAACTGGGTCTTCTCAATAACTCACTCTGTCGCAGATGCTAAGAGCAGAGTAAGGAGTAAGCTGTTTCTCACCTGCTGTGTGAATACCCCACATATATGCGCTATAAATTTCTAAGCAAACACATACTAGACGACCTATCCAGGTATCATATTAGTATAGTGGACCTGATGCACTGGCTCTGCTTTGTGACAGAAATGCTGAATACAACAAAGCATGGAACGCAAAACACCAAACAATTGTAATTATTTATACTGCAGTAGTTTTCATTTGTAAAAACGGCACAAGTCTCTATAAAGCACCGATATTATTATTTGATATTTATTAATTTTAGTATTTTAAAATTACATATATTTTTATATTCTTATGAATTGAATAGGCTAAAGTTCGTAACGCTTTTTTAAGCCAAATTACATGTGATAATTATTAATGAACAAATAACATTAAAGTTAGTTGTAAATATTCTGACAACAACACATAGTTGAACGGAACAGCCAGCCGTTTTCGAAGGCCACTAAACCTTCCTCATCAGCGTTCTTCTGTGTTTTGGTCCACTGTGTGTGGTGTCAGTTGATGTAGATGTCTGCCTTATATACGTAACTTTATTGCAAATGGAATATGTGAATTGGTTTGATTCATTTCATTTCAATTTGCTAATGTGTTTCGTAATGTATACGCAAGTTACCATCTATGAATATATACCATCTGTTATATATATTACCATCTTCTATATATATTACAACAGTCTTACCATTGTCGTTTTGTTCCTTACTAACTATACACATGTTTGTTAATTTGCTTATTTTTGTTCTACTTAAGACAAACTTTTTTGGTTTGTTACTATTAAGTATATTTTTATTTTTAATTTTTGCCACAAGCCAATGACTATTAATTAGTTAATTTAATTATTATTTTTCGAACTGTATTTGTTTCTATATTCTTATGAATTGAATAGGCTAAAGTTCGTAACGCTTTTTTAAGCCAAATTACATGTGATAATTATTAATGAACAAATAACATTAAAGTTAGTTGTAAATATTCTGACAACAACACATAGTTGAACGGAACAGCCAGCCGTTTTCGAAGGCCACTAAACCTTCCTCATCAGCGTTCTTCTGTGTTTTGGTCCACTGTGTGTGGTGTCAGTTGATGTAGATGTCTGCCTTATATACGTAACTTTATTGCAAATGGAATATGTGAATTGGTTTGATTCATTTCATTTCAATTTGCTAATGTGTTTCGTAATGTATACGCAAGTTACCATCTATGAATATATACCATCTGTTATATATATTACCATCTTCTATATATATTACAACAGTCTTACCATTGTCGTTTTGTTCCTTACTAACTATACACATGTTTGTTAATTTGCTTATTTTTGTTCTACTTAAGACAAACTTTTTTGGTTTGTTACTATTAAGTATATTTTTATTTTTAATTTTTGCCACAAGCCAATGACTATTAATTAGTTAATTTAATTATTATTTTTCGAACTGTATTTGTTTCTATATTCTTATGAATTGAATAGGCTAAAGTTCGTAACGCTTTTTTAAGCCAAATTACATGTGATAATTATTAATGAACAAATAACATTAAAGTTAGTTGTAAATATTCTGACAACAACACATAGTTGAACGGAACAGCCAGCCGTTTTCGAAGGCCACTAAACCTTCCTCATCAGCGTTCTTCTGTGTTTTGGTCCACTGTGTGTGGTGTCAGTTGATGTAGATGTCTGCCTTATATACGTAACTTTATTATAAAAATATACTTAATAGTAACAAACCAAAAAAGTTTGTCTTAAGTAGAACAAAAATAAGCAAATTAACAAACATGTGTATAGTTAGTAAGGAACAAAACGACAATGGTAAGACTGTTGTAATATATATAGAAGATGGTAATATATATAACAGATGGTATATATTCATAGATGGTAACTTGCGTATACATTACGAAACACATTAGCAAATTGAAATGAAATGAATCAAACCAATTCACATATTCCATTTGCAATAAAGTTACGTATATAAGGCAGACATCTACATCAACTGACACCACACACAGTGGACCAAAACACAGAAGAACGCTGATGAGGAAGGTTTAGTGGCCTTCGAAAACGGCTGGCTGTTCCGTTCAACTATGTGTTGTTGTCAGAATATTTACAACTAACTTTAATGTTATTTGTTCATTAATAATTATCACATGTAATTTGGCTTAAAAAAGCGTTACGAACTTTAGCCTATTCAATTCATAAGAATATAGAAACAAATACAGTTCGAAAAATAATAATTAAATTAACTAATTAATAGTCATTGGCTTGTGGCAAAAATTAAAAATAAAAATATACTTAATAGTAACAAACCAAAAAAGTTTGTCTTAAGTAGAACAAAAATAAGCAAATTAACAAACATGTGTATAGTTAGTAAGGAACAAAACGACAATGGTAAGACTGTTGTAATATATATAGAAGATGGTAATATATATAACAGATGGTATATATTCATAGATGGTAACTTGCGTATACATTACGAAACACATTAGCAAATTGAAATGAAATGAATCAAACCAATTCACATATTCCATTTGCAATAAAGTTACGTATATAAGGCAGACATCTACATCAACTGACACCACACACAGTGGACCAAAACACAGAAGAACGCTGATGAGGAAGGTTTAGTGGCCTTCGAAAACGGCTGGCTGTTCCGTTCAACTATGTGTTGTTGTCAGAATATTTACAACTAACTTTAATGTTATTTGTTCATTAATAATTATCACATGTAATTTGGCTTAAAAAAGCGTTACGAACTTTAGCCTATTCAATTCATAAGAATATAGAAACAAATACAGTTCGAAAAATAATAATTAAATTAACTACATATATTTTTATTAACATTTAGTTAAAAAGTTTGTGCAATCCATTTAGAGTAAACATATTAAAATTTTAATTGTCACCTACACAACTCCTTAACAACAAATACCAAATCAACTTGTCTTGAATCCTCTACAGTATTATTAGTGAATTGCTGTTCCTTACAGCTTTTAGAGGTCATTAGATTTTTCAGTCTAACAACGAAGAACTTTTTACTTTTGCCGAAGTGTCATCCGGCATCCTCAGAGGGTTGTTTACTTCTCCAAAAGATGATGAAGATTTGTACTTTAACTAAGCTCATAGAAGAAAGTAAATATTAAGCAAATATATAATACTACTCAGTACTAAGCCAGCATTTTGGCTTTGCTACCTAAACCTAGACTACCACATACTAAATTAACATTACTGAACCTAACGTAACACTTATAAGCTGACCTTTTCCAAACCTAGTCATACTAATTTAACCAAACGAAACGTAACCTAACATTACTTAATATAAGCTTGCTTAACCTTGCCTCATTTCACCTTATCCAACCTTATTTAATCTAAGATTACTTAATTCAACATAACATAACCAAACCTTGCTCAATATAGTTGAACCTAACTTATATTATACTTAACCGTATCTAACCTAATCAATGCTAACCCAACTTAACCTAACCAATCCTAGTTTAACCCAACCTACAGTAAAATAAAAAAATCCAGCGTAACTTTACTCAATCAACCTGAACCTATGCTGGCCTAAGCTTATCTAAACTAACGTAATTTAACCTTATCCAACTTAATTTATTTTAAGATTTCTTAATCTAACATAATATAACCATACCTTACTTAGTGCACCCAGATTTAACCCAACTTAGTCAATCTTAATTTAGCATTGTCTAACCTAACTAATTATAGCTCAACCAAACCTATCTTAACCGATCCTAACTTAATCTAGCATTACATAATCTGACCGAACCTAACCCAAACTATCGTAATCTAGCAGAACCTAGCCTAACCTTACTTAATTGAACTGAAACTTTTTAATCTAACCTAGTTCAATAATATAACCTAAGATTACTTGCTTAATCCCACTGAGCCTAACCAATCGTAATCTTATTTTGACGAACCTAATCAATCCTTACCCAAATTGACCTAACCTAACATTACTTAGTCTCACATAATCCATACCCATTACTTAGTCTCACATAAACCTAATTTAACCGATTCTAACAATCTAGCATTACATAATCTGACCGAACCTAATCCAAACTATCGTAATCTAACAGAACCTAACCTAACCTTACTTAATCTAACTGAACCTTATTTAATCTAAACTAGTTCAACAATATAATCTAACATTACTTACTTCATCCCACCGAACTTAACTAATCATAATATTATTTTGCCTAACCTAATCAATCCTATCTCAACTTAACATAACCTAACATTTCTCAGTCTCATCTTCTTCTTTCATTTTGAGCATTTTTGGATAGCGTCGCACTACTAAGTTGGGACGAGGCAACCGAGTATCTTTTTTGCGTTCTAGTACGTAACGCCATTCAGTAATTGAAAAAAAGGTGTGTGGTCATCTGGCAATTGCGATAAAGGGATATCGGTGCTTCTGTAGGATATGACAAATGACTGAAGACCAAAAGTGTTTCAAGTTAGAATAGGCACTACAAGTTCTAGAAATATAAGTACAGAACTACAATTATAATTATTATTCTTGGTAAGAAATTTGTACCCTTCCACGGGAAAAAATAAACCTTTCCGAGTACTGTTAACTTTTCAAAGGTCTTCAGCAAATATGTTTTGACTTAGAAGTTTGCCTCCAATACTCTCTTTGCTGTATACCCTACACTCTGCCAGTCTGCAACAGCCTAGTTTCGCACACCCTACTGTCAGATATATCTTTAATAAAACCACAAAAAGAAAACAAGACAAAGAATAAGGACTTCAAATACATCATTGCGTGGACAAATAAAAAGTAGCATTAATGTATGTATATTCCAAGCTCTAAGGTTGCGCCTTCCTCTACATACAACCAAAACTGTTTACGAACCTTTAGCAATACACATTTACATAAATGTACATACACATACTCGTATGCCTTTGTGGCATATGTACGTATAAATTTCTTTGCCGTTTGATTTTTTGATTTGTGTTTTTGCATGTGCCACATACTGACTGTTTGACTGACCACTTCTCTGCTTAAGGGCACAAAGTTTTAACTCTCGCTCCTTTTCAGCGAATCCTTTTTTTTTTTTTTGTAAAAAGTTTGTTTGCAAGTTTTGTTAATGATTTCACTCGAATTTGTCGGTATCTTCTTGTATTGTTTTATTTTCGTTGTTTTATTTGAAATTTTATTATATTTTTAATTTCATTTATGGCTGCTACTTAGACGACTATGGTTTTGTCTCAAATAAAATTTATAAAGCGTAGTTTGGTACGTGATGTTAGTTATTCTTATTTAAATTGAAATGAAATAATTGATCTCCTTTTACATGATATTTTGCAAAAAATAATGTTACAGATTCCAGGAGTTTGTGACATGTCACTGACAAGATTTCCTTCATTTGCAATAATATGAGGTTGATCTAAGAAAAGTGGGTTGATAACTCTCCTGCTGCAAATTCTATGGATAGTTTGAAGATACATTCATGCTTCGGCAAATATCAATTTATTTATTGACTTATCTATTTTGTTTTGTAATAAATAGTGTTGTTTAAAGAGTGTCACAAGTTTAAATCGTAATAAGACTAGGAAATATATTTTTAATATTAATAATATTTCCAATAAAGACCATTGGAAAGAAAACTTTATGAAATTAATGTCTAAATATTCTCTCTTATTGTGAATGGCGACGTTGATGTCACATCAAGACGACAGTCAATATTATCATTATCATTAATGGAGCATATTAATAGTAGTCAATTGTTGTCGACAAAGAGTAGACAAGTGCCAATTTTTACTCTCATCTTTATGTGACGTCTACGACGCCATTCGCAATAAGGGGGATTATGTCTGTCATGTGGACGCTGGCGTGGACAAGGCTCAATCTGGAACACCAATTTTCAACGGTCACAACATTTGCGGCCGTATTTCGCCGATAACTCTTCGAATGTTGATTTCCAGGTATTTAATTCTTTATAGTATATCGATAATATATATATCATAATCCAATGGGGATAAATGGCCAATTAATTGGGCCATTACGTGAAACTATTTCTTCATCAAAAGTTTCTTTGAAACTTTTTTTCCTATACCGTTCACCATTGACAGTAAAATTTTGACCATCATTCCTTTTGAAGACATATGGACTAATGACTATGCCAGCCCATAAAGCGCACCAAACAGTAATTTTCTGTAGATGTAATGGTGCTTCGACAAAAGCTTGTGTATTCTCCTCACTCCAAATGCGACAATTTGGATTATTTACGTACCCATTCAACCAGAATGGTTCTCAAGAATTAAGTTTGACGACAACTGTTTTACAAATTTTTATTCCTTGTTGATATATGTCTATTAAATTCATCGCCCTGGAAGCTTAAATACACCGAAATTGTATAAATAGAACGCGAAATACATCATACTAGTAGTTTTTTAACAAATTGTCTTCTAATAAAATGGTTAATAACTCAGTAAATTTCTACGGAATTTTTTGAAACAAACCTGCGAATTACTCTTAATCAATTATGTTTTATAAATAAGGCTATAAACAGTACAAAAATACAGACATATATCTGAAATTCATTGAAACAAGATATATATGGTTCAAAAGGTTTTAGTGTCTTCTTTCTATATCCGTTTATAAATTTAAAATCGGTTGATATTTAACTTAGATAGAGGTTAATAAGTGCCTACGGGTACGAAAACCCGGTTTTTTAACCCGTAGCTCAACATTTTGGAGGTGTTTGGAAAATTTCAAATACACAGTTTTATTGTACTCGACAATACCTATCAGAAAAATAGCAACACGTCCCAGGTATTTCGATTTCATAAAAATTTGTCATACAGTGTTATCCTTACAAAGAATGACATAAAAACAATATGATTTAAATATTCGTGGAAAGATAAGGTGAGGATTTATATTCCTTGGTGAAAATTGAAAAGCACTACATAAAGTCCAAGGTTTACCACTCTTGATAATCTTGTGAAAGGTAAAGAGGTTACGAAGTAATACATAATTATCAAACGAACAGTCCAAAAACGTTTTTACAAATCGTGAAATATGGTCCTTGTGACGAATATTATAAACAAACCTAACAATGGCATTAGTCAAGCTCTTAAGTCTAGCCATGAGAAACCATAAATAAGTTTAGATATCAGAATCACATGAGCCAGCCTTTTTCGCACGTGAAGAGGTAAATAATTATTGGAAGTGTAAAATTTTTGCAAGTGCTACAAAAAACTGATTTTCTCAGTTTAAGTGAACATAAAGTTATTAACTGGGCTCAATTAAGCAGAGATTTTAGTTTTATTTTAAAAGTTGAACAAATAAGCGTTATTTTAGAAAAATTTATGCTGCGCATCGGAGCGCCTCAGAAGTTATGTATGAATTAGTATTACCCTATTGACTTTACCAATAAAAAAAACTCCTAACAACTTCTGCTAACACTTTTATGGCTGTATTTTTGTTACAAATTTCATGATTGGCTACGTTTGAGCTACATATTAGTCACGCATGAATCACGCGTGATTGCCGTTATATTTATATATAAGAATAATTCTAAAAATTAACGTTTTTGATTTTAGCTAACTTTCTTAGCTTTGTTAAAAATCTATTTTTAGATAATTCGTATCCGAAGTCATTCAATGGCAGGCAATTACCAGGAGCGTGCGCGGATAAAAAAAAATATGACATTTTGCTTGTTTTGTTGGCTTAGCATCGTTTATATGTATGCAATTTGTTCCTGATTCGTTTTTCAAAATTTAAGTTTAAAGTTAATTAATAATTACTTTGTATGGGGGGTACTCGATTCCCTCCCCCCCCCTTCCTCCCCTCTCATCAACAAGATTTTCGTGGAACATGCAGTTTGTTTTAAGAACTATCCACATTAAATTAAGTGTGCATCACTATTGTAGTTCAAAAGATATAGGAAAAATAACAGTTACTTTGTATGGGGGTGCCCATCTCCCCTTTCCTAAACCGCCAACATTTTGTGTCAACATGCAGTTTCTTCTAAGATCTACCCATATAAAATTTGGTGACCCTCACTATTGTAGTTCATATGAATTGCATTGCATGATCCGAAAAAATTATTCTTTAGCCCCACTGTGCTGGGCCAAGGATGCACTTGAAAATTTTAGAAATTTAAAATGTTGCTATTATTTCTTACTCGTATATATACTTTTTTTTAATTCAGATTACTGACAATGCAATATATACAAGTGAAAAAACATTCTACATTATCCTGTTAAAACTCAACCTGTACTTTAAAAATTCGGCGGCAAATATTCGAAAACTTTGCATGAAATCATAAAAGAAAATCCCACGATTTTTTTTTTAACAAATTGAAGCGTTAATATCTTTTTTTATTCCTTAAATAAATAAAAAAAAACTACTTAAGTAATAAAAAATAAATCAAAAGGATAATAACAAGTTACCGAAAAGCCACAAAAATATTTATTCATCTCAAGTATATGAAAGTAGCAGTGATCTCATTATTTGTTTAAGTATTTTATTTAATATTTTTTTATACTTTTGGTGGGTTACATCTTAATCTGTATGTTTATTAAAAGATTATTTAAAATAAAATGTGAACAAGTCAAAAAAAAAAAAAAATGCTGACTCAATTTGCGCAGACTCCATGAATGAATGGGAGAAGAATATTCGTGCAATTAATTTGTATGACTCGTTGAGAACTATTGAAATGCTTCAAATGTTTCAAATGCTTACCAACCATCATCATTATCAACACATCATCATTTTTAACGTCATCATTGTTGAGGATGAAGTTAAAAGATCATCACCAACACTTGACTTGAGTTACACCTTCAATGAAGCTAAAGAAATTTCATGTTTTAATTTTTTGTTTTCATTCGGCAGAGCAATGAAATAATAAATGTTAAAAAAAAGAAGCGACAATCTTGATCAGATATATTGAATTTTATATTTAGTGCCGCTGCTGCCACAGGATAATTTAAGTCGACTTTGAATAGCTGCTATACAAATACATATAGTGCTTTCCATAATTGGAAGCACTGAGCTAATATTTCAAATTCCAAATTAATAAATTTTTTAAATTTAAAAGTAAAAATTTTTAATGGAAAAAATTTAAAATTTTGCACATATTAAAAAAAATAATAAAATATTTTTCCAATTAATGTTATTTTTTGGTTTAATTAAAAATATAATTAAATGTTTAATTGAATGACTACACAATTTGATTGTAAATAGAAATATTTTTTTTTATTATACTCAGTTTTAATATCTTTATACTCGTAGCACTTTTTGTAGAAAATTAATATTTAATATTTGCTTTTTAAAAATACATTGAAATTTATAATTTTTTTTATAAAGAGAAGTAACTCTTAGGCAAAGGCCTACTACTATTACTAGATGTTATCTTCCTAAGGAAAGGGATATTGATAAAGAATACAGGTGGTGAAGGAACAGATAGGAAGGCTTTGCTTCATTCTTTTACAACTCTGCTTTTTGCACGTTCTTAATAATGCAGTGTTGCAGCGCCTCTGGTGTCAACGAGGCGTAGTAAATTTTCGTAGCTGTAATAATAATAGCTGTAATTTTATTGTTTATGTTACTTCACCGATAATTTTGCTACCCAGTACCGACGAAGCGCCCTCCTTCGTCATTACATTAAGATTAAGTATCCGCTGAAACCGGTGTATTTTAGTTACCTTCATTAACTTGAACTTTCCAACACGAACTGACATAAAAGGACACTAATGCATATCAGAAAAATGTGTGGTGTCTCGAACCCAAAACCTTCGCCTTTTTAGTCAATGTGCTTACTACTTCAGCTCACCTAGATGCTCTGTGCATTTAACTGTTGCTAATGCAGATCTCTTGGAACCCTTACCTAAAACATTCTGCGAAGAACTAAAGATTTTATATTAAACTTTCATTTAAACAAATGAAAAGCTCAATTAATATCATATTTTTGATTTTGCCTTGTAAATAATGGTATTGTGGCCCAATGTGGCAACCAATTACAAAAAGGTTATGCCCGTTTAAAAACCTATTCATAATCAAATGAAACTGTTTGTTGGGAAAATTTTTTGCTTGTGGTTCTTAAAATTATTACGAGTATATTTACGAATGTAGTTCTCAATATCATTTTAAAAGTTTTTCTTTAAACATACGGAGTTATTTAGCTTTTCTCAAGAGTTTTTTGGTTCAAGTCTACTGACGACTTTTTTAAGCAGAAACGAATTGTATATAAACTTTGCTTAACCAACAACATACTAAAATTGTGCGTCTTTTTATTTATTTATACATATATTATCTTAATTAAAAATCAAATTATAATCAATAAATTAAATAGTTGAATGAATCAACTCGCTAATAGAAATATTGCTAAATTAATCAGCATAGTAATTGAAATTCGTACTAACATTTAAGTTAGTAATTAAATCCTTAGCCGATGGCCTCAGTAGCTAGTGCTTCTACCCTTCTTATATTGTTAATGCATTTATCTATAATATCAATATTAATAAATAAATAAATAATAAATAATTAAATCCATCGAAATATTATTAAAAAAATATATTTTTAAATCAATTGAAATTTTAACGCATATATCTAAGCAAATTAATTGGATAACAATTATCCAAACCAAAACGAAATATGTGCTCAGCAAAACAAAAAATTTTTTTAATATAAAATCAAATTTGGATAAAGCCAACGAATTAATAATATCAATAAAGTAGTTCGTATTTTGTTAATTTTTTTTTCAACTCATGAATTTTTTAGGATTTTGTTATTACAAATCCTTTTAAATCTATTTTAAAATTATTCAAAATGACCTCGTAGAAGTTATCAGCCCGGAGTACATTCGATAATTTCTTCAAGCGATATTGCAAAAAGAAGAAGTATGGTCGACAAAATAAAATAAATTTTTAATGAACAAATAACACCAAAGCTAATTGTAAATATTCTGACAGACTCTAGTAGAACGGAACAACTAGCTGTTTTCAAAGCTCACTGCCTCTTCAACATCAGCGTGCTTTGTGTTTGGTCCACTGTATGCGGTGTATATATTCAGGTTAGCCTAATCAAACAAATAAAAGTTCGAACAATAATAATTAAACTTACTAAAATAAATTTTTGATGCTGATAAAGCTGGCGTGCCACTTTGTTGCAACACACAAATTAATTTGTTGCACATGTAAACGCATGTTTTAGCCACAGACGAGAAAACAAAAGAAGTAACAAATAATTTTTCAACTTCTTTTTTTTTTTAATGGAAAAAAGAACATAATAAAAAATCAATTTCATTCATAAAAAGTTTTTCCATGAAGACAGCAGTAAGATTGGATTTCATGTAACCCGTTGACTTCTGCTTACTACTGGGACACAACAACGACAACACTATACAACAAAATGTAACAAAATTGTAGGCTTTGTATATTATTTAAAATAAATTATACACAAAATTCGAAAAAATACTCGAAAAGTTCCAGGCTAGTTGGGAAATGCAAAATAAAAATTATGGGTCTATGTTCGGTTTTTAATAGATTTTCTAAGTCCATATTTTCAGAAATTTAATAAATTCATTTTGAAATTATCTTTTTTTCCGAATTTGAATGATAAAACAGTTTCTACTAATTTATATTTTTTTAAAATTCAACTTAAACAGGTGTGCATATGTTTTAAAATTCGAACTCACAAGAAAATTTGTGAAAACAATTTGGAAGCCAGAACATAGACGAATCAGTATGAGATAAATTGAAAAAGGTATATAGAACAAGGTGAATTGATTAAAGTTGATAGCGATAACACAGCTGACCTATTTTTTGCAATTTAAACCATATCTGGTCAAAGTGGACGCAGAGTGCCGAACTTCAATCGGCTTCTTATACAAATGAATACACATACGCGAATACATTTCCCTCGTTGGGCAGCATTGATTTAAACTTGGTCGAAAACTTCAAAAATTGGTTGCGAATAAGAAATTAAAGAAAGCATATCAAGAAAATTGCAACATAAAAAATATTTTATTAAAATAAACAATTGTAAATATAAAGCAAAAATCAAAAACCTTTTGAAAAATGTAAAGAAATTTAAACGTTGCCATTTTTTATCAGTGAGAGCCGCCTTGGAAAAAAATTAAACAACTTTTTCATTACATAAACAGCTTACAGCAAACTGCAGTACGATGAATCCAAACAATTCACATATTCCATTTTCGTTGAAAAATATGTATGCACAATAGGGCTGCAGCTTACATTAATTGACATCACAGCCTTTTCAATCAGCATATTGTTCCGTTCTGCTAGTGTTTATCATAATAATTTAGTGCAATTTGTTCCTCGAAAATGATCACATTTAATTCGGCTTACAGAGCGATACCAACTTTATCCTAATCGAATCATAAGCAGTGAAAAAATAATTTTTTATTTTGTTGTATAAATTTGCCTAGTTTCTACTTTTGACATATTGGACAAACGACAAAGCCAGATTTACGAGTATTAGTTACCCTGCAGAAAATGGAACTGACACAAGACTAGTTATGTGACGGAGTCCGAGTTCCAACACTTCCTATGAAGCGGACCAGTTACTTTTATATAGGGATGGCCTAGGATGGGGACCTAATCGTTGTAGAATAATATAAATTATTTTAAAATGTCATTCCGACACTTAACTTTAACAATGAGAACCTATAATTTTTTTATTTTTGTTATTGTTATAAATGCAATTATAATAATTTTTTTTATTTTTAAGCAGGTATTTTTTGAGATTCGATCTGACATACCCCGACATGACAGGCTTGTACACTACCCACTCGATCACAGGGGCACCCAAATTTCAAAAATATAGACACCAGTTAAACTAAGGTTTATATCTAAGTATAGTTACGGGACTGGTTCCAGAGTGGCTTGGCGGTATCATTGAAGGAAACAATTTACATTATATTTATACTATTTGAAAAGTCTTGGATCAAACCACATCGAACTTTCTCAGTGCCGTTTACTATAATACCAGACCAAGTCGTAATTAAAATGACAAAAGATTAAGACCATACATCACGACAAGGGTAAATATGTAACCATTTACAGGATATGTCCTCTTTTCACCATACACTACTCCCTGCTTTTGGTAACACTCCCATTTTCTCAAGTCATACGACAAGTACGTTTGGGTCAATTGTCACCATATTTTCTGCAAATTAGTTTTATATAAAAGGGAATATTTTTTGGGACAATTAAGGTTTCTAACTCGTTTTCTTGTTGGTTTTTTTTTTTGGCTTTTAATTCCTGGTGAAACATAGAGCTAGAAGGATATAACGATGTTAAAATGTTTCACAAATATATTTGCCATACAATTCTATTAGAAGCCTTTGATATATATAGTGTAGCAAAAAAAAAAAAATTGTATATATCGTTAATTATAATCTTTTGTTGCCCAGTGTAGCTGTATGTACCCAAAGAAGAAAAATGTAAAAAAAGTCAGAAAAGTGTTCATGATTTTAGTTTATGTTTGACTCCTGTTATTTTGGAACCGAATAAATAGTTTCGATGACTTGCCAATAAAATTGCTTAAAAAAAGAGATTTCCAAGCCATTTATAATTTGAAACAAACTGCATATTGTTGTGCTAAAGATTGTTACGTTAAAGTCAACCTATCAATTTATTCGTTTTCAATCGAGATTTAGATATTTTTCTTTAAAAAAAAGTCTATTTGATGAACAAACAAATACACAATGAAAACAGCATAAAAAACTTGAAACGGTTTTGGTGCTAGCGGACTTCCGTTTTGATTGTTGCCCCATGATAAACTTCATTGATTCAACCTCCATTTATTTTGTAATTCAACAGATAAAACGTTGATATCTATGTTTAAAAATGTACACATGTGTGCATTATATACATATACATATGTACTTACATATACATATGTATGTGCATGGCCGAGTTTACAGCTGGTACACATGAGCCCAAAAAAGCGTAACCACTAATTAATAATGAAAAACTGTTTGATTCAGACATGAATTCATTGATTTAAACAGTTTCCAATAATGTTGGACTCTACAAAATGATCTATTAGTTATGTAAAAAACTGTTTAACTTAATAAATACGTGTCTGAATCAAACAGTGGTTACGCTTTTTTGGGTACATGTTTGCCAGATGTAAACTCGCATTATAAGTATATATAGTCTACAGTCTGTGCTATCCAGTAAAGTGCTTTTATTTTTAATTATAAATATTTGCATTTATCTAAAACTCTAATAATACACATATTTATCAATTTGCTTGCAGAATTTCAAAAAAGTTTTAAAACTTAAAAGTTAGTATATACAAAAGTTTTTTATGTTTCTTTTCACGTATGCAAATTACAGTGGAATCAATGCCAACGTACACTGCTGCGAGTATTTCAAATAAATAGTGTTTCATATTTCAGATGCTCACATCTTTGAGTTGGCAGCACTATTTTGTTTGTCAACTAATTTGACAGCAGAAATTTGCTTTGTTATTAATTTAGTCTGTCATTTTACAGAACATTGTGAATTGAATTTCAATGAAATTTGTAGACTTAGATCTTTTTAGCACAGCCAAAATAAAAAAGTCAGACCTTTTTTGAAAAAAAAATTGCCTTTTAACATCTTTAATTTTGAAATTCAAGAAAATTATTGTCAAGTGTCCCGATGTCAAAAATATGAAGTTGCTTAATTCATCCCGATTTTATAATTCTCATCAAACGTCGACATTTTGAGATCACGGAAATATATCGAAAAAAAGCGCTTTAATTTTATATTTCTAAAAGTATTTGCTCAATCGATTTTCGGGACTCATTTACATTTTTCTAAATTCAAAAACTACATCAAACAAATTCCACATAAATCGGTTAAATCGACAAAATTCGTAAAAAATTAAATAAGATTTCTTGGTGTATCTATTTTTTTAATCTTAAAAAAATTTTTTTTTTTTTGATAAATTGTTCAAGAGATTAACTTGTTGAAAATAACGATCGATTTCGAAATCGATTTTTCGTTTCGAAATCTTTTTCTATAAAAAAAAGTTAGAGTTATACTTTACATAATTTTTTCTCCCGAATTGGACCAAAAGTGCTTATTCCTCGATCTTGATTTAATGACATATATTTTACCATTAATCTGGCTCTGTTTAAAAAACTATGGTTTTTATATTTTAAAGATATATTTTAATATAAAAAAAATTATTTTGTGTTGGTTAAGCACATCTTGATGTATTTCATTGCTGCTCAAGCAACCCACAATTAAAAAATACTTATCCCAATGTTTTTAGTAAAACTCTCAATAGACTATTGAGAATTACAAAACTATAATCTTAGTAGGTTAAGGAACTTTTTGCAAAACAATAAAAAGTATTATTCAAAAATTAAAGGGTGGTCAAATGAATTATTTCAATAAAAACTATAATATTTTAAATATAAAAATGAAATCAAGGTATATTCATATACATGAATAAAATGCTAAACTACTTAAGTTTTCTTGTGTTTATATTTCTTGGAGTATAGTTCTGTCATATCTGGTGACAATATTTAGCCAATTCACAAAGTCTTCTAAAATCATAAGTGATAAATTACTATTTAAAACCAAATATCACTCTTGTGAACGGTCTCTTGTATTTCCATATAAATAATTGTCATAAACGTTTAATTCAAATGATATAAAATAATGAGATGGGTTTATTTCTATTTCTTACTAGCGATCTCCACTAGCCATGATCTTGGTATGGTTATCATGTCGGACATCGTAAATGGCTAGTAGAGACCGCTCATGTCCATGTTTTGTCTATGCTCTGACATGGATGCCCGAACTTATGTCTGAGCAAAAATTTTTGCCATGAGATTCGCCGTCCGCAACCATTTGCAATAGAAAGAAAAGAGACAGAAGAAAATTGGTAAATATTCCATTTCTATTGCGTTACCGCAAATACTTTGATATGTCTGAACATGGACATCGCACGTATTCACCACAACAAAGAAGTTGATGAATTCTTCGCAGTTGCTCTGCCGGCTTCATGTTCATGTTCATGTTCATGTCATGCTCAAGTTTATGGCTCGTGAAGACTTAGGATGACGTTGTTGTTGAATTTGTTTGTTTTTATTAGGAAAATATTAAGAAATGTCTTAATATTAATATTTTTTTGGGCAACAGAAAGGAATCACAATAAACCCAATTGGGTTTCCGAGTGGAGGTGCGGTATAGCACCACCCTTCTTAAGTTTTATTGTTACAGCAAATATGTATATATGACGTAATAGAACGCTTTGTGAATTGTCTAATTTTTTTTTTGTGATTATTATAGGTTTTTGATTTCCATATAAATTCCGCCCTTAATCACAATTTACATGGTGATATTTTTCCTGCCAAAGTCTTACTTTATAGCCGAGAGGAGAAGAAGGAAGAGATAGACTTACACATACAAATGGGCTGGATATTCGATTCCTTCTATCAATCTCAAATAATTTGAATTTCTTCATTTGATTGTGTCCATTTCTGAAGGACTAAAAAATTTCATTTATGACGACATGGGCAACTAAGTAGGCAAAAAAACCGTTGCTTGCCAGTTTATTCTTTTCAATTTCAATCCGCGTAAACGATTTTCGTGAGCAAAACTAATCCATTCTTATACCAGGATTTCATCCAAAGATTTTGTATATAGTTGTTCTTCTAATATTAAAGTGCACTTGACACTACGAAGTCAAAAACCACATTATGCTTGATGTGTTTATTTTTACGTCGTGTAAAAAGCGACTCTTACACATGTGAATTTGATTGACGGGCTTATTTTATCGTCTACAGAGCAAATTAAGAAATAAATAAAAAATTGCTGCAAGAAAACTTTCATCATTTAAACTGGGTCATAGAATGAGTTTAAGGAAAATTCAAAATAATCACTGCTATTTTCAAAAACGCACCAGGAAATAGTATAAAGTTTTAGATTATTTGATTTAAATAAATAAATATTGCAATTATTTTTTTGTTCTAAAATAAAATACCAATAGTTTACAAGCAAAACAGAAAGAAAACATCTACAATTTCCCAAAAATTTTTTTTGCTGTTCATACAATAATTTATACATACAATTTAAGCAAGAAAAATCAGACATAAGTCTTGCAATGCATGGAAAACAAGAAACACTTTTTTTGAAATTGAATCTTTGAATATTTTTAGCCAGAAAAAAAGAAGAAAGGTGTCTTAGGACGCTTGGTTATAGCTATGCTGCTTAGTTGTATAAAACAAATTTCATATGTGAAATAACTATGCAATAAAATTATATTACATGATGATGTCAAATTATCTGCAAATATTTCAAAACCTTTCCATTGATTTGCCATTATTTTCTTTTCTAGCGGCGTACTATTAAATTAATGTATTGTTTGGGGCCGGTGACGGCTGTTTGCCGGCTTATATCCTATCGGCTGTGTTCTCTAGTTTGTGCCTCATGTGCAAAAATAAATTGAGCAATCGTTCTTATTGTTCTTGTTTTGTTTTTGTTTCACTCACTTCAACGAACGAAACAAAACAAAATCAAAGAATTTGTTTCGTTTATTTTCGTAATCTGCTTCTAAGTACAAAGAAATTAAAACAAAAATAAATTTTATAAATGTAATAGTATCGATTATTTTTGTTACGAAATTCACGTCCTAACTCCTGTATCGCGCAATAAATAGCATATCTATAAAAAATGTTGCATGATCACTGTTTTTAAAAAAATTATACTTGCTGCATTTCATTTTATTTTCAAATAACTACGAAGGGCTTAAAAAAGCAAGCGTAGAGAGGTGCATACGAGTATATAGCGATAGTGAGCGAGCAAGTTCGGATTTAAGCAAAACTGGATTAAGTACTTTAACGCCCTAATCTGACGACCTCACACAATAAATACTGGCGCCAGCCTTTGTCTATGTTAATGGGATCAGTCTGCTGATCGACCCACATACAATCACACACATTCGCACAAGCAGAAATGACCTGTTGTACACTTATTGCACTCAACCCTTAAAACAAATGCCGATACAAAACTGTGCAAAAAATAGTTGTTGCTTGTCTGCAATTTTAAGCAAAACAAAACAAAAAGTTAAATTGTTTATTTATTTGGATTTTTATTTTTGGCCCAAAAGGGTTTTAGTTACGCTTCATAATGATTTTTGTGCACTAGGGATTAAAGCATTTCTTTAAATGTGTTTCATTTTATTTGTATATTTTTTGCCTCTTTTTATGTAAAAATGCTGCAGTTATTTTTCTTTGCAATGTTTTTCCTAAAGGATTTTCCACTTTAACATAAATTGGTTAGCCCATGAAAATGGTGTGTGTGTTTGTGTGTATGTGTTTCTTTGTTAACGATAAAAATAACAAAAGAAGTTGAGTGACATTGACTGGATTTTAATTTTAAAATTAGATTTAAAATTTTTGGACTGCCACAGCCAGAGAGATCACTTGCCTGCGTTAAAATCAACAGCACTTGTTTAAATATTGTTTTATTTGTTTTAAACTTCACGGTCATTTCTCTTTTCCATAACCAAGTTCCATCAGGTCTGACAATCAGTGTTCATTACAATAAGAAATGCGGTTTAGCTAAATATGACGATTCAGACTGGACTTAATTCGCTTTCAAATAAAATTAATTAATGAAAACATTTAATAAAAAAAATATGGCAATCGGTTGACCTTGCAGGTCATCCCTGAAACTTCCCACTAACTGATTTTGATCAAATTTGCGGCATCCGAATTTGCATCCATTTTAATGAGACTCACTTGACTTTGAGAAGCTGCTTTAAAATAAATGGTTACACTCTATATGATTCAAAGGACCCGAGAGGGAGAGCATGCGGTGGATCAACAATTCTAATTAAGTCAAGACTCAAGCACTATATCCTTGAGAACGTTAGTGAAGAATATATGCAAACTACGAATATTTTCGTAGAAAATTTTTGTGCGAATTTCGTGATATCTTCAATTTACTCACCTCCCAGATTTTCAGTTACCGGAGATCAGTATGAGAAGTTCTACTAATCGCTTGGATCTTGTTTCGTGGCAGCTGGTGACTACAATGCAAAACATACGTACTGGGGCTCGCGTCTTGTTACACCTAGAGGTAGAGCGTTGTTTAATACAATTTCAAAAATGGGCTTAGATGTCATTTCGAGTGAGGAGCCTACTTACTGGCCTACTGACGTAAGAAAAATTCCAGATGTTATAGATTTTGGCGTCACGAAAAATATCCATAGGGGCTTAATTCACGTAGAGGGCTCTCTAGATCTGTCCTCCGATCACTCTCCCACAATAGTTACAATTTTCAACCCACTAAGGAGTGATTTAACTAACTCATATGCGAAAACGATTAATAGGGTCAACTGGCTAGGATTCAAAAAATATATTAGTAGTCACTGCGTAGAAAACATTCAGCTAAGATCACCTGATGATATTGAATTTAATATGGCCAATCTTAACGAATATATTAAAAAGGCTGCTGAACATGCCACTACTTCCTATCCGCAGACCGGTTTTAATAGAATTTATTCTACGGAAATTGAACGTCTTGTATGTGATAAAAGGAGAGTTAGAAGAGAATGGCAACAACACAAATCACCCCTAAATAAAATCAGACTTAAAGAATGTACTAAACGACTCAAAGAACTGCTATCGTCGGAAAAGACTGCATTACTGGAAAAGTATTTAGAAGGTCTTGATGTAACGTCAACATCTAATTACTTTTTATGGCGCGCTACTAGAAATCTTAAAAGACCCGTTGATCTCAAATCACCACTGCGTACTTCGACCGGAGGCTGGGCAAGAAGCGATAGTGAGAAAGGTAACTTATTATCTGAGCATTTAAAATCTGTATTCACTCCCAATTCATGTACGGGTGCTGCCGGATTACCGAGTGTAGTATCTCTACGCCCTCGTCCCTTAAGGTTTAAGATGCGGGAACTACAAAAAATAGTTGCTGAACTCGACCCGAAGAAAGCTCCAGGTATTGATGGCATTAGTAACAAGATGCTGATGAACTTGCCTCATATTGCAATAAGAATCTTGCTATTTATTTTTAATGCCATTTTGCGAATGCAGTATTTTCCACATAACTTGAAACTTGCCAAGATTAAAATGATTCCAAAGCCAGGCAAAGATCTTACCAAGGCTGAGTCATATAGGCCTATTAAAAATAAATTAAAAAATTAGAAAATTTAAAATATCAAGTGAAATTATGTCAGCAAAAAAAATTAGATGCATTGCTAAAAGAGAATCTGAAAAAATTATGTCAAGAAATTTTATAGGCGAACAAAATGTGGAAGAGCAGATTGAAACTCGGTCAGAAGTGGATAATAGTTTTGAGACATTATTTGAAAGTAATCGAGAAGAAAGCGTATTTTCGAGCAGTGAAAGTGAGGAAGATGAATATAATATTTGTGAAGAATTGGGTAAATGCATTGGCAAATGCATTTTCCATTAGTTTTTCTGCATTAAATTTACTGCGGTGTCTCCTTAACAAATGCAAGATTAAAGTGCCCAAAGACAATAAAAATTTTATCATATCAAAACTATACCAAATTATAGTCTGATTTCTATTAAAAAAAGGGTCAAATATTATACATAACATGATCATAATATGACTTCAAATTATGGTAAGATTCGTTTCAAAAATTTATCGAATATCATACAAAATATGATCATTAAACGTTTTCAAAAATGGGTCGAAAATGATGCAGAATATGATCATAAAATGATTGCAAATTCAACTAAAAAGTGAACAGAAAATATTATCACATATGATAACAAATGTACATGAAAACTACATTAAAAAAGAGATCATAAATGACTATTCAGGAATAGTCACATGCAGGGTATTATTTTCTCCCGATGACAGAATCATTTATGATTAGAATGATTGTATATTTGATAGTTTTAATCATCTAGAATATTCAAATGTGACAATTTTTTGATCATTATTTTCACAAAAAGCTACACGCAAAGAAAAGATATGGTTGTAAAATGGTTGAGAAAACAATATTATGTTCTCTGAAACAAATGTGTGGTCGTTGAAAACTAGTTATTGTTATTTTAAACATTAATTTCGTTACGATAAACTCAGTAGTGTTTGAATTTAATAAGTACATTGTTATATTCATAGAAACTGCGATATGGTTAGAGTTTAACAATATAGTCTTGTTAAAAATTTATGACTACAATATAATTTGTATTATTGTTTAAAAATAATATGATGTAAACAACAATATAATGTTATCCAAAACCATACTATGTTAAGTTTAAAAAAAAAATCTTTTTCAGAAACACCTTCTGTCAGTTCAGTGTTTCGTTTGTAAGCTATCGGTAGTGCACGCGTGGTGTTAAATAAATAAAAAAAAGTATAAACAGGAGGGTAGATAAATAAAAATAATATGTACATACATATGTATGTATGTATATCTCTTTACACAGATGTGTCTGTATTTCGTGTATACACATATATGTAAGTATACATTTCTGTACATACATACATTTTATTTTAACAATTTTAATTTATTTTTATTTCGGATTTACAGCACAACTGTTTCAAACAAAAGATTTGCCAATATATATATGATTAAAAAACAAAATATTATTATTACATAAAATAATACTATGGTCGTATTTAACAATATTATTATAATATTAGAACATGGTTTGGTAAGTATCAATTATATTTTAGTCACATCTAACAATAGTGTTGTCTTATTTACGATAATAAGATTGGGTACAACAAAGTTAATTGTTTTTGTAGATAATATTATTATTAACTCAGAAAATAATATTATTTAAACTTTGCTTTTCCATTGACAATAATATGGTTTGACTAAAACCATATAATTCAATCATAGTCACCCTTATTCCAGTTGTCGACATCGACATCGACGTCACTTTCACACTATACAAAAAAATTGGGGCTAGTTTACTCGTTCTCGGAAACAATTTTGCGCAACTGACAATCTATTTCCGTTCAATAAGATCTAGAAAATAGCATAAACCTGCCAACAGAAGTCACTTGTTTTCGACAACGGGTACACAAGCCCCAATTTTTTTGTATTGTGTTAAAGTGACGTCGATGCCGACAACTGGAATAAGGGTGAGTATGTTGCTGTTTGATTATGGTTACTTCAAACATATCTTTTCTTTGCGTGTAGCTGGGCAAACATACAAACACTCACACATATACATCCACGCAGACATCATCGTAAAAATAGTCTGATAATATTCGCATGCCTTTAAAACATGGAGATATGATGAAAACTCGATTTTCGAAAAATATAATTTTTGAAAGTATTATTTATATCTTTAACAGTGAACAGTTAGTTCATTTTTTGCAATTAGTTGACTTATACCACTTTAAAGTCTAACAGTTCATACTAAAAAAGACTACTAAATCAATTAATAGAATTATTAAGTCTCAACCATGTTTATGTTGTATAAAGTGAAACTAAAAGCAGAGCTGCGCCGAGTTCGTTTTATTCTACAAAACTTTCTTTAATACAAAATTTAATTTGGAATTTTAAAACCCCTAAAGCTAATTTGCCATTTCCAGTGTTAATTTCATATGGTTTCATTTTCAACTTTTTCTTTTATTCGCTTTTATTTGTTGCACCGCTCAAAACTGCCCTTGGGTCAAAAAAAAAAAAAAAAAAAGAACTTGGCTGCTTGTACCGCTATAGTTGAAAAATTTAATTTCTAGTTAAAAAACATATAAGTTTCAGAAAAAACAACAGAATTTATTTTTGCGCTAAAAAAAATAAGTGCTGCCGACGCGTGAGGCGTGCTGCGACTGTTTTTATCATGAATTTGTCTTAAATATATCAAATAGGCAGACAGTTTTATTTAACACTAATGATTAATTTCATCAAGCTGAAATATGTATAATAACGCTACTTTCCTGTCAGACATATTCCTATTACCATTCACTTATTTAATGATCTATTAAAGGGAATTGCGACAGGAAAAAAACTGGCCAGCAAAACGTTTTCATATTTTTTTCTCTTTCTCTATCAATTTTCCTTCTGTGCAAAAACAATACGAATAAGTCAGCATTATCAATTAATTAATTAAATTGTTTTTAATATGCATACATTTTCGCGCTACTTAAGGAAAAGTGTAAAAAAAAGCAAAAGCTTGATTGACTGCCATTAAAGATGATGGCAAAAATACCATCAAATTCAATTGAATCTTTCTGCGTCAGTTGTTGTAGTTCTCAAAATATAAAAACAACAATTTTATGAGGAAAACTGGACAAGAGACTTGCTTTGAAATTATTTATAAACAGCGACCTGTTTTCGTTGTAATTGTTTAAATTGTTTTGCAGTTTTCACACACACACACACGCACACACGCACACACACACACACACACACACACACACACACACACACACCCGCATACACATAGAAGAAATGGAAATAAGCAGAACAGTTTTGCCGAATATATAGAAAATCCCTTACATAACTATTTATTAGGGTTTCGTACACCAAAGGTGAAAAGAAACCCTATTGTTTTCGCTACGCTGTCCGTCTGTCCGTCACAGGGTATTTTCTCGAGAACCGTAAGAGCTACGGACCTGAAATTTGGACAGAGTGTGTAGAACCTTGGGCGCTACAACAACAAATACATGAGAGTTGGAAATTAAAGGGTGTGCCAAAACGAGCAACGAAAAATGTTAAAATCCCATGTAATATACATACAATTGTATGTATATGCACTTGAAATGTGTAAAGTTAGTGTAGGTATTTTTATACAGACTACAACAATTAACACTAAAATTTAAAAAAATTTAATTAAAGGGTGTACCATCAGTTAATGTAATTTCGACTATGTAATTTTGATGACTTGCTGTATCTTGGAAACCGTAACTTCTTGAAATTTTCAAAAACGGTAAAACAAAAAATCTCAAAATTATAAAATCGCCAAACCGAAAAAAAATCGCCAAAATAAAAAAAAACGGCAAAACAAAAAAAAAGCACCAAATTAAAAAAAAATTCTAAATCGAAAATAAATCGCGAAAAACCGTAAAAATTGCCAAAATGAAAAAATCGCCAAAATAAAAAAAAAAATCGCCAAAATGAAAAAAATCGGTAAAATGAAAAAAAAATCGCCAAAATGAAAAAAATCGCCAAAATTAAAAAAAAATCGCCAAAACGAGAAAAAAGCGAAAAATAATAAAAAAAAATTATTTCAGCTGAAAAACGTAAAAAACACTGTATTAAAAAATGCTCAAAGCCCAACGTACGGAACCCTTCGTACGCGAGTCGAAGTCGCACTTTACTGAATTTATTTATATTTATTATTATTTATTTATATTATGTTAAATATGTATATATTTAATTTTATTCAATCAAATATGTAGATTATATGCTGTAATATAAGACTTTAAAGCCCTAATTCAATAAGAAGATTTAGGAAGTTTTTGTTTGAAAATAATTTTGAGTTTTTGTCTTTGAATTCTCTAAATTATTTTCTTCAAACATGGTTGTTGTCTTTGATAATGAAAAATAAAAATATTATTGCCATGTTTTTAAAGCATACAAATTTAATTAAAGTATTATACAATAGTTTGAAAAACATATGAAAAAATATGTGTTGGATATAATGTTTGGAACAAAATCATAAAGCAAATACACGAACCTTCTAGCATAGACAATAAATAACAATTGTTTTAAAGAATCAGAACTGCGGCTTTTTTTCGTGCATTGACAAGACGTTACAAACGTCGAACAGAATTAGGACACAAGTCTTGTGCATGGAATATTTAATAAATAAATAAATAAATAAAATAATGCCCTAATTCTGTTCGACGATTGACGAGTGTACGTTATTTGTTAAGGTGGAAATATCTTTTTGTCTCATCTTTCAAAAAGTTGAGAATTGATGCACAAATGACTCTCTTTTAAAAATTTTATATACTGAATGTCTAAAAATGAAAAATTTTAAATACACCAACAATCATGTTCATTGTAAATGTTTAATTTTTAGATTAAAATTTTTACAATGTCTCTGAAACTAAAAGGCAAATTTATGCCCTAATTCTGTGGAACGATTGTATTGTCTTTTCTATGGACGAAAAAAAGCCGCAGTTCAGATTCTTTAAAACAATTATTATTTATTGCCTTTATTGGTTATATCTAGGGCTAGGAATCTCATGCAAATGCATATTTTCACTGGGCATCATAAAATGGAAACGGTTAAGTTATCTTTGCGAATCCTGAAATTTCCTTTGAAATGGCATTCAATCGTTTTTGCATATTTTGCATATTTTGCATATTTTGCTAAAAAATACTCGTTTTTGCATATTTTTGCGCATATTTTTCAATAAATGCATGTTTTTTTGTGCATATTTTTGCTATTTTGGTTAGCATCCATTTGAAAAAGTAAAACGCTCCTGATACTGAGTGCGACATCTTCTGGTAAAAGTTGACACATAATTTGTTACAAAATAATTGCCTGAATCACCCTGTTGAACTCTAAATTTTTATATTTACACAACATTTTTATTGTTTTGTTCGGGAATTCGCTGAAAATTTGTAACTTTACACAACATAACACGTTTTAAATGGAAAGTGAGTTGGTTTTGAGATTTTTTCTGCAAAATTATAGAAATTAACGGCCTGGCCCACGATGTCACGAGAAATCGTTCGATCGACAACTTGTATTGCAAACAAAAATAAATTTTCTAAAGTTATTGTTGTTTGCAATACAAGTTGTCGATCGAACGATATCTGGTGACATCGTGGGCCAGGCCGTTAACTTAACTTAATTTTTTGTTGTTGAATTTATTGTTTTGTTTTTCTTTTTACTAATTTTATATGTAGATATGTATATTAAATGAATTGTTTTCTGCCTTTTTTTTTGTTAAATTGTTTTTAAATAAAATATTAAAAAATATTTTTAATTGCATATTTTCTGTGTTTTTAGTGCATATTTTCAAATTTTAAGTGCATGTTTTATGCGCATATTTCCGATTTTTTAGTGCATGAGATTCCTTGCCCTAGTTATATCCAACACATATTTTTTCATATATTTTTCAAACTATTGTATAATACTTTAATTTAATTTTTATGTTTTAAAAACATGGTAATAAAATTTTTATTTTTCATTATCAAAGACAACAACCATTTTTGAAGAAAATAATTTAAAGAATTCAAAAACAAGAACTCAAAAGTATTTCAAACAAAAACGTCTTAAATCTTCTTACCGAATTAAAGCATTAGAAACAATGCTGGCTTTGCTTAAATATAATTTTGTTGTCGAAGTTTTAATTTCCAGTTATGCTAATATACATTTGTATATCGAGCAAGGGCCTTCATTTTTTACAAACCCGGTATATCTCGGAAGCTAATCATTACCAAGATTTCTAAATTTTGCTAATTTTGTTCTCTTTTGGCGACTGTTTCTGTTTGTTTTATCGTTTTTTTTAAGTTTGATGATTTTTCCACTTAGCCATTTTTTCACATTAGCGATTTTTTTTTTTTTTAATTTTCTTGTTTCTGAGACCAGTGACATTTTTTATTCTGGCATTATCTACTCATTGCTGTTTTTCCACTGAGTTTGGGATTTCTCTGATTTCGACAACATTTTCTAATCAATATTAATTTTTTTCTTTTATGTGATTTATTTTTCGTTTTTGGGCTTTTTTTGTCTTTTACGTCGTTAAATTTTTTCCATTTTTACCATTTTTGTGTTTTTTTCTACAACTATGATTTGATGAATAATAATTGATGCTTTCTGAATTGAAATTGATAAATTTTAATTACAATTGATCCCCTCTGAATTTGAATTAATAAATCTTAATTACAATTGACGTTTTCTAAATACACGCAAAGAAAAAATATGGTTGAAGTAACCATAATCAAACAGCAACATACTATGATTGAATTATATGGTTGCAGTCAAATCATAATATTGCCAATAGATAAGCAAAGTTTAAATAATATTATTTTCTGAGTTAATAATAATATTATTTACAAAAACAATTAACTTTGTTATTCCTAATCTTAGTATTGTAAATATGACAACACTATTGTTAGATGTGACTAAATTATAATTGAGACTTTCCATACCATGTTCTAATATTATAATAATATTGTTATTGTTGTTATTATTAATACTATGGTCGTATAGTATTATTTTATATAAAAATTATATTTTGTTTTTAATCATATATTTATTGGTAAATCTTTTGTTTAAAACAAATGTGCGTTAAATCCAAAATAAAAATTAATTAATATTTGATTTTGGATAACATTATATTTGTAACATACATCATATTATTTTTACACAATAATACAAATTATATTGTAGTCATAAATTGTTAACAAAACTATGTTGTTCAGCTCTAACCATATTGCACTTTCTAATGTAATTATTAAATTCAAACATTACTTTGTTTGTCGTAACGAAATTAATGCTTAAAATAACAATAACTAGTTGTCAATGACCACACATTTGTTTCAGAGAACATAATATTGTTTTCTCATCCTTTCTTTGCGTGTAACAACTGGAAAGGGTGTATTATCCCATACAAAACGAAATATATCGTTAGTAGGTTTGTAGGAAATCTATTCAAAATCTAATGTTTTAGTTTTACTTTTACTGCTTGTATAAAAAATATGAGTGAATTAGCTACGGTCTACGGTTAAAAAAGTGTGTGAATTGGTTCCACTTAATTAAAATCTGCTAAATTTTGTGAACGTGTAATTGCCCTATTAGAAATTATTCTTTTTCAATACCTAATTTACATTAAAAATTTCTTCATGAAATTAGTTGCATGAAAAATTTTTAATTTATCAATAGCAGGTTTAGGGAAGCAAATCAGATTAAAAAATTTGCCAAAAATGTTTCAGAGATTCATGCTAAATCACTTTCTTTTATAGAAAATTTTTCGTGCAACAAATTTTAAGAAATTTCGTGAAAAAAATACTTAATGTAAATTAGGTAAAAGTTTTCTTTTTTTATAATTTTTTTTAAAGGACAAATAGAATGTTTGAATGAAAATAAAGTCGAAGTTTCATATTAAAATTGCAAAAAATTAGATACAAATAAGTTCTTCTTCTAGAGCATCTACGCCTGCCTTAACCATTTAGGCTGGACTATGATATATCAAACTGTCAGTCAGTTATGTTACTCATACGTTAGTTAAGCTGACCTTTTATTCTTCATTAAATTATTTTACAATACCAATTTTATACTTGCTTTTTATGTAAGTCCAAAACTTGAAGTTATTTTAAAATTTATCAACAATTCAAATTTTAATAACATCCTCAAAAGCATTGAGAATAAATATTTCTTAAGCAATAAAACAATTAAACAGTAGCATTATTCAACAGATATTAATTTTTTGCTTTTCTTACTTTTTTTTTTTAAACATTTACACAAACGGAAGAAGACAGCAACAATCAATTTTTATGATTAAAAAAATCAACAACTTTAACATCAATTCATCATCATCACCTTCGTTAAGTTAAGAGGAGCAAAAACAACAACAAAAACAACAAAAGAAAACCGATCATAAATTTCAATCAAATGTTATTGGGCTCTTAACTGATTTCTATAGCGGTTTTGCACGGGTTTTGTTTTCCTTTAACAAAAAAATTTTAATTTTTTTTACTTAAAAATTAAATACACTTCGTGGTTAACTGGCGAAAAAAGTTCTCATGGCTTTTTGAGTGTAAGAACTTGAAAAAAAAATTCAATTTGATTTTCGTCAAGTCATCACGGTTAAAACTGATTTTTCCTTTAACAATTTAATTGATTTCAATGGCAAGTGATTGTCAATGTGTTGGTTATGTGTATGACGGTGTGAATTTAAACTATATATCGTTTTTTTTTTTGGCTGATTTTTTTTATCAAGAATTTGAGGTTGTGGTATTATTGCACCTTAGCTGCATAGTTATATATACGTACATATAAACAGTTTGAAATCAGCATTGCTTCATCTTATTAGTCTATGGCGGTATTGTTCTTTTGGCGGCGTCTGCCAAAAAATATTTTCTCATGACAAATCATCTCAGAAAGTAAAAATTATAAAATTGTGTTATTTTATGCTTGATCAAAAATATTCATACTTAAGACGACTTCCATTCGCGGGAAGATCAGAGGGACGGACCAAGATGCAAACGAACCGATTTAATGTTTAAGAATGTGTGCTCACAAAAAAGCTACTAAGTAATTAGTGCAGATCATCGGCCGATGTCATCCATTATTGCTCTGCACTTGTAGATATGTAATTGAAGCAGACAGATGACCTTAGAGTTCTTTTTTATACGCAAGTGCTTAAAAATGTGATCACCTTTTCAGATCTATTTTTAGGGCCTAAAAAGAGAATTAATTTAGTGTTCGAAAGTGTCGTAATCAAAAAAGAAACACATCCCAGTAAAAAAAATTGGAAGTCATTCTAGAGGAACTACATTTTCATTGCTTACAAAAAATCGATATTTTTAAAATGAGGATAGTTAGCGGAAAACCAATTAGAAGATTATTTTACCTCCATAGTTTTAGAAAATACTCACCAGAATTTTAAAAAAATCGATTTTTTAAAGAAATTTATGAACTAATTTTAGTCTAAAATTTAAAAGTAATTTACTTAAATTTACATAAAAACACTGTTTCGGGTTTAAATTCGTAAAAAAAAGGAACGAATTGTTGAAATAGGTAACTATTTACCATTTTTCCTAGATGAAAATATTATCATAGAACACAAAAAAGGAAATTTTTCTTAAAATCGCTTCCAATTCGGTGACCAGGCATCGAAAAAGAGAACTTCTTGCAATGACAACCCTATGTAAAAATCATTAGAACGGATCGAAATTTTCACTAGTTCCAGATCGCAAACTGTACATATTCCTGACTTTTTTTGAGTGTCTTTTTTTACTGGGATTAATAATATAGTTATTAAATTTTGTGGCTTACGCTGCAGTTGTATCTGGAATTAATATTAGAGCCGTCGTTGTCATGTCACAGTGGTCTTAGCATTGATTGAACTTAAGCACTGAAAAATTACAATGTGTTTTAAAATTTAAAGTTTAAATACACTTTCTAGCAAAATTATATTCGTTTTTTTTTTGGTAGTAAAACAATTGGTATGCCTTCATATGAACTCTTTGAAATACTACCGAAGATGAGTAAATAGAAGAAAATACGCCGAAAGGGAAGATCTAATTAATTAATTTTAAACGCATGCTAAGCAGTCATTTGCAGCTCTTAACTCAACTTTTGTGCCCTAATTGTGTTCGACGATTGTATCGTCTTGTCTGTGGACGAAAAAAAATCGTGTATTTTGTGATTCTTTAAAACAATTATTATTTATTGTCTATGCTTGAAGGTTCGTGTATTTGCTTTATGATTTTGTTCCAAACATTATATCCAACAAATATTTTTTCATATATTTTTCAAACTATTGTATAATACTTTAATTTAATTGTTATGCTTTAAAAACATGGCAATAATATTTTTATTTTTCATTATCAAAGACCACAACCATTGGTGAAGAAAATAATTTAGAGAATTCAAAAACAAGAACTCAAAAGTATTTTCAAACAAAAACATCCTAGATCTTCTTACTGAATTAGGGCATTAATTTGGGCTGTCTCTCAGACGACAAAACTGAGTTGATTTGAGAAAGACAATAGGGGCGTTAATAAATAACAAAGTATTTTCCTTCAAAGCGAGTTACAGAGCATACTCCCTGGTCGCATATTTAGGTTAGATTAATGCCCTAATTCTGTTTGACGATTGTATCGTCTTGTATACGGACGGAAAAAAGCAGCAGTTGTGATTCTTTAAAACAATTATTATTTATTGTCTATGCTAGAAGGTTCGTGTATTTGCTTTATGATTTTGTTCCAAACATTATATCCAACACATATTTTTTCATATGTTTTTCAAACTATTGTATAATACTTTAATTTAATTTTTATGCTTTAAAAACATGGCAATAATATTTTTATTTTTCATTATCAAAGACCACAACCATTTTTGAAGAAAATAATTTAGAGAATTCAAAAACAAGAACTCAGAAGCATTTTCAAACAAAAAAGTCCGTCCTAATCTTCTCACTGAATTAGGGAATTAGTTGCACAGGTTGTAAGTATAAATATCAAAACCCGCACAATCGGACCCTAGATGGTCCCTAGCTGTTACCCGGAACAGAGACGTAAATAGAGGTAATTTCCTCTGCATTTATCTATTCGGTTCTTTGCTGAACCAACCTGACGACCAGATTGTCAACTGTCTAGTATCACAGTTTGACAAGACTGCCAATTCCTGCAGTAGTGGACTGCCCAGTGAAATCACCCTTCTCTCAGAAAGAGAGAGAGAGAGAGATAGCTAGACAAAAGCAGAGGAGTAGCTCTACAGTGTAGAGTATACGGCGTAACCACAAAGTCGGTTAGCACATACAGCTGTATATTATTTATGATAAAATGCATGCATAATGAATTTGAGAGACTGAATTGTTTTCTTCCGTACTTCCGTGTGCTTAAAGCTTAAATTAGACGTGACATAGCCATGATGCCATAGCCTTAACCAAACCAAAATTCAATTGGTTTTTATGGAGAGAGTCAGAGAGACTCGCCATAACACCATAACTCTCACCATAGAAACCAATTGAATTTTGGTTTGGTTATGGCTATGGCGTTATGGCTATGTCACGTCTAATTTAAGCTTTAAGACTTGCTTTAACGAATGAGAAGTTTTGGCTGGTTTATGTAGGTTGTAATCTTTAAACATAATTTGTCTGGCCCATGAGTAACGTGACCAGAGGCTTTTTACAAAAAGCGGGACACGATCGTTCAAAAAGCGGGATTTTGACGAAAATACGGCCAAAAAGCGGGATTTTTAAATAAACAACTATTTGAAAGCGGGATGTGTAATACGCACATAAAAAGTTTCGTATGTACTTAGGAAACACAGTTTTTAACTCAAAAGAATCGATTTTAAATAAACAAAAGTTTTTATTAACAAAAATTTTTATTTAGTAACGTAAAATAAATAAAATTAAAGATTTTTTGACTTCATTTACAAAACAAAATACGATTTTTATACAAAACAATGTACAAAACTTAAGGCGAATGATAGCAAGTGGCCTTGTTAGTCCATATTATCATCAACTGACTACACCAATGTGTCAAACTCTTTATAAAAAAATAAGCAAGAACTTTTTATTTTATTATTGACAGTTTGGTGAATGTATTGTTGTTATTCTCCTAATAAGCCCTCTTGGTAATAAATTCCTAAAGCAGCAGAATGTCTGCACATATAAAGCACTGTAACAAAAGGATCTTTGAGTGTGTACGTTTGTATTTTTATTTTTTTCATTTGAGGAGCTGCCAGATCCAAAAAAAATAAACAATAACTACACTAAAAAATATTTGGAATAAATTTTTATCAGTTACATATTAATAAAAATATATTAAGAGATAAGAAATTTTAAAACTCTAAAAAGCGGGATAAAGCGGGATAAAAATTCAAGGCGGGATCAACCTCAGAAAAGCGGGATAATCCCGCCTAAAGCGGGATGTCTGGTCAGGTTACCCATGAGTCACTTGCTGAGGTACTTCGAGATATCTAGTATCACAGTACTGAGGAAGTTTAAGGGAGAAGGTCGAGCATTTATTTTTTTTTTTATTTATTTAATTAATTAGTTAAGTATATGGAGTAAAACTTACAGACTAATACATTGCTTGTTATTTAAACAATTGTAGCAAAAAATAATAGATATATACATATATTTAAGACAAAAAATTAGGTTATTGAAAATAGTTTAAAAATATAATGATGACCCTTTTAATAATATTTAAATATTTATTACAGTCTAAATAAGGATACAGTTTGTTAAATTCATAATTAATGGGCAATTAACTGGACAAGAGGAGTTCTATACACCGGTAGCAGATTTTACAAGGCATTTCTCAGTTGCAGAACCTTTCACCATGATCAGAAACATTATCTGTTGAATACCAACAGCATATAGAAAGTTGCCATCGTTTGACCAACCACTAATATTGGTCGAACACTAGACATCTAAAACTCTCCTCCCAAAGATTTAAGTAACACTTATAGCATATTCATATGCTGCCTAAGGATTACCAGTTGTTGTTATGTTTGGAACGACAGCTACAAGTACTACGTGCTCTCGCGGAGAATAAGTGCACAGGCAGACGACGTTCAGGGCTTGATGGAAACACAGAAAATAAAGTGGTAATGGCAAATGATTTTAACACAATGGACATAAATGGGACTCCGAGTGGAGGTGCGATATAGCACCACCCCTTCTTAAACTACCCCAATTAAAATTTGCATTCGATTTATTATGATAACACAACGAGCAAGAAAAAAAATTTGACAAAAAAGATGAGTACGCCAATGCATGTATGTATGGGAATAATGAGAACTTTGTTATATGCTATGAACTGTTAAGGCTGAATCAAACGATAACAGACCTGAATCGAACATATCTCATTCGGTTCAAAAGAGCTTTATCAGGAAACAATGCCTAAACACGACCCTATTATTTTCTTCCTGATAATGACCGGCTTCACTTAAATGGGAAGAAAATTTTATAAGACACTGCTTATACCAGGAATTACTCCTCCTAATATCTCTTTGTTTAACAAGGTAGTAATTTTCGAGCTCTTATAGAATTTCTAAATTGTCACAGACATGGACTCTAGTGTAAATAAAATACTTTAATTTTGAAACAAACATTACTTTTCACTTATAAAAGCGAAGTGCTAAACTTCCGATGCTAAAAAATATTATCATATTCTTTTAGAAGGAGAAAATAACAAAAATTAAAAATTTTAAGAACCCCCGATATATCTAGAAAAGATGTGATATCTTCTAAGCCGCTGGATCGATTTTCTTCAAACATAGTTTGGAACCTTCTCGATCAAATCACCTTTCAAACAGAAAAACTCAAAATCGGTCCAGCCGTTTGAGCTGTACGTGGACACGGACAGACTCACAGATACACAGACACACACTACAAACTTATAACACCCCTTTTTTTGGCCGAGGGTTAAAAAAAGAAATAAAAATTATGTGTCTCGTAAGCCATTAAAATTAAATAATTTGAAAATAAAAACTTTGTGTATCTATTTGTTTTTTTTTTTTTCTAAAATTACTATGGCGTGTTAACTCCAAGGAAATACGCGTTTTTTTTTTCTTTTTCACTGTCACGACACTCATTATCAAACCGAAAGAATCTATTTGATTTGTAAGATTGTTAGATTTACATTTTTTTTGTTGTTGTTTAATTTTTTATGATCTCATCAAGTGGAAGCAGCTTCAATTCAGAACGAGCTACAGCAGTAGTTCATCTATATGAATAATTTCATTTTAAACAGGTTGGAACACATGATAAAGACAACGTTGAACTAAACAAAAAAATTATTTTATATTTTAGGGTATGCGTGTAGTTGTAATATTTTCTATTATCTATGTGTACTTGGTAGGGAAACCTTTTAACTTTTTAAAATAAAATAGATACGTTTCTATTAAATCTACTACTGTGCACTTTATACTTTGCAAGTTTTTAAAATTGATTTATAATAGCATTTGCCTGCTAATAGACTCGCCAACATTTAAGATTGATTATGTTATGGTATAAGCGATTGCTAGTTAGATTAGATTAATTGTGATCGGCATAAATACATGTTCCTGCATGCCTTTTGGTAAGCATACGAGTATAAAGAACTTTACGCTATACAACCCACTTTACCCCAAAACACCCCACGTAGGGTAGCGTGGGGTTTCCCGGTTCTCATTTTCACACGTAATCTATAATAAAAAATATTAAGAGCAGTTGCCGTGTGCAGGACTTCAAGGCAGCATTGATCACTGTAGTGAACAAATTAAAAATATCAAACAAGTTTTCAAACTTGAATTAATCGACAACTAGAAAATTAATTGAATTAATTAAATTTTTTAACTGAAAATATTATTTAGTGAATAATAAAATTAATAAATTAACTCAGTTAATTTTTCAACTGTTTCAATTAACTCAAGTTTGAAAACTTGATTGATTGATATTAAAGTTTTCTAAATGAACTGAGAAAAAATATTTCGAAATACTTTACAAGCAGGTTGCCCACCTCAGCTAAAAAAAATAAGCTTACCTTCTTAGCAAATCTTTTGTAATGGGAAATAAAATTTAAAAATATATACACATAACTAACTATATTTGTTTATATATATTTGCGTTTATTCTCCAATATAGCCTTTTAAATTTGAGTTGTCGTTATTTAGCTGCCACAACATCTTCAAGCCATAAAATTCTTCATCTTTCAATTTCAATCTCAATCTCGAACAAATAGAATAAAAAAAACCACGACAAAAACTACATATAAAATTGTAACTTGGAAAAAAGAATTATATGAATGTAAAACACATACAGCCATAGTTTTGTTTCAAACAAAAAAAAAATCACCAGCAACAACATTTTGAAGAAAAATGCCAACAATAATGGCGTCTCATGCACATCCGTTTCTTAAAGGAAAAGAAGAAGCAAAATGACGAGGAAAAAAACACTCAAATTCATGTTTTAAAAACACAAAAAGGCTTGTCAATGTACGTTAGAGTTTGAGGTTTTTTTTCTACTTGATTTGAATTGCCTGCTCAAACTGAACTAGAGTCGAGGAGATGTTCACATTTTTCTTTTACTTATTATTTTTTTATTTTACTTATACTATGTCGAGTTTTTAGTTTTCATTTAGATTGTAGATTTTTGTTTTAGTTTATAAGTAAATGAACAAGTTGTTTGAGAGCTATGATTATTATTATGTGAGTGTTGGTGGGGATGAAAAAGACTTTTCGAGGCATTTCTTTCAAAAGTCAATGATTTATGCAAAATCTATTATTCCTGCCGTGCATTAAAATATCTTAAAATAAAGTTCTAGAAATTCATTGGCTGAGATACTGTGCAATGCTGCCTATGCTTATTGCTTATTAATTATATTAAATATTACTAGGAGAACTTGGGGAAAATATATCTGTGATTTTTAGTATGTTTATGATATTAAATTGTTATATTTTAAATGCATTTTAAAAAGTTCTAAGAAATCTTTGAAAAATATGGACGCATGTACATGTAATTTTTCTAAAACAATAATACAACTTCTACCTTTTTTAAATAAGGTTGAAAAATAAAGTTTTCTGTCTCTTCTGAAGAAATTTGATATTTGGACATACACAGAGAAGAAACTGTCCCATAGAATCAAGAAGATTTTCTCTATGAACCGTTTTTAGGCTAAGGGGTATCCCAGCAGATAGAAGCGAAGATTTTTTGGTAAATCTTATTAATTTTATCAAGAAGAAAACCACATAAAATCGAGAAGAAATCTTATTATTCACAAATTTTTTTTTACTCAATTTCCGTTATTTTTGGCAACAAAAAACAATCCATAGAGAAAAACTTCTTGATTCTATTAGGTTTTCTTATAAATTGTAAACTATAGGGATTTTTTATTGATTTTATTAAGTTGCCTTCTTGATTTTTTTTAAAAAGGTTTTCTTCTTTTTCAATAAGGTGCTCTTCTTGATTTGAGTAGGTTCCTATATGAGTATGTGTAAAGCATCTTATTGATTTTTTTTAATAAGGAAATCTTCTTGATGTTATGAGGTCTCTTGTTATTTCATATCTATAAATATACATAGAGACAATTTTTTTCATGATCTTTTTCCTTTTTGTATTTGAATGTTTGCACAATAATTTCAATGGTTATTCAGGCTGCTTGTTAGCATATTGGGTAGAGTGCTTGTCTATCAGGTAGAAGTTTGCTGGTTCAATACTTGGTGAGTAAGCCAATATGTATGTATGTATGTATGCATATATAAATAAATAACATCTACAACATACTACATACATACATACATACATATGTATATGGTATAGAATTTAAATAAAAATACATAAGTACAGAGAATAAATACGCAATTTTTTTTATTTTTTCTTGAAAAAATCAATAAGATAACCTCATAAAAACTACAAGATTTTTCTTGATTTTTTCAAAAAGGTTTTCTCTATGAAATTAATAAGATTTTCTTATTGAAAAAAAAACCATAAAGATTTCTTATAAATTTTGTTCTATTTTATGAGGTATTTAGTAGGCAATGTTTTCTCTGTGTACACTGTTATTAATGCAAACCACAGATATTAAACCCTTTATTGTTTTCCTTTTCGAGAAGTCCTTCAGTACAAAAGTAAGATAAACTCACTCAGTAATTGTCGAAGTATTGAAATAATATGGATTCAAGCACATTAGGGTATAGCGCAAAACTAATAGGCGCTTAACTTGATGAGGTTGGGGTCATCAGTTAATGAAATCATCTTTCCAAAAACGAGCTAGAATAATTTGAATTTGAGCAGAATTCTATTGTTTAAAGAGTGACTAAAATTCTATTGGGAAACATAATAACCGAGTTACAGAATCATCTGGCTCGTATGGGTGTTGTTGATGATACAACATGTAAAGCTTGTCAGGAAGATGATAAAACAATGGTACATTGCTTGTGCCACTGTCCAGCATTCAGGTTTTTTGTTACAAACTACTATCCCAATTTATTTAAGAGCGTACATTTAGTATTCTCTAAGAGCATAAGTGTAATCCATGATAGGATTGGGTTAACATTGGTTGCTCCTCTTTTTCAACCTAACCTAACTCTTCTCCGTATAAGAATATATGGTAGCTTTTATGAAAACTAATGGTTCAAGTAAGCAAATAGCCTTTAAGGCATATGTAATGGGTTAAAGTTAAATTATATTATAAAGCCGGGATCTCACTATCGGCACAATGTACCGATTTTCGTCGGCTTATTGAGTATGCTAAAATCATTGGGAGTTATTTAATTTTTTGTTGGGAGTTATTTCATTTGGGGCTTACATGGTACCGTAAAAATTTGATAATAAGATCTGACGATTTTGTATAGGAATCACATATTAGGTTTGTTCATTTACAAAATATTGTTGTGAATTTGTAACAATTTTTACTGGAAAGTGATCATTAACTCAAAAAGTTTGCAAGAATAGAGCTTCAAAAGAGAGAAAAAAAATTGAGAGCCAAAAAAATTTTTACAAATTATCACACGACTTCTCGCCAAACGTGGCGATTCTCAACTTGTTTGGCGTCCAAATTTTGGGATTGGTGACATGGAGATTTTTCTGGCAATAAATAAGATTGTTAACGATTTTTATGGCAATTTTTTTAAAAAATTTAACGGCAAACTTTTTGTAATTCAGGAAGGAGTAGTTTAAAAAATTAAATCTAAAACTCGTCCGCAAAAAATAAAAATATGGATTTTGATGATTCTTCCTATACTTGTTATATTAATTTATGCTAGTTGAATTCAGATGAGATAAATTTACAAGAAATTATTTTTTGGCGATTTTACTTACTTCTGTTTCTGGAGACTTTCTGCTAAATTTTTATATGATTATTTTATAAAAATTTATTTTAAAAAAGTGTTATACAAAAACAAATTTATTATCATGTATGTAACAACAAAAAATTAGTTTTGGCAATTTTTGGCGATTTTTAAAATTAATTTGGCGTAATAAGTCGGACAAAATCTGGCAATCCTGTTTATTACTAGTAAAAGTTGTACTTGCAAGAATTATACAAACAGCTGTTCTGTGTTTTATTTTTAAATTAATTATTTGAAAAATATCTGAAAAAGGAAAAATCAAAAATGTAATTTTTTTTATTTAAAAAATATTAATGCATTTTTTAGAAAATTAGATTTTTTTTGTAACTCACCACACAGCCCGCGAAGCGATTAGCTTGTCTTCAGAAAATAGCCACGACCTCCGGACTGGGCGGCTAGCATCGCTACCACTCAGCCACATGGGCACCCAAAAATAGCATATTTTCTTAATTTAAGCCATACAAATACAATTTTATTGTGAAATAATTTTGTTTGTTTATCATATATGATCAGAGATGGAAAATAGCTTTTACTTATTTGTTAATAGAATAAAATTAAAAAATTAATGAAAAATTCATAAAAATAGTAAATAAAGTTTTGTAAAGTACATATTTCATATTAAATGTCTATTTTTAATTTAGTAATTGAAAGTATTATCAACCAAGATTGTTTCAAATACATCAGAAAAAATATAATTGTATCCATGATTCATTGTTCTGATATGAATAAAATTTTCTAGCTGGTTCTTACAAGTAAAGCTTTCTTTAACTTTTCCATATTTGGGAGAGTAATTTTGTAAATTTTGGACTTACTCTCTCTCTTTGCAAGTTTCTGCTAGGAAAGTAAGTAAACACACCAATTTTAATTTTTTCTTATTTAATTGTTTAGTTCGAAACAATAATTCCGAAACAATACTTCTCGACATCCAAATCTCGACAAATAAATACCCAACAAAAAAAATATTAAGGAATTTCTTTCAAAAAAAAATTTGGCCTGTCCGATTCACGAATAAAATATATACACTGAGAAAATTAAATCGTAAAATCAAAGAAAATACACTTTTTTGCAAAGACTTTTATTGGTCAGATTGTGCCCAAAGACAAAACAACTTTACCAGAAAGACGCAAAGTTCTTTAGATTCCCATGAAATATATACTTAAAATCGAAGACTTAAAATCTTGTGGCAAGGATGTATGTCTTTGGAAACACGTGAAAAAAGTCCTTAAACTAAGGAAAAAGTATTTTGGCACAAAGACTTTCATTCGTTAGTCTTAAGACTAACGTTAAGTTTCGTTATGCATTCGTAAACAAATTTAATTTTGAAGACTAAATTCTTTAAAGATACAGACTTTATCTTTATTTTTTATAACCGCTCTTGTTTACCGTTGCAAGCAAACATGTGTGAACAAGCAAAAATGTTCACTTATACAATGAAGACAAAATTCTTTAAAGTTACAAACTTTGTCTTTGTAGCAAGGATGCTTAGCTTTAAAAAAACAAAGAAAAGTCTTTAATTTTAAATACGTTTTTCAATCCCTTATTAGCAAAGAAATTAATCGTTCTAGCAAATATTTTATCTTTACGGAAAAGATAATTTCTTTGATTAAGCTTCAAAGAATTTTAGTCGTTTGTGTTAAAGACGCACCATTTGCTTGTTTAAAGAATAAATCATTGATGCAAGGATTTTTTCCTTCTAACAAAGATATTTTCGTTACAATTTTACAAAGACGTTTTTTCTTTGGTTTTAAAGCTTTTAGTATTCTCAGTGTATGTATACATATATATATATCTTATCTTAATATATATAAAAATCAAAAACACGTTTATTTGTTAGGGGTGAACTCTTCAATGCCCCAACAGATTTTCGCCTTCCACCCCACAAAATATTTGTAAAAGACCGACGCGTGTTTTTTTATATATATTCTACCCCGGTAAATGCTACGCCCCTTTCAGAAATAGTGATTCGTCCGACAGATGGCGCAATTTTTAGTTTTTTTGTGTTTTTGCACCGTAACTCAAGAACTACTGAACCGATTTTGACAAAACTTCATATACATGCTCTATAGGGCGTGAGTAGTGTTTCTGTGTAGTTTGAAGTTCGTCCGACAGATGGCGCCATATTTAGTTTTTTGTTGTGATTTTGCACCGTAACTTAAGAACTACTGCACCGATTTAGACCAAACTTTATATACATGCTCTATGGGGCGTGAGGAGCGTTTCTGTGTAGTTTGAAGTTCGTCCGACAGATGGCGCAATAATTAGTTTATTCGTGGGCAAAATCCAATTTTCATATTGTACCACCAATGCTATATACAACACTAATGTTTGCTTAGGGCCAGCAACGCGGACCGGGGTCAGCTAGTGTATATATATATTTGTTCCTTTTAACTCCTACAAGGAGCATAGGGCCGTCTTCACGAATAATGCCCAATATATAATTTTGATTTCCTCTAACAGTGTCAGTCATTAAAACTGTACTACTTGGGAAAATTTTTGATTTTGTGTTGCAATGTAGAGGCTAGGATTCATTATTCTACACAATCCTTCGACTTTTCAGAAAATATAACCCTGATATTATTATGAAGTTATTGGGAATTTTCAAAAGAAAAAAAAATTCATTAGATCAGGTTTGAATTTTTTCAAAAGTCGTGCGATTGTGTAGGATAGTTAGTAAGCCTTTAAATTTCGTAGTGCTCTTTTTGATATATGTGACCTTCACCGAGAAGAGGGTACTAGTGTGTCAAAAAACAGGTTTGGACTTAAGAGTGGATTGTGGTACCTAAAAGGGTGTAGAATAAGATGAAATGAGTTAGAAAAAAATGTCATTTTCACACACCACGTCCTTTTCTCGAAGAAGGTCACATATACGTATGTAGTTTGTCGACAAAAACTTCCATTGTATACAATTAGGCTTTTGGTTTGCCCTCTAATTCAGCTTTAACGAACAGAATAGGCTTTTACTCGCCTCTAATACCAAGCTTTCTTAGTTGAAAAACAACAAGAAGAAACAAACACATTTAAGCAACTTTTATTGTTGCTGTTCCAAACCATCTTCGTGCTGTTCGTTCATCTTCTTGCTACCAACATCACCACTACTACCAATGCATTAGCTAGAAATACCCTGCAGGAAATACGAATAATGAAATAGTAGTGATTTACTGGTGACATTGTCAGTAGTACTACTGACCAGGTGTACCCCAGCCAATGTAATCATCTATTGACATTTAACATTAGCTTGTCATTGAAAATCTACCACTAGACAGTAGCACTACTGATTAAGTAGTTCTTTTTGGACCACATGAAGACATTTTCACCAAAGATTCACTAGTAAATTTTAGGGGCTCTAGTCTACAATATTGATATTTCCTCGCTTGTAAAAATAGTAAATTTGTAGTAATTTACTAGATACATTGTCAATAGTATAACTGAATAGGTGTACCGCAGCCAATGTAATCTCCTATTGACATATAACATAGGGTTGGTATTGAAAATCTACCAGTAGACTTTAGCACTATTCTTTTACGACCATATGGAAACATTTGAACTAAAGATTGACTAGTACATTTTAGTGACCCTCGTCTACAAGGGTTGGGGCAACAAACTTAAATACATATACGTACATATGTACATATACATACTTATTGCATAGCACAATAAAAGAGAAAAACAAAATACATATTAACGCGCTCATTGATAATGTCACAAGAAATACACTAGAACTGTTGTCTCTAACGTATTTCTACTCGCGCATAAAAGGAAAGTTGTCGACATTTCAACTAGTGCAATTCTCGCTAGAGAAAATAGTGTTGACATAGAGACATATGGTTCCCGGCTGACTAGAGGGTATATAATGCCTATGTGTGTGTTTGTGTGTTTGTGTGCTCATTATACGCATTTAATGGGGCAGGCAGTTTACAGTGGAGTAGAGCGAGTGTCGGCAAAAGTGGCCTCTATTATTATAGCTGTCGTCTTAACTGAAATTGGTCAGCACCAATGCGCTTGCATGTTTCATATAATATTTATGTTTTAGTCTTTTTATTTTTCTTTTTAACAAAATCAAACAATCACTGAAAAAAAAACTGCTTTTTGATACAAAAATTTTGATTTACGACTTCCGGTTTGAATTGAAATTTTGTTTTTGGATTCTTGATATTTTTTCCCAAATTTTTAATTTATTTCATAGTTTTAACGATTGTCAGCTACTTACAAAATAAAAATATTTTGCGGTTTTTCTTTCGGGGTATTTTTCATTAAACATTTCATGTCATTCATGACTCTAAGTGGCCGCATGAATAAAGGAATTTTTTTTTTTTTATATAATAAAATGATTTTTTGTTATCATGCATCCATCCATTTAAAATGCTTATTAAGCAATATTTTTATTTTGGGAAAATAACACCTTAAACAAGCAAGTACTTATTCTTAAAAATAAAATTAAGACATATATTTATTTAGAAATACTCGTAATAAACAAATGGGAAAGGGGTCTGCACAGCCGCCTGTTGACTTTCGTTGATAAACCTGTTATTTTTCAACATAAACTGCTAATATTTTGCCTGCAGATGTATTTTAGTTAGTTACATCATAATCGATCAAAAAGTTGTTTGGAAATTTACTGTTCCAAGTGAAGGAATTTTGGTGTTTAAAAGACGATATACGAAATTTTCATGTCGTCATATAAAATCTAGAAAGGCGTAAGTTACATTTAGTGTATTTTGCAAGAATAGCACAATATATTAACTGTTAGTACATTTTGTTCTCAGTAGCCCTTTAATATATCTGTGGTCACAAGCGATAACAGCGTTAGTCAAAAAACATAGTTTTGAGTCCAAAACCACTTTTAACGTAAGTATGAAAATTTTTTCGAAAAACTCAAATTTGGCTAATTACATCATATAAATTAAAAAGATGGTTTTTAATTATTTGCTGTAGTTTTGCCAACTGTGGCAGAGAAATTTTCAACATTTTTGTAGTGAATTTTGATAATTTCAATACTTTCTTGAAGCGTATATTGTTGTACTATTTATTGAACTAGTCAGCCTGACTCTTTTTCACGATCATTATCTTATGAAATTCTTCTTCGATCGCTGAATCTTGCAAATTTCCTCCTCAAACTGGAAATTTTTTCCTAATACCACACTCAGGTAACTATGAAGATGACATCAATTGTAGAGCAAAAAAAAAAGGTTTTTTTGTGTTGTATTGCTGCCCTTGTTAATATCGCATTTTAGTTCAACGTCAGGCCTGCAAATTTTCGAATGCATTAGCATTTATTTTTAATAAAATCTAGCGAAAAATTGCTGGCAATTTAATTTTTCCACTTTTGATTCGATACAGCAACTGCTCACAACATATTTGATTAATTTGTGGTGTCTATTGTCAAACACTCAGAAATTCGAAAACTTGAATACGAAATTAAATAACATGAGGAATAAACAAAATTAAATTGCGTTCAGTCAATTTATTTGCTCAAGTAGGCATGCAATTTATTATTGTTGTTTTTATTTTCCAATGTTGTTGTTAATTTTTAATGACATTTTGTTGTTGCAACTGGTAACTAATTGTTTAAACGTTTTAATTTGAAATGCAAATGAGGTTAAATTAATAATATTTGTTAAGGGCTTTTTAGAAGGCAAAAATGTTCCATTTCTATTATGGCAATGGATTGTTATTAGGAGAAAAATTAGTCTCGCAGGCTCTTGCCTTTCATTTTGAGTAGACATACACATCTAAGGAACTTTTATGTATATACATATGCCTAGTTCTTAAGTCTGGATCACACTATCGGCACAACGTACGGAATTTCGTCGGCTCACTGAAATCAAGTCATAAGTAATAAGCTAAATTTGACTTATTTCTCAACTAATTAATATACAAGGACACAATTACAGCACACTGCGTTGGTAATAAAGTCATATGTATATCGCTAGGCCTTTCTATATTAAGGTAACGATATACTTATTCCAGAATTGATTGAGTAATAATACCATTTTGGATCATTAGTTATGACTTTATTGCAGCGGGCCGACGAAAATCGGTACATTGTGACAATAGTGTGATCCAGGCTTTGGTCTTAATTATTAACAGTGATAGGGCGGGACATGAATCCTGCTTCATAAGCAGTATGTGCAAGTTCGATCATTATGCTGAAAATAGTAAACACGCCATCTATCTAAGACTACAAGTATAATTTTTAGTTAACATTTCTTTGGCATCTACATATGTTTCCTGTTCTTCTTGTTTACAATAAGGATTTGGGTATTTTGGTTGCAATTGAGTGAACTGACAACATTGACCTTAGAAGTTTCCAAGCGGTTGGAAAAACTGGGGGTAAGTTACGGCATTTGATATCGAGGCGAGTCCCAGACATTTCAAAGAACTTGACTTAAGATGTGGTCTTTGTATACCGCCTTAAAAGAAATGTTACCATCTTCATAGACTTATAAAATATTCAGCCTTATAATTATGCTTGAAATAAGACCTTTTTTAATTTAATGAATTGACCTTCATCAAGTCGAATTAAGCTCCCCATGTAATGAAATAAAGTAAGCACCTTTTATAGTTAATACCATAATCCCACGATTAACCTAATACTGAGTGCACATGAGCGTGCTTTAATGATCCATTTAGCTTGCAAGGCATGCACGAGTAGCATTTATCTATTGCTAAGGCATGGACCCGAGTAAAACTTCATGCAGCTCCCAGTTGCTAAAAAAAGTGGCAATTGTTTGCAATATGAGTTTCAAACCAACCCATCATTTCAACTTCGGAAGGACATTGTACAAGTAACTGGGCACGGCATCAGGCATGATTAGAACGGTTTACTTATAAAATTTCTATTTCTATGAGAGCTACTTTGTAACCAGCAAGAACATTTTTAAATCTGCAGGTTATAAATGAAATGTGTCACTGAAGCAGTTTCCCTAGGAATCGTCGAATATATTTTTTTTAAATAAAGAGAACTAGCACTCAGGCACTGAATGCCTACTACTATTACTACGTGCTATAACTTCTTTAGGAAAGGGATAGTGATAGAGAAGACAGGTGGTGAAGGAAGAGACAGAGGAAAGTTTCATTCTTTTACAACTCTGCTTTTTGCACGTTTTTCAATAATCCAGTGTTGCAAACAGGTGCGCATTAAATTTTCGAAGCTCTATTTAGTAGCTGTTTTATTGGTTATTTTACTTCGCCGATGATTTTGCTACACAATACCGACGAAGGAGGGTGCCATTACCGGATTAGTATCCGCTGAAGCCGTTGTAGTTCACTGACCAGGGCCTATGCCTTCATCACTTGAACTTTCCTACAATAACTGATACAAAAGAGACACTAGTGCACATCCGAAAATTTGTTGTGTTGTTATAAAATGATTGTCGGAGACCAGGCTCGAATCCAGGACCTTCGATTTTGTAGTCAACGTGCTAACTACTTTAGCAAACGCCAACGAAATGTTTATTGACATTCTGCTCCACGCTATCAAAACCAAGTTCATTATTGGCTTTTATTAACTATGAACATTATCATCTATGAAACCAACCAGAAGCGGACCAGCCAGTAATACACCAGATCAGATCTCGAAATTGCACCCCAAGACTCTTCTTTTCTATTGTCTTTTGAAATCAATGCAAATCAAGTTGGCGATATAGCCTTACCAGTCACGCAGCAAACCCATTTCCTTTAATAAATATGAGCATAACTGTTAATTTGTTCCTTCAGAGATTGACCTATACCACATACGTAAGTTTTATGGGCTAACGGCTAAAGTTAATGGCTGAAAAAGTCAAAATACCAGGCTCAGATCCAGAGGATCTCGCTATCTTCAATTGCTCTTCTGCGGGATTCACAGTTTAAAACACACAAAGTTATACAAAAAGACCTGATTCCAGCCTTATCATGAATTCCACATGTGAAAATTTCCGAATGAAATTTTTTGTTCACATGGATTTTAGGTTCGTATCATCAATTCCCATGAAATTGAAAACTTACATATTTCCGCTTTTTCCAATAGAGAAATCTTTGTGAATAATTTTCTTCATAAATTGTCAAAATATTTTGCCATAGTACGAAGTTTTTTGATACCAATTGTTCACACGTTCGGAAATTTCCATGTGAAAATTTATTTATGATAAGCCTGATTCAGGCTTATTTATAAAAATTATTAAGGCTTTATAAATGATTTTTAAAACAAATTTTCATAAAAAAATTTTCTTATTAAGCCTTTATAAAGCCTTAATAATTTTTATATATATAAGGCTGTATATATTTAAAACTATGTAACTCCCGGTCAAGATTTGCAATTTTTGTTGCAGCAACTCCTGAATATCTATGAGAGTGTTGAAATAGAAATATCTACTTGTTGTCTTCCTCTCTCGCTCATTTTTACTAAAAACTAAAAAGTTGTTGCAACAAAAATTGCACGTCTGAACAGGGACTAAAGAGTTAAAAAACACAAGTATATATTTTTAAATCTATCAAGTCCCTAGACAAATCAAAATTATGTTGAAATCTCAGTTTTGCTTAGCAAAAAAGCAATAACTTGTGTTTAAACAAACTCCTTGATGATGTCCTGCAGATTTTAACAATTTTAAAGCGAAGAAAAGTGAAACATTGAGCTAAGCCCATAAAGTAAATATTCTTTGTGCAAAATAATACAAAGAATTGACAAGTATGAAATCTTATTAAAAATTATTATTATTTTACAACAAAGAAACATACACGCAGAGACAACAAAAGTCAAAGGTGTTAAGGCAGGCAAGCAGAGGATCCTTATGGGAAGTATTTAAAACATTTGGTGCACTAAAACACACTTAAAAGAAAAACTATTGAAGAGCTAACTAATACTTAAGGCACACTTAATATTTTAGTAGAAAACTAAATTTTAAACAAAACATTTTATTGTCTATTCTATTCTATAAGCAAAACCAAAAAGGGAATAATGCAACCCTTGGCCGCAACATTACGACAAGTTAACACACAATGGCAGACAGACAGTCAGTTGGAGAGAAAGGACAATAAATGCATACACGCATATACTCGCTGACTACTTCAAAATACAAATTATTTTTGTCCTTTCATTTTTCTTTGGTTTGAGGTGGGAAAAAACAAATCGTTAAAATGTTTTATGACTTTGCGGTGGGTCTTAAAGAGAATTTTTTTTTCTTTTTGAATGCACCAAAATTATTTCATAATAGAAATTTCATAATTTGTTCTTCATTGACCTTTTGAAATATATGTATATGAGGCGTTTGTAGCAGCAGCCTTTTTAAAAAATTTCCATAATTTTTCCTTTTCTCTTTCTTTTGTTGCACATCAATAGAATTTATGGCTTTTCAATTAACACCTTTTATTGTTTTATATTTACTAGTGGTTAGCCGCATTTCTTTAGTTCTATTGTTACTTTATTTAGATGGGGTTTTTCTTTCGAACAGAAAAATGTATTAAACTGTTGAAGTTTTTATGATATGTTGCTATTGATTTAATTTCTTGTTTGCTGTAATAATTGAAATTTATTATTTCAAACATGTGATAAATTATAAAACAAACAGAAAACTAACCAGATGAATAGTTTTTTTTAATGCGGAAATATTTTCAGTAATTGATTTTTAATGCATAAAGTGGAAGAAATTAAATTTTTGATTTGAAGTAACACATGGGATACGAATTAGATTAGAATGTATTAGATTAGGTTACATACTATAATTTGAAAGTTAAAAACGGGAATACTTTTTTTCGTTATAAATTTTCTTGCCGTTTAGAAGTTCACTAAGGATACTCGTACGTAGCAAAAATGAAAAATATTTTTTTTGTTGACCTGCACAAAATCTAGCAAATTTTAATTAAAATCTTTATGAAAATCTTTAGCGTTTACAGCAACTTTTTTGACATTTCTAAAGATTTTGTATCCAAAACAAAACCCATTACCTGAAAATTTTAATACTACAACCAAACAACTGCAGTGAACCCTAATCATACACTTTTTTAAGCAGACCAGAGCTAAGTCACTCACCTTTTTTGTAAACATGTTGTACAGGGTATACCTAGAGAAACAGCTTAAAATCGATAAAAAAAAAACACATTAAATTAATAAGAAACATTAACGAAAATCTAGTCATGTTGAAATTTCTTATTTCAATATGGAAAAATATTAATTAACAGTATTAATTTATTCATTTTATTTATTTTTAAGTATCTCAATGTACATTTTCTATTATATTGAAAATTATTGCATAAATGTGACGCGTTTTATTTTTGATTTGCAGCTTTTCTCAAAATTTAATCAAAAATAGATAAAAATATAAGATTTTGATTAGAGGGCATTTACATCAGCACAAAATCTAGCATATTTTGATTAAAATCTGTATGAAAATCTATACCATTTACACCAGCTTTTTGACATTTATCAGGATTTTTTTATCCAAAACAAAACCCATCAACTGATTTCTTTCCAAAACTACAACCCTGTATTGTAGCCAATTCATACACTTTTTGAAGCAGACCGTAGCTAATTCAATCACTTGTTGTTGTACAAGGTAGTAAAAAATAAATAAAAACATTAGATTTTTATTAGATTTCCTACAAATCTACTGAAAAATTAGATTTCGTTTTGTATGGAAAATCTGGAAAAAACAGCTTGATTTAACTCGAAATCTCGAAAGTGTAAATGAACTATTAGATTTCCTACATATCCCAGTAAAAAAAATTGGAAGTCATTCTAAAGGAACTACATTTTCATTGCTTCCAAAAAATCGATATTTTTAATTTGCCGATAGTTAGTAGAAAACCAAGTAGAAGTTTATTTTTGTCATACAGAACCTTGTAAGTCCTCTATAGTTTTAGAAATTACTCACCAGAATTTTAAAATAATCGATTTTTTTCAAGAAACTTATGAATTAATTTTGGTCTAAAATTTTGAAGTTATTTGCTTAAATTTACATGAAAATACTGTTTCGCGTTTAAATTACTATAAAAAGAAAATAATTGTTAAAATAGGTAACTATTAACCATTTTTCCTAGATGAAAATATTATCATAGAACACAAAAAATTACATTTTTCTTAAAATCGCTTCCAATTCGGTGACTAGGCATCGAAAAAGAGAACTTCTTGCAATGACAACCCTATGTAAAAATCATTAGATCGGATCGAAATTTGCACTACTTCCAGATCGCAAACTCTACATTTGCATGACTTTTTTGGAGTGTCTTTTTTTACTGGGATCTACTGAGAGAATAAATTTCGTTTTGTATGGCAAGTCTAGTAAAAAGCAACTAGATTTAGCTCGAAATCTCATAAGTACTAGACTTTGAGAATTTTTTTTTATTTCGATCTTTTTTTAGCTTTGTTAAAGCTTATTATTGTTATTGCCCTGAGCAAAGCCTAATAATTAAATATTTCGAGCAAAAACAAAACAAACTCTACTTCCTCACTACATTTTTTCGAAATCTAGTCAAAATCTTTTAAAAAAAAGGTGTGTGAATTAGCTACATTGCAACTGTTTGGTTGAAGTTCTTGAAAAATCTCAGTTAATGGTTTCTGTTTTGGATACGAAATCTTGATAAATTTAAAAAAAAAACTTGGTCTAAGCGGTATACATTTTGATAAAGATTTTAATTGCAATAAACTGGATTTCTAGCACATTTAAACTCCCTATTAGAGTATTTTTTAACAAAAGTTTATATATGTATATTAATCATAAGTGTTACTGAAATTAAAATTAAATTGAGGATATATAAGTGAGGACTCTGTTCTTGCTGTGATTGCTACAGAATTTTCCACGGAAATTTGTGGTACAGTTCTAAAAATAGTTACGAAGTTTTAATAACGAAGGCAGATCAATAAGTCCACGACTTTTCGAACTTCTCTCAAAGTTATATGAAATGCAACACTGTTCCCATCAAGTATCATATGTTAAAAGCGTTTAACAGCTGTTCAAAACATACCACCTTTGCATTATTTTTTGCGAAAAAAGAACCGTCAATGAAACCAAGGAAAAGTTCGATAATACTATCTGCACCATCGATTTCAATGGTAAAAAAGTGGTTTACTGACTTTCGTTGTGGTCACACAAGTACAAATGACGCTGAACGTTCTGGACGGCCAATTGAGGTCAGTACACCCGAAAATGTTGAAAAACTCTACGATATGATGTTGGCCGATCGAAGAGTAAAAGTGCGTAAGATTGTTGATGCCATAAGCAATTTCTATGGCAGTGGGGTTTCGATTTTAAATGGTCAGCTAGGCTTAAGAAAGTTGTCTGCAATCGACCTCAAACGCATATGCAGTTTTCATGGCAAAAATCCATGAATTGGGGTACGAATTGCTCCCTCATCCGCTCTATTCTTCAGATTTAGCCCCGAGTTACTTATTATCCACAAACTTGAAGAAATGGCTAGTCGGAAAGAGATTTGATTCCAACAACGAATCATTCCACAAACAAAGTCCTCTTTTGAGGACCCCGAAAAATCCTATTTCTTGGATGGGATACAAAAACTGGAGAAATGTTAGACTAAGTGCAATGAGTTAAAAGGAGACTATGTGGAAAAATAAATTTTTGTTTTGCAAAAGAAACTGTGTTTCATTCAAAAAGTCGCGGACTTATTGATCCACCCTTGTATAAAATCTTTATTTTATATAAAGGTTATATGTATAACAAGTGGGAATGTCCTTGTACCGATTGTATTAAAATTAACTAGAGCAATTCACGAAACAATTATGGTAGCTAAATAAGAATTTTCTTTATAATTTGATTATAATATTTTCTGAAGTTAAATTTTTAGTAGTTATTAAGGAAATATGGGAAGTGGGCATGTCGTTTAGCCAATTTATAAGAAATTCACCACAAATATTAACTGTATATAAAACGAAATTTACCTTGCTAGAGAGGTTAACTATGAATTTTTTTTTTGACAGTTTACATCTTAAAGTGTCTCAGCAAAAACTATGCTTACTACGTACTTTCTAGTCGGAAGTTCTTACCATTTCTAGTCGGAAGTTCTTACCATTTGACTGAATTACTCATTATTTTAGTTTAAGAAGCTCCACAAGCAGATGATTGCTCCCCGATGCAATCATCTCACAAGCAAACACCTGTTTTGATGACCTCAACGAAACATTTTTTTGAAGGGATAAAAAACTAAGAATATTAAACAAACTTTATATATCTCAAAGGAGATAGCTTTGAAAAATAAAATTATTTTTTACCCAAAAAAACCTGTGATGTCTTATCAGACTTTTGGCAAACAAAATAGTATGGCGACTCTAAGCCATGAGTCTGTCGTCTTGCGTGTATAACTACTATTCTTCTAAGCGAGACAACTTTAATTTAAGCGCATCATTTCAGCCACCATTAATTCCGTAATATTTTAAGGATTACCGAACACTTTCAAATGGCTTGATAATACAAAACTTTTAATTTTCTAACCAAAAACAAAATGTTGAATTTCTTTATACTTCGAAATTAATGTAATTTTTTTTAACAAAAACCTTGGTAAATGGGCAAAGTAATAAATCTCTCAAATCATGCTGAATTTTTTATACTATTTAAACGACTCAATGCATTAATTCCATGAATTTGTAGCTTATTTCAATTCCATACGTAATGAAGCTGCTTTTTAATTTAAACAGTTTTCCGAAAATCACAAAAATCGCTTGACTTAAATGAATTCTTTAATTTTGTATTAAAATTAATTACTTGCAAGCACGTAATTGAAATCAAAAAAAATTGTTTTTTCATTATTTATTTAATCAAAAGAAAATACTAAATATAAATAAAATAGTTAAAACATTTTTATTGCAATTTATATTATATTTAGTTTCCATTTTTGTAAAAATCATAAATAAAAACAAAATTGCCAGTATTGTTATTTCAAAAAATAAAATCATTTTAAAGCTGCTTGTCGTCTATTCCTTTATGAATCAAATGCCGGAGAAAAACAAGAATTTCAAGTGTTTTTACGATTAGCACTTGATTATGGGTTTTAAATTTCTGTTACATGTCTTAAACATGTCTGTCTACCTTTTGCATGCACAACTATGATAATTTTTCTCTTCCTTTTAACAATTCATCGTTTTGATTTTTTTCTATCCGTTTATATGTTTTTGTCTTTTTCTTTTTCATTCTTTTTTTGCATTTCTTACAACTTTGTTTGTAAGTTCAAGAATTACTTACGTGGTTGTCGTATTTAATTTGTTGTTAATTTCTTGCTACACTTTTTAGGTACTCGCATGTATATATGTACATTATGTACGTATTGTTGTGTCAGCTGGTTTTATTGTTATTAAATTAATTGAATATTAATTCATTTATCAACAAACGAGTACAACAATATTAAGAATTTTTATTAATTAAAATCAAGAACATGCTAAATCATGTTATTAAATTCATTATCAAAACATTGGCAGGAGCAGCAAGTCAGTCAAAGTAGAGGCCCAAAGCAATAAATTACAAGCATATCGTCTTTCTATTTTGAGCTTGAAAGATTTTAATTTATGCCTGTTTTTCGGTGCTCTAGTGAAATTAATTAATTAGTTTATGCGGCAACTTAAATTGCTGCTTCTTCTTATAATAATTTATTAACAAAATGAATTTCTTTAAACAAAAATTTTTTAAATATTATTTTAATTATTTAATATGTGTGATATAATGCAAAAAAAAAATCAGTTAATATGTTGCTTTGAGTAATGCTGTAATAAAACTGCGCAATTTCCTTGATGGAAATGTGTTTGAAAACAAAAGACTTAAGACACATACTCATTATGTGACTTATCACTAACAAGTTTGTGGCTTAAGTCTTTTGTTTGAATTTCATAAGAAATTTAATGTCATGTACTACATTTCATTTGTAAATAAATGTATTGAACAGGAAGGGAATATTTATTTATGCACACTAGTAAACAAAACATGAAATATTTGTGCAGTTCAGGAATAATTTTACCGATTTTGATTTATTGATGCCAAATTGTTACATTTCGTATGCAAGATGAATTAAAAACGATTTCAATATTTATGAGATAAAAACAAAGTAACTTCTAAACAATTTTTGTTTGGCAATGTTGCAAAAATTTGCTGTCCTTAAGATTATTATTCACGTCCATTAATATTTTAGAAAAAGTTTTTCCATTAGTTTTCAATTGATAAGTAACTTTGCCTGATCATATTTTTGGTGTTTACTAAAGCAAAAAAGTGAAAGTTGCAGTACTGCTTCAAGAAAACCCAAGCCAATCGTAAGAGAAGCTTGCATGATACAACGCTCAGTTAGTACAATTAGTATAATTAAATCTATGGCAGGATTCTTGTTAAGTCAAAACCAGTAAGCATGAAAGCTTGACCTTATACGTACGAGTTTCTGAGAAAGGAGGAGAAAAGTTTCTTTTGTTTCGTACTAAAAATGTGCAATATTCTACAATAGTCCGAAGGAGAAAAAAATTCTAAAGAGAATCTTTTTAGGTGAATCAGAGAAAAAGCAGATGAGCTTTGATTATATCGTACTGAGGCTTGTAATTTCTATATACATATAATTTACTTAAGGTTCTTACCTAAAAGTTTGCCTTTTAAGATTTAACTTACATTAATAGGTATGTATGGGTAGAAACAAAGGCCTTTAAAATGCTTAATAACTCCCAGGAGTATTTTTTTAGATTAGTTTGGCTTTAATCAAAATAGAATTCTTCGCAATTGTGTTGACCTAAAGAAAGTCTACTCGAAAAGTCCACATATCAATAACTTTTTGCTGCAGTGGAAAGTATGCCAGTGATAACATGGCGAATGCTGCCCTCCAGAGCTTCAATCGTCTATTGACTAGAGACTTCTCTCAGTTCTCAGAGAATAGTGCAGTGTTATTAAATTGCATGGTTCCGGAGGCTAACTGATGGGTCCATTACGCGAAATTATTCTTTCATGGAACATTTCTTTCAATAAATTAACTATAGGAAGCGCTGTGTGGCTTGTTGCACTGTCATGTTGAAAAAATAGCTATTCGATATTAAGGTCATTCAATTGTGGTATAAAAGATTTCTGTGGTTTTCGAGCTTATGGTGTTAATTAAATTGTTGTGTTTTAAATGCTTTTGAAAAGGGAAAAGAAAAAGTTTGAAAAATATGAACGTATGTACATCCTTTTTTTTTCTCAAAAAAAAAACAACAGAACTGCGACCTTTTTTAAATAAGCTTCAAAAATAACTTTTTTCTGGATGTACAGAAAAAATTTGAATTTTGGACATAAGCTGTTATTCATGAAAACCACAGATTTATTAGTAATGGTCTCAATACTTATTTTGATCTTCCTAGATAATACGCACTACAGTTACAATAGGTAATTCGAAACGCACGTCCTAGAAAAAGAAGATGCTTGCTTCCAACAGTGGTGGCAACACGATCTGTTTATGTCAAGAAGAGAACGAAAATTTTCTCAAAATTTCCTCAATTTATAGTCGTCAGTGCAGTCAGTAACAAGCCATACTAAATACAAAAGCATCAATACTTTAAAATTGTGAACGAAAATTAACATGGAAGCTCATTTATTACAATTTACTTGTAAGAATATCTGAGCTAAATAAAATATAATATTTATACTAAATTTATATTGTATAAAATTGTTTGATGTTTTCGAAAATTAATTGAGTAATAATGACATTTTGGCTTTATTGCAGTGAGCCAACGAAAATCAGTACATTGTGCCTATAGTACGATTTAGCCTTTATACATATGTATGTTCATTCTGAGACACAAAATGCACATATAAATATTTGAATTTCGTTAGACATTTTTCGATAAGGTAGTTTCTTTATTATTTTCTCAAAAAAGATATAAAAAACATCTATTTAACTTCGTTTATCTTGCCAGTAATAAATTTTAAGAACCCACCATTTTCTTAAATGTAGTTTTCACACCTGTTGCAAGAACCATGATGCAAAACAAAAAAATATAAAAAAATTAAGCCCCTAAAGTATCGCCCACACGAACACTATTTATTTTACATCTTTTTAAAGCTGTATTGACATGCAATTTTTACTCTCAAGTGTTTTTCTGCAGAGTACAGCTGTCCATCACTTGTCTGTCTTATTTGCCTTTAGCATGTGCATTAGAAAAATAAATAAAAAATTAACACATACACAAAGTAAAACTATTTACAGAAGCTATGCCTCAAATTGTTCTGAATTGTTTCACTTAACTAAAAACCGACGATATATGACGATAAGATTTTGAAACGTGATGTAAAAATTTAGCTGAGACGCAACAATTAATTTTATTTATTCATATACAAATTTAAAACTAAATAACCTTATTTTAAGATCTATTTCAAATTTAACTGATTCGTTGAGTGCTCTGTACCGCCACCTAGCAAATGTTACAGAAAGCAGTTGATGCACTGTGCACAAGGCGCCATCTGTTGTTCTGTAGTCTTACTACAAATAACTTTTAATCGATAACACAGTACAAATGCATCGTACTAAAACTATCTAATGTTAACAAATATAACAGCAAATCATGGCTCCAGATTGCTTAATGGAAAATATTAAATTTATGAAAATTTTGCAATCTACACGAACAATCGTCGTTATTTTTCGAAATGTACTATTTTAAATGTTTCACATATATGTATGTATATATAAAAATAAATTTAATTTAAGTATAAAAGTACTTTATTGGGATTGTTTTTATCTATTAAGTTTTAATATTTTTATCGCACTTTTTCCCATCGAGTTTTTTTAAATTTCTAAAATTCTATCAGCGAAACATAGAATGGAGCCTCCCAACAGTAACAAAGTATTTATTGTCCCATTCAAGTGCCAAGGTTAGGGTTAAGGTTCGGTGGGGTCCCATTCACAGAAAATGTATTTATAATATCGTTTTAGCAGAGATCTATTAGAGCTAAAGATTGTAGGGTTTTTACATAGATATATGTATCTCCATCTAAGGGAACAGATAGAGTATATATATCGTCGGCTTAGAGTGTAAACCAGCTAAATCCACTTGTTATAATATATGACATTTTAATGCCGTTCGAAAGAGAAAGAGATTCCTCTTCAACTTGCTAAAATATTTATTTCAAACTTAATCTTTTGAGCTAATATCTATCCCAGCTTGCCACGTCCTTAAGATATCTTTGACGACGGGTACAAGACAATGGTAAGTCGTAGAAGATATATTGAAGACAGTCCCATACAAATCGTCGACGAAATTTTCATACAAATGGCGCCGCGGTCACACAAGACGAGATGGGCGACAATGTCGCTCAGATTGTCGTCAACACTGCTTTATTGAAGACAAAACTTATGTGACACTGTCGCTCAGATTGTCCTCAACAAAGTTTTATTGAAGACAAAACGATGGATAGTCAGATAGTCATGAACGACGATTTCCTTTAAATTTTCGATTAGAAAACCTAATGAACAGGCGACATGTCGTACATTAATCGTCAAAGACAATGTCGTCTGTGACGATTTGGCCAACTGGGATATATCGGCGCAAGTAGCACAATCTAACACAATTTTAATCATGCTATATCGGCACACATGTAAAAATATGTGTCAATTTATTCTTGGGTCCCATTATCGTCACACATTGTGACAATTTTTTTTCGGTTCATATCGGCCACAATACAATTCAGACAATAATCGGTAAAATGCGGTCACACTATCGTGCTTGGGCAAATTAAACAATATTTGAATGTTTATTTGCTTGTTAGCAGACGAAGTTTTGCTTACAGAATGCATTACGTACATACAACAGAAAACTGCTGTGGGTGTGTATATAGAGTGCAAATGTACTTTTTAATGTTTTAACATACAGTCTTGTGTACTTCATGCAATTTTATTTTTTTTTATCTCAAAATGGATTTCCGCAAAAGATGCCATAATTGAATCCGGAATCTAAATTCTACATGATAAATTGGTCTATCATATCTACAGTTTTAAGCATACGAGCAGCTGGGTACTATTTTTCTTTTCGACGTATGAAGGTAAACCATTCCACAAAATTTTAAAAACAAAATCCCTGAGACACTTCTAATAATAATTGAAAACATACTTTGAGGTTGGGCAAAAAGTGCAATTATATTAATCGATCTAATTGCAACACTGAAAACCTCCTTGCAAGATCGAACAGGAGTGTTTTCAGAAAATAATTCCACAATTGCAACGAACACTTCCAAATTGCATAAACTTTGGGGAAACTTATTCTTTAATGCATATTAAAAATTAAAAATTATTTTATGCATATGTTGTGAATTCTAAAAAAAATAGCCTGCATTTACTTTTGCCGAGTTTGGTGCTTTTGTTTTGAATAATAGATTAAAAAAATTATTTTTCCTACAATTAAACTCAAAAAAGTAAAATTTTAAGAACCAGTTTGTACAATTTTAAAATTCGTTTTACCATCCCATGTATCGGCCTTAGTTGTCGGCTGTGATCGGCGCACAAGTGGCCGATAAAAATAGGGGCATATTTTATAATTTGATTGCTCATCATTGTGCTTAAAGAGTGTTCACATTATCGGCACAACATGGTTTATTTTTATTGTCAACAGTTAGCACAATTTCGACGCAGATTGTCGAATTTTAAAAAATTTTTGAGCATTCACACTATCCGTACATGCAATGCGGCAAAAATCGGTACATTGTGCCGATAGTGGGACCTTAGCTTTAGGCCAATTTCTTAAGCTTTGTATAGAAACCTTTAACAATATTTTGTGTCTTCTGTAAAATTTTCTGGAAGTGAGTTAGCAGGTCTACACGCTAAGCCGACGATAGTTATTTTATTTTAAAGTAGGACCAATAGGGTAGCAGAGAGGACTGATTTTTGCCTAAATATAGACACATCTGCATCCAAAAGGACAAAAATTAGGAACCATTGGTTAGCAAGGGACAGTTTATACCCCTCCGAAAGTATCCTTTCAATTCTTATAAGAATTAAAATATAACACATAGGCTTCATATTTATTAAAAATTAGAGCAAAGAGGATGGCTTGGGAGCATCTCCGATCCTATCCAACCGATTTTGATGAAATTCGAAACATTTCACATATTCACAAATATTTCAATTCTGCCATAAATAATAATTTTTATATATTAAAATTGGGCAGTGGTACAGAACCGTATGAACGCAAACACCGCCTGCCTGCACGTTAATGATTTTAGTAAGCAAAGTAAATAGTGCTTTTAGTCTATGTGATTTTCTAGAAGAAGATAAGAATAGTTAAAGGAGACTTTTGGCTGGCAAAAAGGCCGCAATTTGTCTGTGTCATCACACAATTCATCAGCAGCCATGTCAATCTAGTTTCATTTTCTCAACCAAAAATTCTAGTTTAACTTTTCTTGTCTTCGTTAGAAGATCACAATAATTAATAAATTATTAAATTAATAAATTAATAAATTATTCCTGATTAAATATACATTTTCATAGAACTTGTTTTCACTGTCAAAAGTTTTCGTGGAATAGTCAAGTGTATGAATATAAGTAACCTCTATCTTTAACCATTTAAGTGTCTATCTGTTTCCGCGGATATCTTTAGTTATTGCTCATTCAGAATAAATAATACATGTTACGGATTACTGCAACTAAGGCTGCTAAGCATGGTCCTTTATATCATATTTTTTTGTTTCCAATTTTTGAAAATTGCGAAAATTTATTTAATAAAAAAAAAATTATTCAATAACTTTTATACAAGCAGTTGGAAGAGGTCATAGTTTAAAGTTTTTTTTTAATAAAATATAAATAAATTTAATATATAAAATAAAATATACATACAACATATGAGTGCAAAAAGAAATGAAATAGTCCATGGATATTTCTTTTTTGCACTTTTGACTAGAAACCAACTCATCTCAATTGCAATATTTATATATTTAAATACAAACTTAATTTTAGTTATGCCCATCAACCATCAAGCGGATTAAATTAAACTTGATTATAATGTAATAAATCAGAATTGAAAGTCCCATCTTTATCAGCTGCACGATTATAAAGCATAAAATCACTGCCATCATTAAGAACAGGCTCTCTGTTATATATTGGTATGTAACTGCCAATATTAAGATCCTGCTTCAGACTCTGATCTGGCCAGCGCCCAAGAGAGATAACCTTTCCATACAAGTCCATATCCAGTTGCAGAGCAAGATCGAAGTCCTTCCAATGCACAAATTTAACATTATCACTGGGAATGGCATCTTTATCCAGTAAATCGATAAGAGTATTAGAACTAACAGGTTGTACCACACTCAGTTCACGCTCAGAGGAGCCAATACGTGTGGGATTATATAAAACACGTTTATTAAGTGTTCTCGTATAAGACGGTTCATTCAGCCAGGCTTCAAGCGCTGATAAGTCATTGTTCTGAAATTTCAAACAAGAGCTTGCATTTAATGATTTGTTTTTATTTTAAATCACATTTTACTTACACTATTTATACTTCTGCCTATTCTTGGTATAGACTTATAATTTTTCAAAAAGCTGCTTTCAAAATCTCTATCTGATCTGCGACCCAAACGTGGCACATTTTTTGTAACTTTTAAAAAGAATCCTGGACTCTCGTCGCTGGCGCAAGTGCTGGTGGTCAGCAGGAAAATGCAAAGGCATAAAGTTAAGCCATAGAAAATCATATTGAGATCGTTGTTTTAAGTGACAATCGGCTAGAAGAATTTTGCTTCTATTGGCATATCCTGGCTTTTTGAGTCCAACTAAGTGAAAAATATAAAATGTTGCCTTTATATAGTAATTTTTTTCTCTGCTGAAAGATCTAAATAAGACCCGCAACTTTTGGCTTAAATATTCTATTACAGTTTGGTAAAAAAAAATTGAAAAAAGATACTGGTTAAGCTTACAGTAGAAAATTCAAATTTACATTATCGATTTTTGTATTTTTTTTTAAGAATACTGATAAGACCTTGCAGTGGTAAATGCTTGAAATAATAAAATGTTAATTATTTAAAGATATTGTTGTGAAACGGTTAGAATGATACGCCCTTAAATAACACTGTACAACACAAAAAATAAAAAGCTTCGTATAGATTTTTAAGCAGAAATATAATGTATCGAAATATTTTACAAATTTTTTATTCTTATGAAAGATACTTTCTTTGAAAAACTACTATGTAGAAGCTTAAAATTTTCCACAACAATTTTCCTTGTAGGATTTCACATAAAACTACTGAACAAGTTAAGAAAACCTAAAATGCAAAGGTTGCATAATTTTTTATCCCGATACACCATAACTAAATAATAAATATTGTTTCTATTGCTATCGCCTCTCAGAATCTTGTTATTTTTCAAAAAGTTCTATCTTGTTATACAGTGTAAGCAGCGCAGAATGTTCATTGGTCTGACTTGCATGTACATTAATAAATATGTAAATTATTTATTCTAATAGAAAAGGATCTAGCATTAAATTACATTTTAAATATTCGTTTCCTTGACCGAATGATTTAGTTAACTTTTAACCTTTACTGCAAGCCCCATATTTTAAATATCTGGAACAAGTTTTAATTTGAAAATTAAAGTTGATGGAACAAAATTCAAAGCAAAAAATGCAATTTTAATTACATTATACAGTAGAATCTCCATAATTCGTAATCGCAAAAGAACCAAAAAAAAAACTTTATGGATTACGGGTTTTTTCGATTTAACCGGATTTTTGTTAAAATCGGTGTAGGAGATAGAAATACGAATCCATAAATTGTTTTTAATTTGTTTTATCCGTACTCTTATTTTACATGGTACGAATTATCGGGATTCTTCTGTATTAATTTCATTGTTAGTTTTATTAAAAAGCAGGGATTGAAACGATACTTGGTAAAATAGGAACAATAAAACTAAATAAATTGTAACAGCCTTATTTATAAAACTTATTAAGGCTTTATAAAGGGTTCTTAAAACAAATTTTCATACAAAATTTTTCTTAAAAAAGCTTTATACAGCCTTAATAATTTTTATAAATAATGCTAGAAACACAACTGGGACGAACGACGAATATTTCGGTGCGAACTTTCTTCATAAAAAATAAAACACATTTGTGCATATGAAAATGAACACAACACCGCCGTAGAACGAAATTCGTCGTGTGTGACTAACTCTAAGATAGGTTTATTTCTATTTTTTAAGCCGACGAACGACGAAAAAACAATTTTCTCTCCCTCTCTCTCTCTCTTTGCATACACAATAACCAACTTGATCAATTATGACAACAGAATTCGCCCAGCGGCGAACGCTGCATACCACATTACATCTCTTTAATTATGTTTGTCATACTTTGTGTCCAATGAATGCTAGCTTACAAAGTGTACGAAAGTAAGCTAGATTGTATTCGAACTGCCCACTGCCAACTTACAATGTATGTTAGGCAATACTGAGCTTTTATGCTGATTGGATGAACACTTCCGTATCTCGCTTATTTTGTGTGCAAGCGAAAGGCATACACTCCACAAATGCGGCAATGCATTTGAAAATGTATACTAGGTACGTATATGAGGTGGTGTGCATTACTGTCTTACATGTGTGCATCGAATCATCGCTTCTGTAATCGAAATTTTCGCCGCTGGGCGGTGAGTAAATTCGTCGTTATTGTGCTTCATATGACGAATTTACTCAGCGAATTCTTATCGACGAATACGTCAAGGTAAACAAAATTCGTCGTTCGTACCAATTGTGTTTTTAGCATAAGGCTGTAATAATTTTACATTTTTAAAAACTTGACTGCACTAAACCAAATAAAGAAAACTTCCCTACAAACATTTGGAAGATATATTCCCCAGAAGATATAAATACAATATCTTATTTTTATCATTTAGAAGAAAATCATCAAAGCAAAACTTTTTTGATATTAAAATATTTTCATTTTGGTGAAACTTTTTGAATGAACAGTTCAAAATGTATTGACTATTTATTTTTTCCTTTAACAAGGTATTTTGTGTTATTAAAATGTTGCTTTTTGTTCAGCATGGTGTTTTATCACATACGCAATAAATTTATAATATCAATATGTTTTTAACTAGAAGATAGAAAAAAATATTGAATTTAAAATAAAAACAATCAGAAAATTTTCAAAACATTAGCTCAAGAAACTCTTTTTTATGTTAAACATATGATGACTTCTGTGATGATAAATTAATTGAATTTAGTTGACCATAAAAAATTGCTTTAAGTTTAAATTAATGGTAGTTTTATGTACATATACATATATATATATATATATATATGGCGTTTTCTTTTCTAGGAAAAGACATTACGTACATTGCACTTTTCAATATAAATTTGCAATTAAATGGAATTATATATAAGTACATACATACATATGTTCGTCTGTATGTACCTTTTAAATATGCAAAAAAAAATTAATTGAAAACTAAAATATTATTTTTAATATAAAGACGCACATTTATGCACAATGTTTTCGGGATTTTGTAGGTCCCAAAAATCCCGGGTCCTGGTTCGGGATTTCAAGACTCCATCACTAAATCCCGAAGCCCGGGATTTCAAAAAACATGCCCTGATTAGTAGCTCTTATTTCAATTTATTGAGTAAAGTGAATAAAAAACGAATTTGCTTTTTACTTAAAAATTTTTTTCAAAACCTAAAATGTGTATGGCTTTTTTTGTTTTTTTTAATGCTTAAGTAAAAAGCAAATGAATTTTTTTATACACCTTGCCCATTGTGTTAAATATGACCGCTTCACAATTTTTGAATATCTTAACATTCTTACCCGGTAGAACCAAAACATTAAAATCGGTCTAAGGGACCGAAAATCGAAATGTGTCTCACAAAAACGAAGATCGACAGGAATGTTAAAGCATCATTAATTGTTGTTTTTATTGTGGTCTGCAAAATTAATTGTAAAAATGTTGCAATGTTGTTTAAAAAAAATAGATAATTTTTCACATTGAAACAAAAATTTGTGTTGAATTTGCTTTGGTGCCACCAGAAATTAAAAAAACACACCGAAATTAAAAAAAAAAGCGCAACTCGCACCAACTCAGAAATTTTTCGAACAAAAAATTTAAAAAAGAATCAAAAATTATACGAAACGCACCGATCTGACAACGCTGCTTGATATCAAAAAGCAACAAATATTTGTGTAAAGGAAACAAAATTTAATTTTTAGATAATTTCTAATTTCAACTTTAACTATCATTTAAATGGTTGTGAAATTTACTAAATTCCAATTCACGGCATTATTGCAGTAGGTAACACAGTTTCACAATCTAGAACGCTGCCTTACCTATGAAAGCATTGCCAGTGTATAATATTTATTTAAAAAAAGGCATTTGTTACTGTAAATACTTTTTATTTTAAAACAATATTTGACATTTTTTTTTTAATATATTTTATTTGTTTCTGGCTTATTTTGATAAATTTAGTTGTTAATAAGAAATTCCTAAAATTATCTGTTAAACATGAGATATCGTTATTATTTTCAATCTGGCGTTAAGTTGATGCAATCCTTAAGACGTTTTAGGTAAAATGTTAAGCTTTCATTAAAAAACTTACTTCAAATAATAAATTGTGAAACTTTTTAGCGATGATCCTTCGAAAACCTTTAGAGACAAGGGCTTGTCTGAAGAAAATCGTTATTTCTTGAAAAAGGTATTACTATTATTATTATTACTATCTGTAGCAATAAGGAAAAAATGCTTGAGTCATATTTTATTGATGTGAGCAGAGGGCTTTCAAATCGATTTTCAGAAATTTCTTTTTTTGCAGTTAAGTGCCTAATTTTGTAAAACGCAAGGGCTAAAGGCGCAGTTAATGTAAAAGTAACGTAGGAAACAGCTGATCGATATTTTTATATGCGAAATAGGTTACGTTACATTACATCTCTATAACGATTTACATTACTTTTCACATAACAATATCGATCAGCTGTTTCCTACTGTTGCTGCTACTTTAGATTACAGTCGGGTAACTGAGCCTTAAGCATTGAAAACATTTTTATGTAATTTATTTTGGTAATTTAAATCTGTGCGTTTCTGTTTTACAAATTAGGCCTTTAATTGGGAAATTCGTGCTATGCCGTTATACAGGCATGTTCTGAAAATCGCATTATGCAGATATTATTTCACCTTTTTTTTAGTTTTTCTATTGTTTAATAGATATTAGATAATTTTTGCTTTTAAAACCACAAATAATTTACAGAACACCTATTACTTACAATTTGAAACATGCCAAAGTATAAGCTAAATTAAACTATTATTCCATATGAGTTTATGAGTACGAAAATGATAAACAGCAAGCAATAGTGCTGTAACTTTCTGAAAATCTTACAAGACCATGAGATTTTTCCCAGGGGTACTTTTGCATATGAAAATTATGGAAGTGTCACTAACTCAAAATTAGCTTATCTCGACTAAATAACTTTTTCCTTTTTGCCACATTCATAAAAATTAACGCTAAAACATATATTTATTTTCTTCACCCACAATCAGACGGAAGAGGAACTAAAAAGACTGCGTAAACAACTTGCACTTTTGTCAACGTTTCAAGATAAGTTGCAAAGTCAGTTGGATCAAACCCATAGAGCACTAGAAAATATTGGGAAAAACAATAGTGCTGGAAAATAGAAGAAAGTGTGCAGATGAAATTAAAATGTTTGTGTCTAATGGTTAATAAAAATTTGTATTACCGAAAAATCTAAATTTTGTAAAGATCATCAAAGTTTTGGTCTTAAGTAATATGACTTTAATAATAAACTGCTTTCACCAGCACCGCAATAGGAATAATTAAATTGTAGTTTATTTCCTTTTGTAGCGCATTACTGTATTGATAAGAGGTCCCAACATGCCTTTGAAAGAACACGGTAAAGGAAAGCCGTACTAAAAAATCACTGAAGCTTAACAATATTATACATTTTGATATACGGTTTAGGTTGATTGAGTTCAGTTTAATCACCGAACAAGTTTAATTGAACGATTCTACCTCTAATTCCCTATAAAAATGTTTTCGAATTGTAATGCTAATAACATACAAATTCGAACAGGTTTCTTTTCGAAACGAAACCCCCTGTTCTAATTAAAAGTGTACTAGTTTCAACATGATCTCTTTGTAATGCAGCGGTGAACTGAACCTTGTAATTGTCATACAAGTGTCTGCGGTCTGAGGTCTACTCTGTAATTCGAAACGAAAGAAAATGCTTTCGAATTTGCATGCAATTAAAATACAAATTCCAAGATGTTCACCCTTATGCTAATTGCCGACATCGATGTCACTTTAATATAATACCAAAAAATTGGGGCTTATTTACTCGATCTCGAGAACAATTTTGTGCTCCTGGCAATCTATTTCCGTTCCCTAAGGTCTAGAAAATATCATAAACCTGCTAACAGGAGTCAATTATTTTCGCCAACGGATACACAAGCCTTAATTTTTTGGTGTTGTGTTAAAGTGATGTCGATGTCGACAATTATAACAAAGATGAATATTTTGGAATTTGTATTTTAATTACATGCAAATTCGAAAGCATATTCTTTCATTTTGAACTACAGAGTGGACCTTCGTGTTGCTTAAGTTTTTCTTTTGTATGGTCTTTCGTTGCGCTTAGAGGTGTAAAAAATTTAGTGCAACTTCTGTTCCGGAAAGTTTCAACGAAAAGGGCTTCAATAGAGAAAATAAAGATCGGTTCATTTTAAAGCAATCGGTGCATGAAAATTGAAAGAGCTTAAATGAAGAGAGTATAATGATCAATGTAATAAATAATTTAATTGAATAATGAAGATAAGGCTCGATTTATTTCAATGAAGAGTGTAGGCCCTTAATTTCGCAACTATTGAATGAAGGGCAACATTGCTCCTGCCAAGAGGCAACTATAAGTTCACTTCTGTCATAATTTGATCAATCTGTGTCATTCAGTTTGTGTCATTGGCGCGAGTATGAAACATAAAAATAGGCGTAACGATATTTTATATTGTTCAAGTAGAACGTATTGTAAAAGAAATTTTTGCAGTCGTTAAAGATTTGTGCAGTGAACTACTGGCTTATGAAAAATCAAAACCATTTTAAAATTTTAAGTTGTGGCTGTTTATGATTTAGTGCGCGACATGTGTATATTTGTATAGCAATAAATGTATCAATAACTTACCTTGCGGCTACATGTTCAATAAATTTCTTTAAATTTTTTTACACATATGGTTTGACAAAATTTGCTAAAATTGAAGTTGTGACGTAGGCTGCAAGCAATTTGATTGTCAATTTTATGTTCAAAACGCCGTCGTCGAGGAAAAAATTAAAAATTTTTTTATACTTATTTTATTTCAGCAAAGAAAATTACTTCTGTTTTAAATTTTTTACAAACACAAAAATTATTTTAAAACAGCTGCTAAATTCAAAGAAAAATTTAATGAAGTGTTGAAAGAAAAATTGAACTCCACCTGGTATTCAATTCCCAAATGTATGAGTGTGGTAGTAAAAAAGTGTGAACGTATTGAACTTTGAAACAAAAATTGAAGCAAAAATTGAACGTGTAGCCTCCAAGTGACTTCCATATTATTTCCATTTAGTTTAAAATGTAAATGATTTTTTTTTAATTTTGTTATATAAATTTTATTAATTTGTTTTTTTATTTTTATTTTTATATTATTATTGTTTGTCAACCTATAGCTAAAAAAAAGAAAAAATATATATTTTTTATTAAGATTAAAAGTGCTTTCATTAACTTAATTAAATTTGTTCACTAAAGAGTAAAACTTATAGAAAAAAAATTATTTTATTTAACAGAATATATAATTGCATACATAAGTGAGGTTGGTTAAGTTTAAGTTCAAAATTAACAGATACAGGCAAATTTCGGTATAACGAATATCGATATAACGAACATTTAATTTTATACTGGATACAATGAATGATAAAGAAAAAATCGCAAAATAAGAAACCAAATCTTGCCAGCAACATATTTCTAACATCTTATGGTGTATATTTTGATAAATGAGTGCTCTGTATAACGAATGGCAAAGCAATTTAAATAAAATTTTACAGCAGCAATGTAAATGCAAAAAGAAAGTCTAGTTCAGTAAGTTTTTATTTGGTAGGTTATTTAAAACAAATTAATATTATTATTTTTGTCATAATAATCATACTTCAAAAACTAGAGTATAACGAATTTTTCGCTATAACGAATGTATCTGACATTATATCGTTCGTTATACTGGGATTTGCCTGTACACATAAAGTAAATTTTTTAAAAAGGATTTACAGTCTCTAGGCTTAAATATATGTAAAAAAAAACATTAATATAAATAATGGTTAAATTAAATTTAAGAAGTTCATTAGAATAGAAAGAAAGTAAATATGGCATACAATTGTATAGTGGAAAAAGCTTTACAGGAAACTAGAAAATAATATACAGTATTTTAAGGAAAAAAATAAACAAACACAATAATAATAAAACAATTGAGTGTAGGATAATAACAAACGACAGCAAACGATTTGTTGATATAAAGAAAAATATTCATCAATATTTATTAATCAGGGGTCTAATCGTCGCTTTCGATAACGAGCGTTTTTCAGTTTGAGATTATGGCATTCGAACAATGTAATAATATGGTTTGATATCGAATACCATAATCTCAAAGTGAAAAAAATTTTAGAATCAGCTCGTTATCGAAAGCGGCGATTAGACCCCAGAAATTATAATATAAATCTCGATTATTCGATATCGTATGAAATTTAAAAACATTTGCTTTTAATTTCTATTGAAATGTTTTAATTTTTCATTCGATATCGAATCCTGTAACTTGCGGCAATCCCATCATGATTTTTTATGCCGATTCACCATAAAAATATTCAAAAACAGGACTGGGGGTCTACTCTGTATTTCGAAACGAAACAAAATGCTTTCGAATTTGTATGTTATTAACATTGCAGACTAGACCCCCTGATTTACCATTCGTATTCGGTTCAGACATATATACACAGTAAAAAATTGGAATAATTTTTAAGCAACAACATTTTAATTGCTTCCAAAAATCGATTTTTTGAAGAAATTTGTGAACTAATTTTCATCTTATCTAATGAAATTTACCCGCAGACAATGTTTTGCGTTTAAATTTGCATAAAAAGAAAAGAATTGCGAAAATAGACAATTGTTTACCCTATTTCCCAAAGAAAATTTCATTATAGTACGCCAAAAGGGAAAATATTCTTAGCTCCGCAATTTCTACAAGTAGATATCTATTGGTGCCTAGATATCTATCGTGTAAGTTGAATTTTATAAGGCAAACTCGTGGTTAAAAACCTTAGGTAAATTACCTGTGTGTAGAAATTACGGGCATTAGTATCGCTTCCAATTTGGTGATTAGGAATCGTAAAAGAGACTGACAAGTATATGTAAAAATCATTATAGATGATCCAAATTTGCACTACTTCGAGATCGCAAACTCTACATTTCATGACTTCTTGGCAATGTCTTTTCTTTAATGGTTGCATATATTTTTGTTTGGTGTGCCTTGCCAGAATCTTTAGAGTTCTATAAAATTTTTTGTATGACATATTTTTTATTTTTATTGTGTGGTATATTTGAGTAAGTTCAGTAAGTGTTTATGGGTTGGTATATAAACTACAGCAATTAAACTTCGGTCAGTAAAAATTTCGATCAAAAATTAAATATTGGCCTGTAATCAGAACTTCTTGGTTCCCAAGAAGCAGTACACACATACATATCTATTAAAAACCGTCACAATGACATTTTCGTGATATATAGATTAAAAAACAACGCAAAATTTGTTCTTTGGATTAAAATGTCCTACTCGAAGTCAAAATAGACGAACTACGATAATTTCCATTACTTCCAAATTCACAATTATTTGTAATTTTTTGAACTTGAAATAACTCCCAGCAAAAATTTTTCAAGATTTTGTAATGGGTAGTGCTCTTTTAATGGCTTACGAAGTAATGAATGGTACTTATTTATATCATTACTTGAAAGTACTTCTTGTAGTACTTTCCAGTTAATAATGAAGTTTATATAGAGAAAAATTTATTACAAAATTTAAGTAATTTTCCATATTATTCAATATACATATTCAGGTATTTTTTTTTTTTTGCAAAATTATGATTTTTACAAAATTATATTTATTTTTATTAGCAAATAAATTATTTTTCAACAATTTTAGGTAAAAAGTAATCCACAAAATAACCCATTAAATTTTGAATACGTTTAGGCAATCAGTAATCTATTCACCCTTATTCCAATTGTCGACATCGTTTTCACTTTAACACAATACCAAAAAATTGGGGCTTGTGTACCCGTTGTCGAAAACAACTGACTCCTTTCGGCAGGTTTATGCTATTTTCTAGACATTAAGGAATAGAAATAGACTGTCAGTAGCACAAAATTGTTCTCGAGAAAGAATAAAGAATCCCTAATTTCTTAATATTGTGTTAAAGTGACGTCGACGTCGACAACTGGAATAAGGGTGATTAACTTTTGGATATTTGTAGGCAAAAAGTATAGGGTACCGCATACTTTTTGAACTTCTCAAACAAAAATAATGGGTTATTCAGTCAAATTGTATGTACTTACGACTGAATAGTACATACACTTTTTTGCATTCTAGTAAGCAAATTTTTTTGCTGGGCTTTAACTCAACATGATTCTCCAATTCGATTTAACAGTAGTGGAATATTAAATTAACATGAAATAAAGTTATTTCAAAAGGATAATTTTTCTTTGAAGATTATTGTAAATCATGGCGAATTAACATGAAACACATATGAAGCAAAATTATTACCGAAAAATGTTATTTTAAAATTTGTTTTTGATGATTTTAATATGATCATCTTAAAGCTAAAGTTCGGTTTCTATGCATTATCGTCTGTTAGGAATTTTTAATTGGTCGCAGTAGTTTGCACTGTGATCCACAGTGGATAGAAGACGTGACACGAGACGGAATATTATTGTCTGGCTCACTCAGAGACTGCGTCTTCTTTAATGCTTCTTTATTATTCCGTATGCCATTTTTGAAATTAAAAAGGTTAAAATTAATATTTTTGAATAAAAATGCTAATAACACTGTGTAACAAATTAAGACTTTTGGAAAAACACTGAGACTGATAGTACTAGCAAAGGATGGTAAAACCCTGTACTCAGTTTGCCGATTTTGGTGACAAATTTTTTTGCAAGGGCCTCCAAAGATTTCGAAAATGAGTGAGCGCTCCAAAAAATGTGTAATCAGCTTTTGGCCAACAGCTAATTCAGACTTAGTGATAGCGCTTTACTATATATGACTATAATGTACCTAAGAGTCCAGTAAATAAATCTCATTCACATTTTACGCCAAAAAAATTATTACTATTTATTATATTATTTATCGTTTTCACAGACGAGGCGCTGGCGACCTATATTAGGTGGTACAACCTTCAGAACTGCACAGAGGAAATTCTGTCGCAAAACCCCGAGTCGGTAAACGAGGGGATGGAGTATCGGTGAACTCTGAATGGCCTAAGAGCGTCCCAGGAACTAGAAGGAATGCAAGCACTGAAATACTTGAAATTTACAAATTGGCACTACTTTGATTTATAAACACGTAACAGAATTCGAGTGACTACTTTTCTTTTGCAGGACTTTTCTTACGACATAGTGGAAGAGGCTGTAATTTTATAAATGTGAAAGTTTGTGAGTTTCGATGTTTGCTATAGCTTATAACGAAAGAACCACTGAAGGTATTTTAATAAACCGACTGGTTATATGATGGACTGAGACAAATGATACTTATTTCGCCAAAATGACATGGTTTTACCCACTGCAAACCTTTATTCTTCTTAAATTTTTTTTTAAATTCCAAGCAGGGGAATATGTTTGGTAACAGAATGAAAAAGATTCGTAAAATAATTGTAAGATTTTTGACCCATTAATGGACAGTAATCCTATTAAGATCAACTCATTACTGGCCAGTAGTCCTACTAATATTATAAATGTGAAAATTTGTGAGTTTGAATGTTTGTTCCACTTTAACGCTAAAACGGCCTAATGGATTTAAACGGAATTTGATAGACTAAAATATGGGGAACTTTTTAGGACATCAAACGGGTAAAAGTTTATACTTTTAGAACTTACTGTTTTTGATAAACTTAGTATAAATACAATTATAGGACGAAGTCGCAAGAAGATGTTATTTTAAAATAAATGCACAAATTCATTTTCTTTTTTGTTTCTTTCTTTGTACAGACAGTAAACAACTTCATCAATTATAACAGCTGTTATTTTTGCGTATTTATTGTCAAAGCGAATCCAGATCAGGTGGTCTCAAATGACCGGGTGAAAATTTTCGCCGCTTGTAATTTGTATATCCCTCAGATGTCAACATGAAATTTTCAGTACATTTTTTTTTGACATCCCTATGATATAATAAAGCAAGGTAAATATATCCATCCTTGTAACATTACAACAATAAAAAAAACAAGTATTTTGTTGATCTTAAAGGTCAATTAAACACCTACAATGTATTTTCAGTTTTTTGTAGCGATTGCGTTTTGTGGCTAAACTTTTATATGAAATTTTAAATTTGAGGTGTTGGGCCAGTTGTTCACTGTTTCGCCTTCCTTGGACATCCCAAGTATGAAATTTTCAAAGCGAATTGAGGTGAGTATATCTTATATAAATATGTCTTATTTATTGTGCTTCATGCGAAAAATTGACACAGCGAATTTAAGTCCTAATTTACACTAAGCAAGTCTTATTGCTAAGCTGATTAGTTTGTCGGAGAGAGAGGCGAGTGGTACATAAGAGTTTATTTTCCCCTCGTCTGTCTTTCCTAAAAAAAGTAAACAACTTAGCAATAAGACTTGTTGAGTGTAAATTAGGACTTAGTAACGAATTTGTCGTGTTGGACGAAACTTGTCATTCATCTCAGTTAACGCTAAAAATATTTAAACGAATTTTTCGTTTGCATTTGTATGAAGACTTGTATACGAATATTGATGTACTTATGTTATTATAAATTAAAGTATTTGTAAGTTCAATTATTTTATAGGGACTGTATGCGTTAGGAAAGTGAACTACTAACTACGAGAGATTTGTGAAAAGCCTTTGTACAAATTAAACAGATCTTACTCCGGCTGGACGAACTATAAATTATGTTGAACGGGACTACTTTTATACGCAAAGTAACCTTAAAAGTAACGAACAAGTAAACTCAAGACTTTGCAAAGCCAAATTTCTGTGTGTAAAATAACTTTCTGTATGAAGACAACGCTACACCATCGTTTGTTGTATTCTTGCACTAAAATAAATAAATTAAAAAAAAATAAAAATAAAACAAATAAGTACTTAAGTAGTCAATTAAAATTAATATTGTTTTTTTTTTCTTCACAAATCGTTTTTAATTAAGTAAATTCGTAACTTAGTTAAAAATATTTAAATTCAGCTTTTTACGAATGTTGTATTTATGCCTTACAACGATACGGTTTAACATAACCAGCCAGCCAGCTGTCACTTGCCTAAATACACAACTTTAATTATTTATCAGAAATTAATTTCAATCTTCATAATTTTAGTTTAACATACATACATACATATGTTTAAAACGAAATTAATTTTCTTTTTAAGTTTGTTTTTTTTTTCATTCTTTAATATATGGCTACTTAAGTTAAACTGAGGTAGTATTTTGTTTTAACTATTTTCTTAAGTTAACAAATATTAAGTTAGCAAATATTTTATAACAAGGGAAATTTACTTTTTTTTTATTAATCTATTTTGTATACGTGAGTTTTCTTTTTTATTTTACAAAAATAAAAACAAATTTACAAAACAAAATGAAAATTTCTTATTCTTAAAGTTGAGCTTGAAATACTGGTATTGGCACATGTGTTTGTTTAATTGGTTATTGCTAACGAATTATCAAAAATTTAAGCGATATTTTTTGCAAAAGAGAATAAAGCTTCTTTTAAAAGGAATGTGCTTTTTTAAAGTATTTTCAACGATATTTTTTCTTTTCTTTGTGATATAAACTAAAATTACAATTTAACTTTCTAAATGAAACGAGCGCAGCTCTTTTTATTTTCGTAGTAAGAAAAAATATTTCTTAAAATAAAAAATTAACTGCCCAAATTAAAGATTGATTGATTAAATAATATTTAACAATTTTGAAGCTTAAACTAGATTTAAATAAAAAACGTGCTGCCTTAAAAGAAAATTTAAGACAATTTTATGTGGTTAAACGTTTACTGGCATATTCCTGTAGCTTTTGCAGAGCCAGTGTTTTATTGATTTCCACTAAATCGCGACTGTATTTGGCGGCCTGTAATTGCACTTCGAGTATGCGCATGCGCATCATGTGTTCTTTGTTTTGCATTTCCATAAAAGCTCTCAGTTCCGGCGAGCTTTCTAGGCTGTGGGATTTCGTATTTAAGGAATTAAGGGCAGCGGTTGAGGTCAGGCAAGTAGTTGAATTATTGTTGAGATTTTCATTCAAATCCAATTCCGCGCTTAAAGAAGCGACACCGTTGCCATTTGATATGGAGGAAGTTCTTGGTCTTTTAGCTGGAGGTGATTGATCATCGGATTCCTGTTGATGCTGTTGATGCTGTTGATGCTGCTGATGCTGTTGCTTGTGCTGCTGATGTTGGGCAGCAGCTGCGAAATTGTTTTGTAAGGCTGCTGCTGCCGCCGCAGCTGCTGAGGGAAACTGACCGCTACGCAGGGCATTTAGAGCTTCCAAAGTGGCCGAAATATTATTCATATTAAAGTTTGGCTGGAAACCTGTCATATCATTGCCTCCCTGAGGCAAAAAAGCTGCACTGCCACTGCTGGGCGCTGGCGTATTATCATCAGTTGTGGACAGATTTGTAGGACTATGCATGCTGGTGCGATCCAAGTCAGGATGGCTGTTGCGTTGACTGGAAGGCGGGGAATAACTGTTTAGTTTATCTGCATCCGTGTAAGTATCATTTAAAGTTTCATTGGTCTCCTCTTTGATGTCAACATCACACAAGTCCTGTGGTGGGGTGCGGCTGCTACTTTTGTTAAGGTAGAACGGGCATAAATGAAAAATTAAATTTTGCAAAGAACAAAAAAAAAAGAACTTACTCATCCATATCATGATCCTCTTCATTATTGTGATCCTCTTCGCGATATTCGAAATCCTCTTCCAAGGCCAAAGGTATCTTTGAATAGTCTATGCCATCTAAGGCCTCTGACTTGCAGGCCTTTTTAGCTTCCTGCATAAATTCCCAAACCTCAAAAGTGAACGGTGAGGGCTTCTTACGATCGGCCACTTCGGGACCAAATCGGGTTAAACGATTATTGTAGTCCAATATTTCATTACGAGTACAGGCTGTTGACCAACAAAAAACATAAAAGGATTATTTTTTTTTTTCATTTAATTTAACTTCTAAGTCATTCAACTCACCTTTCATGCGACGCCATTGTTCTTTTAAACGATTGCACGTTCGATCAGTGCCGAATTGATTCGAAAATTTTTGATGTATTATCTTCCAGGCTTTATTTTTAACTGCCGTTAGACCAGCATCCAGTCTTTTATTCTCTATAATTCTCATATCTTTGCGACACAAGTCGAGTAGAAATTTCTTTTCTTGATGATTCCAATTTTGTGTACGTTCGCGTTTTTTGTACATATTCATGGCCGGATTATTCAGATATTGTTGCATTTCTGGAAATGAAAAAAGTTTAATAAAATTAAATTAATTTAAAACAAAACTTAATAAAAATAGCAAAAATTGAACATTTTAAAAACCCCCGATATATCGAGAAAAGGTGTGGTATCTTCTAAATGGCTGGACCACTTTTCTTCAAACATAGTTAAGAACCTTCTCGATCAAGTTGCCTTTCAAACAGAAAAAACCAAATCGAAATCGGTCCAGCCGTTTGGTCTGTACGTGGACACGGACAGACACACACTACAAACTTTTAACACCCCTTTTTTTGGTCGGGGTTAAAAATAAAATAAAATGAAATAAAATAAATTAAAATAAAATAAAATAAAATAAAATGAAATAAAATAAAATAAAATAAAATAAAATAAAATAAAATAAAATATAATAAAATAAAATAAAATAAAATAAAATAAAATAAAATAAAATAAAATAAAATAAAAGAAAATAAAATAAAATAAGATAAAATAAAATAAAATAAAATAAAATAAAACAAAATAAAATAAAATAAAATAAAATAAAATAAAAATATAAAATAAAATAAGCATCCTAGATTTAAAAACAGATATTTTGCTTATCGCCAGATTATTATAAATGAAAAATTAAAAATTTGATACCTATTTTTAAAAAGGATAAAATAAATCGCGATTTTCGCGTTTTATGTGAAAAATTACAAAAAAATAATTAAATTAACATTATTTGAAAACAGATTAAATCTAAAAAATAAAACATTATTTCCAAGTACGTAGAATTTGTATGAAAACCCGAAACAAAAATATGTATTTAGTTAAATATCTCAATTAGTAGGTCGCAAGTGGTCAAGTTTTATATACCATTAGATGCTGCTTCTTTTCGATGATACCAAATTTTATTTATGTCGTCTTAGAGCAAAGTACATAAAAATCGAAAAACTGAAAAAAATACCTTTTTTAAAAATGGTCCAGCTCACGGATGGTCAATGCTAGAACCAAATTATTTTGGGAATCATCATAAAACATATCAAGCTTAATTTTCAGAGGGGTAACAAACTCACTTTTTTCGCTTCCATACAAGTTGAGTCGCTCTAATATACATACATACATATGTACATACGTGCATTTGTATGTATGGAATATACATATTCATACATATGACAAATTTTCAATTTAATTTTTTACATATTTATAGCTTCATTTTGAGTTCAATTAAATTTCGCTTTTACTCACCACCTTTTATGTCTACACCCTCCAATAAATTGTGATTTGTATTTTGCCAATTGGCAGCTAACTTCATGAATGCCTCCAAATCGGTGGCCGAATATTGTTTGTTAACCTGAAAATAAATGAAACAAAAATAAAATGAAAAATTATTAATATTAAAATTATTAAACAATGAACAAATGATTCAATTTGCAATAAGTTAAAATTAAATATTTTTTAAGCATTAAATAAAAACTTCTTAATATTCAACAAATGTTGTTTTTTAATTCAAATTTATTTTAAATGCTTTTTAATAAAAACGTAAAATATTAACAATATTAAATATCGATATATAATAATTAAAGAACAAACAAAAATTCTCCAAGATACAATGACCTATTAAATCCATACAGGATGATGATATTACAAAAAAATTTCAAATGGGTATTAAAATTGTAAGTATTGCTCTTGGGTGTGTGTGTGTGTGTTAATAAAAATTAATGATATGAAAGAAAAATAAATGGATGGACTGTGGATAATTTGAAACTTGTTGATTTAAAGCTCTCGTTGATTTGAACTTTATTTTAGGACTTAAGAAAAAATTATGTTTTGTTTGTAATTTGATGCCTGATTGTATAATTGCATAGTGGGGTATAAATACAAAAAATATTGAAGTACATCGGCAGTTTCTAAGCAGCCAGTCCGATTTTACAAATATTGCTATGATTCTAATATAATTTATGTTTCCAAAGAGGAAAACATTTCAAGCTTCAAAAGCATAAGATCTCGTTTATGGAGCCGGTTATGTAAATCAGTGTGTGTTCAAAAGCAAACTATCGGCCGTGTCACGGAGTTCGATTCCGTTCGGAAACGGAATGCAATCCACCCTCATTTTTGTAGGAGATGGTGTCTAAAAAAGAAAATTAAAATATGGATATTTGTCAGGTGTGTCCAGACTGTTGGATGCGCTGGTATTGTGAGGTATACTCCGGCTAGGGGTCGAGATATTGACGTGGATTCAATTCCGTTTCCGAACGGAATTTAACTCTGTGACATGGCCGTGTATGTATTAGCAGCTGACTTTTCAATATAATTTTATTGCATTTTAAGTTCTTGTCATTTTTAATAGAATATTAAAAATTATTATTATAAATCGTGCAATTTACAAAAGCAATAATTTAGATTTTACTAATTTTTTTTAAAGCACAGTGATTTCAAAATTTAATTAGTTTTTTATTTTGACTTCTGTTTAAAAAAAAAATGTACTAAACATGGAGTTTCCGGAAGCATTTGTCATCCCGTAAATTTTAGTTTTATTAAATTTATAGATTTTTTTTTGAAATTAATAAGTTAATAATTAATAAATTCTGAAAAAATATTATAGTGTAGCGAAGCAAAGCTGCAGCTGTAAGTAACCTTGTGACGTAGTCAGTCAGCACATTTGTTAATGAATAATTCCCTATTGATGAGCTACGCCACTGCCGCATACATATCTTTTAACCAGAATGCTGGCACATTTGTGCCTGTCTTTGTGCATATTTATTAATTTTTTTATTTATTTGGCAAGTACCATTAAGTAAATGGTGTGATTTGAATAGAAAAAATAAACTTTTTTTCTTGCTACAATTTCCCTATACCCATTGTGCTCTGCTAAAGAATATTTATTTTAATTTCTTTGGAAATTAAAATTCAAATTAAATGCCAACACACAAAATGAATGAAAATGTCTAAAAGAAAGAAAAAAATTAAGCAATCAAAATAATCATAATCACTTCAGTAAAATGTTCTAAAATAAAGAATAATTTCTTTATTTCGTTCATATTTAAGTGGAGTAGTAATAATGAAATTTGGATAAAAAGCACTCAAACCCACACACACACACACAGGAACTATTTGAACACAAATGCTCTTATCGAAAATGCTTAAAAAGCATATAAACACTTATTGATTTAAGGAGAAAAAGAGGAGGGTCCATTATCATTTTAAAAAGATTTTATTTAACAAAAACAGAAACGAACTAACAAAGTATTATTTTCTTTTAACTCCATCAATTAATTTAATGGGGTTACAAAATGAATCTCTTCCAAAAAAAAAAAAAAACGAAAGAAGGAAACAATTTGAGCATTTCAAGGCATGTCAATAATATTATTTAAATGAAAAGAAATGATGGTAAATTAATGAATATTAGAAAAATGTTTTAATTAATTTCAATTGTAAGTTAACGCAAAACATGAGTATACAATAGGAAACGATTCTAAATTATCGACTTAACTCTATCCTTAAAACAAGAGCTCTTATATAAAACCTAAAGTATGCACTAAAATTAAAAGTACAGTTAAACCTCGATTAATCGGGCCTGTATTAATCGGTTACATCTATTAGCTCTATTATCCGTGCTTTAGATTTATACCTCAATTAACCGTGCTTTACATACATATATTATCCGTGCAGCATTCATATGTATTTTATTATGTAAATCTAAATCCGGTGCTTCCCATTTTTAAGTTCACGACGATTTGTATGTTTTGTATAAAAATATGTGGTATACATATTTGAATCTGTAGTTACATAAATCTAATTTTTAAATAAAAATAAATAAAAAACAAAATTTATGTTGTTACGAGGGTGGATCAATAAGTCCGTGACTTTTTGTATGAAACACAGCTTTTTTGCAAAACAAAAATTTATTCAACATAATCTCGTTTTAACTCAATACACTTAGTCCAAGGTTTCTCCAGTTTTTATATCCCTTCCAAAAAACAGGATTTTTCGAGGTCCTTAAAATAGGAATTTGTTTGTTCGTTGGAGCTAAATCTCTTTCTACCAAGCCATTTCTTTAGGTTTGAATATAGGAAGTAGTCAGTAGGGGCTAAATCCTGAGGGTGGCGTTGGCTGAAGTAGTTAGCACGCTGACTACAAAACCGAAGATCCTGGGTTCAATCCCTGTATCCAACAGTCATTAAATAACAACAGCACGCATTTTTCTGATGTGCTTTAGTGTCCCTTTGTATCAGTTGTGGGAAAGTTCAGGTGATAGTCACTGGTCACTGGACTGTACCGACTTCAGCAGATACTAATCCTAATGTAACATCAGAGCGCCCTCCTTCGGTGTGTAGCAAAATTATCGGCGAAGTAAAATAATCAATAAAATGGCTACAAGAAACAGCTTCAAAAATTAATACGCCTCATTTAACATCAGAGGCGCTGCAACACTGCATTATTAAAAACGTGCAAAAGCAGAGTTGTAAAAGACTGAAGCTTTCCTCTATCTCTTCCTTCACCACCTGTCTTCTCTATCACTATCCCTTTCCTAGTAATAGTAGTAGGCATTAATTGCCTAAGTGTTACTTCTCTTTAAAAAAAAAAAAATGGCGGATGTGGTACCAATTCGTAGCCCAATTCATAGAGTTTTGCCATTGAGACTGCACATGGGGTTAAACAACTCCAAGCAATCCTGCAATCCATCTTGCAGACAACTTTCTTAAACCCTGCTGATCATTTAAACTTGAAACCACACTGCCATATGACCTCAATTGGGCCATCCAGAACGTTCAGCGTCATTTATACTTGTGCGAGCTTTTCCTTGCTTTGATTGACGGTTTTTTTGTTCCAAAAATAATGTTTAATTAGCTGTTCTATGTTTCGAACAGCTTTTAAACGTAAAGTAAATGACGACACTTGCTCAAAATTCGATAGTACTCTATTAACAGGTGGTACTTGATGGGAATAGTGTTGCATTTCATATAACTACGAAAGAAGTTCGAAAAGAACTTACTGATTCGCCTACGTACAAACGACTTATTCTTATTTTATATGGAGAAAATATTTTTTGAAATGAATTTTCGTTATTTTTCATACAAATTTGAAACGTTTAGAAACGAAATTTTTTACAAAATCTGCCTGTTAATCAAAAATAGGAATTTTTTGGTGAAATGCTTATTAAAAAATTAAATTTATAAAATGTTCTATTGTTTTTTAATTTTGTTTTTGCAATGTTTATTTATACACTGACAATTTCAACAAATAGCTGACCTAAATCGATACCGCAAGCAAAACGCGTGAGTTACAAAACCTGTAGAAGCAAAGTTTGGCGATTGGCAACTCACATGCGGTTTGAGAATGATGCGAGTGTCAGAATATACGTGTAAGTAAATTTTTTTCCAAGTTTGAAATGATTTGCCAAAGGAGAACAAAAAGGATTACTTTTATCAGCGACTCAAAAAAGTTTCGTCTGGGCCTTATTTAAAGGGGTTCCAATTTTTTTTTTCTCTAAAGTCTGAATACAGTAAAGCTTCAAATGTAACTTAAACAACGGAAACCAGTCAAAACTTGAACTGCGTTTAAAGATTAATTTTGTACTTATTCGCACTTGCAATTTAAAATCCTGCCAGGAATATAATCCTCTAAGTCTTCTCCGTATGGCTGTTTTGTCTCCTTTCGTTAAAACGGTCAAATAAATGGGGATATAACGGATTAAAGTAATCTATAATTATAGGGAATTTTATTATAAGACATTTAAGTTGGCTGCATTAATAAGTCAAAGGTTAACGGCCTGTCCCACGATTTCACCAGAAATCGTTCTATCGACAACTTGTATTGCAAACAATAATAACATTAGCAAACGTGTTGTTGTTTCCATTACAAGAATTCGATCGAACAATTTCTAGTGACATCGTAGGACTGACCGGAAATTAACCCTGGCATGCAAGAATGACATATTTCTGGTGTTAACTGTTGCTCCTAAAAGTATGCTAAAAATATTATCTTATCAAATTAATTTGAGGTGCAATCAGCGTTACAGCTTGATGACTATATTACTACGTTTATACGCAGGGCTTATTTGCAAATAAAACAGTAAATTGTTGCCATATTATTGTTTTTATTGCGACTTACTAATTCAGAAAAGTATTCACGATTAACGCACTATTTGCAAATAAAATGCTTGAGGTTGCCACGCTTACAAATGTTTAATAACAAAAAACAATAAATGGATAAATGTTGCAACAAAAAACGTTGATAGAAGCAAATAATGACGATTAAAACAAATAATTATTTGATATTTTGTTAATTTACACTATTTTTTTTTTGTCAACATAAGTAAATTTTCTATAGAAGTGCTACCAAGTTTGTGTACTTTTGCTATGCCGTATAAACAGTGAGTTAAGTTATTTGCAAATAATTTTATTTGCAAATAGTGCGCGTATAAACGTAATAATAGTAATATACTACGTTTATAAGCGCACTATTTCGTCGGTTGGTTTCTGGTTTGCTGCAGACATAATGTATTTTGAATATACGTTGCCGCAAACCAGAAACCAACGCCGACGACGATTTGCAAATAAAAATATTTGCAAATAAATTAAGTCACCACTGTATATACGGTATAGCAGATGTGCAAAAACTTGTGTAGCACTTCTTCTTTCGTATTTTTTGTGCAATATTTATCCATTTATTGTTTTAATTTTGTTTTTATTAGCAAAGTATTTTATTTGTAAATAGTGCGCTAATCGTTAATAGATTTCTGAATTTACAGTTAAATTTGCAAATAATTCCTTGCGTATAAACGTAGTATATAGTGGCAATTTGACGGCCTGAGTCGTTTATACAACTTTTCCAAACCGTTCTATACTTGCTATTTTTCCTACCTGTTTTTTCGTGGAACTTCTATCCAAAGTTCTTTTTTGACACAATCCAATGCTCAACCCTATTTAAATTGGATCATAGGTTCGTGTCAAAGACGACCTACTAAAGGAGTATGTTTGTATCTAGAATAAACTAGTAAACGAGTTCGACTTAAGTCTAAATGAAATCGAACCAAGTCTAGTTTGATACAAGTTCAATATGAAGACTTCACTAGTTCATTTTAGACACAAAACTATGATCAAAGCCATGTAGCTTAAATTAGACTTGTATTGAACTCTTTCAGTATCTCGTTTTAGACACAAACCGATGATCAAACCCATGTAATTTAAATGACTTCTATGAGTTCGACCCAAGTCTAGTGAACGAGTTTCACCCAAGTCTACTAATACGTACTTATGTTGTTATCAATTAAAATTTTTTAAAAAAATGCGTGCGACTTTTTCTGTCTTTAAATATTTGTTGCAATTTTATTTTTCTAAAACGACTCTTATGCAACTTTTTCAAAATTTCCAACGGCAACTCTGGGTGCAATTGTAATCACAACGGTTTACATTTTAAGGTTTTTGATCTCAATTGACCTAAATGTACCGTTACACTTCGACAAAAATTAGCCCAAATTATCGTAACCACTAAATACATATGAAGAACTTTTGATTCAGACACGTTTTTAGGGTTCCGTACACCAAAGGTGAAATGGAACCCTATTGTTTTCGCTACGCTGTCCGTCTGGCCGTCTGTCCGTCTGTCCGTCTGTCCGTCCGTCCGTCTGTCCGTCACAGGGTATTTTCTCCAGAACCGTAAGAGCTACGGACCTGAAACTTGGACACAGTGTGTAGACCCTTGGCCGCTACAACAACAAATACATGAGAGTTGGAAATTAAAAGGTGTGCAAAAACGAGCAACGAAAAATGTTAAAATCTCATGTAATATACATACAATTGTATGTATATGCACTTGAAATTTGTAAAGTTAGTGTATTTTTATACACACTACAACAATTAACACTAAAATTTAAAAAATTTTAATTAAAGGGTGTACCATCAGTTAATGTAATTTCGACTATGTAATTTTGATAACTTGCTGTATCTTGGAAACCGTAAGAGCAAACTTCTTGAAATTTTCAAAACCGGTAAAACAAAAAAATCTCAAAATTATAAAATCGCCAAACCGAAAAAAATCGCCAAAATCTAAAAAAAAAAATCGCCAAAACGAAAAAAAGCACCAAATTAAAAAAAAATTCTAAATCGAAAATAAATCGCAAAAAACCGGAAAAATCGCCAAAATGAAAAAATCGCCAAAATTAAAAAAATCGCCAAAATTAAAAAATCGCCAAAATTAAAAAAATCGCCAAAATGAAAAAAATTGCCAAAATAAAAAAAAATCGCCAAAATGAAAAAAATCGCCGGAATGAAAAAAATTGCCAAAATTAAAAAAAAAATCGCCAAAATTAAAAAAATCGCCAAAACGAGAAAAAAGCGAAAAATATAAAAAAAAAAAATTATTTCAGCTGAAAAAACGTAAAAACAACACTATTAAAAAAAATGCTCAAAGCCAACGTACGGAACCCTTCGTGCGCGAGTCAAAGTCGCACTTTACTGAATTTATTATTATATTAAACAGTTTCATACATAACTAATAGACACTGTCATAGAATCGAATATTATTGTAAACTCTTTAGTTTAATAAACACGTGTCTGAATGAAAATTTTTTTTCATTATTATTTAGTGGTTACGCTTATTTGAGCAAATATTTCAAAAGTATGATCATATCTTAAGAATTTGATTCCTTTGCTATACATTAGCTTTTATGTTAGTTTTCTTTTTATTCTCTTTCATAATACACACTCCAGTAGCCCCCATAACCGAAAATTTTATAATAAATATTTTCTATCTAAGCTTTAAGATAAATCGTCCGCCGTTTAGCCTGTAAGAAACACTTCCACTTACACGCAAATACTTAAAAAGTCATTCACCCATTGACAAATTTTGTAGTCATATTGAAAAATAACAGAAACAATAAAATAAAGAAATAAATTTTATCCTACAAATAAACTGCCATCAATCTTAAAAAGTTTTTTGTTTTTATTTGGTTAAACAATTAATGCTTGATAATGCTTGTGTTTTAAGTACATTTTCAATTGAGGTGTCTTTTTGTAGTTGTTGCTCGTATTCAAAAACCAACCCATGAGATACTCAGATAAACAGAGAGAAAGAAAAAAAAAACAATAACAGCAAAAGCTACATTAAGATCGATAAAAAAAACTTATAGTACTTAATACCACACTTTCCAATCACTTTAATACGAGTTTCAAGTTCTTAACAATATTTTATTTTTGAATAAAATACAGCATTTAAAATTCAAAAGAAATTTTAAAAATAAAATGTTTAAAAAGTATTAAGAAATCTCAAATATGCTTTCTTACTTTTTAATGCCTTCAAGTAATTTAAGATTTAATAATTTTAATTCTCTTACTATTTGCGGTGTTAATGAAAAAAAAACAAATAAATAATAAAATTACTTATAAGGTAAAATAAAGTTATAACAATAAAGCTTACTGTTCCACAGCTATAGTAAGCAACAACAATAGATTAAAGCAAATATTCGCCAATGGCATAAGCTGAAAGCACTTTCCCTACAAACAAACACAATTGAAACAATCACTTAATTATACTAATAAAACAATGAACATGACGTGACGATATAACAGCCATACTTATAAAGGGCACTACTTTTACAATTATATATACAACAAAGATCTCCTGTAAGTTTGAATATCAACTTCTTTACGATCGCTACAAGGACATGCCTACTCTAATCTTATCTTTTGTATAAATAAAATTTAATTGAAACAAAAATTATGATTAGAACGAGGTAAAACCTTATAACATTTCTATAATGATACAGTTAAGCTGTCTTTCCGATTTCATAACAATCGGTGCAAAGAAATGCCTGTCTCTCACATATCCTTTGAAACAACATTGAATTTCAACTACATATAAAATTATAATAAAGCCAAACCACACATTTCCCATATATCCTTATAAAGGGCTCTGCTTTTACATTTATACAACAGAGATCTCCTGTAAGTTTGAATACCAACTTCATTACGATCGCTACAAGGACATGTCTACTCTACTCATATCTTTTGAACAAGGCGAAACCTCATAACTATTTCTATAATGATACACTTAAAATGTCATTTCGATTTCATAACAATCGGTGCAAGAAAATGGCTGCCTCTCATATATCCTTTGAATTGAAAATTGAACTTCAACTAAAAATAAAGCTAGAATAAAGCGAAACCACACATTTCCCATATATCCTTATAATAAAAAAAGTTTAATTTCAGCTACAATCACAACTAGAATGTGGAGAAACTTCATTACAACTTGTAGAATTATACAATATAGTTCTCTTTTGTATTTCAATACAATCGACGCAAAGATGTGCCCAACTGCCATATATCCTTTATATGAAAAATTTAATTTAGGCTTAAATTTCTAAAGGAACACTGTGAAACTTTACAACTTTTACTAGAATTACAGAGTTAAGATCTCTAGTGAATTTAATTACGATCACTGCCAGCACAAGTATTCTTCCCATATATCCTTTACAATAAAAAATTAATTTTGCTGCATTTATAATCAGAACTAACCCAAATTTTTAAATATTTCTAGAATACAACGGTTAAGCTCCTTTACAAATTTAACTCTAATACGTCCATGAAAAAGACTACCGTCAATATATCCTTTATATTGAAAAATTGAGTTTCAGCTACAATTATTATTAAAACTTGGCTCATCTTCGCAACTATTTTAAAAATTCCACAATTAAGCTTTCTTGTAAATGTCATCCGCATCGTCGTAAGAATGTGTATACTTTCAATATAAACTTTATATTATATATTGAATTTCAGGTGGAATTGTGATTGCAATAAGGAGAACTATTGTACAACTATTTCTAGAATTGTGTGGTTAAGGTCTCTGGCGAAATTCAATGCAATCGATGCAAGGACATGTGTGCCTCCCATATATCCTTTATATCAGCTACGTCCAAGCCATATGCACAATGTGCAAACTTTTTGTGCTTTCACACCGACGGGAGCACAACAGCCAACCCGATCTCGCGAAAACAATGCTTGCTCTCATTTTGCAAGGAAACAAGAACAAATTTAAAAGCTTTAAAAGCTGTTTACCTCAAATAAAAATAGCAGAGTATGTGCGCTTGGACGTAGCTGGATTATATTAAAAATTAAGTTTATCAAAAGTTATGATTAAATGCACATAAAATGTATCACATAGTTAACTGATCTGAAAATTTTTTGTTAAGTAGGTTCGAGGACATACATGTTTACCTCTTATATATCATTTACATTAAAATTTAATTTTCTTTTACAATTACGATTTAAGTGCAGCGATATTTTTTCAATTTTTATCGAAAACAGTGCGCAAACAAAAATATTTTTTATATGTACATATATCCTTTTTAAGTGTTAAAAACTGAATTTCAGCTGCAATCATGATCAGAACTCTGCAAAACTTTCTAACTATTTCTGGAATTATGCAGTTAAGATCGCTGATGAAATTCAGTGTAATCGGTGCGAGGACATTTTTGCCTCCCATATATCCTTTATATTACAAATTTAATTTCGGCCAAAATTATCGTATAGTTAAGTTATCTTGAAAGTTTTCATTATTTATGTGCAAGGACATACATGCTGACCACTCATATCCCTTACAAAAAACTTCAAATTTCTGCTACAATTACGATTAGAATGCTGTGACACTTCATAACTATTTCTACAATTAAACATTCGTTATAACTAGTGCGAGAACATGAATATTTTGTACACATATGTACATATGTATGGATGTATATCCTTCTTAAATATTATAAACTAAATTTCAGTTGTAATCGTGATCAGAATTCTGCAAAATTTTCTAACTTTTTCTGGAATTAGTTAGTTAAGATCTCTGACGAAATTCAGTGTAATCGGTACAAGGACATGTTTGCCTCTCATATATCCTTTATATTAAAAATTTAATTTCTGTTGTAGTAATGCTCAGAATGCAATCAAAAGTTTTAAATATTTACAGAATTATATAATAAGGCCCTGTGCATAATTTTTTTTTTGCCAAGGCACGTAATTTTTAAAAGTTTAATTTCCATCATCATCAAATAATTTTTACTCAATATAAAATTGGAATTTTTTTTTTGGTCAGGGGAAAATTACTAGCTTTCGATATCGAAAAAAATCTCAAAATATTTCAAAAGAACAAACCCGGACTCTAATATAAAAACTACTTGAGCATTTCCTTGAATAACTAGAATCCTTCAGTAAAAAAAATCTGCTAATGCTGGCATCTAAATAACACTTGGAAGACTTTAATAATAATAATAACAGAGAATCATCTTTGTGTCTAATTTGTTTAGTTTTTAATTTTTATACTTTCCTTTTAGTTATTTCATTTATATTTATTACCCCTGCAATTACATTGAAAGGAATCTAACGAAAATGTGTTCAGTCACACAAACATATTCTTTCGGCTGTTGATTTGCACAAATTATGTTCGAGCACGTAATTTATTCTTTGTAGGAAAGAGTTTTCACAGGTGACGTTTTTTAAGATTCTATTTTGTTTTGAAGAATTCAATTGTCACTAAAATTTATTATCTTTCGACAAAAAATGGGGTTTATTAATTCAGACTGCTCGCAAACATTGCAGACTTGTGGTAGGAAGATTGGTACTAAAATAAGTCGAACTGTGTAGATGGAAAACATTATGGGTTTTAGTTTTAATATTTTCAATTTTTCTAAACTCACGTACGTAGTAAGTACAATGAAATCAAGGATATAATCACATAGAATCAAAAATTTTTTTTTTAATTTCGCACAGTCTTATAAGAAATGAAGACGAAGTCCTCCATAACAATTTACACGCCATGCGACTGCCAATCATACTTGATGCAATTTAAATCTTTTACTCATTATTGGTGCTTTGTTTTTTCTTTTTACTCTGCTAAATGTAATTTCTCAGATTTAAGATTAGAGAAGTTGAACATAAAATGCAATTCATTCTTATAATTTTCTACTAAAGATACATCAAATCTTGATTGTTTAGAAACGAGTCCAAAGGAAATAAATTGCATTTTGCTGCGCTATCCCAACAATATATATTTTTGCAGGCATTTCTCCCATTGGAATGGGTTCGAAATTTTCTATAACCTGACCAAACGTAAATATGATCCATAAAAATTTCCGTTACTTGCTTTTATTTTACTTGTTTTAATGATTTTTGTATAAGTTGAGATATGATGAGTTCATACTATAGACGTACATGAAATCAAAGACTTTTCAATTAAAAAAAATAGGTCTGCCATAGACGAACTGATTGATATATTATACTTTAATATCTGAATGTAAATACTGAAGCTATGACAAATATAAAAAGGTGACCCCTACGGTGTGCAACAATGAATTTATAAAAGCGTTTCTTAAATAGTTGTGCTGTAATTATCGAAATACTTTCTTAGCAAAAGTTTTATGAATTTTCGCGAGCTATAAATTTCTAACATTGGGGTTTCACATTAGGGTGGTAGGAAAGGAGATTTGCAGGGTAAGTACTAGAACGATACACTTGAGCTCAATGGACCTAAAAGCAAAAATATTGGCGTCACTGAGACAAAAAAATTTTTATATCAAACTTTAAGATCGGACTGTAAATATGGAAGATATAAAGAAAAAACTAAAAAGGCGACCCCTACGTTCAACAAAAATAAATTTTTTTTTTTGAAATGTCCTTGGAACAATACTTTATATTCGCTGGTGTACGGGGCATTTTTTTTTGTTGCCTGTAATAATAATTTTTGGTCTAATAAACATTTAAATAAGTTATTTGAAACAAACTTGCTTGCACAAATAATTAAATTTGGTGAACTAAAAGTCGTCATTCTTTGCTGAATTGCAATTTTTGGAAATACAATTAGATGTATTTCCAAAAAAATACAATTAAAATTAGATGTAATTTATAATTGATATAATTACAATTACATTTTGCAATTGTAATTAAAATCCTTTTCGATTACATTTACAATTTTAAAATTATTGCAATTACATGTTTGTAATTGTAATTGAAATTAAGGTAATTGAAATGGAACAAATCTGGTATTTGGCACTAATATTATCAACTGTGTGAATACTTTTGCCCACTTGAAATAGTACTTTAAATAAAAAGTAATATATCTTTTATAATATAACGTATGAATTTATAGTTTCTATAGTCTAGTTACTATATTTAACTATCTTGGTGATAAGTCAACAAACAATTTAAAGAGTATCATGTCCGGCTAAATCTTTTCGTTTGAAAAATATTGAAGTTCTAAATTAAAGTGGGGTGCTGTGTGAATAGCTTTGTTTATAAATGAAGGTTTTATAATGCCAAGCCATTTATCGGGCACACAAAATCCTGCCTTTAGCTAAAGGAAAGTTGTGAAAATGTCCTTAAGACTTTGAAGCTAGTCTATATATATAAAACAAGATGTGTGTCTGTATGTATGTATGTATGTAACGTATGGACTTCAAAACGGCTTGGCCGATTTTGATGAAATTTTCAGGGAATCTTCAATTTCAGGGAATATTCAAGCGGGTGAGACTGTAAAGTCTGATTTTTGATTTTCGGGCGGAGGGGCGTGGCAAAATCCAATTTTCATATTGCACTACCAATGCAATATATATATATAATTATTTTTTTTGCGGGGTGGGGGGAGGGGTAGCGAAGCACACCGGGTTAAGCTAGTATTTTAATAAAATTGTTGCAGTATTTAAAATTTTTAACTTTGCCTTATCTGACTGATAAAACAATAAATAAATGACAAATGATTATAAAAATACATATAGAAAATACAATCAAAAGCTGAAGATGATCAAATAGCTTTAATTTGCAAAGTACATATTATTTATTTCAATATGTTCTTCAAAATATTCTAATTTTTTTCAAACAAATAAATCTTTAACATTTAAAATTTATGCTCATATCAATTTTTTTCATGAACTTAATAGATAAATTATTTCTAAAGGCGCCACATTACAAACACTAAAAAACGATATTAATTATATTTTAGTTTTTAAACATCAAAAGAATTTCCACAACAACTTCAGCAAAGTTGAACTGAAATACTTTAACATGAGGGATGCTGACGATGATGATGATGATGATGCACGGCTGCCACAATGAGCGAATGAATGGACTCAACATTAAACATGTTTATGTGTCACAATTAAGATCTTTTATAAGAGATTCCCAATTCCTAGATATTTTCAATATGTTTCTGAATTCGCATGAATTACATACAAGCTTTTGAAGACAAAATATTATTCAGTATTTGGCATAAATATATGCGCTTGTAAAAAGTATTAAAAAATTTATCTAATACCGCTCGCTTGCCGCCTGTATTATATCATTGAAAGCAACAACAACAACAACAACAACAATAATAAAAAGAAAACAACTATAAAATGGAATGTACTAAAATACATACATTAATTCGTTAATAGAAGACATATTGTGGAGATATAAAGATACAGAGATACATCGACACAAATTAGATATTATTCGTAAGATACAAAGACGTTTTGCTTGTCTGCTCGTCGTTATTCAATGAGTTTAAAACAATTTATTATGCTGCTGCTAATATTATTTCTTCTGGTTTCATAATTACGATTTAGTTATTTTTATATACATATATTTTTTTTTAATTTTAAGAAAAACTTTGATATCATGAAAGTAAAACACATTAAGATTCATTGAAAAATTTTTTTGTTTTTTGTCAATAACAATAGAGTCCATTTCATTGTGGGCGTTAGATAATTTTATATATGTAGTTGAAATTACTTGAAGTAATAATAGTTTTTTGTTTATTAAAATAAAAATTTTAAAATATTTAATGGTTTTGGCATACAAACTTGTGTAATTAATAAAATAAATAGGGTGGTGGGGGGAGGGATGTGTTAAGCAATGATGGAGTCATTTGTTAAAATATTAGATTTCCCTTCGTTAAATATAATTGTTAATTTACTTATGCTTAGAGCATAATTTAGCTATCATAACAATGTTAAGACCAAAGGGTTAACCCTAATTTCATGTTTAAGGCTCTCCCCCACCTGTAGAAAATTTTTATGGTAATTCGGCATAAAAAACATGAAATCCTTACGTTTTACCTATAGCATGCCTTTAGTAGATACCCATTTTGATATACTTCGCCGACTTTTTATTTTTTTCGTATTTACAAAATGGCCTCTGTTGGCAGCCATATTTAATTTTCACAACTAACATATCTTTAGCGACACTCCTGGAATTAAGACAAATCGATTGACGTAAAAATAATCAAAATTGGTCCAAGTATTCGGTTTATATAGTGCCGCTTCTTTGCGTTGCGCAGTCGGGTAAAAAGGCTAAAATCAGCTGATTTGATAACTGTTAAAAAGGGACAACTATAGTGCATTTTTTATTAAGTATTTTTAGTACAATAATCAAAACAAACAACAGAAAATGTATCACAAAACGAATGAAACCACAAAGTATAAAATGAAAATACACTTGGGCACGTGAACATTTGTACAAAATTAAATTAAATGGAGGAATTGGTTGTGTTGAATTAAAAAACACAATGTGAAACAGATTATTAGTATTAAAAAAGGGATTAAAATTGATTTTCAAATTATTACAGACTTCGTTTCAAGCAGTTGCGTTCACAAATATTAATTATTATCATTTATTTACAAAAATCACGCAGCGAATGAGACCACAAAGTATAAATTAAAATTACGTTAAAATAATAACATGCGAAAGAAAAAGTAAATATGATTTGATGACTTTGTGAGCGAGATCGTCCGAAAACAAAATTATCTTCCCTGTCGTGTCATCTCTGTATATGTATCTTTTGTGGTCTTTAGTACTTTTATGCTAATGTATATCCTTCACTATAGTAAAGCTCGAGATTTAACTTTAATAATTAAAATCCCTTTAAGGTTTAATTTTTTACTTTTTCACAATTACATTTTAGACATAAGAGAAATTCGACGGTTTGAAGTTAAGTCCTATGCAACTGTTCTTTAATATTTTAGCCATTGGCGTAGCAATAAATGTTTTCTAGGGGGCATTATGACTGGCAATTTTCATGAATAATAATAAAATAAATAATTTCATGAAATTTTTAATAATTCTAGGGGGGCAATGCACCCCCATAATGGCCTTTCTAGGCCTATGCCTTAGCTCTTCTATGTATTAGTCCTTTATGTACCTTTAGAACAAGGGGGTCAAAAAAGTACTTTCAAACGAAAATATAAGGGGTCGAAATTTTGTGCAAAAAATATTTTAAATACAATTTGATCATTTGTCCGGGAATACAGAAGAACTCGTAGTTTGACTTAAGCACCAGAAACTAGACTTAGTTTCAAATGCGTCTCAGTTATTCACACTTGCAATTTAAGCACTTTTAAGAAAAATAATACGACGAAAATTTCTTTCTTCACAATCCCATATAGGTAAGAGTTAAAGGGCTCAAATGTTCGACAAAAATGTTTCAGATAGGATTTTACATAAAAGTACTGAACACATACTACACCCGAAATTAAAGATTTACCAGGTTTTTTAAGCCAATTCACCACAATACTAAGCCAAGTCCAGATAATTTCAAACCTCTTTATTAATTAGTTCAGATATAAACTCTGCCTTAATGAGTCCTCGGAAACATGTTATTTTGGGAAACAAAATGTATCTAGTTGTCAGTGTAATCAACACTAATACTTCAGATATTTACAAAAGAAAGTTGTTGCCATCCAGACTCCCTCTTTTATAAATACAGACTTATTTGTCTACAGACGAATTAATAATTTTATAATTTTTTCTCCCAACTGAAACCCTATTTAAATCTTTATAATTTATTTTTTTCTCTGCATTTCTTTTTCCTCTTATCTACCATTACATTAAACAAAAGAAGTTCACAATAAAAAGCATTAAAATGGAACCAACCCATAATTTCAAAATTTTACTGCTGTGATTGTTGTTTTTGGTATTAAATTAATACAAGAAAAGAAATCAAATGACGAATGAAATTATTTCAATTTCATGCTGTAGAAAATGTTTCAAAGAAACCAAACAAAAAAAGTAACCCACATCAAAATGATATTTCAAGTAGCAGCAGTACCACCCGGCATAAGTACTCGAAATTTTGTGTTTTTTTTTCTATCGCTTTCTTAATATGTAGATATATCTTTTAGATACTTTTACAATTTACAGCGACAATTTATATTTTTTTTTTAAGATTTTGAACTATTATCGAAAATATTCTTTTTGTCCGTTTTGTTTGCCTTAGAGGAAACTATTGTAACTTTCTTTTGCTGCTTAATTTCGATGGCTGCCTAAAGAAGTTCTAATAAATTTTACTCGTATCTTCAATTGTTTTCTTTTAGACAATTATTCTCTTCATATTTCATAAATTTATTTGAATTTGTATTTCTATTGTCTTGGTTTCTTTTTTGTTTTAATTTTTAAGTTCATTTAACTCCATCTTTTGTCGTTGTCTCTTTTACTTTTAAGGAACTATTGTTTTAAATGAAATGAAAAACTGCAACAAGGAAAAAAAATTGATGAAAGTTTTTTAAATAAGTATAAAGAAAGCAAATACGAAAACAAGAAAAAGTTTTTCCTGCAAACTTTTTAAAAGTTTTTTTTTATTAATGTTATCACATCCTTTCTAACAGACAGAGAAGGGAATAGGATTCTACAATCGATTGCTTGACTCTGTGTACACTGTTTCCATGAAATATATTTAATTAAAAGCAAAATTTGTTTGCAAATTATTGAAGAAGGCGAATTGGGAACCAGGTGACGTCATTATTCCTGATGGTAAAGAAAAACAAATGAAATTAAAAAATTTTCGGGAAATTTTTCACTTTTATGGCTACCTAAGCGCTACCTAAATGGTATTAAGAATCATTCCGACGAAGTTCATATGTTCTAGAATGTTGTTTAGTAAGTTCTTACGCCGAAAGAATTTTGCTTCATATGTCCAATGAAACAATTTCATTCAAATTTTTTCACAAATCTAATGATAATTTCACAAATCCAATGAAAATTTCATGAATATTGTGAAAGAATTTCATTAGAATTGCTTCGTTGGTATTCTGGTTTTGTAAGAATATTTTATTGGATTTATGACAACAATATTTTCTAATTATTAAGAAACCCCTTTATATTTAAGTTATTTCATTATTTTCATGAAATTATTTTATTGTTTCGATGAAGTTATAGCACTGCATTAATTACACTGTTAAATAAATTTGATGAAGTTTGCAATAAAATAATTTTGACGAAACTGGTTTCATTAATTCAACGAAGCGTGACGTTGGTTGAATTTTAATGAATTTTTTCATTAGATTAATTTCGAAATTCATAGAATTTAGGCCGATCTTTCAGTGTAGGTACATTTTTATAGTTGCTTGTTTCCTTGAATTTTGAACGGTTTGCTACCCATGGAACAGGGGAAAAAAGGTAAAAAAAAATCGATTTTTTTTTCATTTATGCGATTTTGATCATGAAGATTAATTTTTTTTAATTGGTTTTCTTCAAAATTTTTCTTCTTTACGACAAGAGTTACAACTTTGCCTCAGAAAGAAAATCAAAATTCCGAACGGTTTGCAAGATATGAGCCTGAGAAAATGATCAGTTTTTTGCGCTGTGTAATCAGCTGTTCGAAGACAACGTGAACTGCTTTAAATTTCAAATGTCAAAATATTTTTTTTTCTTATGCTTGTTTACTTTTTAAGTGGAATAAAGTTTAAAAGCAACTGCCAAAAACTAAATTATGCTTCATTTTGTTTTATATAGTAAAATAATATTGTAAAAATATTGTCGATGTATAGAGATAGTAAAATATTTTACAAACATTGTTAGTTTAGTCAGCTGTTTTGACATTGTATGGTGTTTTTGTATTGATGTACGTGTTTTTGCCACAAGGTTACCTGTTTTTCAATTAGGCTTGTTATTGAAAAGAAATTTTGTGCTAAGAAATAATCCAGTACGAGGATAATTAAAAGACTTCTACAACCTCCCTCGCAGCCAATTAACCCAGATAGCACCGGCAATTTTTTTTATTTTTATCTTTTTTTATTTCGAAACTGAAATTTAAATGGGTTTGTAAAAAAAATTAATATATATCTATGTTTTTTTCTCTTAAAACCTATAGTTTTCACGGAAAAGAACAGTGCACTTAGCGCTGTAATACATCATTGCGTATTGTTTCCATTTATTTGTTGTTTTCTTTTTTTAATAAGATGCTGCTAGTCCAAGTAATTTAAAAAAACTCACAATTAAATGGATGTAAATAATTTACTTAAAAGTTTTTCTATTGCGCAATATTGAAAAAAAAAACACTTTTCGCAAGGCACTTAATAAGAAATGCAAACACGCGCATCTGCCTCCATCAAATGACGTTTTTGACCTGCGAGGCTACATAACAAAACATAAACAATAAAAGAAGAGAGGTGTCTTGGGACTCTTAGTTATAGCTATGCTGCTTAGCTATATAAAACAAAGTTAATGTGTTAAATAATAATGCATAAAATTATATTATATTTCAAAACGTTTCCATTTATTTTCTTTTCTAGCGGCGTATGATTAACTTATTGTATTTTTTGTGGCCGGTAGAGGCTTACAACCGATCGGTTGTATTCTCTGATTTGTGTTCATGTGCAAAAACAATACAAAAACAAATTGCATTTTCATTGTTTTTGTTTTGTTTTTTTTTCCAAAGAACGAAACAAAACAAAATCAAACAATTTGCTTCGTTTATTTTCGTACTCTGGTTTGAAGTACAAAGAAATCAAAACAGAAATAAACTTGTAACTGTAATAGTGTCGATTATTTTTGTTACGAAAATCACGTCCTCACTTCTGTATCACGCAATAAATAGCATAGCTACAATAATACAAGATATATGCACAGAAATGCAAGTGCACAACGCCGCTTTTCCCTCCTTTGTAAATCAGAATAAGGTATCCTTCTAAAAGGACGGTTGCGCCAAGTGGGTTAAAAGTATACCATTTTAAATTTGCAAATAAGTTATGTTCCACAGCCAATATGAGCAGAAAGCTCGTAATTTTCGACAAAACAGAAAAAAATAAATTATATTCCAAGCTCATAGCGTAGTTGTTTTACTTCACAGGTAGATATGCTGCAAAATATGCTATAAAACAATAAACATATCGCTCGTTCACAAAAAAAATCGATTTTTGAGCAAATAATACAAAATTTCATCATATCGTTATTCACATTTTAAAAAAGTTCATGCAAATATCGTTTAAGAAAAAATTAAGACAATAAGTTTATAAATTCTGTTCATCTGTTTGCATTTGACATTGATTTTTCGAAGCCCCTAGAACCTAGAGACTTCCGTCTCAGACTGATGTATCTGAATTTGCCTTAAATAGATTAGTATTAAAAATCAGCAGAATTAAAAATTACGATTCCAGAGCTGGAAAATTTAACTTGTTTTCGATGCATACAGGGTCGCGCAAATTTCGGAAGATGCTATAATTTTTGAAAATGGAGGTATATGTCAGTTCAGCTTTGGCATTTGTAAAGTAAACATATACAAAATATACGTCAATACGCGGAATATTTGTTTAGAAGTCTTTGCGAAAAAGTTTCATTGAAAATTATTATGAGCGACTAGAATTATCGCTTCTGGAGCATCGAAAATCCATTTATAATACTCCAAGAGCCAATACACCCGCTCAAAGTTGCTGTATGGTATAGTGAGCATTATTTTTTTTTTTTTCGAAAACACAGTGAGCCAAACGACTAGTGCGGCGATTTGTTCGGTAGACTCTTAGCTACATTATTGCTATATATATCTAAGCGCTATCATTAAGCCAGAATTAGCTGTTGGCTAAAAATTGATAAATAATTTTTATATCTATGCTATTTATTGCGCGCTACAGGAGTTAGGACGTGATTTTCGTAACAAATATAATCGACTCTATTACAGTTATAAATTTAGTTTTGTTTTGATTTCTTTGTACTTAAAAGCAGACTATGAAAATAACCGGAACAAATTGTTTGATTTTGTTTTGTTTCGTTCTTTAAAGTGAGTGAAACAAAAACAAAACAAAGTCATTCAGAACTATTGCTCAATTTGTTTTTGCACATGAGCACAAACAAGAGAATACAGCCGATCAGCTGTAAGCCGGTTAACAGCCGCCACCGGCCACAATTGTTTGTTTAATATAATCGTACGCCGGTAGAAAAAAAAAATAATGGGAAATAATGGAAACGTTTTGAAATATTTGCAAAGAATTTGACATCATTATATAATATAATTTTATTGCATTTTTATTTCACACATGAAATTTGTTTTATGTAACTAAGCAGCATAGCTATAACCGGGTGTCCTAAATCAGCTATCTTATTTTTAAGGGTGCAGTGATTTTCGAAATCTTTGGAGGCCCATAAAAGAAATTTGTCATTAAAAACGCCAAACTGAGTATAGGGTTTTACTACACTTTATTAGTGCTATCGAATCTATACTGCTCAGTCCATGTGGTTTTCCAAACTCTCAGTTTGTTGCATTAATAACACAATTGAGAAATAAGGCCATTTTGGTTTAATATTTATGACATTATTGTAGAGTGCCAACTGAAATAGGTACTTTGCGCCGATAGTAGGATGTCTGCTTTACACGAAAAAACTTGGTTTGACATACACAAACGGGGTAGTTGTAGACGTTTTGTCTAATATATGTACATATATATAAGTATTATTATTAATCATAAAAAAAAATCATTATTCTGTTAGATTAATGCTTTGAAGAATTTTTGTTATCATAAAAAATTTAATACATTAAATTATATTTAAAACAAATATTAAACATCATAAACAATTTAATTATACAGCTGTTAAATGATCTGCTATATTAAGAATGTATTTAACTTTTCAGTAAATAATAAATACTTCCATTTTTGAAATAAAACAATTACTTTTTTAACAATTTATTATGCCCTAAGTAACTTTAGTAAGTTATTACGAGGGTGATCACAGAAATGATTGGTTGAGCTTTTTTTTATAAAAAAAAAATCATGCATCGTCAGTAAGTTCATTTCACGAGTATAAGAACATAAATCTTTTTTCATTGCAGTCAAGCAAGTCAAGTCAAGAGTTCATTTCACAATTATTAACAATTGGCCAAATTCGCCAAACGAAAATTTAACGTTTGAATAGTGAATATGTCGAAATAGAAAATATATATGATGTGCATAAAAAATTAAAGAAGCTGCCGGCGCACGCTTCGTGAACATTGATGTTTTTTTTTGACAGATGAAGGAAAAGCAATATGGATGAAATACAAACAGAATCTGTCTAAAGATAATTCCAGATTACAACACAACCAAACAGAGTTACAAAGCCTAACGGGAATGAATACGTCGAGGGATTGATAAAGAAAATGCAACCAAAACATTAAAAAGCTAATAAGGCCCTGATGAAATTCCATGTAAAATTGTTAAGTTAATTGTCAGCGAAAAACTTAAAATATTACTTAAATTGCTTAGTACTAAAATTTCCTCAATTCAGGTACTGATTAGGTGTTGGGATCGCTAAGTTTCGCATTTTGAAATGTATTTGCAAAAACCCTTTTTCGAAATGTTTGTACACGAAATCTACAAAACACACACATTTTCTTACGAGATTTAAGTGAGTTTGATAGTCTTTAGAATATCGCGAATTAGATTCCGATCGGTTAAGCAATTCTTAAGCTTTAAGAGGTTTGAATTCACACACACACATTCACGCACATGGGCACACACATTCACACACTTACATAAGTACATTTAACTATACACATATCAAGATGGAAACCTCAAAACGTCGAGATCTAATGAAAACTCTTTTTTCGAAACTGGTGGTGAAATCAGTAACTTCCTTTATTTTCTCATGAAAAAAATTCCGCGTGAAATTTTTCCCAAGAAAAAATTCCAACTAGTAGGAAATAATAGGGAAACCAAAAAATTCTAATTGGAAAAGGAAGGAATTTCACGTGGAATGTTATTCATGATAGCCCTGTTTATGTATATCGGAAAAAACGGGTATGTAATAATACGCCTTTTCGCCGATATGATACCGATACTCAAAAAGAAATGTCGGCCATACCGATAACGATCATAAATAAAGAAAACAAGATTGCACACTCAGCCGCACAAATAAAATTTCTACTGCGCATCTACGTCATCATAGAATACAATACACAGGTGTGTTTGTTGTAAAAGGTGTGTGAGAGAGAGCACATTACACAAACAAATGCATGTATGTACTTTGTTTACAACAAAATTCTATATCTACGTCACAAGCAGAAAATAATATAACGCACCTGCGCAATCTTGTTTTCTTGATTCATGGTTAACGATACCGATTAGAGATGAGCGACATTTCATATCTGTTACTTTTGCACAGCAGTTGAAAAATCACTAATCACAACTGCGAGTAAATTTATCAAATAACAAGTTCTGAAAATATAGTTCTTTCATACAAGCTGTGAATGTTCTTGTGCTTACTTTACAGTAAGTAAATCTATCACATTCAGGGCTATCATGAATAAAATTCGGCGTGAAATTTCTCCCTTTTCCAATTAGAATTTTTTGTTTTCCCTATTACTTGCTATTAGTTGGAATTGTTTCCAGGGAAAAATCTCACGTGGAATTTTATTCATGATTCCCCTGATGAATTTTTTTTCATATATTTAGCTTCCCAGCTAATTAAATTTGTATATTCTGTTGAGTGACATTATCGCTCAAGAGGTCAGACACTAGCATTTTGTAAACGACCACGACCTAAGTTACAGTTTTAGAGAACAATTATTTGGAGCAACATTATTAAAAAATCACCGGATCGCTCATCTCTAATACCGATACACCTATTGAATTTGAGGTCAAGTTAAAATTAATAAAACTCAAGTAGAGTAATTTTTGTTATTCGTATATACAAAATTACAGTGTAAGAGATTGGTAATATTTAAAATTGGTATTTAAAAGATTTTTGTTAAAAAAAATTATGTATGTAGTATATATTCTCAACTTATGCGCAAATAGACGATTTCGAAAATCCTTTTAAACCAAGGGCTCTACTCTGTAATTCGCTTCGTAAGAAAATTGCTTTCGAATTTACATGTTATAAACACACAAATTCGAAAGTTTTTTCTTTTGTTTCGAATTACACAGTAGACGCTCAGACCTGTAGTGGAAATTTTTTTCTCAGATGCAACAGAACTCTTATGAAAACTTAAACTCACAAAATATAAGCATTGAATATTAAATTATTTCTTTAAAAAAAAACTCTAAGAAACAGAAGGCAGTAAAATATCGCCTATACCGAAATATCGGCAAACTTGAAGAATCGCTGTTATGTCGGTATCGGCATCGATTAGATCCCTATTAAAAGCCCGAATGACTTTCTAATGTTTTGCACATAAATTTAATTATTTAATTTTCTTATCCTTATTTAAAATGTATTGAAAGTAGAATATCGTCACCTTAAATGCAAACGGACGTAACTACATTTTTATATTTTTTACAGGAGAAACAAAAAACGTTTCAAAATCAATAATAATAAAGTGTTTTTGAAAATGTTCCTCGAAATTTACTTGTAGTATGGATACTTACATGTTTTCAACCATTAATTCCCTTTTTATATATACATATTTCTGTGGCAAAAAGGAAAAAGTGCTTAAGTCGAGATAAGCTGTTTTTGAGTTAACGGTACGTTCGTAATCTGCACATTTGAAAGTACCTCTGGTAAAAATCTCAATCGATTTGTGTGATTTTTCAAGAACTTATAGCACTTTGACTTGCGACTTATCTTTTTTAGACTTCTAATCTCATTTGGAATAATAGCTTAAGTAAGGTTATACTTTAGTAAATTTCAACTTAAGTATATTACCTATAGTGTGTAGAACGATGTTTGCTTGAAAAAAAAAAATAAAGTTTAAGAGAGAATTTCCCAATTTAAATGTAAAAGAAATAAATATCTGAAAATCTACTTGAACGCCTAAAAGTGCTCTCCTGGAAAACAGTATAATTTGACTTAAGCACTTTTTCCTTATTGCCACAGATTTAAGCTTTAATGTTAGTTACGGTGTTGCAATAAAAAAATAGATGAATTCGTTATTAAGTCCGTTTGAATTTCTTTAATAAAGTCGTAACTTTTGATCGCAGAGGTTTAAATATTTACGTGAACATGTAGTTTGATAAAATGGACCATAATCAATCAATAACTCGATTTCGTATTTTTGTGTAGTTACGTCCGTTTGCATTTAAGGTGACGATATGTAAGTTTTTTTTAAACTAACAGCCTTATTTATAAAACTTATTAAGGCTTTATAAAGTGTTTTTAAAACAAATATTCATATAAAATTTTCCTTAAAAAGGCTTTATAAAGCCTTAATAAGTTTTATAAATAAGACTGTAAGACTTTTAAGTTGTATAAATTAAAATTCGGTTTTTTATGGTACAACCCTCGCATGCTCATTACTTTTTAAGAAAAAAAAAGTAGGTATGTATATGACATAAAAGATAAATAAATTTATGTACGTGCTACCTCAAAATTCAATTAAAATCATAGGAAATAATGTTTCTGGCGGGATGCCGGTCTATAAACTGTCTGCTTGATATTGTGTTCGTCTGTCTGTCTTTCTATCTGCCCGTCACATTGGTCTTATTTCTATTCTGTTATTTGTTACAGTGTCTACTTAAATTAAATAAAATTAGCCTTATTTTCTAAACTTTTTTTTTCTTCGCTTAAGCCCAAACATGTTTTGGCTTTTTCTCCTCATTTTGTATCTGGCTAAAATAAAATTTAAAGAAAAAAAAAAAAAGAAATCTGTTCAAAATTTGTCAAATGTCTCTTGATCGGTGTGATAAGTTTGGTGGTGGTGGTATTAAATTGTACTTAAAATTTATTTTCTTTTTCTTTAAAGTTGCTGTTATTATTGGAGTTTGGTTTTTTCTTCTAAGTACAAACTTACATACATACTTTTTTGTAACTAACTCTCAGTTCAGTGACATTTTTCATCCGATTTTTTTAACGTTTTTTTTTTGTATCCTACAAAAATTTTATTGTGGTTCTGCTTTAAGTGTGTGTGTGTGTTTGGGTGTGTGTGTGTGTATATGTGCGTACATGTAAGTTTTAGCCAGCGCTTTGCGTGCGTAGTATGATTTTATTGTTGTCATTTTTTTAAGAGTAAAAAATAAAATAAAAAAATAAAAACATATTTAAAATTAAGGCGCGCATGCGTAGGTACACGTTCAAGTAAATATTTTGTTGCTGTTAAGTACAACAACTACTCAAAGTACGAATACTTAAGTACGTGAATATAAATAAACATTCATTTAGTTTAAGATACATAAATTTATAATGTTTTTTTACTCTGTTATATTTTTGATTATGGTTTTTTTTTCTTTAAAAAGGCAGCTGTAGAGATTTGACAAGAGGCGCATGTAGAGAATTAAAAGCAGTTCAATCCCTATTCGCTAATTAATTAAACGACAATATCTAATGCAGTGAACAAAAAATAGATTTTTATACATATGTACATAAGTCTGTAATTTATAAACATATCGTTACCTTAATATAAAAAGGCCCTAACTCATTATATATATTATATATCATAATATATCATTATAAGTTGGCACTGCCAAGCCCATACGAATTAAATATCTTATATCTTGAAAGTATGGACTATTTTGAGAGCAATATACATACGAATCATGTAAAAAAATTGGTAGAAAGTAAATCATGTTTATATCAGGACTGTCATATATGGCGATTTCTTGCCGAATGTGGCAATTTTTCAACTTGTTTGGCGTACCTATACATTTTTGGTTTGGCGACATGGCGATTTTTCTGGCGATAAATACGTAAATTTGTTGGCGATTTTTGTGGCTATTTTTTTAACAAAATTGAAACTTTAATTTTTTTGAATTCACCAAAATTAGTTTGTTGAAGGAGTAGTTAAAAACATAAATCCTACCAAAACTCGACTGCAAGAAATACATCGGCTTGATTTTGATGATTTTTCTTATATTAAATAATTCATTTTGAATTTGAGAAAAACTTGTAAAAAAATAATTTTTGCCGACTTAATTTTTATTTTTGGCGATTTTCTTCTAAACTTCTATACGATTATTTTGTATAAATTTATATTAAAAAAAGTGTTATATAAAATCAAATTTATTATCAAATATTTATTTAAAAAACTACATAAAATTGATTTTGGCGACTTTTGGCGATTTTTAAAATCAAATAGGCGAAATAGGCCAGAAGAAACCCTGGAAACTCGGCTGTATATGTATGTATATAGTTCTATATAATTTTATAAAGAGGTAGAGCTTGTCTGTTTGTAAGGGATACTCATCGGAACCATCGGCCTTTCAACGGCATTAGCGCTCTGAATTGGCGGTAATGGTTCTTCGGATTATCGGTCACAATTTCACTAACAAGCGATATTTTCGACAGTGCGCTCATTGCGATAATGCACAGGCCTGACTACATCTGTCACGCCTTCAGTCTCTTAAAATTTATTTATAATCTTGCCAATACTTATATTTATTTATTGTATCACCAAAAATTAATTAGCAATAAGTATTCAAATCTAAAGTCCAGATATAATTATCAGGACCAACTAGTGTCTGACATCAAATTAGTGATAGTAATTAATAATACCTAAATGTCGTTTTAAGAACAAAAATTGCAAAATACGCAGGCAAATATTTAACAAAACTCGAGTCACATCCTCATGCCCTTGCTCGTAACATCTTGAACTGTACTAGACACATCCGCTTAAAAAAGAGGGACACTAAGGTCCCTATATATAAGAAAATACTGGCATGAAGTTAGCATAAGTGTCAAAATTGAAAATAATCTTAAGAGTTTTGCCATAAAACTGTACATTAAAAATTACGCTAGGACTTGGTGGTGGGTTAAAGCTACGTTAATGTAACAAATTTTTAATATCAAATGATATAGAGGAACTCGTTATCATCTAATTTAAGTTCGTCACTTATGCTAACTTCATGCCAATATTTTCTTATAGAGCCGTAAGGCTCTAACACGCAACATTCCAGATGAAACTTATTCGTGCTTAATACGAATATGATGATGATGATGTGAAGATGCCACCATTTTGTAAAAAGTTTTCACTGGTTTTACGCGTTCCTTTCACAACGGATTAATGTCCTGCGCAAGACCATTTACAAGACCTTTCAAGACATGAGAGATTTTTCAAATGATTTACTGCAGCGAAATATTCTAAAACAAACGCTAATCAATACTGTTGGCATCTGTTTCAGCTATTTGTCTTGCCAACAGTGTTGTTTAGCGTTTGTTTTAGAATATTTCGCTGTAGTAAAGCATTTGAAAAATGTCTCATGTCTTGAAAGGTCTTATTAAATGGTCTTGTGCAGGACTTTACAACGGATCCATATTCGTAAAATTACTTCCGATGACAGATACTTAACAGCTGGCAGCTTTGTCAGACCGGCTTTTTTGAAACCTGTAAGCCGATAACACGGACAATAGGTCTGTTCCAGATGCATATCCAAACAGTCTGGAACTTGTACAAAGCTATACAAAACCCTTCCAGATAGCAATTTTTGTGCAATTTTAAGAGCTAAATAGAGAGTATTTTTTTATATTTCCTGTTCAAACTAGTACGAGCTTTTTCTTCTGGGTAAGTTCGGATAAAAATTAAAATAATCAGCTGTTTTTTGTTTACATATGAAACTGAATAACTTATCAGAAAATTTACAAATATAGGAAAAGAGTTTTTACATACAAATTTATTAAAACGCAATATTTAAGGTTTTCTTTTTAACAAAGTTAAAGTTTTAAGTACACTTGTGCATATTTCTCCATTTCTTTAATATAAAAAAATGCTTTTTTAAAATAATTCACGTAGCTTTTACTTTTTTGGAACTTATTTTCATTTACTTTTTACAGCTGTTGCCAAATTTTTGTTTTTATAATGCTATGCGTTTTGAGCGACTAAAATCACTTAAATTAAATTTAATATAAAAAGTAAGCAACACTAGTGCAATTAAGGTTTTTTTGCGTTCCAGGAAATTTTCGATAACTTTTGCATATTCAGAGAGTAATTTTCTTTTTTTCCATCATTAGTCCGAACTTGTACGAAATCTTGTGGAACGCATCTAATAATAGTTATTGATTGCAAGAATTTTTTTATTAAAATGCTGGCAAAGAGTGTAAAAGCTGTAATTAATTTAGTAACAATTAATTTTATTTATGCCAAGAGGTCCATAGGTCTCTTGAGTTCGTTGCTCTAAAATCGATTTTAAAAATATTTAAAGTTAATAATTTCTTTATTAGTCTATTTTTCATAGATCCATTAGCAATTTTTTAATATTTTTCAAAGAAAAATATAAACGTTAAACAGGTATATCTGCGTTGCAGTTTGGTGTAGAGTTGATTTTATAAGTGGTTTTAGCCAAATTTTCGTTTTGGCTTGGCAATACTGATAACATTGTTTCATTTGAGCAAAATAATTCTTATTGGTTGTTGTTGGATTGTTTTAAAACTTTGCAATTTTGATTTTACGCATTATTACACTCACTGATGTAAATGGCCTTAAGGCTCAGTTAAGGCTCAGTTACCCGACTGTAATGTAAAGTAACTGCAACAGTAGGAAACAGCTGATCGATATTGGTATGTGAAAAGTAATGCAAATGGTTAAAGAGATGTAATGTAACGTAACCTACTTTTCATATATAAGTATCGATCAGCTGTTTCTTACGTTGCAGTTACTTTATATTACAGTCGGGTAATTGAGCCTTTATCCGACTGTAATGTAAAGTAACTGCAACGTAGGAAACAGCTGATCGATATTGTTATATGAAAAGTAATGAAAATGGTTATATAGATGTAATGTAACGTCAATTACTTTTCATATAAAAATATCTGTTTCCTACGTTGCAGTTAGTTTACATTAAAGTCGGGTAACTGAGCCTTTAGTTTCAAACATATGCTGACCTCTAAAACGTATCAATAGCAAATTTATATACATTTGCGATGCTGCATTTATATTATGTAGAGCAACAAAGTTGCAAAACATTGTAACTATAAGCATCAATTTTGAATTCGATACGTTGTTGACGTCGCACAGTGGTGTCAAATACCTTTTTTTCAATATTACATATATAAATTTAAACATACTTTGGCACCATAAAGGGTGTTTTGAATTCGGCTCAGCCGAATTACACTTCTGAATTGAATTTCTTCATTGAAAAAAAAAAATATTTTGTGACTATTTTCAAATAAACATATTTTTCTTTTATTTTATTTGTTGAATACTCGTAATAATTGTCTTTCGAGTGTAAGTTTGTTTAAAGAGGAACAAAGAAACCTTAAAACCAAAATTTCAACAGCAATTACTTAAGATGTATTTGATTTCTGAAAAATACATATATAAAAATGTATACCAAAAAAAAAAAAGAAACTAAAATACGATCCATAAACTAAAATAAATAATTCGTCAAATGAGCGTTTAAGAACAACAAACACTCCAACTCATTATAATTTTTTTTATTTTGTATTTTTTTTTTTACTTAATCATTCGTTCAATTTCTTATTTTAATGTTGTGGGTCATAAAGAACATTATATTCATACGTTTTTTTTTTTCTTCAACTTTTGTAAAATAATATTAACGACTTCTTATGAATTGAAATTATGAAATGAAAACATGAGCTGAAATAAGAAGGAATGAATTAATTGAGTGCGGTTCGATGACATTTCGTTTTTATTATGTTTTCGGTTTTAAAGCGTTTATTTTTTCTTCATATTATTATTATTCTCGGTGTTTAAGCATGAGTTTTATAAAATACATAATAACTTTGTGATATTATCAACAAGAGCTTTAAGTAGTTAAAAAGCAAAGTGAAATTTTTAAAATTAGAAATCAAATACATATTGCATATGAAATTTTAAGTTTGTGGTTTTCGCTTAAAACGCATATTAAGTTTTTTTTTAAATACATATAAATACATATGCTGGTTGATAACACGAGTGCATATGGGACTTATCGCAGTTCACTTTGCAGTATTTTATTACATAAATATAAATTTTTATTTCCACAATTATTTTCATTTAATTTAAAATTTTTCATCCGAAGAATTAGTTTTTATTGCGTATTTTTTATTAAAGACATAGAAGTTTAAATTGGCAACACTGATTGATATATACGCCACTTTGACAGCTGTAATGGTGGAATTAGTCGGTTCGTATCGTGAGTTTAGGAATCAGCTGACAAAGTTTGTAACATGAATAAAACATGTTGCAGAAAAAAGATTTTTACATGGCAAACGACAATTTCTCTCTTACACAGATATACACACACGACAAAAGCAAAGAGAAATACAATAACAGCTGACACGTTCGCTGCCAGCCTCACGTTTTTAATAACTAAAGGCCGACTGTAATGGAATGTAACTGTAGAAACTTGAAATTTTCAAAGTTGGTGTATTTTTATGCAGACTACACAAATTAACTCTGAAATTAAAAAAAAAATTAATTAAAAAATATTCCATCAGTTAATATAATTTTGACTGTTAGTCCAGTCAAATTAGTCAAAAATAGGTAATTATCCCGGAATTTGAGATACCCAGCTATAAACTCGTATAAGCTTGTATTTTGGCATCCTTAAAGTTGTCTCAATACCTACATATGGTAGTTTGTACGCGACTATTAAAATCTGAGGTCAAAGGTCATGAAAATGGATATTTTTCATATTTTTTGCAAATATCTCGTTTCCTATGGGTTTTTCGCTATTTGTATTTATTATACAGCAATTTTAATATACAGCAATTTTAATAAAGTCAAGACTCAAGCATTATATTATTGACAACATTTGCGAAGAACATTTACAATCAACGAATATTTGTGTCGAAAATTTTTGCACTAATTTTGTCATATCATCAATTTACTCTAATTACTCTTTGTGGCGCGCTGCTAGAAAGCTTAAAACACCTGTTGCGTTTAAACCACCTCTGCGTACATCTACAGGGGGTTGGGGAAGAAGCGATACTGAAAAAGGTAAAATATTTGCTGAGCATTTAAAATCAGTATTTACCCCTAACTCATGTACTGGTGTTATTGATTTGCCGAATGTAGTGGCGCTACCCCCTCGACCCATAAAATTTATAAAGTGTGATGTACAAAAACTGATTGCTGAACTTAACCCGAAGAAAGCTCCGGGCATTGATGGAATTAGTAACCAGATGCTAATAAAGTTGCCTCGTATTGCAATTAGAATCCTGTTATTTATTTTTAACGCCATTTTACGACTGGAGTATTATCCAAATAGCTGGAAGCTTACCAAAGTTAAAATGATCCCAAAGCCGGGCAAAGACCTTACCAAGGCTGAGTCATACAGGCCAATAAGTCTGCTATCAACAATGTCAAAACTTTTCGAAAAACTGCTCATGACAAAATTGTCTCCAATTCTAGTTAGTAGTGGGTGCATACCGGACCATCAATTTGGTTTTAGAAGTCAGCTTAGCACTATCGAACAAACTCATAGATTGGTTCAATATATAAGAAGAACATTTGAAGAAAAGAAGTATTGTTCTGCGCTGTTTATCGACGTTTCTCAGGCATTTGATAAAGTGTGGCATGAAGGTCTTATTTTAAAATTGAAATCATATTTACCAATAAATTTTCCGAAACTATTAGAAAGTTATATTACTACCCGGAAGTTTACGGTTGTGGAAGGAGACTTCATGAGTGTGCCTGAATCTATATCATCCGGTGTGCCACAGGGGAGCATACTGGGGCCAGTTTTGTATTTGATTTACACTTGTGATATGCCTTTGAGCAGCAATATCCATACATCTACGTTTGCCGATGATACAGCTTGCCTTAGTATGCACGAAAACCCTCACGAGGCTTCCCGATATCTACAGGAACATATTACACAACTGGAACTATGGTTAAATTTGTGGAGAATCAAAGTAAACGAACAGAAGTGTGCTCAGGTAACATTTACCTTAAGAAAGGACACTTGTTCCCCCATTACAATCAATAATCAATTTGTTCCTCAAAACTTACATGTAAAATACCTTGGTATACATCTTGATCGAAGGCTCACATGGAAATACCACATTGACTCCAAGCTAACGCAAATGAAACTTAAACTAATTCAGATACATTGGCTGGTTGGTAGAAACTCAACCCTCACCCTAGATTGTAAACTTTTAATATACAAGTCGCTCTTAAAACCTATATGGTGCTACGGAATTCAGCTATGGGGTACTGCTTCAGCTTCTAATGTCGAGAGAATCCAACGAAGGCAAAACAAAATTATACGGTTAATAACATTGGCTCCATGGTATATAAAAAATTCAAATATACATCGTGATTTAAATATGCCACTAGTGACTGAAGAAATTGCCAAATACGCTGGCAAATATTTAACAAAACTCGAGTCACATCCTAATCCGCTTGCCCGTAATATTTTGAACTTTACTGGACACATCCGCCTAAAAAAGGGGGACACAAGGGCTCTTATTCATAGCACTCCAGATGGGACTTCTTGAAAATACTTTTATTTTTTCCTTTTGATTATCACTACTTATGTATTATATATAACTATTACTAAGCTTATGTCCGCCACTGGTCGGGCCTAATTATATTTTTAGATTTAAGATTTGAATACTTATTGTTAGTTCATATATAAAGATACAATAAATAAAAATCATGCATTAAAAAAAAAATTTGTATTTATTAGCAATATTGTAGAGGATAAAATTCCCTACAACTTTTGTTTAAAAAATTTTTTTATACATTGAGCCGTTTTCGAGATAAGAGGGCGGATAGCGCACGTTTAGAACATCATTCATTTAAGGTGAACCGGTAGGGACAGATATTCAATTGTATTGTATAGTGGCCGCCTTAATTTTCAAGGAATCACCTTCTTTTTACCTTGGTTATTCGTTAGTTTTGAATATTATCGTGGTAACTACGGGCGTATAATTCCAATAGATATGGCTGATTTGTGTTTTCTATGTAATAAGTCAGATTCGGATGGCGAATCTTAGTGCAAGGCTCAAACATATCAGTTCTTTGTTTAAATATCACAAGAAAAACCCGATTTACTATAGCCTTAAAATTTGTTTAAATTGAGAAATTATAAAAACATAAATGAAGTTATAAAAAGTTTATTTAACAATAACTCTTACTCATATCTTACAAAAAGAAAAAAATAAAAACCAAAATAGTAACTAAGTAAATAAATCTCAATAATTTGTACAAGTATGTTTGAAAAAAAAAATAGAATGTTGTTGCTTCTTCAGCCAAGTTCTTAAGAGGAAATTAATATTTATTTAGGTGTGCGCATGTTTTACAGTTCTTTTGTTGTTGCTGTTGTTGTCGTTTTCATTAATAGGAAAATAATGTAAAATTTTTTATTAATAAAAATTCTTATCAGAATAACACAGTTTGTGAATAAATAAAATTTTATATCCCTTTGCTGGTAATGGAATAACCACCAGAGGCACCATCAACATAAACACTCTATTAGTTCAAATAATTAAATTTAAAATTCAATAACAAAAACAACAAATACAGCAAATCAAATAATTAGTTTAACAATTTGGGTAATTAGTTTGATAAAGAAGGAAAAAAATTATCTATTTATGTATGTACTCGTATGTAAACTTTTTAAGCCCACTATAGCGTATTACAGAGATAAAGAAAACTGATGGTCTTTTCTGTTTAAATCGGTCTGTATTTTGTGCTCTTAAAAATAAAATTATATTAAATCATAAATAACACAAGCTTTTAAGATTTAATTAAAAATGTATTGAAATTGGATATTATTTTTATGCCATAAAAACTGAAGCTACAGTACAACAACTGTTTGTTTGGTCTATGATAAAAGCAAAAAAATAAAAACTAAAATACAAAATAACGAACATTTTTAAACAAATAACAAATATTTAGCTGTAATTGCTTCTAAATTGTATAAATATTTTGTTAAATACAGAGGGAAGGAAATAAACATATTATAGTGGCTTTTGTTAAATTGTAAAAACGAAGATAAAGAATTTAAGTTTGTTGAAAAGAAAACAAGACTATTTAAAGACTGTTTAAAATTAAAGTGGGTTAATTCGTACGGTTCGCTAAGTTTTGGGTTGAACAACGACTAAAAGACAAGAGCAGAGCGCTGGATAGTCTGTTTTCAGGAAAAGATAACGTTGAAGACAAATTTGTGCTAAGAAAAAAGCCAGTCTCTTAACCTTTCAAGGGACAACCAAAATGTTTGTATTAAAAGCGCAACAGCTACACAGCTGCTTCGCATGTCTATTATATGGAATAAATCTCAGACGCGTTCCCTAGAATGAAAGTCAATGAGCATTTATAAAATAGAAAAAATACTATTGTTCTACACATTAAACTACGAGGGTGGGTCAATACGCCACTGAATTTTTGAATTTCCCGCCTCTTCACTGATATGGCAACACTGCTCCTATCAACTGGAAACTGACAGTTGCCTGCTGTCAAAATTTTAACAAGGTGCTTCATTTAGTTTGCGTTTCACAGCAATTCATATCGAACTATCGCAAGATTTTGGAAGAAAATTAGGGAAGTGAATTCCGTGTGATACTTAAGCATAATTTTTTCAAGGAAAAAAATATAACTCAAACCAACAAATACCATGGGGCGTCTTCGCAATCAATTACAGTGGCAAAAAAGTGCTTTACTGCATTCCGTTATGGGCGTACAAGCACGGAAGATGCCGAACGTTGACGGCCAGTTGATGTCTTTATACCCGAAACAATTGAAAACTTTAGCGATATGATGTTGGCCAATCGTGAATTGAAATCCTGCAGCAAATTTCCTATGACTTCAGAAAATGTGAGTGTTGGAGTATTTTATGGCGAAAAAAATACATCGTTGAAATGGTTACATATTTACCATTTTCGTGATGTATCGTCTTGATACTGAGCTAATTTAATTCGGACTCGGTCTAGTATTGTAGTAAACGGCACTGAACATGTTCGATGTGGTTGAATACAGGACCTTTAAAATAGTGTAAATATAATCTTAATTGCTCCTTTAAATGTGACTCTGGAACCAGTCCCGCAACTATATATAACTATATATTATATGAATGGCCCTGTGGTCGAGTGGGTACTGTGTAAGCCTGTCATGCACTAAGTTATCGGTTCGAATCGCAAAAAATTTTCACATTAAAAATAAAATGTCATTGCATTTGTAGCAATAAAAAACTTTATAAGTGTTCATTGTTACAGTTAAATGTCGGAATGAAATTTATATATAATTTATATTATTCTACACCGAATAGGTCCGTATGGGATAGTTCAGTGTCAAGTCACAAGTTGCATACAAAGTATCAATTAACCCCAACCTAGGCCATCCCCATGTAAAAGTGACCGGTTCGCTTCATAGAAAGTGTTAGAACTCTGACTGCTCCCTATCACTTGGGGACCGGTCACGTGACTAGTCTTGTGTCAGTTCGATTTCCTGGAGAGAAGTAACAAAAATTGTGAAGGTCTTAAAGCATCTGACATGGCTCAGTGGTTTAAATTTTGAATGATCACATGGGTATGAGAAAACTTTCCGCAAGAGAGATGCTGCGTTTTCTCACAATCCACCCCAAACGCATTCGTGTGACAAGTTCGCAGGAGTGTTTGGCATTGTTTAATGGAAATATGAACGAATTGTTATACCGTTTCGTAACCGTGAAGAAAATTTGGATCGATGACCACACACCAAAAACCAAACAGCATTCAAACCCCTGGTTTTCTCGGGGTGAGTCCGCTTTCAAATCCGATTTAAAAAAAAAATGACTGCACTTGGCCAAGAAGACAGTTCTCTTCCACCAGTATAATGCAAGAGTGCATGTTCAGTTTTCATATCAAAATATATGAATTGAGCCACAAGTTGCTTTCTCATTCGGCCTATTCTCCGAACTTAGGCCCAAGTGAATATTTCTTGTTAGCAAATCTTCAAAAAAGATTTGAAAGGGTACAAAATTGGAGAAACAATGGACAAAAAGAAGATTACGTTCAAAAATTAAATAATTGTTTTACCCAAAAACCTGTGTTTCATTCAAAATGTCACGGACTTATTAAACCACCCTCGTACTGCATGAGTTGTATAGTTGTATGTTGTGTACAAGTTGGAGGTTATTTCCATAGAAACTTGTGTTTCCAAATAAATATTTATAAAGAAATTATTACCATCAATTTATACACGGTGTCTCAAAAGTAAGCCCTCTATCTCAATTAATGTTAACTAATTATTTAAATACAAAATTTTGGAATTTATTTTTTTTAAATTAATATTATCCCAAATGTAAGCCCTCGCATTGACGTCTCTAATTTAATAGAGTAGTTAAATTTCTTATGACTATTACAACTCTAAATTAAAATGCTACATAATATAAAAGTACTTTTTAATTTGTTAAAATGTAATCTACCAAATATCTCGGCCAGAGAAATATATGACTTAGACCACTTTCATAATTAAGGGCACATATTTAAATCTCCATTTTAAATGCATTAAAATAAATTTTTATCCTTAATAATTTAAGTAGGCCATAGCTCAGCCGATAAAGCACTTGCATGGAAATACAAAGAATTTAAGTTAATAATTCACGTGACAGAGTTTTTTTTATGCCCTTTACCAAAAATGGAACAGGATATATATAGGGTATATGAGACCCCTAAAATATATATATATTCTGGATCCTTATAAATAGGGAAGACGAATAAGCGATGTCCGTCTGTCCGTGCGTCTATCTGGTGTACGTGAAATCGGTTTTCTGAAGCTCCCAGAAAAGCTAGACGCTTCGGTCTAGGACTGGTGTATCAAAAATGGTATTGAAAAAATAGATTGGTATTGAAAATCAGCGAAATCCCGCAGACGGTTTCAAAACTGGACAAGTTAAACTTGATTTTGCCATATAAAAGTAACTAGATAACACAAATTTTTTATTTTTTTGTTAAATAAACTTATTTTATATTACAGTACGAATAAAATTTGTAATAATAACAGAAATTAAAAATATGTTAGATAGTTTCTTCGACCTTAAAATTTGTAAATATTTACCATGACCTTGAGCCTGAAGAAAATATTTAAAAATTAAAAATTTTAAAAACCCCCGATATATCTAGAAAAGATGTCATATCTTCTAAGCGGCTGGATCGATTCTTCAAGTATAGTTAAGAACCTTCTCGATCAAGTCACCTTTCAAACAGAAGAAACTAAATCAAAATCGGTCCAGCCGTTTGGGCTGTACGTGGACACGGACAGACACATAGACACACACTACAAACTTATAACACCCCTTTTTTTTTGGTCGGGGGTTAAAAATAAAAAAATAAAAAAGATTGTTTCAGGGTTGGGAACTTTACTTTTTTGTTATATAAAAATAACCTACTAAAACAAATTGTTCCTTTTCATCTATAAATTTAAAATATCTCTTGAAAGAAAAAGATTGGCGTAAGAAATTAGAAAAATTTAAAATTATGATTCCAGGATTGGGAAACTTACATTTTTTGTGATATATAAAACTAACTAGGTTTAGTAATTTTTTTTATATTTTAATTTATATTTATATTTTATGTTTTGGAAAGGAAAGTTGGGTATAGAAAATTAGAAAACTAAAAACAACAGCTCCACAACTGGAAAATTTAAACTTTTTTTGAGATTAAAGTAACTAAATAGAACTAGTATTTTCCTTATTTCTTTTTTTCTTTCTTCACTTAACATATTTTATATATATTTTAAAAAACAAGCTTGGTATAAGGAAACAAAAAAATCTAAAGGGATGATTCCAGGGTTGGGAAAAGTACACTTTTTTTATATATAAAACTAATTAAATAAATTTAGTTATTTCCTTGGTAATTAAATATATTCTATATTTTAGAAAGAAATAAATTATTATTAAAAACCACAAAAATTTAAATTATGGTTCCAGGGTTGGAAATTGAAAAAAAAATTGGGTAAAAAATAACCAAAAACTATTTTTTTTTAAGGTTAAAGATATTTCTTGTTTTAGGAAGCTCTTTACTCAAGCAAATTATTTAGTCGAAAAAAAACAGAGAGGTCACTTACTAAAAATTGCACTATAACAAAAAATTATAAATTTTATCACAAAACAAATATGTATGTATGTACTTATGTACGTATGTATCTGTATACTACATAAACATACGTTGGTAAAGGGTGTTTTCCATTTTGTGTACACAAAACTTTCGTAAATTTTATGAAACAATTTCGTAGAACGAAATAACAAAATATTTCATAAAATATATGACATTTTTCTTATACATATTGCATGGATTTCTTTTAGTGTACTGATTCGATAAGCTTTAAATGTTAATGCAAAAATACTTTACCAAGTGTGACAGAGAAGTATGTACAATGTACATACCATGAACACTTTTGCCTCTCACGTTTTTAAAGGGTTAATTTGCGTTTATACTTAAATATGTAATTAGTTTATTTTGGTAATACTCTTTAAACTTGGCGGCATTGTTTTAATTAAAACAAATATTATATGAACGTGTTTGTTGTTATAACAATGTGTGTGTGTGTGTTTTATTTTTGCCATTAAAGTCATGCTGAGTAATTGTGTTTTTTTTTCGCTTGTTTAATAATTTGTTTGATTAATTTTTAATAACATTAATTGATAAATAAGTCAAACACACATATTTTAAAGATAACTTTTAAATAAATAATTTAATAATAATGATAATATTTTAACTACTTGTAGGTACATATTTTTATAAAACAAATTTATTTATTTAGTTCTTATATTCGTTTACGACTGCAGAAACAGCTGAAATAAATGACTAATTAAAGTCATGAGGTTTAAGCCAAAAAAAAAGTGTTTTTTAATCAGTTAATATTTTAATTAGTAAATTATTTATTTGTTTAGTGATTTTGAGGAAACTAAGCAGAGCTGTAATTTGTTTTAAAGCCTTAGAAAATTAAATGGCAACAAAGTGCGACATGCATAAATGACTGGAAGTAATAAATCTTGTTTAAAAATATGTACGTGCACACATACATTGGTATAAATGTATCTAGAACCCAAAGAATTTATAAAAACACCTACTAGTGATTTCTTGACTGCTGGTATTTGCATAATTTACAGCGGTTTTCAAACATTTTCTCGGTCATATACTACGAACGAGTACGCTAAGCGCGGCATTAAATTTATCTTAAACAAGTTTAGAATTTTTGTAATTAAGAGGACATTAAAATAAGTTTCTGTTTCAAGAGAAACTTATAAAAACAATATAAAATACATATATGTATATGATATATAAAATATAATGTGTAAGATATCTTATATAAAATATCTGATATAATATACATATATATATACACACTCAGGTCTTGTTTTATGCGGATTAAAATTTATAAACGATTTTTTTTAATTTCAACATATTTTGAAATTTTGTTTTTTAAGCTCATTTACCGTTCAACGCGGACTGACTGATCTGTTTGCCGGATTTCAAGAGTTGCATAAGCAACTTAAAATTATCAAAATAGCACAGTTTAATGTCAAATTATTTGGCAAGAAATGAAAAAAATTAAGCCCATAAAAACTCTTCGATCTTGTCCCCTATTCACGAGATGAATTCCAGTGATGAAAATTATATTTTACCATATGATGACAATATGATTATATCATCTAATGATGAAAGTGACGTTGAACCAATTCCAAGCCGATGCATACAATTATATATTATTTTTTTAAAAAATGCTTTAGCTTATTTTTTTAATAATTTTCTGCTTTTTCTGTAATTACAGAATTAATATTATATTTTTGTTTATTTTTTTAAACGTGTTTTATTTTTATTCTTTAAGTGAAATTTATTTGCTGTTAGTTTAGCATGTCTATATACGCATTTCATTGGCGCTTCAACCAAATCATCAGTAGACTTCAACCACAAATTTTGAACCTCTTACTTTATGCATAGACTTTCAAATTATTGTATGTACACTTCTGACAATATGTCAAATAATAAATTTTATTCTTTAAGCAAATGAAATAAATATATTTTTGTTGATTTTTTTTATGTGATTTTGTCTTAATTTTTTTATTAAAATTTTAATTTATGCGGTTTTTCAGAATTTTGGAACGAATCATTAGTTTTTGTATGAAGCTACATAATAGTTTTATGCGAATTCAATTTATGCGATTTGTTTGAACGCATCTACTGCATAAAACAAAACAAGGGTGTATATATATCTTTTTAAAAAGGAATCTCCCTGCAAAAAAATATCTTCTTTCTCTAAACCAGTCGTTGATAAAAAAAACTATTTAAAAAAAGTATTTGTCCAACAAAGTACATTTTCAAAAAAAAATTCAACTAAAGTACCTTTTAAAAAGTGTCTGTTGAAAAAAGTACCTTTTGAAAATTTCTTTTTTTAAAGTACGAGTATCATTTAAAAAAGTACCTTTTAAAAAGTACCTTGTGTAATAAGTAGGTTTCGAACAAAGAGCTTTTAAAAAGTGCTTTTCTAAAAACGCACAAATCGAAAAAAGTACTTTTCGAAAAAGTACTTGTGGAAAAAAGTACTTTTCGAAAAAAGTAAATTCGAATAAAACACCGTTTGAAAAATAGTTTTTAAAAATGTACTTTTTAGAAAAAGTACGTTTTTAAGAAAGTACCTTTTGAAAAAATTATCTTTAAAAAAAATATTTTTTTAAGAAAGTACGTTTTGAAAAAAAGCACATTTAAAAATGTAATTTTCAAAAAATAATTTAATTAATTGCATTATGTATATTTAATTGGACAAAAAAAATATACGTATGATATTTGGGATATTTATTCATCATTCGCCACCGTATACATATATTTGCGTATAGAAAATGCAATTAAAAATGTGTGGTGTGAGCGTGGCTGTTTAAAAACATCTAAACATGTGTTTTGTTAATTATATATCCCTGTATACACGCATGTGTAGCCGATTAATAGTCGGAGTATTTTTATACTCATACGTGTGATTGTAGCTCAGACGGTCTATAAATTTTAGTTATACTTGTTTGTGGTGCGTATTTTAAAACATGTGTATAAACATATGTAGTTGTTGGATTGTTGGATGTTTATAGTTATACGTATTCGGTTTAAAATTAATGCTTGTGTTTGCATATGAGCGTGTACGCATTCATAGTTGTTTGACGGCCAAAAAAAAAACCTCACGTAATAGTTTACATACTCATGTAAATATAAACCTTTTAAAAAACTTTTTTGACATTCGAAACGAAACAAAAATACTTTCGAATTTGTATGTAATTAACATTACAATTCGAAAGCGTTCCGAAATGCAAAGTAGACAGACCCCAGTCCTCGTGTCGCACAAGTTTCAATTAGACAAGGGTTAGGTTTGAGATGTTGCTGAGAAGAGAATCTAGGTTTTCAGCTCAATCGGGCCCAAATAACAGGTCTGTTTGTGTTACTTGAGACTTGGAAATAATAGTACAAGTAAAGATGGTGAAGTGACATATAGAGAGAAGAGGAGCTTAATTAATTGTTTCGATTTTACAATTATGTAATTGAGCATTTTGTTAATTTTTATAGCATCGTTGCAGCGCCTCTAGTGTTAAGTAAGAGCATTATTTTAAGCTATAAAGCCTTTTATTAGTTATTTTACTATGCCGACGATTATTTGCTACAAATATGAGAGAAGGAAGGCGCTGCGATACGCATTAGCATAGACATATCCGAAAAATCTATAATATTGTTATGAATAAAGTGATGGCAAAATGTATGTGAATAGTTTAGGCTTCAAAGTTTCTATAAAATTTACATTAAATGGTTGTGTCTAAAACGAGCTACTGAAAGAGTTACAAAATACCTATTCGTTTAAGAAAAGACTTCATGCAGCCTTAAGTTTCTGCTATGATTGGTTTTGTTTATAAGAAATCATATCTAACATCATCAGTTTTGCTAATCCAATATCCAGAAAAGTTGCCTTTTTGAGGCCCATAGTGTATCCGCAAGTCGTCTTTAATAGATTTTAGAACTTTGTATCAATACTTTTGTACATACATGTAAGTTTTATGAAGTCAACAAGCATTTTTTTTCTTTAACTCTGTCTGGAGTTTTGCTTTTAGCTTGTAACCCAAATAATGCACAACTGTAACTCATTGTGTGTTTTAAATAATATTTAAGATAATAGAAAAAAAAATTAAGAAACTTAAATTTTTCTTTAGCTTGTTTAGGTGACAATATACTATATACATACATACTAGAGATCGACCGAAGGCGTTTTTTTTTTTTTGGCCGAAGCCGAAGCCGAACTTCGGCTAAAATCCTAAACTTCGGCCAAAACCGAAGCCGAAGCCGAATGTTTTAAATTTTATAAATGATACTTATGTTTTATATGAATTAAGAAAAAAGTTTTCTTTTTGCGATCACTGAAATAGCTGTAATATCTATTGGATACATAACAAGAAAAATATAACTATTTTGCAATTTCTAGACTGCTTTTTCATATGATCACTCACAAGAACGTCCAAGTAAAAGAAAATAGAAAGCAACAGGGATGTATTTCAAAGCAACCCTTTCAAAACGTTAAACACAATAGAAAATGTCGGCGAGAAACGACCAAACATAATTTTATTTTTCAAGCTTGGAATGAAAAATATTCGGCTTCGGTTAATCGGCCGATTTTTGCCATAGGCCGAATGTTGGCCGATTACCAATTTTTGGCCGAAGGCCGAAGCCGATTAATCGGTCGAACTCTAATACATACGTACCCAGCGGTAAATAGAAGTAGTAAATAGGCCTTCTATAAGGCCTTATTTAGCAGACACAAGGCCTTCTAGTCCCATTGCGTACTCATTTCTTTTTTACACACGATTGGCGACCAAGGCCTTCAACTCTTTCTTACTCAAGAGGCCGGATTGAAGGCCAAATTTAGTAGACGTACTTTACGGTTTTAAGACAGTTTAGCAATTGTTGCTATGATCATGAATTATAACAGAAATAAATTATGTGCCCCTTCCAAAAGAAGGGAATGGAGTATGTGTAGCGAATTTTTTAGAAAGGAGTATGGAGGCCTTATAGAAGCCCTTCCTTAGAAGGCAGGGAAGAATGGGTATTGAATCTTAAAGAAGGTCTAAGAAGGCCTTCAGAAAGGCCTGTTTGGTGCAGGCGTCGTGAATTTTACCGCTGGGTATGTATGGATGTGGCGTTTGTTTAGAGAACTGGGTATTATTTAGAACGTGTGTGTTTTGCAGTCGCACGAGTGTGTGTAAGTAAAACCTTTAAAGGCTGCTGTTGCTGTTGGTGTCGCTGAAGCTGTAACTGACATTCGAACACCTGGATTTCTTTACAAAAAGATACAGAACTATGTATATGTTTCTTTTTTCTATTTTAGTTTTTCTTTATCCATATTACAATCAAACCTTCAAACATTCTTAAGCCGTTACAATATTGAACTAATTTTTGCTTTAGATTTTTTCTTTTTTTTTTTTTGGTCAGTTAAGATTTTTCAAGGAATTTCATAATTCTTAATATAGGGTGTTAATCTATATACGAATTGATTTTTTTTTTCGTTACAGTTCGCATTTTTTTTTTCTAATTTTTTCTGTTTAATTTCTAGTCTGAAATTTGCCATAAAATACTCATACAAGACAAGCAAAAAATATTTGTCAGCATGCATTGAGATTTTTTATTATAAATAAACATATTTATGTTGTTGTTGTTGTTGTTGTTGTAGTTCAATTTTATTACACAAAACTTAAATTGATACCTAACAACTGTGTTTTCAATACTAGTTCAGTTTTCTTGCAAAAAAAAATGTTTATATATAAATTTTTTATTTGATTCATACAAAAATCCGCAAACATTTATTTGCCAGAGAGCAATAAGACAAAAACTACCATAAATTTCATTTAACCAAGTGTTTGATTTGATTTTTATTTTTATTGTCTTCGATTATGATTCATAAATAGTTTTTGCTCTTTTGTATTTTTGCATTAACATTTTTGATATTTTGACTAAAGGGTATACATATCGTTACCTTAATATAGAAAGGCCCTCATTTTTTTTAAATCGGGATTTTTGCATTTTTCGATACATTAGATATACAAAAAACTCGATTTCAAAAAAATAATCAGTTAGGACCTGTCTATATTAATGTAACGATATGTATGTGTGCATGTTATTTTTCTTAATTTAAAATGTTTTTTTTTTTTGAACGAGCAACGGAAAAAAACCATGACATTGATTTCAAATAAAATTCCTAGAAAATATACACATTAATAACAATTAATTTGTTAAAAATTATGCTATAAATTATGGTATTTTAGAATAAATATAATCCTTATCAGGATTGAATTGAATTGAAGTGCCACAAATCACAATAGAAATAAGATTTTTGCATAAAGTAAATTCTGTAATTAATACAGCGAATATTGTTTTATTTTTAAGCGACTTTTTTATTTTTAACGACTCTCAATTCAGTTGTATTTTTTATATGTGTTGCATTATAACTGCGTCACTTTTAAACTAATTTAAAAAATGACTTTTTGTCTGAGAGAGAAATTACCAGACCCATTAAATTGTTTCCTTTGATTTTATGTACTTTTACTTATCTAATGGCTATGAAACTTGGCACACACTGTGGTCTTTCGTAAGGATACAGTATCGAGCTGAAAAAAGTGGGCAAAGCCACGCCCTTTAACATTTTATATTATATTTCACGTGATTCTACTTAACAGATTCTTATGAAACTCGGCATACATTCTGAGGTCTGAAATTGACTTGATATTGCATTAAAAAGGGGGCGTGTCACGCCCTTTTAACTTTAAAATTATTTTATATGTGCATAAATTTGTTCGTTATATTCTAAGGAAGCTTGGGAAACACTTTGGGCTCTTGGAATGACACAATATTGTACTTAAACAGTGGGCGGGACTACTCCCATTAAAATTAGCATAATATTTCATGATCCTCTATTATACCGATTCTTGGGATATTTGGCATACAACTGCGCTGCATGTGACACGATATTGTGTTAAGAGAAGTGGGAGACGATCTCAATGTGTTAAAAAGTGGGCGTGAAAATTTAACATTCGCACTAACAATTTAAAAAATAAAACTTCTTAGAAAATTCAACCGACTTCAAAATTACTTAAAAAAATTTACAAATAATTTAGATTCAGTTAAATAAAACCTATTTATATGTATTACCTGTAGTACTATCCGAAGTTGGTGATAATTATAATATAACGCATATTTATATATATGTACATATGTATATGTTAATATGTATTGAATTTGCACCGACTTGAAAAGCACTACAGGTAACAGAAGTTAAAATGTTTTATTTATATACATATATATATAGGTTCCCGTAGTTTCTACAAGGAGCATAGGGCCTCAATATAATCCCTGAACATATCCCTATTATGCGCCAACTTTTTCACTTTTTCCCCACTTTTGGCCACTGCGGTTTACTTCGACCTCAATTTGTCTTCTCCATATGTGAGGTGGACATCACCTTCTTCTATTCCCTTAAGGGTTCCAATCTATGGCAATTGTAGTAATTTAGTACGTGTGCCTTCTAACTGTGCGGCCAAACCAGCGCCATTTCCGTCTCTTTATCTCAATTGATAGGGATTGTTGGGTTGTTTTTTCCCAAAGCCTATGATTCGATATAGTTCTCGGCCAGAATACACGTAGGATCTTGCGAAGGCAGCGGTTCACGAATACTTGCATTTTCTGCACCTACCGAGAGGTACCATTCCATGTTTCACAACAGTACAAAAGGATGGATTTCATATTCGCGTTAAATACAGCAATTTTCGTGTGCAAGGATAGGGATGGGGACTTCCATATGGATTTTAGGCGGCCAAGTGCTTGATTTGCTTGCTGCAAGCTGTTATGGATATCCCCGCCCGCTTCTCCGTTTGTAGCTATAATTGGCTAACGTCTTCTATTTTGCTTGCACCAATGGCAAACAAATCCTGGGAGCTTGCATTAATGCCTAGGGTTTTTGTCTTCAAGACGTTAATTTTAAAACCTTCTGCTTCCGCAACCAGCGTTACACTCTGCAAGTTTTCGGGTAGATCTGAGTAGCAAAAGACAAATATCGTCTGGGTAGTCAAGATCGTTTAGGCGGCCCCGCCATTATCAAGGGCTCTACAAAGAATTGTTTCTAAAACTATATTGAATAGAAGTGATGTTAGCCGTGCCTGACACCGATCATAACTCTCACGGCTCGACTCAACAATTTTCCATGTTTTATCGTACAAGATGCATTTCGGTATAGGGTGTTTATGAGACGTATGAGTTTGAAAGTGATCCCCCTGCATGCCAGCGCACTCCAAATCACATCGTGACTCAGTTTGTCAAAGGCCTTCTCGAAGTATAGATTTATTTAACTGAATCTGAATAATTTTTAAATTTGTTTGTGCTTTTTTGAAGTCGTTTCAATTTTTATCAAATTTTATTTTGTATTAAAAATACATATTAGTTTTTATAGAGAAATGAAGTAGAAGTCCTTAGAAAACTAATGCTGGCACGAAATATATTACTTATCGTGCCATAAGCGCAAAAAAACTTAAGCGCCATAGTTTCCGAGTTTAATTTATTAACGAAAACCTATTATTTACGATCGTATATAATCGATTTTCGTAAAAAAAAACGAAATTCAAAATATATATCGCTCATGCTCTTTGTGGCAGTTATGGCTCTATATAAGCAATTTTAATATTTTGAAAAACTACTTACAAAATCTTACTTTAGAAGTTATTTAAAAAAATACATTTGCTAAGGTCACAAAACCTCTCGTATCTTTGTATCGATTGTATTATCATATTAAATGCAATAGTGTAAAATTTGTTGTTGTAAATTTTCACATCAAAATTAAATACATTGGGTCTTATTACGAGTGTCGTATTTCGACTGCGACTGCAATGTTCTTTAGGCTATTACAAAATAGTCGTAGTCGAAGTCGTAATGCGACACTCGTAATAAGGCCCATTATTACACTTTTATTTTATATGTTTTTAAAATGTTATATTTAGATAGAGGCTCTCTGCGAGAATTTGTATGTGGCTGGTTCTTCTGTTTTCATTAAATACACTACACACAAGGTGTTCACAATTGAAAAACTTCCTTTCAAAACTAGTAGCATTTGCACAGGTTTTTGTTAACTAAAGCAGCTTTTAGGCAAATGTTTTTGTAGCTTTTTTAATTCAATTATCTACTTTTTGAAGAAAAATATGTTTTAAAACAAAATAATTGAAATAAATTTTTAAAGTGAGTTAAGAAAAAAAAATTTAAATACAAAAGGCGTAATCAGTTTAGGCCAAAGAGTATTATTAAAAATATGTATGGATTTATTTACAAAAATCAAGGAGTAACAATGAATGCATTTAAAAAATACTAGACACTTACATATTTATGTAAAACAGTTTGAAAAGTACGTTTGTATGCGTGTGTTTTTTTTTTGCATTTTGACAAATGTTACTACTTTTTGTTGTAAATTTTTATTTAAAGATTTACTACCCTTTTATTTCTAGCAGCCAACCAATGAACGAAAGAACGAACGAACGAACGAAAGAACCAAGCAAACCAAAAATCCCAAATCCTACTTAAACTGGTTACAAATGATTTTATACAAATGCAGCTGTTTAAATTCTTACAATATGAATTTTTAGATTGAGATATGTTATTTATGATTTCAAGAGATTTGTGGGAAAATGCAAAAAAAAACCAAACATAAAGCAACATAAAAGATTTAAACAACAATAATGACTGACTGCATGACTGAATGAAATAAAATATTTAATTATAAGTATAGAGCAAAGCAAAACTCACACTCTCTAAAAATTTTAATCATTCATCATTGTGATAGAAATTTAAACTAGTATTTTTTTTTAATTTTTCCCTTTAAACAACCCCTGGTAGTAAACTAGTAATCTTTTTTTTTTTTTGGATTTAATACAACCCCTTTTCACCCAGATCAAATTTGTTTTAATATAAAATATGATAAAATACTCGTCGTACTTGTATCAAATCTATTTCAGGGTTTTAAATTTTTTTTGGTTGTTTGAATAGATTTTCATAAAATTTTTAATAGCAGCCTGCAGCATCTGAATCGTCCATTTTGATTTTTTTTTTCTAGATATAAATCGTTTTCTATTGTGCATCACGTAATCTAATTATTAATTATGAAAGCAAATTACTTTTATTCACAAAATGTGGTTGATTTCAAGCTTTAAAATTTTAGATTTGATTAGAGAGCTTTAAAAAAGTTGCCCAGGAAAGAAAAGCCAAATAGCAAATACTTTGGACAAGTTAATTTTTTTAACCTATAGGAAATTTCTGTGCCTCGTTTCTGTAAGGGATGTGAGAACTTTTCGAGTCGAAAAAAATTGTTATCATCCTGTGAAACACACCACGATTTACGAAAATCCATTTTCATCAGTTTTCGACGTTTTCAGGTCATGCGAATCTATTTTGACTATTTTTAAAATGCTGTAGGTCGAGTTGGGCCAAAATGGCATCACAGTTTTGAATATCAATCGGCTTTTTATACAAATGAATACATACATACAGCATTCCCCGCTAATAATGCCACTAGTCCATACATGCATGTAAAGACTAGTCCAAAGAGGAGTAGGAGTACTCCAAAGCATTGCGATGTCCTAAGGTTGAACACATGGTCCTATTTTGCATTACATCGGACTAACCCCAAAATTACTTGCATACAATTTCTAAGTGCATAAGAAGAACGATCATAATCGTTTAAACACGAACACTTATCGTGTAGCATTGAATGCTGGTATGAAACGACATGATCCATGACAATATTACACGGGACCATGATGTAACTAGTCTGTTTCATCTAGATTGGACCACACATTTGGACTAGTTTCGTACTAGTCCTGGTCTTTTATGGAGTAGTCCTTACATGCATGACTAGTCGAGTTATTTGCAGGGGTATGTATGTAAGCTTTTCATAACTTAAGAATGCCTTAATCGATCGGAACCAAATTTACGTCATTCTCAAGACAATGATCGCATATATATTTTGTGACACAATGAACCGATTCAATTCGGTAGATTTCGAAAATAAAGTTTCCGAAAAAAAATTTTTTTCGAATACATTTGTAACTACTTAACCGATCTAATCCAAAATTTAATCAGCTTTAAGCTACATCGACTAAAATTTATTGATTTGTTCGAGAGATACACAGAAAAACTTCATTTAATATTTTTATTCAAATAGGACTTACCACAGGATTCGTAAAACTAGAAACTAAAATTTGTTTAATAGAAAGAAAAACGCATTTTTTCTTTACTACAATAATTTACTATATAAAGAAAATAATAAAACTTAAAATCAGTTTCAAAAAACATCTTAACTTTTTGTGTGTATCGTTGAGGAAATATTTTGAAAAAAGCCTTATTTTAATAGTTCCAAAAGTTCTTTTGAAATTAATTTTTAAAATTCATTTACTTTTTTGAACTTGAAAAACTGCTTCCAACACCGCAAAATCGTTTAAATGGTTCGAGAGATATCGTTGTCGATAATTTTGAATTTTTTTTTTTTTAATTACTTCTAGATTTGACTTTGAAATGAGCAGGATATCCCAGGAATGGCCGGACTGCAGTATCAACCGTATCCTTTATTTTATTAAGTTATATATTTAAGACAATATTTTTTTAAGAGTTTCTATAATTATTGTACCACAAACAGCATTTGTGAAAAGTTGCACATCATTAATCTTTAATAATAACATTCTTTCCTATAAAATAGAATTAAATCAAATAATGAAATAGAAATTTTGGCCTAAAACTCGTAAAAAGTTCCGAAAATTATAATTGTTTTCAGCCTATCTGCATACTCAACAAAAATATTGAAAAATATCCTTCCTTTTCAGCTTTCGAACTGAGAGAACATTTTTAAGTCTTATAGAATAGACTTAACTATAAACTACAACATATAATTTGAAAAAGGGCATGGAAGGATAAGATATCCTTAAGTAAAGTAAATTTTATATGTATGTGAAGTAAAATTGTGTATGAAATTCTACAGTTTTGCCTTTTCTTTGATACCAATATTCCTTAATAGCAGAGCTGTTAAATTTCGATTACGATTAGTAATCAATTAGATTACATTTTAAAAAGAATTGTAATGATTATATAATTCCCTTCAAAAGAATTGCTGATAAATAATTCATTACGATTACTAATAATCGAAAAGTAATCTGAATTACTTAAAATTACTAAAAATAATCAAAAATAATCAAAAGTATTTAAAAAGTAATCCTACTACTTTCAAAGATCACTTGATTCTTAATAAATAATCAAAAATAAACATAAGTAATCCTTAAAAGTAATCGGATTATTTTTTGATTACTTTTGATTCTTTTTGATTATTTTTAGTAATTTTAAGTAATTCAGATTACTTTTCCATTATTAGTAATCGTAATCAATTAGTAATCGTAAACTGAATATAATCGTAATTTAATCATTACTTCACTCTTAAGAAAAAAGTAATCAAATTAGTAATCATTACGATTACTGGTCATTACTTAACAGCTTTGCACAGGTTGACTATCTTTTGTACCTAAATTAATTGACATATATTCGCACTGATGCAAAAAAGAAAAAAATTAAAATTTTATCACACAGTGTAATCTACATTTAATTGCGCCCTCAGTAGAAATTTTGCGAAAGCAAACATTATTTTACTACTTCTTAATAATTTTAAATACCCACTAGGAAATACTATAAAAATACTACATTATTTACACGGTCAGAAAACTTTGTTTGTGGCAATAAATTTTATGCAACCACGATTATTTAACTTTTATTGAATAAAGTAAAACTTTTGTTTTCGTAAAGACTAAAATATATATGTAAATTTATTAAAATATGTCAAACACAATTTATCCAACTAAATATAATAGCAACGTTTTTATTTTCAGTGTAATTCTCATTTTATTAATTTTACTGCCTACTTAGAATTTCAATAATTTTCTTCTGTGTTTAATACTTTTAATAGAGAATAGTTTAAATTAACTGAAATTTTTTAGAGTATTAAATAAAAGCATTTTTAAATTATAATAACACTCATATGTCAACGCCCAAAACTAAAACAATTAATTTGAAACCACACAACATACACACAGACAGACAGACGGACAGACAGACAACGATTTATTAAACAATTGTTTAATAATGATTAGAAAAAAAATTTACTTATGAAATACAAGAGCAAGAAATTAATGAATATTTTTGCCGCAAAACTTGTTTAAGAATAAAGAAAAAAGCATAAAATTTAATAAATAAATAGAAATATTTGTATAGTATTTATTTAAATACTTGTTTTACACAGCCAAGGGTTTAAGTGCATAAATTAATGAGGAATGTGGCAATAAATATAAAAAGTATTTCTAAAAAATACTTTAATTTAAAGTTGTTGAAATTTTATAAGCTTTTAATAATTTTTTCATAACATAACTTCTAAGTTTAACGGCCTTATGTATGTATATTTTCAAGATTTTGTAATGGGTAGCACTCTTTTAATGGCTTACAAAGTAATGAGTGGTACTTATTTATATCATTACGTGAAAGTACTTATTGTAGTACTTTCCACTTAATAATGAAGTTTATATAGAGAAAAATTTTTAACAAAATTCTATTTATTTTTATTAGCAAAAAATTATTTTTGCACAATTTTAGGCAAAAAGTAATTCACAAAATAACCCATTAAATTTTTAATACTTTTAGGCAATCAGTAATCTATTAAGTTTTGGATATTTGTAGGCAAAAAGTATAGGGTACCGCATACTTTTTGAACTTCTCAAACAAAAATAATGGGTTATTCAGTCAAATTGTATGTACTTACAACTGAAGGGTACATACACTTTTTTGCATTCTAAAACTTTTTTGCTGGGAAGTTACCATAAGTGACGACATTAAAATAGGTGCTAAGGACTTCTTCTATACAATTTGACATTAAAAATCGGCGCATAATGTCGTTTTCACCCAGTATTAAATCCTACACAGAGAAAAAACTGCCTCATAGAATCAAGAAGATTTTCTCTATGAAACGTTTTTAGGCTAAGGGGTATCCCAGCAGAAAGAAGCGATGATTTTTTCATAGAGATTCCTTATTGTTTTTATGTGGTAAATCTTATTAATTTTATCAAGAAGAAAACCACATAAAATCAAGCAGAAATCTTATTATTCACAACTTTTTTTTACTCAATTTCCGTTATTTTTGGCACCAAAAAACAATCCATAGAAAAAAACTTCTTGATTCTATTAGGTTTTCTTATAAATTGTAAACAATAGGGATTTCTTATTGATTTTATTAGGTTGCCTTATTGATTTTTTTAAAAAGGTTTTCTTCTTGATTTTAGTATCTTCCCATATGACTATTGATTTTTTAATAAGGAAATCTTCTTGATTTTATGAGGTGTCTTGTTATTTCATATTTATAAATAGACATAGAGACAATTTTTTTTAATGATATTTTTAATTTTTGTATAAAAATGTTTGCACAATAATTTCAAAGGTTATTCATACTGCTTGTTAGCATATTGGTTAGAGTGCTTGTCTATCAGTTAGAAGTTTGCTGGTTCTATACTTGGTGAGTAAGTTAGTTAAGAATATAACATAATGTGTATGTATGTATAAATAAATAACATCTACAATATACTACATACATACATATGTATATTTTATAGAATTTAAATGAAAATACATAAAGTTTTTTTTATTGAAAAAATCAATAAGATAACCTAATAAAAACTACAATATTTCTTCTTGATTTTTTCAAAAAGATTTTCTCTATGAAATTAATAAGATTTCCTTTTGGAAAACAAAACCTTAGAGATTTCTTATTAATTTTGTTCTATTTTATAAGGTATTTAGTAGGCACTGTTTTCTCTGTGTAGCCTAATTCTGAATGTAAAGTTATATTGCAAAACTCTTTCAGATCACATTAAATTTTGATACTTATGCTAACTTCTTGCGAGTTTTTCCTTTTTGCTACAGAATTAGTGTCAGACCATGTGAGCCACCGTAGATTTAAAAAGGCATTTTATTTTAAAATTTCCAAGACCTAAATACTGCCAACTTTTTACACGTGCGCAGTGCATCATGTTAAGCCGACTGAGAGTTGGGAAGACAGTTTTCACCACGCAACATTATTACAACAGATCTGATCCAGCTGTATGCAGTTTTTGTAATGTCACGCTTACGGTAAAACACAACCTCACAGAATGTCCCAATTCCAGTCTAGGCTTACCTCTTAACGTAATTCTTGACTGCACTTCCAATAAAAACCTACCCAAGATAATGGATAGTTTACAACACCACGGTATTCGCGATATTTAAACCAATATCCATATTTAATTTTTGTACATATGTACATAAAACATGTATTTAGTTATAACCATGGTTATAACTTTGTTTTTATCTTATCTTTCTCTATTTTATGTTTTGATTTTGTTAATTTATTCTATCTATGTCAAATTCATTTTGGATCACTATGTTTTTTTCATGTCATATATTTATTTCATTTTTTTTTCTGCATTTATATATTGTTATTTTAAGAACTTAATTTCTTTCTGTACATACATACCTATCCTTTAACTTACTAAGTTATTAATTAATTTTTCGTGCGCATATGGTCTAGCTACCCGGCGCCTTTGGTTATGTTTTATAAATTTACTTTATGAAATATAAAATGTAAATAAATAAATAAATAAATAAATTTTAAAATTTCGTTTGCAAAAGCTCATTACTTAAATCAAGCGCTAATTTTATCAACATATACTTCTTTCTAAGGGTACTTTTTAGAAGTATGTACTTTTTTCAAAATGAACTGTTTTCAAAAGGTATTTTTTTAAGTTATTTTTTTGTAAAAAGTAATTTAAAAAAAAATTCAAAAAAGTACTTTGCCAGAGGGTACTTTTTAATAAAGGACTTTCACAAAGCTTATTTTTTAAAAGAACCTTTTTGAAATTTTTACTGTTACTTTTTGTATAAAGTTTAAAAAAGTACATTTTCCAAGATGTAATTCTTTTAAAGGATACTTTTTTAATAAGTACTTTTTGAAAGTGTACTTATTTTAAAATGTACTCCTTCTAAATATAGATTTTTTGGAATATCATATTATTAAACGGCAAAAGGTAATTTTTAAATAACGCACTAGTTGCTTTCTCTAAAGTGTGCCAACTCAACAAAAGACGGTGCACAGTGGTCATATCTACCCTCAGTAAAAATCTTACATCATTTTCCGTAATCTTTTTTTTTAAGAGAAGTAACACTGAGGCAATGAATGCATACTACTATTAATAGGGGTTAACTTCCTTAGGAAAGGGATAGTGATAGAAGACACATGGTGAATGAAGAGATAGAGGATAGCTTTATTCTTTTACAACTCTGCTTTCTGCACGTTTTTAATAATTAAATTTTCAAAGCTGTGCTTAGTAGCTATTTTATTGGTTATTTTACTTCGCCGATGGTTCTGCTATACAATACCGACGAAGGAGGGCGCTCTGGTGTTACATTAGGATTAGCATATTCTGAAGTAGGTATAGTTCAGTGACTATGCCTTCATTGCTTGAACTTTCCCACAACAACTGGCACAAAGGGACACTAAACATCATCATCAGAAAAATGTGTGGCGTTGTTATTTTTTTTATGACCGTCGGAGACCAGCCTCGAACCCGGGGCCTTCGGTTTTGTAGTCCACGTGCTAAATACTTCAGTCAACAACACCCTTATTAATCAATTATATATTGCGCCATAACCGTCAAAAAGCTTAACCGACACATCTTTCGGACCTCGTTTTTTTTTTAAGAAAATCAATAAACGATTTCGGTCAAAAAGTTAAGTTCGAAAATGATGTCGCTTAGTTTTTTTTTGCGCTTATGGTTCGATTATATTTAAAGGGTGTTTTTTATAGAGTGATACAACTTCGAGTTGGCATCACTGCTTTATTTGACCACCCATTTAACAGCTGATAGTTGCTTTTTGTTTAGTTTGCTTTGACATTTCATTATGGATCGACTTAAACCAACGCAACGCGTGCAAATTGTTGGAATTTTTAATCAAAATAATTGTTTTATTCATCAAACTCATCATGCACTACTTCCATTTTCCGATGAAGCCCATTTTTGGTTGAATGGGTACGTAAATAAACAGAATTGTCGCATTTGGAGTGTGGAGAATCCACAAGCTTTTGTCGAAACACCATTACATCCACAGAAAATTACTGTTTGGTGCGCTTTATGGGCTGGCGGAGTTATTGGCCCATATGTCTTCAAAAACGATGATGGTCAGAATGTTACTGTCAATGGTGAACGGTATAGGAACATGATTCGAAGTTTTTTCGTACCTCAATTAGCTGGCATTAATCTTGCTGATATGTGGTTCCAACAAGACGGAGCCACATGCCACACAGCGGCCGCTACAACTGATTGATTCAAGGAAACTTTTAATGAAAAAATAATTTCACGAAATGGCCCACTTAATTGGCCCCCAAGATCGTGTGAATTAACCCCATTGGATTATATGCTTTGGGGTTATGTAAAGTCACTTGTGTACGTCGATAAACCACAAACAATTGAACACCTGGAAATTAATATTCGAAGAGTTATCGGCGAGATACGGCCGCAAATGCTGCGAAAAGTTTGTGAAAATTGGTGTTCCAGATTGCGCCTTGTACGCGCCAGCCATGGCGGCCACATGGCCGAAATCATATTTCAACATTAATGTCATAAAATTTCCTATCCAATAAAGACCGTTTCATTGATATCAAAAATATATTATGCTTTATTATGATTTAAATTTGTATCACTCTATAAAAAATACCCTTTATGTATGTATGTGTGAAAATATGTGTTTCTCGCTACAAATATTTCTTTCTATCGCCCCTTGAAAGTTTGATCGAATAAGTAAGTGCTTGCTTAGACATTAAGATGAGCTTTATTACAAAAATAGAAAAAAATGTTTTGTTTTTAATTCCTCATAATTACGTATTCACCATTTTAAATTTAATCATACTCGTACGATTCGTTACGCCTTTAGAAACCTTGAAAATGCATTAAAAGATTTCATTTGAAAATGAAACAGAAACAAAATTCACATCAAGAATATTTAAGATCTTTTAAAATTCCTTAAATTAAGGAGCCCCAAAAATAAAAACACATTATATAAAATGAAATAAAATTTATAGCAAAAAAAATTAAACAAATACAATAAATACGAAATCAATAACATAATGATTAAAGAAATTTTGCTTAAAACAGCAAACGACAACGACTTAGAGTTTTTTGTTACTTTTTTTTCGAAATTCATTTTTCAACAGAAAAAGCTTAAATGAAGCACTCGCACACATTGAGGAAATGATAAATAGTTTTTTAAACTAATCTGAAACCCAAATCAACCTTTAACTAAAGTAAAGACAAGACACCAACAACAATAAAATCTTTCAAAGACAAACGAAACCATATACACAAACTGACAATAAACCCACTCAATAAAAATTAAAACAACAACTAAATCCTAAAACCAAAAACTGAACAAAAACCAAAATAATTCTATAATAAAAAGGTGTGTTTAATGAAATAAAACAAAAAATAAAAAAAAACAAAATCACAAAATAAAAAAGCTTAAAAATGTGATGAAAATATTAATATGACTCCTAAAATTAATGAAAGAAAAAACAAACAGAAAATAAAGTTACGACAACTAAAACTAAGAAAATAAAAGAGGAACAACACCACCATATAGACTTAAATGTGATGACATGGGTTTTAATTCCTCCACACTATTAGACTTTATCAAAATTTAAATAAATTAAGTAACTGAATTCTAAAAAAGTTTACACAACTTTGTTTCCAAAAGGGGGGAATCATTTTAATATTGTGTCATTTCAAATCAATTTACATACATACTCGTAAGTACATACATATGTATTTTATTTAATTTTAATGATTCCAGGTGTACAATAATTCACTATTGCTTCACACCTCTATCTGTCCCTCTCTCTCTCTCACTCCCTAACAATCATTGTGCAATAGTTTATCACTTCCTTGGAGACAAATGACAATTGCTAGGAAGATTAATTTTTAAACACACCTCAAAAAATCATTTAGACATCGAAAAGAAAATAAAACTTCTTTAATGTAATAATAAGTAATACTGAACACTAATGCAAAGTACACACGAGGTAACCGTTCATGCAATGGTTCAGTGTTCCCAGTTTAGGGGATTTGTCCCCAAATTGGGAATTTTTTTCGCGATTGGGGATGAACATTTCTTATTGGGGATCTGGGGATTTGTTGTGGATGATAACCAAATTTGAGTGAATTTTTGGGGGATTTTTTTTATAACTGATGGTCAAACAAGAATGATTTTTGAACTAAGAAATATGCGTCTGGCAAGTCTAAAAATGTCTGTTACTATTCATAGTGAATGGTTTCTAATAAAGCAGAAGTATCAAGGCAGCTTAACCAATAATGAACACTATCAAAACAAAAATGCGCAACAAAATGCAATACGACTTATTGGAAGCACTTCTTAGAATAAACACACACTTTAAGAATAATTCAATTTGTTGTGACAAATTTAATACTTCTGCTGAAATGCTAAAATTTTTTAATACAAATCCAACAAAGTTTCTGAGGCTGATGAATTTGAAGATTTCGATTTTGAAGTTTTTGAAATGATAAACTTTGGTTAAAAAAATTTTTATACTTGTGTATATTAAACTATGTGTAATTTTTTCTTTACAAGTACAAATTAAATTTATATGAATGTAAATATACTCGTAGCTATCGATATAAAATACAATTAAAAAAATAAAATTTTTCCACAAAAGAAAAAAATTTGAATAAAAAAAACTCAATTTGGGGATTTTTGGGGATGAGAAATCAAAAATTGGGGATAAGCTGTAGAAAAAAACTGGCAACACTGCAATGGATGCATATTGATTCGACTTATGATCTGCTTGGTCCTCTTTCACACACCTCAGGTTTGACTGGCCAAGTCTGGAGTTTTTAAAAAGAAAAGAGAATGGAAAAGGAAAAGAGAATGGACTTGACTGTACCAGTCAGTGATGCAAAATGTGGCACAAATTGGGCCATTTGTGGCACTTTTGGATGTTTGATGGCCCTGTGGTACTCTCTACGCTATTTTGGTTCTTTCAGCTCAAAATTCAACTAATTCCTTCAAACCTTTGAGTACACTTTTCAAATGAGTTTTCTCCGTTTTAAAAACTACTTTTATTTTTTAAGATTTTTATTTAAACTGGTTTCCGAAATCTGCGCCAGATCATGTTTTGAGTGGGGAAGCCAATCGTATTAAACCACTCGCTATTAAACTTTTTCAAAAGGCAACAGAACAAGTAAATAATGAACATAGGGCAGTATCGCAAGTTCCGGAATTCAAAAAGCTCAAATATTTAAGTAGAAGTAAATTTTGCTAAAGGATTTCTACCATTAAAAATCGATTCTGTCAACTCTTTCTGTTCCCCATTCCTCAGCATGTGTGGAAAGAATCTTTTCTTTTGACTGAAAATTTATATTGAAATCAACAATAAAATATGAAAATTCACTTTTATTTTCAATATAAATTTGCACTCGATAGTTTTCTTTCGATATCGTGAAACAGGCCATAATAATAGAATTATAAGATTTAATGAAATATAATTCTAATAATTGTTATGATGAAGATGCTTTTAAGCAGAAGTAAATTCAGGAACTATTGGACTAAGAATTTAGAGATTATGAATAAAAAAAATTAGAATTACATATAGAATGTTTTTCAAATAAAATTTAATTTTTTTAAGCCACATACAGACCTATAAAATATTTATTTACTTTAATTTAACAAAAAATACTTTTAAAACTTTGAAAATAAATCACATGTATTATATCGAGCCATAACCGCTAAAATAGCTTAAGCGACACATTTTTTGGATTTCGTTTTTTTTTATGAAAATCGACTATTTAATATCGCAAATAATTGATTTTGGTCAAAAACTGAAGTTCGAAAATTTTGTCGCTTAAGCTTTTTTGGCGGTTATGGCACGATATTATTAAGCATACTTTTGTTTTTATTTAAATTAAAAGATTATAGTCAAGTACATTAAAAACTTTTTTGACCCTTTTAAATCGTTAATTTGGCCCTAAATCAAAAAACTCAAAATGCATCACTGGTACCAGTCAAGTTTGCTTTCTCGTTTTGTTTTGTCATTCGTAATTCTCTACGACAACGCAAATTGATGAAACAAACTTCACGGTGAGTATGAACGCAAGTGTAGGTTCAAAAGAAAATTGAAGAAAACTTGATCAGGTAAAATTGATGCGTGTGAACCAGGACTTGTAGCTCCAACAGCATAGCTCTAGTATACAGCTGAAAAGTAACTTGACAAAAAATGAAATTTTCTGTGGAAATACCCATATTATAATTAAGTAAAACTATTTCTGTGCATTTTTCGTATGTATTTCGCTGTATATTAAATAAAGCAAAATTTTCGTTAAATCACGAACCCTTTACGCAAAAAACAAAATTCGACTAGTTAATATATACTGAAATTATGTTATACTCACACTCATGCTCGCGATCATGCGTGACTGATGCCGACCATCTCTATTAAAAACGAAAACTGTAGCAAAACTCTTTCAATATCTTACCTGGAATTAGAAAAAAAAACGTGATTAAATTTATTAAAGCATAGAAATATTAATGCAAAAACATTTTAAAAGTGAAGAATCAATGGCCGTTTCATGACGCAATACAGATAAAGGACGGACATTTGAACACAAGTAAGCTAAATCGGTTAAAACATGCGATTTTTCTAGTCCTGCATAATTTCCATATTGTCTTATTTTAATTTATAAATTAATTAATTTTAAATTACATTTCATTTTAAGAATATAAGCAATGAAGGTGAAATATTAAGAATGCATTTAGATTCTCTAAAATTTTGCAAATTCATATCAAAGCGAATTCAGTATCAGGTGACCTGTTGCCTACAACAATACAACTACACAAAAAACAACATTTAGTTTGCTGTGCTACAAAACCAATCAGTCCGAAGATGTGTAAGCAAATTTTGACATTTTGGCTCAAATTGCTCCATTTTGGCATCAACAGCTGATTATCAGCCGGGCGGAAATGGCCACCTGATACTGAATTCGCCTTAATTCATATTTTCCATTTGGTAAAGTTTGCTTTTTCAGTTATCATGTGATATCATAAAAGTGACTAAAGAATATAATTAAAACATTAATCATATATTTTAAAGGAACAAAAAAAAGATATTCCCAAGAAATCAATTACATTTCAATCTTTCAATCCGTGATGAATAAAAATAGATAAGTAGCATTTGAAATAATTTTGACTCAGTGTTCTTCTTAGTCGTTTTCAGTAATTAACTCACGCCATACAATGAATCTTTATATAATGAATGAATGAATTTTTATATAATACAAAACACAAGAACGTTGGTTATGAAGGCATAGCGGTTTTCAAACACAGCATGTTGTTCCGTTCTGCCAGTTTATGAGTTATACATTCACGGATGTAACGACTTGTACCCTGATTCCAGAGAATATCTTAAATTGGTGGTCAAAACAAAACTGCAAGATATCGCAACACTTTGTGTGATACTTCCAATAAAAACAATTATTTATTCTTAATGCCCATAGGATCCAGCTAAACCGCTCCATAATCTATTTCAATATATTTAAGTAAAATAAAAATTTGGGATTATTAGTGCGTTAAAAAAATTTATTTATATCAGAGATTATACTTGTAGGGGGTCATTTTTTCAAGACTGATAGTACTTACGATGTGTTTAAAGATGAAACGAACTGTCATACTACGCTAAATTTTTTAACATGTATACTCTGACAAATTTTAGTGAACTATCTGGATTTAATTTGAAAATCAGTCGTCAATTCGTGCAACTTCTAGACGAGTTCGTGTATTCAACGATGGGCCTCATTTTTGACTTAACGGGTTTTTGGATAAACTAAATTGTCGTAGATGGAATGAAATTAATACACAGCAGATCCTACAGACGACACTTCATCCAGAGGTGACATCACTGGACCTAATTTCTTCAATAATGAAGACGGAGTTCGCGTTGCGGTCATTGGAGGTCTTTACCGCATAATGATCAACCAGATGGCGTGTCAACGGCACCAGCAACCATCGATTTCCATAAATGGATCTGCCAATTGGATCTGCCAATTGGCGATTTGACATCTCACGATTATTTCCCATGTAGTCACGTGGATTCGCTGGTTTATTCTGATAAAATAGCAACTATTGCTGCCTTGAGGAGGAACCTTTTTCGTGTTATTCGGCTAGTAATGCTCGGAAAAATTTTTTCCTACATATGTATTTGTTTATTGTATCTTGAAAAATGAACAAACAATAAGTATTCAAATCGCAAGTCTAAATATAATTAGTAGGCCCGACCAGTGTCAGACATAAACGTAGTGATAGTAATTAATAATATATACATAAGAGTCCTGCTAAGCAAAGTATGTTCAGGAAGTTTTATGTGGAGTGTTGAGTATTAGAGCCCTTGTGTACCTCTTTTTAAAGCGGAAGTGCCCAGTAATTAGGATTAGGACGTGACTCGAGTTTTGTTAAATATTTGCCTGCATTTTTTGCAATTTCTTCAGTCACTTGTGGCATATTTAAAACACGATGTAAATTTTAGTTTTTTATATACCATGGAGCCGATATTATTACCCATAAAATTTTGTTTTGACCACCTCGATTCTCTCTACAGTGGAAGCTAAAGTAGTGCCCCATATCTGAATTGGGTAGCACCATATGGGTTTCAAAAGCGACTTGTATAGTAAAAGTCTACTGTCTAGACTGAAGGTTGAATTTTTACCAATCAGCCGGCCGGCCTAAGAAACCCTTCTACTGAACCCTCCTCGTGGGTGCTGGCTGGTAACGTGTACTAGTGTGTGCACGGCTAAGATCAGGGTTTTGAACATAGTGTTTATAGGCGGTATGTATAAAACGCAAAAAAATGATGAGAATGGAAAATAATGAAGATAAAAAGCGGGTGGTAATATACGCCCAAACGTCGGTGGCTGAATTGACTGCGTCCACCGGCGGGCACGGGGGAAATAATATTCCTCTGCGTGTCGCCAGCGGTCAAGCCTCTACTGTGATGGTAACAGGTCACAGTAGTTGTAGTGCTACTGAAGAAACATCAGAAACATCAAAAACGGCTAAGCACGCGGAACACTCAAGTGCCTCGATCGACTCAGAGTCGGACCTTGAAAGTGTTACCTGCGTCAATTTACAAACAGAGATCGAGCTCTTAAAGTCTCCAAGTCCTTCTGCCTCAACTCTTATTAAAAAGGAGAGAGCACCGAGGAACAAGGAGGCTATTAAGGCTCTCTCAGAATACAAGGCAGCGGTTCGGATTGCACACCTACTTGGCTCACAAAAAGATCTGTCTTCTGAACAGTCAGACAGACTTAAGTGGGCTAATGTAGCAGTGGCTAAAGGCCGGGAACATTTCGCCAACAAGAAACGCCTTGAGGCCACTGACCCCCAATACCAGAATAGTATAGAGGAGGGCGTGCTCAAAAGGTTGGAAGAGAATACTGATAAGCCCGGTAAGAGGCGGATAACGGATAAGAGACACAGGTCAGTGGATGGTTCACAATCGACTGCAAAGAAGTCTAAACACAGCTTTGGAGAGAAGCCGTCCACTTCCCAAGCTGCATCCAAAGCACCATCTGCGGTCACCAATATCAATGAGGTTGCAAAACGACACTTGATCGTGGGACTCCTCGACAGAAGTGCACCGTTTGGAGAAGTGACAATGGAGCAGTGGAAGGTTGTCGAAACGGCTATCTTCAACGCAATTGTTGCACTGATGGAGACGGAACCAGAGAAACCACTGCCTTCTTTTGAAGGATCCAGTTGGTTCAATGGAGCTAAACTCATCAAGTGCAGAGACACACAGTCGATGGATTGGTTGAAAGGAGTTGTTCCGACGCTCAAAAACCTTTGGCCTGGTGCACAACTCGAGATTGTGAGCAGGGACAATATACCCATCATACCAAAGGCGAAGGTCATAATTCCACGAGTGGTCAAGCCGGATGTCACTCTCCGCCTTTTGCAAAACCAAAACCCGGATATTCCGACTAAGGACTGGAGGGTGTTGCATGTTGCGAAACCGAAACCAGAGGGCCAAAGCTATATCCTGCAAATTAACAAGAATGCTGAGGACATTCTGTACAAGCGGAATGGCAAGATGTCATGGGGCGTGTGTAGTGTTTTTCTCCGTTTGAAGAAAAGACACCCGCAGGACAAAAATGTAAACACTATAGAAGCCGAAGAATTGGAAAGTGAATTGGCAGCTGCTACAGCCGGCTTAAATTTGGAGGAGCGTCCAATGAGCTTCTCCTTACTCTAGAGGAGGGCGACTATGACGTGGCATTAGTCCAGGAGCCATGGATCTCATCTGGAAACAGGGTTGCTGGGCTAAGGTCACGAAATTACCACACATTCTTCTCAAAATTGGTAAGCAAGATACGATCAGCTATCCTAATTAAGAAGAACTTCAATTCATATATTTTGTATAATTACAGCACTGACGATTTAGTGGTTGTGGCAGTAGATGAGAGGAAGGAGGGCTTATACTCCTTGCATCGTGCTATATGCCACACGCTGATGATGTACCCCCAGCATAGTTCCAGGGGCTCGTTAAAGAAGCCTATGGCAAGAAGCTAAACCTGGTAATAGGCACAGATGCAAACGCGCACCATACAGTATGGGGAAGTAAGGACATCAATGATAGAGGTGAGTCACTTATTCAATTCATACTTCAAACTAACCTTATGGTTGTGAACAGAGGTGAGGAGCCTACTTATATAGGTCCTACCTCATCTAACGTCTTGGACTTAACACTTGTTAATAATGAAGAAATTTTTGTAAATGACTGGAAGGTGCTTAGACGGCCGTCCTTCTCTGATCATTGCTATATAGCGTTTAAAATTTTGTCTAAAGTTTCAAAGCTTAGGAAATTGTATAGAAACCCACGTAATACCAGGTGGGAGTGCTATACTAAGGACATTGTAAACGACTTATATCAGGCTTAACCAATTAGGAGTGAAGCTGATATTGAAAAATCTGTTAACTGCTTAACGAAAGTTATAACCAGGTCATATGAATCAGCTTGTCCCCTTTCGTGCATTAAACGTAAGTCTAAACCTCCATGGTGGAGTAGTAAATTAGACGTTCGGAGACGTGAACTGCGTGAATTCTTCAAATTGGCTAAATACATAGAACAAACTGAGTGCTGTAGGGACTACAAAAAAGCACTGAAATCTTTTAAGAAAAAGGTGAGAAAGGCCAAAAGAAATTCATGGAAGAATTTTTGTGGTAACATGGAAAAAACTACAGATATGGCTAGAATGAGGAAGCTGTTGGCTAGCAACCCATCTTTGCCTAGCACGATCTGTAAAGTGAATGGTGATTGGACTAGTTGCAGCCGGGAAACGTTGGAGGTTCTCTTGAACACACATTTCCCAGGTTGCACGGAGATCTCCTCTCGCTCTGAAAATACAAATGAACTGGATACTGAGAACTGTGACGTCATTTCCATTAGTAAAGTGGAATGGGCCATTAATTCTTTCGAACCTTATAAATCACCAGGGCCAGATGGCATCTTTCCGGGCCTACTTCAATATGGCGGACATAGGATAATTCTCTGGCTAACGGAAATATTCAATGGCTGTCTTCGACTAAATTATGTGCCAAGGTCATGGAGGACAGCTAAGGTTGTGTTCATACCAAAATCAGGTAGGAGTAACCATACGTATCCAAAAGACTTTAGGCCTATCAGTCTAACATCCTTTCTGTTGAAAACACTAGAGAGAATCTTGGATATACACATAAAAGAAAATGTATACCCAAATATTCTGTCTTCTAAACAACATGCCTATACAAAGGGTAAATCAGTAGAAACAGCACTCCATAATGTTTTCGAGCTGATTGAAAAATCGTTACACTATAAAGACTATGCTATGGGGGTCTTCCTAGACATTGAAGGCGCTTTCAATAATGTCTCTACGGACGCAATTATGGAAAGCGTTAATCGGTCTGGTGCTCACATATTAGTCAAGAAATGGATTGGCAATCTCTTAAAATGTAGAATTATATCTGCAGAATTAGGCAATGCCACTATAAACAAGGAAGCTCATAGAGGAACTCCCCAAGGAGGAGTTCTTTTACCTCTTCTTTGGACACTTGTCGTGAATGACATTCTCATGGAATTCGAGGGTAAAGTAGGTAGGATTACGGCATATGCGGACGACATAGCCATTATCATAACTCGTAAGTTCCTCGACACAATTAGCTCCATTATGGAGTCCTCCTTAAAGGATATTCATAGATGGGCAGCCAGGGTAGGTCTGAACTTGAACCCTGAAAAAACAGATCTCGTACTTTTTACCAGAAGGAAAGTTACGGAATGGAGAACACCAAAATTGGACGGTATATCACTCTCGCCCAAAACACAGACAAAGTACCTGGGAGTTATTTTGCATAGTAAACTGACGTGGAAACCCAATATAGAGGATAGAGTCAAAAACGCCACCACTGCTCTGTACGCATGTAAAAAGATGCTGGGAAAGACATGGGGACTTTCGCCTAATCTTACATATTGGACCAACACAGCGGTAGCTAGACCAATTCTACTCTACGGAATACTTGTATGGTGGAGGGCGACTGAGACGAAAGCATACCTAAAAAAGTTAGAAAACACCCAGAGACTGGCAGAACTCTGCATCACTGGAGCTCTGAAAAGTACACCTACTGCAGCCTTAGATGTTATGTTGGATCTTAAACCAATAAAACTAACCGCTTTGAACGCGGCATGCAAGTCCGTAATCCGACTGAGAATAACAGGACAGATGTCGTACAAACCATTTGGTCACGGTAAATTGCTGGAAGACATGGAGTGTAACTCGGACTACATCATTCCAGAAATTAACTTTCTTGAAAAACCACAGATCACTATAAGGGTCGAAGGTCTTAACTATAGGGGGCATAGTTTCAATTTATTCACTGATGGTTCAAAGATGGAGGAAGGGGTAGGAGCTGCGGTTTACTGCCCAGAGCTCAGTATAGAGGAATCTTATAAACTTCCTGATTACTGTAGCATATTCCAGGCGGAAATCTATGCAGCCAAAATGGCTGCAGAATTAGCTTTTACCCTTCAAACCATGAATGCGCGTGTGAATATATATATATAGACAGTCAAGCAGCAATTAATGCTATTTCAGCAGACTGTAACTACTCCTCGGTTGTGCTCATGTGTAGGAATGCCTTAAATAGGCTATGTGCTGACAGACAAGTACATGTTTTTTGGGTACGAGGACACATGTGGATTGAGGGAAACGAAATGGCAGATACACTGGCCAAAAGGGGAATCCAATTACCTGTGGAAGAAATGGTATATGTTAGGAAACCAATTCAACACTTGAAAGGGATCTTAGACTCTAAGATGAAGGAAGAAGCGGAGGAAAGTTGGCGTGCGACGAAAACTTGTAAAACTTCTAAAATCATGTGGAGTTCCTATGATCCTAAATCGACTAAATTCCTTTTATCACTAACCAGAAGAAACTGTAGACTTCTAGTGGGGATATTAACTGGACACTGTTGGACGGCTTCATATGCCGTCAAAATAGGACAAATACTTGACGGCACCTGCAGGAAATGTAAGGACCCTGGGTTAATTGAGACAGTGGAACATCTACTGTGCCACTGTCCAGCTCTAAACCGCACTAGATATGACTGCCTTGGTGATCACACTTTTCGTAGTCTTGATCTTGTATCGGGAATAGAAATGTGTAGGCTGCTAAGGTTTGCTAAATCTGTGTGGGAGTCATTCGATACAGGCACCGCGAACTAGGCCGCCATACTTGCAGATTTCTTGTCATTTTTTGGGTATCGCTAAGGATCAATCTTGGTCTATGCGAGTCCTTTGACCACCCAGACTAACCTAACCTAACCTTTACCAATCAGCCAATGTACCTGAGTTAATTTTAGTTTAATTTGTGTTAGCTTAGAGTCAATGTGATGTTTCCATGGGCCTTCTATCAAGGAGTATACCAATGTATTTCACATTATTGTTTCTAATGGGGGAACAAGTATATTTTCGTAGTGTAAAGCTAAATTTACACGATTGAAATTGTAATTCTAGCTTAAATGTTACCTGAGCAGTTCCAGCTGCGTAATATGTTCCTGGAGATATCGGGTTGCCTCTTGAGGATTTTCGTGCATGCTAAGGCAGGCTGTATCATCGACAAGTGTGGACATTACTGATCACAGGCCTATCACAAGTATAAATCAAATACAAAACTGGCCCCAGTTACTCCCTTATGGCACAACGGATGTGATTGGGCAAGAATATAACTTTTCAAGAGATTTTTTTTTTTTTAACAAACACAAAACATAACCCGCAAAGCGATTAGCTTGTCTGCGGAAAACACCCAGGGTCTATGGTGGGAATCGAACCCACGACCTCTGGACTGAGAGGCTAGCATCGCTGCCACTCAGCCACAGGGGCACCCTGCTTATTGGTAGGTAAGTCTTCAATTTTAAAATTCGGACTTCATTCCACACTTTATCAAATGCCTAAGAAACGTCAATAAACAGCGCAGAGCACTACTTATTTTCTTCAAAGTTCTTCTTATAAATTGAACCAATCTATGAGTTTGTTCAATGGAGCTATGCTGACTTCTAAAACCAAATTGATGGTCCGGTCGAGGGGATAGAGGAACTACATTCGCGGTAGATGCTGGTGTGACATCAATACCTTCCAGATAACGTTTAAGAGATGCCGTTTTTTCAAATGCAAGCAACTCTTGGAGTTGTTTAGTGCACTCTTTAAATCTGATTTTATATTGAGGTGATCTGTGCTGGTGCCATTCCCTCTTCTCTCTCTTCTTTTTCACACACAAGACATTCAATATCCGTAGACTAAATTATATTAAGCCCAGTCTGCGGATGGGAGGTAGTGGCATGTTCAGCAGCCTGTCTAATCTTTTCGTTAAGGTTGGCAATGTTAGATTCAATAGCATCTGATGTTCTTACCTTAATGTTTTCCGTACAATGACTACTGAGATATTTTTTGAATGCCAGCTAATTAACACGATTGATCATCTTCACATATGTGTGAGATAAATCACTTCTTGGTGGGTTACAAATTGTAATGATGCTCGGAAAAGTGATCCTAAATTTCAACTTTGTTTCCAGTTAAATTTCAAGTGCTTGAGATTTAATTTTTTCAGTGCTTAGTCCTAATTTACACTATGCAAGTCTTATTGCTAAGGTGATTAGTTTGTGGGAGAGAGAGACGAGGGCAATACTGTAAATTAGGACTTATTGGGTTAATTTTCGGGTTAGCTGATTAGAGAAAGAAACTAAGTTTAATTTTTAGCAAAAAATTGGTTGTTAGTAGTCAGAATAGTTTCTAAGAATTAAAAATAAGCAATGAATCAAAACAATTCACATATTCCATTACCAATAACGGCTGAGTATATAAAAAGCAGAAATCTACATCAACTGACACCACACAGTGGACCAAACACACAGAACGCTGATGACGAATGTGTAGTGACCTTCGAAAACAGTTAGTTGTTCTGTTCTACTACATACGTGTATGTCAGAATATTTACAATAAACTTTGGTGTTATTTATTTATTAATAAATATCACATGTAATTTGACCTACAAAGCGATACGAACTTTAGCCTAATCAAAAATCATAAATATAGAAACAAATGAAGTTCGAACAATAATAATAATAAAACTAACTAAAAAATAAGCAATTTTTTTATTACATGAAAACAGTGTTTGCAGGAGGGAAAAGGGAGTTTTCTTCTTGCTGGTATAGACTATTGAATTGAAATAATAAACAGAATTTGGCTTTATTCGAAACATATTTCTTTTTGGTAGTTGTATTTGAATAGAAGAAAGCTTAATCGAAAAGTGCAATTTTCGAATTTACGACATTGAAGGCCTTACGCCAGTAATAATGTGGAAGTTTTGATGATTGAAGAGCGAACTATCTCGACAGTTTGCTCAAGTGTTTGTCTATTCATGATGCAATCTGACGACCAACCAAATGCAAAATAATGAACAGCTGGCTCAAGAGTACCATCATATATATATTTCTTTTTAAAATTAGCCCCGTTTGCCCAGTGTGCAGTGTGACAGGCTAGCTATCAGTTCGGGTGGGTGGTGGGTTCGATGCCCACCAAATACTCTGGTCTGTTTCACTACAATGGGTGAAGGGTCTTTGTTACTATGCTCGTCAAAATAAGTTGCTAACAATTTTTAATTGTATTTGTAACATTTAATAAATAAACAAAGTTTTTGTAAAATATTTTTATTAGAACCCTTAAAACTTTGTAAGAATTTATAAACATTTTTCATTCAAAGCATGTACGTGTATGGACGTATTACTTTGTAGTCAATATTATATAAATATTTATATTAAAGTGTATATGGAGGAGACTCGCATTTGATTTATTTTGCATTTTTTCATTCTTAAATTTCAATTTCAATTGCCATTAATGTTTGTGATTTAATTACGATTGGTTGTCAATTGATTGGCATGATGCAGACCAATAAATTAATGATTGTTGTTTTTATTCTGTTTGATACTTTTTTTTTTTGTTTCTTATTTATTTATAAATTATTTTCAACCATTTTTGTTGAAACTCAAGTTAAATTAACAAAAACAAAGTGTATGTATGCATAACTAAAGTTCATGTGTATTTGTATAAAAAATATTTATAAGATACTAAAAGATACAGCAGCAGCATTTTACATTTTTTTTGTCCTCTCTGTGTAGCAGCAGTGTTTAATCGTTGAGATACTTTATAGCAAGTATCTCAACAGTAGCCGGGTATGGTTAACGCCTTTTGCTTTTGGGGGTAACAGAAAAATGAACGACAAAAAAACCTTTGAAACAACAATAAGCATTTACAGTAATGTGCAAAATATTGACCACCAGCTGGATAAAATATAATTTTACAGAAAAAAAAATTAATTTTTTTTAATTGACAGTAATATAATCTAAAATGTTGGTAAGTTTAAAAATCTTAAACTTTTTCAACCAAATTGAAATAAATGGACTATATCAAGAAAAATCATAAATGTCGTAATTTTGACCACCACTGTTAGAATAATAAGTAACGAAAATCCAAAAAAAAAAAATATACAATTTACAGCATTTATTTCTTTTTTCATTTCTATATTCATGTGGAATATTTATTCAGAAATAAAAGTAAGAAATTAAAATGCGTACAACCCGCATTAACAAACAAATGTTGATGATCTTTGGCTTCTTTTTTTTTTTTTGTTCAAAATGACAATAAAAATAAAATTAATTTTTATTAGTTTTATTACCAACTTAAAAGTACTTTGTCATACGAGTTATACACGCAAGAAAAGTGTTAAGGAAATTTTATTTCACCCCAATAAAATTTGTAGGCAGCGTTTTACTCGCATCAAATACCTAAAATTGTTTAATTTCTGTCTTGCTATCATTTTGCTTTGGGTGTAGACAAAAATTAACGCATGTCTGTATGTATGCAATCATGGATGTATGTATGTGTGAGTGTGTTAAAAGAAATTATAAGGGTTTTGAATTTCAAAATATTTTCACACTAAAATTAACGTATAAAATTGTCGAAAACACGATATAAAACGATTATCAGTAGCAATTTGTAGCAATTAATTTTAATTTCGGCAGCATTTTAAACTATTTCGTTTTTCTAGGTTAAAGTGATTCACTTATTTAAGTATGAACCACTAAACAGAAGGTTGAAAATGGGTTTTAAAACATTTTAAGCAAGTATAGATAATGGTTTTCCTTAAATTTGTGTCCCAGATTGTAAATGTATACTTATTTGTAGCCACTTTTAATTTAAATTTAGAATTAAAAACAATAAAAAAATTAAGCCAAAATAAAATTAAATACAACTACGTACAGTCAATCAATCAATTTAAATGTTTCATATCCAATTGTTCAATATTTTGTACTTTGTATTTGGAATTGTATTTTGTACAACTGCAAAATGTTTTTTCAGGAAAAAAATTAAAATGTACAATTTTGTTCTTTTTTTTCAAATACCAAAAAATTTAATAAAAAAATTAAAAAAAAATTAAATTTATTAAAACTTTTTTACGAATAATTTTAATCGCTTAAAAATAATAATTATAATCGATTAAATTTCTCCCGAATGCATCGAATATTTTTTGAATATTTTACATCAAACTTTTTTCGTACAATTTTAATCGATTAAATCACAATAGTTTTTTTTTTAATGTTTGTTCTATTCATTTTAATCCCTAATTCTGTTCGACGATTGTATCGTCTTGTCTATGGACGAAAAAAAGCCGCAGTTGTGATTCTTTAAAACAAATATTATTTATTGTCTATGCTGCAAGGTTCGTGTATTTGTTGTATAATTTTGTTCCAAGCATTATATCCAACATATATTTTTTCATATATTTTTCAAACTATTGTATAATACTTTAATTAAATTTTTATGCTTTAAAAACATGGCAATATAATTTTTATTTTTCATTATCAAAGACCACAACCATTGGTGAAGAAAATAATTTAGAGAATTCAAAAACAAGAACTCAAAAGTATTTTCAAACAAAAACGTCCTAAATCTTCCTACTGAATTAGGGCATAAGCATATGAACCATTAAAAAAAAAATAACGAATAGTTTTAATCGCTTAAATTTAATACCCAAGAACAAAATTTTTCCGAATTATCTAGCTAACCAACAATTTGTCGCCAGTACCCTTAATCGAGTAAATTTCCTCTCAGTTCATTGTAGTTGTTTCCAAGTAGTTTTAATCGATTAACATATTACACATATATAACTTTATTTTTAGCGAATAATTTTAATCGGTTAACTTTTATCTTTAATATTTAATTGTAAACTAATATTTAAGTAGCAGTTTTTACGGATAAATTTGTTTGATTAAGTTTCTTTGCAAACGCCAAACATTTGTTCCGAATAATTTTAAATGATTAAAGGTGTTCACTACCATCACAAATTTTTTTGACAAATTTTAAGGGATTTAATCCCTAATTTAACTAATTCGTTCACAATAATTTAAATAGTTAAAACTTCTGTTGTAATATAACTTTTTCGATTGAATTTTTTATTTGAGTCCCTGAACATGAAATTCTTTTAGAAATGATTTCAATCGTTAAAATTTGTTCCCTAAGAGCCAACTATTTTATGAACAATTTTAATCGATTGAGTTTGTACGCTAATAGTACAATCTTATCGAATAATTTTAATGCATTACATATTTTCGTAAACATCAAAAATTTTTTAAGTTTTTGCGAATAATTTTAATCGATATAATCCTTTTTCTAAAATCAAAATTTTAAACAAATGATTTAAACTATTCTCCCAACTACCCAGCAAAAATTAACATACAAATTAACTCAGCTCCAAATAGTTCTATTTATGGTGAAACATTATGATTGTCATAGGACGGAAGTGATCCAAATAGCTGAATGCTATGCGCTCAAAAGGTTAGTATTAAGTTATTAGATATTAGCAATTAAATTTTATACTAACAATTAACTTCCTTAGCAAAAATAAGGGCTAGTAAAAGCTCTCATCAGATCGATAATTATATCATCCTTTCTTTCATGAAAACACTAGTTCTCTTCTCGTGGAAGTATAAAACACCTGACTTCCGATCCATTACCTTTAAAAACACAAAGATAAAAATGTCCAACACTGCAAAATAAGTTAAGTTAAATGTTCTAGCGAGGGTGAAGAAAGCAACAATCGCACTTTATATCTTCAAGAAATCCGTTGGAAATTTTTGGTGTTTCACCATAAAAATTGTTTACCATATCTTACCGGGCATAGTATTGAGTCATCGCGTGGTGGTCTTCCTTGGAGAAGAAAAGATATCTACATACGTATACAGAAAAAACTAATTTTCCATTTCAAACTCAAAATTCTCTGAATCAAATATAAATTTTTTCAATTTAGGTCCTACAAAGAAATTTGTAAATTCAAATACAAAATTTTGTAATAATTTGTTTGAAAAATAACTTTGTTGAGTAAAAAAAACAAGCCACGACGTTTTTCGGCTTCTTGTCCGAGTTCACACGTATACAACACGAGCATTTAAAGAAAACAACAACATCGGCACATGTCCACGTTGAGTCAATGAACAAGCAAGGAAAACACCAACACAAGCAAATAAAATTAAATGATACAGTTTTTTATATAAAACAAAATTGAAACAAATAATTTACTGGAACAGTAAAAATATTTACCGAAACTAAATTTTATTTCAAAACACACGTTTGTTTGAAATTTTTTTGCGAATAATTTTTTCTGTGTATGTTACCCAAGGTTCAAGAACTTGCCTCACTCTATATAACTAGTGCTCTTCGCACCATTACATTTAATAGGTAAGGAAACATTTCTTCAATTCGTCTTCGTGGTATTTCTGTATGGAGCGGAAACAGCACCAACCAGCCACTGCAGAATAGGCCCCCGAATAGTGCTGGGATACTATCGATATTTTCTACTATCGATATCTATCGATAGTACAAATTTCATTATCGATACTATCGACGAAATGTTTGTACTTGAGAGGGAAAAATATAACTAATTTTTCATCAGTGCCTCGTTTCTGTAAGGGATGTGAGAACTTTTCGAGTCGAAAAAAATTGTTATCATCCTGTTTTCACAGGGTGAGTAAGAAAAAAAAACTGTATTTCTTGATATTTTTTGTAAGTTTATACAAGTTTTTATGTGAGTAACCCTGTGTAAAATAGGACAACCAATATAATTATTTAATTTTTCTCGATGCGAGAACTTCTCACAAGTTACAGAAATGGGGTACAGGTCACAGTTAGTTTTTTATCACTTTATTGAAAGTGTATAGTCTTTTTGTTTAAATATATATGAATGTATCTACGAACGTTATATTAGGTGACAGCTTTTGAAAAATTGTGCTGATGTCAGTTAAAAAATTTTTTAACAGCTCACGTTTATAAAACTGCTTTTTAAATAATATAGATATCGATATTTTTTTCTATCGATATTTTCGATATTTTAAAACTATCGATATTATCGATAGTACTATCGATAGTATCCCAGCACTACCCCCGCAGCTTGGGGATGGAGGATTAACCAAACCTCTCTTGCTATACTTCACGAACGTCCTTACAAGACCTGGATGCCATCCAGAGAAATTTTGGGTACTGGTACTACAGGTAAAAGGAATAGTATACAATTTTACACGGATGTATCCAAGACTCAAGTAGGTGTGGATTACGGAGCCCATTAAAGAAAGCTTCCTCGAAAGTCAATAAGATCTTGAATTTGTAATCCGGAAGTAGTGAAAATCTGGGTACTTTTGAATGATTTTACATAGGGTTGTCATTGGAAGAAGTTCTATTTCTTGATACCTATTCAGTGAATCCGAAATCATTTGCATTTTAACACAATATCAAAAATTTTAACACAATACCAAAAAATTTGGGCTTGTTTACTCGCTCTCGATAACAATTTTGTGCTACTGACGATAATCCTTATATATATTTAAACATGGTCCTTCTCCTAGTGAACTAGCTATCCAGGAACATCAGAAGTCCACTCAACCGAAAGCCGAAGCAAGCAAGTACATACCTACATATATACATACACCTACGCACAAGAACACATCCCTGTGAGTAACAAAAATGCCAAAGTAAGTAAAGCGAAAATAATAAAAATTCTACTTACATACTACAACTCAAATAAATAAGAAATTAAAAAAAATAAATAAATAAATATATAAATTAAAATATTAAATTAAAAGTGCCAAACAAGAATTTGTAAAATATCGCCAAAATTCAAATATACATACATACATACCTAAATAAAAGTGCGGGAGAATTTAAGCATAAAAAGCAATAAAAAGCATTTGCATACATACATACATACATATGTGCATATGTACATGAAAGTCATACCTACATAAAACCAAAAAAAGCAAAATCAAAGTGCGAAGTGAAAAGAATATAAAATTAAAAGTTTCTTAAGTACATAATTTCAATTAATATATACTTATGTACATAAGTTGTATATTCGCAAATTAAATACAAGTAGGTACATGCATATGTAAAAGATATATGGATATGTGAAAAAAAAAACCATTGAAAAACCCAGTTACTTAAAGTCAGTGCAGTGAACTTAGCAAGTATATAAGAAAAAATTCCTTTATATACATACAGATGTACATATGTACGCAAATATATAGATATGTATGTATATACAGGTTTATGTACATGAAAGAAAAAGCTGTTTTATTCCAACGTCAATGCCCTCTATAAGTATATAGAAAAGGAAGAATTCTTATATATGTACATACTTACATACATATGTACTTACATTTCTTTACATACATATCTACATAATTGAAGTCTGCAAGTGAAAAAAAAGGTATCACACTTGATGTATTGATCATCAGCATAAAGCAAAAGTGACAATTACATACATATGTACATATCTATAATTGTATACATAAACGCACACACAAATTCATATACCACACCTGTTGAGATTTATACAAATAAAAGATCTATGGCACAGTGGTTCTAGTGCGCAAAAAATAAACACAAAAAAAGTATTAAAATTTTTTCTCAGCATTTAATCAATAAAAATAATTTGGAAATAAATAAATAGTTTATGCACATACTTATGTAGTTAACGCACATTATTGTATGTATGTTGAATTAATTTTAATAAATCGTGGGTTTATTCTCATAAGCACTTGGCACTTATAATCAAATAAAATTTTTCTGTTTGGCATGTTTACATAAACTATAATTCTCCAATTAGACCCAGTCCAAAAGTTCTATTTGGCAAACTTACTATGTCTCACATATATAATATAACGCTCTGTACATAAATCACTACCTAGCTATATCAAACTAGATGTGTAATTCGTGGAAGGCATACATTACAATTTATTCCAAATTTAATCCAAATTACAAAGGATTTTCTTACTTCAATTGAGTTATATATCTACGCTTTGACTCCAAATTACAAAGGAGTTTCTGCCATCCAAATTTAATCCAAATTACAAAGGATTTTCTTACTTCAATTGAATTATATCTCTACGCTTTGACTCCAAATTACAAAGGAGTTTCTGCCATCCACTGAATCTACCTACTAGCTATTTTAAATCCAATAAAAAAAAAAAAAAAAAGGATAATTGCGAAAGATTTCGAGTTCGAAAAACAATTTTAAAGTAAACGATAAACAATGTCGGTTAATATAAAAAGATTTCTACTTAATATCAAAAAATTTAAGGCATTGTGTAAAAAATGCGATATAGCTCCCACTAGCGACTCTGAATCCTTGTTAGAAATTAAGAAAAGGGATGTTGATTCAAGTTGGATCAAGGTGGAAGAGTCATTTGAAAAATGTATGCTATCTGAGGAAGGGGAGGAAGATCAAGCTCAAGTACAAGAGCAGTATGATTTGTGTATGGACATGTACTATTTAACTCTTTCTAAACTATTTGACTTGATAAAGTTAGCAAAAGAAAGAGAGGCAATAGTTAGCACAGCTGCGTCCTCACAAAATAGCGCTAATAATCACAGCTCTGCCCTTCAATTACCCCCATGCGATACAGAGGTATTCTCCGGAGGTTATGAAGACTGGCCAGCATTCCGCGACATGTTTACAGCTGTATACATTAACCATCCCAAGTTAACTCTGGCCGAGAAATTATTCCACCTTCGAAACAAAACGTCAGATACTGCTGGAGCAATAGTCAAGAGGTTTCCCTTAACCGACGATAATTTCAATTTAGCCTGGCAAGCTCTTAAATTGCGGTATGAAAATGTGCGAGTATTAGTCGATAACCAAGTTCGAAATCTCTTTAATATTCCCATTTCTGTCGAAGAGGATAGTGAATCCCTTCAAGGAATTCATAGCGCAGTTTCTGATTGCTTGGCAATGCTTCAAACTTTAGGGGTTTCAGTAGAAGGATGGGATCCTATTCTAGTCAATCTTATTTATTCTAAATTACCTCAGGAAACTTTAGCTCATTGGGAGCAGTCCCTTAACGCCAGTAGAGAATTACCAACATGGGCTCAATTGAGTGAATTTATACTTAAAAGATGTGAAGTCGTAGAACGAATTTCAACTATTAAGGATACAAAGTCCTCTTTTCTTAGCCAACCAGATCCAAAAGTTCAAATGTACACATCCCAAGAAAAACTTACTTACGCATGTAAAATGTGCAATCAGGATCATAGTTTGAGAACTTGTCCACAATTCCGCAAATTATCTATTCAAGAACGTGTAGATTTTGTTTTCAAAAATCAATTTTGCAATAATTGTTTGTCACAATCCCATAATAAGAAAAATTGTAATAGCAAAAATACTTGCATGAATTGCGGCAAAAAACACCATACGTTGCTTCATATGCGCACCGTGAATTTTCCACGAAAGACCACAGAGCAAATAGCTAAAAACAATCAGCAACAAGCTAAAATAAAATATGATTTAAAGTCACAAAATGTAAAAAATTTTCAATTAAGTGAAGAGGAAATGAGACCGTCAACCTCGAATTCAAACAAAAATCCCCTAGTAAGCGCAAATTATGCAACCAATAACACAAATGTCCTCCTGCGAACAGCTATGGTTCAAATTGAATGCAGAGGAGAACTATTTACAATTCGCGCGTTAATTGACCCAGGCTCAGAAAGAACCTTCCTTTCAGAAGTTATTAGAAATCGTTTGAACATACCATCACGAAAATCACGATTTGAAATAGTGGGAATAGGAGGCCAGAATCAGATAGCAGAAAAAGAATGTGATTTGATCTTAGTATCTAAAAACACCAATTCCCGAATTAAAATCAGTGCTATAATTCTGCCAAAATTAACAAATAAAATTCCTTCTATGTCCTTTGATATTTCCGACTCCACTAATCTGATAAATCTTCAGTTAGCTGATCCACATTTTAACATATCAGCACCGATCGATATGGTACTTGGAAACGATTACGAACGTTATATTAATCTTGAGGGTATTCAAAAAAATGTTTATGGTTCAGCTTCAGCTTATAAAACAATTTTTGGATGGGTGTTGAGCGGCCCTGCTCAAAACCAGCAAATCAGCTCCTTTTCGACAAAAGTCAATATATCAGAAGAATCCAACTTAGATAAATTACTCAGGAAATTTTGGGAGCAGGAAGAAATCCCCTCCACACGACCCGCCTCGTCAGAAGATGATTATTGTGAAAAGTTTTATAAGCAAACCACAAAACGTTTAGCAGATGGTCGATATATAGTGAGGCTACCATTTAGACAAGAATTTCCAACATCAATATTTTAGGTCCCTCAAGATTTGTAGCCTTGAGTCAGTACGTTCGAATGGAACATATGTTAGAAAAGGATCCATTGTTGCAAAAGCAATATAATGATGTGCTCGCAGAATATATAACTCTAGATCATATGGAGGAATGCTCTTCTCGAGAAATCTTCTCTGACGATAAATTCAATTCCTTTTATCTACCGCATCACGCCGTTGTCAAGCCAGAAAGTAAATCCACGAAAGTCAGAGTCGTTTTCAACGCCTCAAGAAAAACTAGGTCCGGGTTCTCCCTGAACGATGTACTATATACAGGACCTACTCTCCAAGCAGATCTTATGACAGTTATATTAAACTGGCGATTCTATGAATTCGTTTTCAGCGGTGACATACAAAAGATGTACCGCCAAATTCTGGTCGATCCCCTCGACAGACCATTTCAGAGAATTCTGTTTCAGAAATCCCCCCGGGAGGCTGTAAAAGACTATCAGTTAAAAACAGTTACGTTCGGCGTTAACTGCGCACCGTTTCTTGCCATCCGCACGTTATTACAGTTAGCAAAAGACTCAGAATCACAGTTTCCAAAATCCACCACTATATTACAAAAGGAAACATATGTAGATGACATTCTTTCTGGAGGTCACTCTATCGAAAGCGCATTACAATCTCAAAACGATTTAATACACGCACTTGCATCGGCAGGCTTCTTATTGAAAAAAATTACTTCTAACAACTCCCTTTTGCTAAATTCGATTCCTGAAGAAGATCTTTATGATTCAAACTTTCTCAAGTTTTACGATTCAAGTGCAACAAAAACTCTCGGCATCAGGTGGAACGCATTAACCGATTCATTTAGTTATGCTTTTGAACCCATCCCTCAGTCCGCTACAATAACTAAACGCAAAATATTGTCGTCCGTAGCAAAGCTATTTGATCCCGTCGGGTGGATATCTCCAGTGGTTATCAAAGGAAAATGTCTTATTCAACAACTTTGGCTAGAGCGAATTGATTGGGATGAACCCGTCAGCACAGATTCTCTCCGAATCTGGAATGAAATAATAAATGAATTACCTAAAGTTCAAGAAATCCAAATCCCTCGTTGGATTCAATTCACTCCCAGTGACACGATACAAATTCATGGGTTTTGTGATGCCTCTAAAATTGCATATTGTGCGGCGGTGTACATTAGAATTCAAACGTCTTCTCGTACCGTATATTCAAATTTACTAATATCTAAAAGTAAGGTTGCTCCTTTATCCTCTATCACGTTACCTCGCTTAGAACTATCGGGAGCAGTTATGTTGGCTAAGCTCGTACATTATGTCCTATCGTCTCGGAACCTAGTAGAATGTCCAATAACCCTTTGGTGCGATTCATCTATTGTACTCGGATGGTTAGCCAAGCCTCCAGCAACGTGGAAGGAAATATACGTAGCAAATCGTGTAAGTCAGATACACCGGTTACTGCCAACGGCAAAATGGCGGCATGTTCCGACCCATTTCAATCCCGCTGACCTTGGATCTAGAGGTTGCAGGCCAGAAAGATCTCATAAATAATAACCTCTGGTGGAATGGGCCTCCCTGGCTCATGAACCCCGAGTCCGAATGGCCTCGAAAAAATCCACTATACCTCCAAAACCCTAATGAAAGCACTTCCGTAAGCGCGCAAGAGTCTCCTCTTGTTCAAGCGTCGTTTAATAGTTTTCAAACTACAGTAGATCATGAAGATATTCTCAAAAGATTTTCTTCTTACACCAGGGCCTTACGAGTTTTGGCATACGTATTTAGATATGTTCGGCATTTTAAACCTTCCTTTGCAAGTCCTACTTTTTCCTTGAACTATAGTAATGCTGAGCTTTGTCAGGCAGAAGTGAATTCTGTTAAGTATAGATTAATTATGTTAGCCCAGCAACAGTGGTATAAATCGGAATATAATTCCTTGCTTAAGTCTCAATGCATTTCAAAAGATAGCACCTTATTCACTCTAAACCCATTTTGTGATACTGGTGGCATTTTGCGTGTCAATGGTAGATTGGCTAATTCCCTGCTGCCATATAATGAAAGATTTCCAATAATTTTGCCTCGTGACTCTCAGTTGCTTAACTTGTACTTATCCCACATACATGAATTTCTAGCGCATGCTGAATGCAGCCTGATGTGTCGCATTATACAAACAGAATTCTACATTACGCGTCTCAGACTCCGAGTAAAAAAGATAATAAGATATTGCAAAATCTGTATTATCCATAAAAGGCAGTCCTGTGCACAAATAATGGCGGCTTTGCCTTCAGATCGCTGTGCTCTTTCGTTTCCCTTCAACATTACCGGCATTGATTTCGCAGGCCCTTTTGAGATAAAAAGTTCTTCCCTTAGAAACGCCTCCATAATCAAAGGATACGCATGCATATTTGTTTGCTTCGCTACTAAGGCAGTACATCTCGAGCCCTGTTCGAATCTTTCAACTCCTGCTTTTCGCGCAACTTTCTCACGATTTGTTGGAAGACGAGGTCTACCTCACAAAATCGTTTCCGATAACGGTAGAAATTTCGTGGGGGAAGTAGAGCAATGCGCAAAGAATTGTCCACTTTCCTTCAGTCTGTCTCCGTAGACATAGCCCAGAAATATGTTACTCATAACTTTGAATGGTCGTTTATTCCCCCTCAAGCCCCACATATGGGTGGTCTTTGGGAGGCTGCGGTAAAAAGCTTTAAGTTTCACTTAAAACGAGTCGCTGGAGCTTACCGATTTACTTTTGAAGAGTTCAGCACCGTATTAGCCCGCATAGAAGGCGTATTGAACTCTCGACCCATATCTGCACTTTCTGAAGATCCAGCAGACTTAGCTGCCCTAACACCAGGACATTTTCTCCGTGGAGGACCTATAATGGCATTTCCAGAGGCCCCTTCTGAAAATTTATCCCTTATAAATCGGTGGGAAAGACTTAAAGCCATTCACCAACAATTCTCAATTAAGTGGAAGGAAGAGTACCTTAAATCGCTTCATAAGAGATACAAGTGGAAATTCACAATACCCAATCTAAAAGTAGATGATTTTGTTGTGGTGATGGACGATCTTTTGCCGCCGAGTGAATGGCGTTTAGGCAGAATCGAAAAAGTCTATAGTGGTCCCGACCATAACGTTCGTGTAGTAAATGTTCGTACTGCAGCCGGTCTACTTACACGACCTATTACAAAATTGTGCTATTTACCATATAGCGAATGTCAAAACACAACGGCTGAGAGCCATCAAAATGAATAAGTATTTACATTCCCATTTTATGTACTTTAAGATACTCGTTTAGTCATTTACATTACATCACTGAACTTTGTTGATATACACCATTATTTAACCGCCATTTAATTTCAGTGGACGTACCCAATCACCTCGCGATCCAGAAGTTCACCTGTGCCAACTTTGTCACCGATATCATTCAATCCGGTTCTGCAAAACGTTTCTGGCCATGCGACCAAGAGAACGTGACATTGTGGCACGCAGGTACGATTACTGCCTGAATTGTTTGGCCCGTACTCATTTAGTGACCAGTTGTGATAGTCCGGGTAGCTGTATGTACTGTGGGCAGCTACATCATACCCTGCTACATAATGTTAGGAATCCTCCAGCTAGGCATGGAACACGCCCAGTGCATGAGCGACTGGGAGAACGCCGAAACAGCACTCCTACTAATGACAGTCGACGGGGTATCCGACGCATTACTACTGGCAACCATCGTAGCAGAAGAGGTCAGCGCATCAATAACCCTGGCCGACGGAACAACAACAGCACCCTTCGTAACAACAACACCACTAGACGTCACAACCACCACTGCAGGCGTAACAACAACACCCACAACAGCTCTAATCGAAGCAGCACTCCACGGCGTAGACAAAGCATCTCCAACTCAGCCATTGCGATTCAGCCAAGAAACCCGGATCAACGAATCATATCCGAAGCAATCCGGTCTTTGGCTGCAGTCTTATGTGCCACCACACCAGCTGTTTAATTTGCACCAGTGCAAAGAGGGGCGGCATGTATAAATTAGCATAAAGCTCCTATTACTTTTACTTTTTTTAAATGAATTTTTTTTATATCGTATTTATATTAAGACATCTTATTAAATTGCATTAATTATAGTTATTGAATTTATGAATTTTTATTATATTGTATTTCCAAAACGTTGGTAATACTGTTGTCTCATTATATGGAAACATAGTGAATTAAAACATAAGTTAATGTACTAAAAGACCTTAGAGGTAATTAAAAGAAAATAATAAATTCACTCTTGTAAAACAATCTCACTGGTAAGCATCTCCTGCTCTAATTTCTTATTTAATCGAACTAATTCCTTTGGTTTGTTTTTTCTTTATCTACATACATATATTCAACATCAATCGTCCTTATAATTTCTCATCCCCTGAGAAATTATAAGCCAAGGATTTATCATTACGATAATCCTTATATATATTTAAACAATGCTATTCTAAGATTTTCTACAAATTTTGAATTTTAAGCTCATCTTGAACAATCTATCCAATAATAAAAATAAGCAATAAGCAAATTGATTTTCAATTAATATTCTGCATATTAACGATTTCTATTTATTGGAAAAAGCCCAACCACTCTATAGAAACAAATTGATTATAAATACTATTAAGAGGAAGACGAAAAAAAATCAAAATAAAACTATAAAAATCTATGAATTAAAAATAGTGATGACACTAACAAATGATAATTACAATAATGATTTAGTTAAAATACTTATATTGTTTTTATCAACACCTACACCCGACAACACATACTAATTTCAACTAAAACATTTACGTACGAGTTAAACAAACATATCCACATGAGTCTTCTACTACATACGACTAGTTCTATAATTCTCGGCTAGAACTATATTTGCTTTTGTGTTATTTAAAATAAAACGTGATTAGAATTTGTATTGAATCTATTTGTAAGAAGAATGTGTGAGAGAGCAAAAAACCAAATAAATTGAACAAAAAGTGATTAAAGATAAGTGAGTACTTATTTTAACTGAAATTTTGTTTTTGTGTTTAATTTAACAACCAAATAAAATTTAAAAAAAGCAGAATTTAAACAAATAATTGTAAAAAAAATATATATATGTATATAGGTATTCATTAGATTCGTTCCATCACTCAAAATTAATTCATTTGTGGAATTTCTAGGTTTAGTAAGTTGAAATGAATTTTGGTATTTTCCTGTTTTAGTAATTCTAACACTTTGTTAAAAAGAATTTAAAAAAAACACACACATTTTCATATATTGTACATTAAAAGTACACAAGAAAACCTTAAGATTTTAAAGTTAAGATAACATTGGACGGCAATTAAAAAGAATATTTGTTACGAGTAGTTTTTAGTTCTAACTATTCATGGTTGAGATAGAGGAAACCTACTGACAATCAATCAATCTGTATGATTGTTTGGTTGTGTGTTCATGTAAAAAAGAAATTTATATTAACACACATACTCTTGCAAACAAACACAATCACGAAGCAGATACAATTGCGCGTGTGTGTGTGTGTGTGTGTCTATGTAGCTGGATGGCTTAAAGGTTTATCTGAAAATGATTGAATATACCTGACAGCTTGACAAATCATTTCTTTTCATGTTCTTTCTTGGCATATTTTTCTTCGTCACTTTTTCGTTCCAAATTTTTATTTTTAATTCAGCTGTAGATTGAATAATACGAGTAGAATTTAACACCTACAATTGAATTTATTTTGTGCAGCAACATAAAATAGATATTCAAAAATTCAATAGCAAAGCTAAAAAAAGTTAGAAAAGCCAAAATTAATGCATCCACAAGCAAGCTTTCAAAGAACAAAACTTAAAAAAACTTAATTAACAGCTACACCCAGAAAAAAGATTGGTTGGAAAATGGTTAGGCCAACAAAATATCATTTGCATAAACTATATTTCAGTTCACACAATCAATTTTCTGTTAATCCAAAAAACAATCCATGTTTATTGCCATAAGGGCATAATTGTAATAAAGATATGATTCTGACAATTCTTAAATTGATTGCATCAACCGAGCGTATGCTTTTGCCATGACTAATTCATTGATTGTTTAACACAACCGAATAAAATATTATGAATTGGATGTTACTACCAACTTTTGGTATTGGCAACTAACAAATTGTCGTTCTATATTAAGGTTAAAATAAACACTTTCTATCAGTTGCTGCAACTACCTATAGGTTGAGCTTACTATCATAGTTTATACTCGTTGCAGCAAATTAAAAATTAACTTTTGTGACTTTCAAAGATATTATGATTTATGAATTCTCAAATGGTTTTTGAAAGTCTGTGCATAAGATAACAGATTTGTGGCTGTTCAAAATGTGTGGTTGAAATAACTAAATTTCAATTAAAAATAACTTATGACAATATGTTAAATAATAAATTTCTTAAATTGTATATTTTTATTTGCGTTTATTGCTTATTTTATTTCAGCAAGTAAGGCCAATTTTTCTTTCACAGGTACCAATTATGATATTGTTTCAGTTATACTAACCACATTTTCGGTAGCAAGAATAACTTTTTTTCAAATTCCATACTGTTAACCAATTTTTTCTGTTGCTGCAACTATTTGTTTAAGGGTTATAATTAAAATATAGTGGTACCACAAGAAAATTGCAGTCGTTATACCAGAATTTTATATAGTTGGTGCAACCACCAAAATTCGATTGGCAACAAATTCGGTTGTCTCAACCAATCTGTTTTCTCTGTGTACATATGTAGCTTAAGAGTTCGGGGACTGTCTACGTGAAGAGCGAGAGTCATGTGAGATCACGTATTGCTAGTTAATCACGTGATTGTAAAACATCATATATGAGAAATAAACGATTAAAATATTTTATCTGAAAAAAAATATTATTCTCTTAATATTAATCGAATAAATTTGATTATAAAATATTTTATTCGAATGCTTTTCATGCAACTAATTTTTATTCGAGCAGTTTTTGGTCGAATAATTTTTATTCGAATAAATTTTATTGAAATTTTTATTCGATTAGATTATTTTTTAAATCAAATATGGAATATCTTTTGTTTGAATATTTTTTATGGTTGGTTTAATCTTACATGCATATTTTTTTGGAATATATTCTGTTAAAAAATTATTTTAAATAATTTTTTTATCGAATACTCTTTATTCGAATAATTTTTATTTCAAAGAAATTTTATAGGTTTTTATTAAAACAACTTTCATTACAATAATTTCTGTTGAAAAAATATTTTTGCGAGTAATTTTTATTCGATTATTCTGAAAAAAATGTATTCGAATAATTTTTACATGAACAAATTTTTTAAAGTACTTATATATAATGTACATGGAAAGAAGTGTCCTGAAGTCATGTGATTGTAAAACATCATATATGTACATATGAGAACGAAATAAACGATTAAATTATTTCATAAAAAAAATATTCGCGTAATATACATATATCCAATAAATTAGATTTGAAAAACTTTATATTTAAAAACTTTTTATGCGTCTAATTTTTATTTGTAAAATTTTTGATCTAATTATTTGTATTCGAATAACTTTTATGAAAAGTTTATTATACGAATAACTTTTTCGAAAAATAAAATTCAACTATTTTTTTTACTAAAATACGTTTTTTGGGTGGAATATTTTTTTATTCGAATAATTTTATAAGCATATTTTTCGAATATTTACGTTCTGTTAAAATTTTTCTTTAATAATTTTTTTAAATGATCTTTCGAATAAATTTTACTTCAAACAAATTTCGTTTTAGTCGAATAATTTTTGTAAAAATATAATATATTTATGAGACTAATTTTTGTTTAAAAAATTGTATTGCAATAATTTTTATTTCAACATATTTGAAAAATATGAACTTTTTTTATATATTGGCACATTTTTTATTCGAATAATTTTAATTCGAATAATTTTTGGTATAATTTTTGTTAAAAAGTTTTGATTTTTTATTTCTTGCTATAAAAATAATTGATCAAACATTTTTGTTAAATATTTTGCACTCCTTTTATTATTATCTAACCGAATATTTTATATTGGAATACTTATTTTGAATAATAGGTATTAAAAATATTGAAGTATATTTAGTTGGAGAAGAAGAGTTTTTACTTGTTAAGAAACTCATCAGTAGCCTTCAACCAAAAAATTAACAATATAGAGTTTTTCTATAGACATGTAAAGTTGTTTAGCGTCTTTAAGTATTTTTTGGTTGAATTCTACAAATGAGTTTCTTAAGCACAAGCGAAATGCGTCTAGACGTATCTAGTTAACCCATAAAAATAAAAATACTTTGATTTTTAAGAAATTTTTGTTTAAATACGTTAAATTCGGATTATTTTTATTCGAATAATTTTGTTTGAAAAATTGTTTAAATTAGTTGCAGTAATTATTATTTGAACTTTCCAATTATGTTAGAGTTAAGTAAATTTTTTTATGCATAGCTATTCACGCTCACGCCATGCTACGTGAATCAATTTATTGAGTGTGCAACGTAATGTTTGCTACAGCATGATGACCATCTTTAATCCGTTGCAAGAAATTTCCAGAGGTTTTAGATGCATTTTATTTTCAGATGTTATAATATATATTCTTAAATTTCTATAATATCAAACGAATAAAACTAATCGAATAATAATAATAATAATACGAGTATATATATTTTATTAGTTTTAATAATAAATATTTCGAAATAGTTCTTTAAATAATTTCAGTTTTTAGTGAATAATTTTACTGGATTAAATTTCATTTGTTAACGAATTTATATAAATATTTCTTTTAATTTATATGCCTTTAATCAATTAGTATAAATTAAATAATTTTATTTGTTTATTATGAATTTCTTAGAAATTTTAATTGAAATTATTATTGCGTTCCTTAAAGTATTACGCTCAGAGAGAAACAGTATGACTACAAGTCGAATAATTAATAATTTTTATTGGCAGTTGCTTATTTTTATTATTATTTCAATTCCCTTTGTTTTTGTTGCTGTTGCATACTTTATCTGTTTTTTTTTTTTTAATTTTTGTTAGTATAAGCGTGTATCTTTTCCTATATACAAGTATTTAAATTTGTATCTACAGAGTATGAGTATCAATTTGTATAGATCTTTTGAGAATGTCATAATCATACAATTGCGGAATGAATGAATTATTTATTTATTTATTTAATGCTTGGAATTGAAAATTGTTTTAATTATTTATTTTATTTTTCGCATAAGTATAAATCGAGGCAGATTAGTTATTTATGTATATATATATACATATATATATATATGTATGGATGTATGTAAATGCATTTGGATAACTCACGCCAATTCGCAGCGATCTTCGCCAAAAAAAGTAAGACAGTGAAACTCGTGAACATATACATATGTACATATTTTAGAAAACGCCATTTCATTGCTTGCAATGCAATCAATATTTTCGACTTTAATAAATATTTTCGACACTATAAATAAAAAGTTCCTGCACCGAAAAAAACATATAGGTTAATTCAACCAATATTAATTGTCAGTTTGCCGTTGATTTTCATTATTACGGCAATTTCGATCAACGATCTGATCTAGCCAATCCAAACTTGTTATTTTAAATTTAGTGTTGTTTTCGTAATAGACCTACAGTGCTCCGACTAAAAGTGCTTCGTTAGGCTCACTCCTCGTAACATTTAATGATTAAACAGAATAAGTCAGCAACTTCAGGAAAAATCGCTGTCAAGTAAATAAGGCCCGTAATAAGATCTACGGCAGTAACTTCAAATGCTCTCTAATTTTTGTTTCATTTTCTTTTGTGCTTATATTTCTTTGCAGTTTTATTCACAACATATGTATATGAAATTTACTGAAAGTATGGTAGCATTGTCGAGAGAACATTAATTTATATGTGAGAGCATAAGAAAAAACGCTGTCAAAATAAAATAGATTCTATTTCTGGACTGCTTTTTGGATCTACTTTTTTGTGTCAATTTGTATGGAAAATGTGTTTATGCCACAATTCTGTTTGATCGTTTAGTGTCGTTACGATTTAAATAAACTATTCAAGTACTACTTTGAAATATTAGATTGGTAGTTAAATTGTTAAAAAAAGAACGAAACTGTTGAAATTAAAATTGTAATAGGGTTTTCATGCAATTATTGTTGCATTTAGGGATGAGGATTGTTTGTTAAAATTATCATATTAAAGTCGATTACTGATGTTTAAATTGCAGTTGTATGTAAGTAAAAGTTGTTGTTGTCATTTTTATTAAAAAGCTACTAATTTAACCGAGTTTAGTGGGTAAAATTTCTGCCAGTACAATATGTTGTTTCGATTCTAATGAAAAATGGAATTTTCTGTGCAGGCGGCTTAAAAAGAAGAAAGTAAACTTATTGTTCGATTTCATCAAAATGCAATCAACAAATCTAATAGTTATCATTTAATTTAAAAATAAGCAATCATCATTGTTGATATAACAAATTTTAATTTTTCTAGTCAATTAAATTACTCAAGAAAATTATATCTTAACGGAATGTGAACATGTAGAAGAAACATAAGAAATAATTTTTTGTGTGTATTCATTATGTGCATATTTAATATCGAGTTGCTCTTTAGCTGAGAGGTAACTACGTTAGTCTATTAGTCCAGAGGTTGCCGGTTCGATGCCGCACAAAATAATTTAGTGTTTTTGCAGGCAAGCAAAAAATCGTTTCTAGAGTTTTGATTGTGTATAAAAAACATTGTTAATATAACAATTATTATAATCAAAATTTGTACAGAAATTCAACGATTCACATTGTTAATATAACAATAACTTTAATTGAAATCTACACTCAGGAAAAGCTGGAACTTAAAAATAAGAACGCGTCACATTAATTCAATAATTTTCAATATAATAGAAAATGTATATTAAGATACCTAAAAATAAATAAAATTAATGCGTTATATTAATATTTTTCGATATTGAAATAAGAAATTTCAACATGACTAGACTCTCGTTAATGTTTCTTATTCAATATGGTTTTTATTGGTTTTAAGCTGTTTTTCTCTGGGTGTAACAAAAATAAAAGTAAAAAAAATAATTGTCAACAAACTCTTTGTTGATATATTTAATTGAAAATATTTTTCTTTAACTTGAAGTTTTGGAATTGTATTTACTAAAATCATTGTAGCTCCAAAATCATGCAATTATTTAATTGATATAACAAAAAAATTAATTGTATTTACAAATCTTTTTTTTTCTGTGTCCTCTGTGATTTGCAACACTCAAACATACTGTTCTATTTTTTTTATAGGTACACAGGATGCGAGAAAGCGTAGAACGAGTAGCAGGCACTTTCAGCATAAGACGTAAAATAAGACAACTTTCGAAATGATTAAGTAAAGACACGAACCCAATGATTTAACAGATATGACTATATGGAGGTACCTTATTTTTCAACCAAATGAACTAAAAACCCTTAATATGCAGTCTTTTATATTATTTTTATAAAAACAATTAAAAAAGTGTAACGAAACTATAATTTTGTATCTAGGAAAAATTTTGATTTTTTTTTTTAAATATTTTTGGAGTTTGTCTGTTGTGTCCTTTTATGAAATTCAATGGGCAAACCCCTTAACACCTGCATTTTTCCATAAAATGTGTATGTTTTTGGGTTTTGGTTTTGGTTTTGAAGCAGCGTTGCCGATTTTTGTGTAATTATCCAAAAATGGGGAAAAAATATTTTCTTGAACTATTTTGGGACCATAAAATTTTTTGTGTAATTTCGCCCCAACTTTATACACAAGTACATATATTATTTAATTAAAGATCTTCATTTCATTTAAAAAAAATTTTACTCTGTAAATTTACTACCAAACATTTTTGTAATATTTTTATGTTTTTGTTTGGCTATATATCTTTATTTTATTTTCGAACTGTTGTGTTCAAAAACTTTCCCCCATATTAAACTTAACAAAAACTTACATTAAGAATTAGTTGTCGTCTGGTACCATCGTGTCCTTATTTTTTGCATATGAAGGTATAAAACAATATTTAGGGGATTATTTTGAACCAACCAAAAATATGTTGAAAATGAAATATTGGAATTAAAAATATCTAATTTACACTAATAATTTTTGCAAAAAATTAGTTCCATGATTTTTTCATTTGTTAACAGGAGGAGAAAAACAAATCAGATAGAAAAGTTGCTGAAAATGCTTGAGTGATTCATGTTCACGTTATTTTTTATCAAGCACTCTCTTATAGCGCTGCATTACCAGAATTACCGAAAAGAAAAAGTTTCGTTCTTGAAATATCGCTATCTTTATTGAAACTGCCCGATATATCAGCAATATTCTCCACAGTGTGCACTGTTTGCATACGTATTGGTGGATTAATGTTAAAAAAGTGAAACCGGTGCGAAATTTAGTCAAAACAGCTGAAAAGGTCGATCGATTATGACGAACATTAAAATGGACATAATTAACGAAACACATTTCTCACACAGCACGAATTTTGATATTAAAATTCAAGGATTTGAAAGTGTTGTTCGTTTCTTAGTGTATTCATGGTGAAATGGCAAATCTTACTGAGCATTTTTGGAATTGCCACAAGTTACGAACTTTTTTTTTGTACTGAAAAAATTCACACTGAAAAAACAAATAGTAAAAAAATCACTCGATATACACTCGTATTTTTTTCTGATATAAAAAGCATTACTTATTATTAAACACAAAATTTCTTTTGTGTAATTTATATCATTTTGGATTATTTTGAAGTTTCGTCTGTGTAAAATTGAATTTCGATTCCGGCAACACTGTTTTGAAGATACCTAATTAACAGCCTGTTTTTCGAAAACATAAGCCCTTTCGTTTTTATGTTTCATTTATAAACGATAACGTTTAAAATTTGATTTTTACAAAACATTTTCTAAAGCTTTAGTTTTGACATAAAAAGAGCTTTTTAGTTATAACCAAAAATATAAACTCAAAAAATTATTACAGTGAAAGAATAAAAAAAATAAAATCTATTAAACAAATTCGATGAAAAATTTTAAATAAAATTCATTTTAAATTTATTTTAAATTTTATGAAAAAGTCATTCACATTTTCTCGTTAATTTAATTTTTTTGTAACTTAAAGAAAAAAAATATGTAGACCGATTATTAATTAATTTTACATAAGAAATTTTATGAGTGTGTAAAACTGAAAGCTCTTTTGTTGTGACTCACATGAAAATTAATAAATGCTACCAAAACGTAAACATGATTTCATTCGTTATTTTAACGAACGTATACACTTATTCATTTTCGAAAAACAGGCTGTAAGATCGATAATTAATGGATTAAGCTCCTAAAAGTATGCTCCACAATAACAAATAACTAAAAGCTCTTGACAATTTTTCCACGTGTTTCACGATGTCCAAATAAAACGTTCGACAGCAAATTTATATTTAAATAATAACAACTTTTATAATTTTATTGTGATTTTCAATCGAAATTGTCGAGCGCACGTTTCCTTTGCTCATCGTGAAACAGGGAGCTTTTTGTATTTTTTTACTAATAAAATAGTTATTTCACAAAGGGCATAGTAAAGTAAGCACTAATCTACAATTGCTAGACAGAATAAGAAGTAACATGATTCGATATAACATTGAGCTTAATTACATACATGGCATGGAAACTTTGGTATAAAAATTTTTACAAAATGATGTTTGCAGACTAAAGTCCTGCACAAGACCATTTATAAGAACTTTCAAGACATGAGATATTTTTCAAATGCTTTACATTTGTTCAGTTGTTTGTCTTGCCAACAGTGTTGTTAGCGTTTGTTTTAGAATATTTCGCTGTAGTAAAGCATTTGAAAAAATCCCTCATATCTTGAAGGTTCTTATAAATGGTCTTATGCAGGAATTTATTGCAGACTGTGTTAGGAAGAAACTGAAACATATTAAAGATATGTAAAGCTTTGTTCAGCATTAGACTGGAAATCAATCACTGGCAGATACACTTTTAATAGTAGACCGACAGGTAACTCCAGAATGTTAAGAAAGTTAGTTTCCTACTCGTAATTCAGGAACGAATATAAGGGCAAGTATAACTACTTAGCGAAATGCCCAGTAATGGGAATGATTTTTGATCATCACTAAGACTTTCTAAGGTATACTGTATGGCAGGAATCTACGTTAAATCTCTTTTTGGCTATTAATCAATCTAAATAAAATATTTTTATAATAAAACTTGATTTGTAGTTTATATACAATGTCCTCTATTTTATTGAAATTTATTATCAAGAGTAAATCTGCATTGATGTTTGAACTCTTTCTCTACATACATATGTGTGTATATGTGTGTATTTACTTTGGAATATCATTTAAAATAAATAAATATAATTTTCATTTGTCTGTGTTGTTTAGTTTTGAACCTGTTTTATAAACTTTTTTCTCATTGGCTTAGAATGAAGCCGAGTTTCTTTTTTCTTTTCTTTGTAAAATTAACAAAAACTGATTGGTTGAAAACTAGTTGTAGTTTAAAGATACAATATGAATTTATTTTTATTTTTTTATTTATCTTAAAAGCAAGTATATACAAATACTTGTGATCTCTATAAATGAAAAAAAAAAACAAAAACAAAATGCATAAATAAATAAATTTATTATAGTTGTTGTTTACAGCGATATTAAAATTATTAAAACTTATACTTTTGCTGTGCATGGGGCGTAGCCATTTTTAAAGAGCTTAAATTAAGAGTAATTTAATGGACAATTATTTTAAATATGTATTTAAAAGAAACGGTGTTGGAAGAGATTCCAGAATTACTCCATCTATGAATATCCTTGTACCGAGTTGATTTGATAGTTTTTGATAGTTATAAAAATACTTGAAACTTTAGCCAAATTTTAACTATAAACAATTAAATATTGGAACCTGCACTACTCGTGGATCTAAATAACCGAACCAAATTGACTTCTTTGAAATTTTTGTTTGTTTTTTAACTTCCCACTATAGGAATTGGCAGATTTTGTCCCAATTTTGGAAATAAAGGGCCCTATGTATAAGCAAAAATTGGCATGAAGTTAGCATAAGTGGCAAAATTAAACATGATCTTAAAGACTTTTCCGATGAAAATTCACATTAAAAATCAATGTAGGACTTAGAGGTGGGTTAAAATTAGGTAATGCGACCATTTTTAATGTCAAATTGTATGGAGGAACTCGTTAACACCTAATTCAATTTCGTCACTTATGCTAACTTCATGCCAATTTTTACTTATACATAGGGCCGAAAGTTTTCAACATATTTTAAAGTTTTGAGGTCATGGGGTTCTATATTTAATGTTTTCTCGATATATGTGTGAATTGGCGTAGTTGAAAATTATTTTCTTGAGAGGGCATTATGATCAGCGATGCCAACTTAGTGCTTTAGGCATTATTTTTAGTGCCTTTTGATGACTCAAAACGCCAAATTTTGAGAGTTAGTGTCGAACTAAGAAAAAGCACTAAGTTGGTGCTTTTGGAAATTTTCATTGGTATCTTTAGTGCTTTTAAGAAATTTTGTGTATTTCTTAAAATTATTGTAATAAAAACTTGGTATATTTATTTTTGCAGTGTTAAGCATACTTTTTTCGTCTGATATATTTTATTAAAGATGTTGGTTGATACTATTACCGATATAAAGAAAAGCTCAGAAAGTATGAAACATTACGAGTGGAAAATAAATACAGAACTGACCTTTTTTGATAGAATTTTAAATATTCAGTTGCAGAAAATCCATTTTTGCCTAATTTCGTATAAATTTATCATACTCAAATGCAGGGGTGGAAAGAACATTTAGTTCAATGAATTTGAAATCTATTAATTTAATTCTGCAGATTAAATACGGACTTCCTCGCCTTAACTCTTGCTGTACCGATTATATTTTCATCTTCTAGTGTGAAATGAAACATACAAAAAACTAAAAATCTGTTTGAAGACAGTTTTATGGCCTAATATAAATAAATAAAAATCCAAATAAGTTGGATGATAACACTATGCAACAAATTGAGACTTTTGGAAAAACACACGGTCCTGACAGTATAGGTTCGATAGTATTATTAAAGGGTAGTAAAACCCTATACACAGTTTGGCGGGATTGGTGAGCAATTTTTCTTATGGGCCTCCAAAGATTAGTTAAAGATATATATTTTCAAAATCTATTTTGAAGATAAATAGCTGAATCAAAATGGAATAAAAACAAAAATAAAGCAAATAGTAATGCTACATTCAGCAGTAAAGAATCTTGTATACGCTTAATCGACGCGTCGTATATACTGTACATACATACGATAGGAAAGGAGGCCCTACATTACACTTCTGCTCAGATTCATTTTGGTCATACATACAGTTGTATTTGTCTATTTTAATTTATTAAAATTTATAGTAATTTTTCTCCAAAAGCATTCGATTCAAAGATTTTAATTTCGATATAACGAACAGTGGAATATTTTATTCTCTATTTAAGAAATGTTTTATTTTATTTATACAACATTTTTTGTTGTACTCTAAAGCAACTTTTATCAGCCTTTATCGTATTAATATCCAGACCAAAAATTTAAGGAAATAAATATCCATAATGATACTAAAACAATTATATGCATTCATATGTGTGTCACTATATGTGTCATTGTCGAAGACAGCAACCATTTTTAACGAAAATTATTTAGAGAATTCAAAAACAAGAACTCAAAAGCATTTTCAAACAAAAACGTCCTAAATCTTGTTACTGAATTAGAGCATTAATTCGGACTTTAACAGAAATCAACACAGACTATAGCAGCGGTAGAAAAGTTGATACGATCGTAATTTTGTTAACAACATATGATGCTCAAAGATAAGTAAATAAATAAATATCACAGTGTTTCGTAAAACTAATGAGTGCCCATGTTTTATAAAACAGCAACAAAGCTAGTTAAAAAATATATAGCAAGAATTCCTTCTTGCTATATATTTTAGTAGAAAGTGCTTAAGTCGAGGTAAGCTGATTTCGAGTTCATGGTACCTCCGTAATCTGCATATTTCTAAAGTATCCCTGGACAAAATCTCAATTACTTTGCGCTATAAATAATTATGCCAAAAAACCGACTTCAATGCAAAGATCTATTCGAACATTTTCGAAAAATAAATCATGGGATATAAAAGTAAGTTTTAATGGGCGTGCCTCCGCCAATTTCTATAATTCAATATTTTATGTTTTTAAGAGTTGAAGGTGTGTGCCAAGTTTCATAAAAATTGGTTAAGCACAAGCACTTGAAATATTATATTAAAATTTAAAAGGCGTGCCCCGCCCACTTTTTTTAATGCAATATTCTGATTTTTTTAAACCTTAGGGTGTGTGCCAAGTTTCGTAAAAATCGGTGAAATACAAGTATGTGAAATATAATATTAAGTTTTATTGGGCGTGAATCCGCCCATTTTTTAAATTTAGAGATTATGTCGTTACGAGAGCCCAATCTGTTGAGTAAGTTTCGTAGCAATCAAATAAGCAGAATATCATATAATCATTTAAAAAAATTGTGGGCGTGTTCTGCCCACTTTTTTTACAATGGGACCAATAGGAAGCAATATCCTTTTAGACAAGAAAAGAATTTGTAGAATTGGTCAAAACGCCAAAAAAAAATAGAGACGAATTGATAACCTTGTCCCTTTTTTAAGTCAGTTAAAAGTAAAGGTTAACATAGAATTTTCCAATTTAACTGTAAAAGAAATAAATTTCTTAAAATCGACTTGAACGCTTAAAAGTGCTCTCCTGCAAAACAGCAAAATATGACTTAAGCTACAGAATTAATAAAGAAATAAAAATAAGTTTTAGTCTATACGTCTTTCACTTTGCAAAGTCCTGAGTTTGTTGGAGAGAAGAGAGAAGAGAAAAGAACCCCCGTTCTCATTTTCCTTCTAAAGCGGTCTATCTAGTGTTACACAGGGAAAGAACTGCCTCATAGATTCAAGAAGATTTTCTCTTCTTTCTTTTTAGGCTAAGGGGTATCCCAGCAGAAAAAAGCGAAGATTTTTTCATAGAGATTCCTTATTGTTCTTATGTGGTAAATCTTATTAATTTTATCAAGAAGAAAACCGCATAAAATCAAGAAGAAATCTCATTATTTACAACTTTTTTTACTGAATTTCCGTTATTTTTGGCACCAAAAAACCAATCCATAGAGAAAAACTTCTTGATTATATTATGTTTTCTTATAAATTGTAAACTATAGGGATTTCTTATTGATTTTATTAAATTGCCTTATTAATTTTTCAATAAGATTTTCTTCTTGATTTTATTAGGTTCCTATATGATTATGTATAAATCATGTTATTGATTTTTTAATAAGAAAATCTTTTTGATTTTATTAGGTTTCTTGTTATTTCGTTTCCATAAATAGACATAGAGACAATTTTTTTCATGATCTTTTTCATTTTGGTATAAGAATGTTTGCACAATAATTTCAATGGTTATTCATAATGCTTGTTAGTATATTGGTTAGAGTGTTAGTATATCAGGTAGAAGTTAGTTAGGAATATAACATAATATGTATGTATGTATGTATGTATGTATGTATGTATAAATAGATAACATGTACAAAATAATACATACATACATATGTACATATGTATGTATATGGTATAGAATTTAAATGAAAATACATAAGTACAGAGAATAAAGACGCAATTGATTTTTTATGAGGTCGCCTAATAAAAATAAGGAGAAAACCTTACTGAAAATATTAATAAGATAACCTAATAAAAATAAAAGATTTTTTCTTGATTTTTTTCAAAAAAGTTTTCCCTATGAAATTAATAAGATTTCCCTATTGAAAAAAATCCATAGAGATTTCTTATTAACTTTGTTCTATTATGAGGTATTTAGTGGTAGAGTTCGGCCGATTAATCGGCTTCGGCCTTCGGCCAAAAATTGGTAATCGGCCAACATTCGGCCTATGGCAAAAATCGGTCGATTAGCCGAAGCCGAATATTTTTCATTCCAAGCTTGAAAAATAAAATTATGTTTGGTCGTTGCTCACCGACAGTTTCTATTGTGTTTAACGTTTTGAAAGGGTTAATTTGAAATACAACCCTGTTGCTTTCTATTTTCTTTTACTTGGACGTTCTTGTGAGTGATCATATGAAAAAGCAATCTAGAAATTGCAAAATAGTTTTCTTTTTCTTGTTATGTATCCAATAGATATTACAGCTATTTCAGGGATCTCAAAAAGCAAACTTTTTTCTTAATTCATATAAAATGTAAGTATCATTTTTAAAATTTAAAACATTCGGCTTCTGCTTCGGTTTTGGCCGAAGTTCGGCTTCGGCTTCGAGCAAAAGAAACGCCTTCGGTCGATCTCTATTTAGTAGGCACTGTTTTCTCTGTGTATATGCAAAAAAAAAGGGTTAAATTTCCAGTCCTGGAACCCCCTTTTTGATTTTGCTAATTTTTAATACTGATTTATTATCGATTTCACGTGTAGAACATCTCATATTCGACTAGACTATTCATAAGGACCCAAAATAGGTATACATTTGAACTATATACTTTATAGGGTCGCATATGAATGAAAAACCTATATAAATATACCTTTGCCATTTTTGGTGAAGGGTATAACAATAAATAATACAAATGTGCCAATGAGTAGAAAAATATGAATAGTCGTACAACAAAAAAAAAACTTAAATACGAAGTATGAGTACTCGTATTATTTATAAAATGTAGATAAATTTGTACGTGTATTTATTTCATTTCTCCTTTAATAAATTTAATGAAGAGCCATCTAAAACAAAATTATAGGCAGAAGAAAAAACTAAATATCAAACGAATTTTAAACATCTAAACAAATTTTAAATCAAACTGAAATTGTCTATAACATCAGCAACAGCAACAGCAACAGCAACAGAAACATCAACAGCAGCAGCAGCGACAGTGGCAGCAGGAGCACGAAAAATTATTTCATTTAAATCAAATAAATGTGTTTACAAATATGTAAAAAAAAGAGTATCTCATCATTTTTAAATACTTTTGGCTTTATGATTATTATTAAAATGATTCGGCTGCTGGTGCTTCTGACAATCATGAGATGATGCTGATGCTGATGCTGATGCTGCTGCTCAATAATGATTTAGTTTTATTTTTCTTACCAGTTTTTTTTTACTGAATTCATTTGATTATTTTGTATTTTGATTGCAAATGAGTGTGTGTGCACGTGTGTGTGTGCGTGTGTGTACACACATATTTTAATCATTCGTTGGTGCGGTGTTTTTAATATGCGGTTGCATCTGCTTAATTGTATCTTAAGCATATTAAAGACCAAACAACAGGCACACAAAAAGGCTTTACAACGCCAACAACAATATTTTTATACGAGTGCCTGTATAAATTATGAATAATCTATACGATACTTGTACATGAATTATTATAAACTGTTTTGGTAAATGTATGATTTTTCATTTTTTTTTAATTTTAATACTAAAAAAACAAACGAAAAAATTATTTTAAACAGTAAAAAGCAAAACTCAAATATTTTCTTTTTTATGAATAAGAGCGCAAAAGCCTTTAGCGTATAAGTGCAATGTGAATATTAAATAATTATAAAATTCCAGTTGAAACAGCTACACCGTTAAAATCCTAGCTTTATCCTTAAAAAGATATATCGAGCCATAACCGCTAAAATAGCTTAAGCGACACATTTTTTGGACTTCGTTTTTTTTTTTTTTTGACGAAAATCGACTATTTACGATCGCAAATAATCGATTTTGGTTAAAAAATGAGGTTGGAAAATTATGTCGCTTAAGCTATTTTGGCGGTTATGGCACGATATGTAAGTACAAATTGTCAGCAGATAGAACCTCTTATTAGTGTTTTTCATACAGGATTTTCCGGGAAAAATTTCCCTGGATCCCGCACATTTTCCTGGAAATGAATCTCGGGAAATTTGTGGGGGAATTCCCTTTTTTTTAATTTTATTATGGCAACTTAATTTGTATGTAAATACACATTCCTTGATTCGTTATTCACTTTATGAATGCGATGGTGCAATAATAAGGTGATGGCACTAGCACAATAGCTGAAGCTTTACAACAACTAAAGCCGAGTTTACATCTGGCACACATGCGCTCTGAGACTTAGGCCCAATAATTGACCTCTCAATTATATGTCATTCATCTTTAAAATCCTCTTAAGTATTGAATTCATTTTTTCAGTACAAAGTTGAGAGACATTTAAATGCCCAACATTGTGGACTTAAATCACACTTAAGTTTTACGAGCATACCATATGTTATTGTGCTTGTGTGTGTTTATAAAGAACATGTACATGAACATCATATGGTCGTATTAAAAAGAATTTCGTTTAATTTTCATACATATACATATATAACATATACAATATATACTTTCATATCATGAAATATGTTAATAGAAAAATGCATTCTGATGCTCTTTTCGTTTCATAAAATGTGTTTTATGCAATTTCAGTTTTCTTCATTTTGATAACCTAACTTTTTTATTTATAATAAACAGCTGTTGTTTAAAAAGCCTTCCATAATACTGGGAAATTTTGTAGTGCTGCCGTACTTTCAGCGTAATTTGATAAGAACTTTAATTAACCACTGAAAAAATGAAACTACATTTAAGTGCCATCTAAATTTAAGTGGTTATTAGCTAAATGACATATAATTGGGAGGTCAATTATTGGGCCTTAGAGGCCCTTATTTGGAAAAATCGGAACGCGACATTCAAAATTTAATTCTACAACAATTCATAAAAGTAAAAACAGAAATGAGCAAGGAAATAAAAGAAAAATTGCAAATAGTTAAAAATTCTCTTTGGTAAAAAGTACGATTAACAGCATTATCAGTTTATTCTGTACTAAAGTCCTATTTCCAAAGAAATATTTTTTTAATAATACTCGTATAATTTGTTTTTTATAATATTGGTATATATGTAATACTATTATATAAAGAACGGAAATGGTATTATTTTTTTACTAATGTGTTTATAAAACGTTATTATGTAATCGATCTCAAGAATTATAATTTGTTTTTGTTGAAATAAATTAAATTTAAAAATATGTTGTATTGTTTTCTACTGAGCGGCAGTTCCCGGGAAACCAAAACTCCTTCCCGTTTTCCGGGGAAATAACGAAGTCCAAGAAAAGAAAAACTATACCTCTTGTCTAAACATATTCGAAATTGCTAATATTCTTATCATATAAAGAATTAACCCTTTTAGACACGGAAAGTTTACTTTGCAAAGTCTTATTTCAGCTGTGTGAAAGACAGAGGAAGGAATACTGTCTCTTTCTGTCTTTCTTCCAGCTGAATTACGACTTTGCAAAGTAAACTTTCCGTGTCTAAAAGGAGTATATGTACAGTTGTTTCAGAAGCAAATTGCTTTCCCTTGGCGAAACGCTTCGGTATAGATTTGTCCAAGATTTTAGTATATTCCGCGCCGATTTTTCGTCACTCCTCTAAGAGGACTTTTTGCTTTTTATATTTGCTTCTAAGGTCACGTTTTCGTATAGGTAATTTTTTTCCAAATGACCCCAGAGGTATGCAATAGGTTTAAGATCTGGGCACTGTGTTGGCTGTTTTTATTATTTTAAGGCAGTATGTACTTATAAGCCAAAGACTTGTATTGTTAGCGCAATGCTTAGTCCTAGTTTACACTATGCAAGTCTTATTGCTAAGCTGATTAGTTTAAGGGAGAGAGAAACGTTTCTTTTCTCCTCGTCTCTCTCCCCTAACAAACTAATCAGATTAGCAACAAGACTTGCATAGTGTAAACTAGGACTTAGTATCGTTGTCTTTATAAAAATTAAACCTATCCGACAGTCCGAATTTTTCTACGCTTATCAGCAAATTTTCTTTCAGCTGTTCAATGTAATTTGTTTAAATGAAAGTTTAACATAATAACTCTAGTTGTTCTAAAACATTTTTGGGCAAAGGCTCCCTATCTGCATTAGCAACAGTGAAATGCGCATAGGATCCAGCTAAACCACTCAATAATAAATTTAAATGCATATCGTCGGCTTAGAGTGTAAACCTGCTAACTCACTTCCAGCAAACGATACATTTTCATTTACAACTATGCACTTGTTAAGTCCCAGTTCACACTAGTCAAGTCTTATTGCTAGTCTTATCAACTTTTCTTCTTTGAACTTTCATCGGCGTTCACACACATTGTAAGTCTAATTTTTCAGCTCATGTTTTTTATACATAGGTTTGTGTATGCATGTAGGTTTTTTTATCACTACGAATGAGAAAGCAAAACGTATTGTCAGTACGTGAAGCTGAGTACTCGTTTTTTCCCCTCTTCCCATGCTCCTACAAACTGATCAACTTAGCAATAAGACTTGCACAGTGTAAACTAGGACTAATAGCTTTTATTGCTTGTTTAACTTTTTTTGATGCATAAGTTTAATCGATTACTTTGTATCCGTTAAATTTTTTTTGCTTCTTTCCCCATTTTTACTCCAAATTTATTAAAATAATTTCTGATGAATTTTAACAAAAAATCTAAATTAATCGAATGATATTTATTCGTTAAAAATTAAATAAACTTTCAAAAATAATTGATTATAAAATTTCCAAAATATTTGATAGTTAAAAATTGCATAGGAATAAGTTTTATTAATTTTGTTTAATACTTTGCTTGTACACTTTTAATCGATTAATTTGTATTCGTTCCCTGTTTTGAGTTCTAATCTGTTTTTCAGTTTAAATTAAGTCAACATAAGTCTACTGAAGTATTAATGTCTCAAATTTTACAAGATAAAACCATTAATAGTTAGTATAAGATAAGTCGAATATTTAATCGTTACAATATAATTTTAAAATGTTTAATTTAATATAAATTTTCCGTGCACATTTTTAAAGATTTGGAAAATATTTGACAATTAAAAGATTTTGTTGACAGGATTTTCATCCATTCTTTTTATTTATTGAGAGCATCATTTTAATCGATTGATTTACATTCGTTTCATATATATGTATATATATATATATTTATTTGTTTAATATGGTAAGACGGGATTAAAATCTTATTAAAGTGTGGGTATTTACAATACAGAGGTGAAAACTATTGCCATCAGATTATTCGAATAATATTTATTCGTTTATGTTTTCTAAATAAAAATTCAATTGAATTAAGTACTTAAGAGAACTTTCAAAATATCTACTGATTCAATAGATTTTAAAGATTATTTTATTTTGTGAAAACTTTTATTTCTCTACGAAAAGTTGAACGTCCAAATCAGGCCATAATGCAAACAAATTCAATTTTGGCACTGCAAAATTGAAAACAGTTTGGAATTTCTTTTTTCTGAACAAAATTTTAATAATTTCAATTTATTAATAAATGTTAAGCGATTTACTATAGTTTAATTTATGAAAAAAGATATGTATATATATTTAGTTCGAAAAGATTTGAAGATCATTATTCCGACAATTGCTCGAGTCTTTTTTTGTAGGTTAGATTGAAAATCTTTCCAATGAAAAAAAAAATTAAATTATGGATATTTATATCTTGAGATGGACAGTTAATTTTTTTATTTTCTTTTCCATTCAAGATACATATATATTTACATACATACATTATAGATATATTTGAAATACATATTTTAAAAAGTATATTACCGAATAATATATAGTATTCGATTAAATAAAATCTTAATAGTCGATACTATAGCAAAACCATAAACGGTTTGTATTTTTGAAGAACCAGGCTATAATTTTATTTAAAAAAAATTATCGTAGTACCACCTCAGCTTACATTGTACACATTTGTTGGACATGTTTTGTTATCCACTGTATGTCATTTTGAGTTCTCTTCTTTCTCAACTAGAAAGAGATCATTTTTTTTTGCTTCAACATAAATTTTAATATCTCTGCTAATATGAATATTATCAGGGAAGGAAAATGACTTCTTGGATTTTGTACCAACTGTGAAAACAAAAGGTACTTTTTGGACCATGGCGGTACTATTTTTTTAAATATTTATTGACAAGAACGGAAACGTAAAAAATTCAGAAGCAAATAATAAAAAGCAGACACTTAACAAAAATGTGTGTAAAAATTCTGTATAAAAATTAAAAAACAACATAAAAAAATATTAAATATTGCATTCATAAGGGTACATTTGTAAATTAGACTTGTTAGAGATCGGTTATTTTACAAATTTCGCTTATTAACAGGCCTGTTATTTTCATGCACTATAAAATCTAAGTTATGCACCGTCTAAAATAAAACACACAAACAAATTAAAGACAACATAAGCAAAATTAATGTTACCATATAGTGAAACATTGGCATTTTTAAATTGTACCAAGTAACTCGCGGTAGTACGACGGTACCAACGAGGTCAAAAATGTACCATAAAAAGTACAATTGTACCATGATTTCCATGCGTGAATATTATTATTTATTTTTTTTTGTGTAAATGTTGTTGGTGTTGTAAAAGTTGTTATTATTTTTGGCAAATGCATTTATTATAATTAAAAATAGCTTATTAAATCATAATTTAAAATCAAAGAAGCCACATGAATACCAACAATACCCAAATAAATGAGAAATAATTCGCATACATACAGATATAAATTCTTGTGTAATTTATTAACATTTAACGAAATTGTTCTAATAAAAGGTGAATTTTAATTGTATTAATTTCAGTGTTGCCGATGAAGAATTTGGAAATTACACATCACTGTTTCCAATATTACACATCTGAAGAAAAATTACACATGATTTTTTTTTATATATCTACTATATTCAACCAAAAAATAAAACAAAAAAAATAATAGTAATTCAAACTTGAACATTACATTTATAGACATACATAGGTACATATGGAATTATAAAAATAATACTTTATGTCTACATATGTAAGTATTATTAATTAATTATATTTTTTCTATAAAATGTATGTAAGTCATAATTTTGTAAAACGCAACGCAGCAGTCAGAATTTTTGTGACAGAAAATAACAAATTTGAAAGTATTTTAAATAGTTGTTGGTTTGTACATACACACATATGGATGTAAATTTAAAATTTAAACTTCATATAAAATGCTCCATTGTTTTTGGGATTGAAAAGTTTAAAATTTAAATTTTTAACAAAGCAAATTATTCAAATAATTTCAAATTTGTTATTGTTTTTCGTTGCACATTACATTAGGAGTATCGACCAAATTTGTAAAAGGTATATCCTTTTCTTCAGTAGAGTTTTTCAAAATATTAAAAATGTCGGTTGCAGTAGATGATATACATTCCTTAAAATCGAAAAAGGAATACTGAGCTCTGGATGTAAAAAATAGTTGTTATGACAATTTGTTTTATGGAGCTAATATCTGTTGTTTCATCTATTATAATAGAAAACATCGTGTTTTTTAGATTGTCATACAAATCTTGAGCAAAACTTGGACCTAGAATATTTTTTATTAATGCAGTTGCCTTTGTCCTATGAAGAATTACATCTGTCAATATATTTGAATATGGAATTGATGATTTTAACACAGGTACAAAGTCATATATTAGTATAAATGGCAAGTTATTAGTAGCTAATAGTCCAGCGAGTTTTAAATCAGCTCTTTTAATAGTCACTTTAGTTGCAATAGTATTTTGTAAAGCAGTGCAAACATTAGAAGTAGATCTTAGGGCAGAAGCAGCGGCTTTGTGAGAAGTTGTTTCCATGTGCCTCGAAAGGATAAATTAGTTTTTTATTGCAAAATGATAAATCTTTTCCTCTATCTGAAATTTTGATCAGCCATCCTTTGAACTCTGTTTTCTGAAGCCATTCAGTTTGGAATCTAAAGGGTTCGGAAAAATAATTGTCTTAGTGTTGCAAACTGAAAGCAGATAATGATAATATCAGGGTTTGGAAAAGTTTTAATTTTGGAAGTTTCTCAAAAATATAATATAAAGCGAAACTACACATGAATTACACATAAAATCAATTACACATGCGCTACACATGCAAGTGAAAATTACACATGATATGTGTAATTACACACAAATCGGCAACACTGATTAATTTAGACTCCTTAAAAGCTTACTAACACACTTAAAAAATTATTAAAATAAGGCAAATCTAACATGATGAAATCATTAGAGCAGCTGATCACCAGACTGATCATCATCAGCTGATTGCACACCATCTGTAAACTACCCCAGAGAAAAAGGTTAAACATTGCAGTTGAGTTCATAAAATAATTAAATAAAAACGAAACATCCTCAAGCAATATTTGTCACTAGAAGGAAAGTAAAGCTAATAAAAAAAAATCTATTAAAATTTTCTATTCAAGAAAAATTATAAGAAATAATCGAATTCTTTAAAAATTTCGAACATTTAAACTATACAGCTTGAAACTATTCGCAGAACAGTAATAAACTGCTCACATTTTTAGAAAATGTAAAATTTTTAAGGACCTTATTTTATTAAACGATGAAAATTTTTTTTTGGTGTTTTTGTAATTTACATTTTCTCCACATAAAATTTTTTCAAATGCCTAAACGATGCGTTTTATTAAATAAGGCTCTAGATCTTCAATTTCAGTTCCACTGTGCAGATGGCAAGTCAATGACAACAAATTTATAACTCCATCATTAATAGAGAATTAGGGTTTCAGAACATAAAGATTGATTTTAAGCAAATTTATGCAAATGGTACTTTTCACAAAAAGTATTGTGTGCAATAGATGCTGTTCGAAAAAGGTACTTCTTCCAAAGGTGCTTTTACTAAATTTTGGAAATTGTACTTTTTTGCAAAAGTATTTATTAATATGCTGAGATTTACTTATTCGGCTTAAGGTCTCAACTTACAATAAAACAGTAACTTACACAAAAGTATTTATTATTATTACAAAAACCACTTTTTACAAAAGGTACTTTTTATAAAAAGTACTTTTCACAAAATGTAAAAGGTACTTTTCGCAATATGTTCTTTTTGAAAAATGTACTTCTTACACAAAGTAGTTTTTGCTAACAGTACATTTTACAAAGTTTATTTTTTACAAAAGGAACTTTTCACAAAATCTACTTTTTACTAAATGTACTTCTTACACAAAGTACTTTTTGCTAACAGTATATTTTACAAACTTTAATTTTTAAAAAAGGTACTTTTCACAAAATGTACTTTTTACTCAATGTACTTCTTACACAAAGTACTTTTTTGCTAACAGTACATTTTACAAAGTTTACATTTTACAAAAGGTACTGGTACTTTTAACAAACGAACCTCTACAAGAGGTTCATATAACAAGGGTAACTTTTGCAAAAGGAATTCCTTATAAAGCATGTTTTTTTGCAAGAGTGACTTTTTACAAACGGCACTTTTAACAAATAGTGCTTTTTCGAAAGGTACTTTTTCGTAAGTGCTTTTTAGCAATAACTTTTTACAAATAATTCTTTTCCGAAAGGTACGTTTTACAAAAGTAATTTTAACAAAACAAATTCCTAACAAAAGATAATTTTTTAAAAAGAAATTTTCACAAAGGTACTTTTTCGAAAGGTACGTTTTACAAAAAGTACTTTTTGCAAAACATATTGTTAACAAAAGGTATGTTTTACATAAAGTAGTTTGTACAAAAGGCACGTTTTATAAAAAGTACTTTTTTGGAAAAGGTACTTTTCCGAAAGTTACATACGTTTTACAAAGAGTACTGCTAACAGAAGTAACTGCACAATAGGCCAAGACTAACAATTTTCATGAAAAATCTGTTGTTTTATTTTAAGTGATTGATGTTTTTTTTGAAAGTTTAGAAAAAAAAATATATCCTTGATATTATTTTAGATTTTATATCTAGTTTGGTAATGCCCTGCACGGTTTTGTTCTTTGTTTTGACCCACCTTATCAAAAAACCAATAAAAATCATGCAGCATAGTTCAATGTTTCAATGTTCGAACTCATTCACAGGTTAAGTTTTCAAAAAAAAAACCGATTATCAAAACCCATTTAATTTCCATGAGAACACAAAAACATTTTAATATCTTTGTGTTGATACCGGCCGATTAATCGAAAAATTCTCCAACAATCGCAATAGCAATACGAGTATGTTTAGTCGAATGCGGAAATAATTTTATCGGAAGCAATTGGGAATGTTCTGCACTACACGTGAATTCAAAACGTTGGGAATTGTCACATGTAGAAGGGTTGTTATTTATTTATATATGGGCATTTCTCCGAGAAATTTAAGTTTTTTGTCGCGTGCGACAGCAAGCAATTAAATTTGTACTTCTGAACAACGTGACTCAAGTTTTCTTAAACTTTTACCCAACGTAGAGCTGCTGACACCCTACACAAATATATAAAGAAGTAAAAAAAAAAGTTTCTTTTTTTTTGCTTGGTGTCGCACGCTACAAAAAGTTGATATTCCAGTGGAAATGTCCATATGTATATTTATCATTGATATGAAAATTTCCAAACGTTTTCATCTCTTTTTATATTCTAAGGTGTGAATTTTTAAATTATTTTCGTTTTATTTATTTTAGTTTTTTTATTGCGTTTGAGGTTTTCAATAAATTTCCATTCCAATCTTTTTTCTTATCAAAAGAATTTCTATACAATTTGGATTTTCCTGACAATAAATTTTCAAATGCTTTTCTGTGTGCTTATATGTTTAAGCTTAAAATTTATTAATATTAATTTAAATTCTATGACTAATTGAAAGTAATTAAAATGGAAAACACTATTTATTTAAGCAGTTTCAATTTGCTGCCATTATTAGTCATTGGATTTTTGTTTTTTTTTTTTCAACTGAAACAAAAGAAATAATTAAATAAGTATCGTCGTCGTGTATTGAAAATTAACAAATTCAGAAGAAAATTAAAAACAGATGGTCTCTATTTTAATTAAGAGAAAGAAAACAATTTTCAAAGATTTGTTTAATAAATAGTGAAACATTGAAAAAAGTTTGCTTAGAATTTGGGAAAATGAAAATTATTTAAAAAATAATACTTTTTTTAATTTATAAGCAGGTTGAAAGTAAATTTACAACTGGGAAAAAAAGCTGAAAATTGGAATTCATTTAACAATGCTAAGCACGGTTAAAGTTTAGACTAATTTCTGGTCTTGTAGTAGAAACTTTTATAGTATATTTTAGACCATTATTTCCTCGCTTAGGATACTTCCATAACTCCTCTCTTGAAAGGGACAAGAAAGATGTCTATAGGAAAGAGTTTGCGAAATAGAATTTTCCACAAAAATGGTCTTCGGTAGATTTTACATACAGTGGAGCAGTTTGATGGCTGTCTATGATGGTTCAACAATAAAAATATGGAAAAAGGGGGCAACAAATTTACACTGTATATATGTGTGTGTGTATTTGAAGCCTTTTTGACAATAGGTCCATATTGCTTACGCTTCGCTGCTACGAGAGTGAATATAAACACACACGCTGAATTAAATTAAATTACATCATAAAATATATTTGTGCGTCGAAACATGTTTAAGATTACGTCATTAAATATGTTTTATGTTAAAACGTATTTAGATTAAATAAAAGATATAAAACCAAATGTATCAAACACTTTTAAATAATGTTTTAGTACCATCAAATATCATTATTTTCCGCCCCGCGTCAAATATAGCATATATTAGTCGTATCATATTTCGGACAATAGATGGTTATGTGAAGCAAGAAGACATAGGCTATAAATTTTTTTAACAAGTAGTAAAGTGAAAAAAAAACGAAAAAGCCGTCTCCGACCAATTTTGAGCCGTTAAATATCCTAACTGGTTACTCGGAATGAAAAATCATAAGAGAAACCTAAAGATGATTTTAAAATACCTGTCGAATGATACACATTTTGATAAAGTTTTCCGACATTGCCAGGATTAATCGATTGATGTAAGAATCATCAAAATCGGTCCACGTGAGAAGGTAAGGGGAAATTTCCTTCTCTCTTAAACTATCTATCCGATGAAATTTGAAAAATAGATAGATCTGAGTATAGAAAAGCACATGGCTATACAATTTTTCCAAAATAAGATCACAAGGAGAGGTAGGAAGCAATTTATGCCTCTTTGAAACTGTCCAACCGATTTTGATGATATTCAAAATATTGGATAAATCTGAGTCTGGAAGGACACAAACGCTATATGTTTTATCAAAAATAAGTTCACTCGGCGGTAAAGGTTAATTTCTAAGATAAGATAAGGAACTACGTTCCTACCCGGTTTCCCATGACACCGTGCGTTATTTTTTTTTTTTCTAAATCCGAGCCTCTATCATATTTTGATGTATTGAGGTCCTAGAGATAGGCATGTATCGTGTTGTTTTCGTAACACGAACACAAAACAAAGTGTTCGTAATAGAAAATCTGTTTTCGTGCGTAGGCGGGTATGTTCAGCAAAATCGACACAAACAATCTTAGGTGTAAAATATATTTGCATGAACTTCCAGTAAAGAAAAATTTTAATATTTTGTACCGTCAAAAACGCAATATCAACAAATTTGTTGGTAGTGTAAGGGTCTCTTAAGCTTTTAAAGTTCTGAAGTTAAGCCAAAACATATATCTTTTTAAATACAAAAGAATAATTTTTTGCTATTAAATTTGATTTTGTGCATGTTGTGCAGTATCGTGTTGAGAAAACTTTTCACGTGCGTGTTTCGTATGTGTTGGACATCTTGGTATTCGTGTTCATGTAGTGTCCTGTAGGAAAAATTCCACACACGCCCATCTCTATTGTAGATATGTGCATCTGTATGAAAACATCTCGTAACTTAAGATCATGTTCAACCGATCGCAAGCAAATTTGAGGCATTCGAAAAGTGTTAAGCTGTCCGAAAATTTACGAAAATTAAATTTTCATTGAGCATTTTTTTTTAGTTTTAAACTATTAAATCGATCAAAATCGAATCAGCAATTAATCTCAAAAAACATTTCGATCATGTTTTCAAACTACCATCATATATACTAAGATATTTCTTCCAGAAATAACTTCGTGAAATCTATATTAGATATTCACTGATGTATATAGACTTAAAAAGTGCATCGTATGCCGAAAATTTTACCAAAATCTTTATCTGAACGGACAGCTTTAGGGTGATGCCAAAAAGTTGGTTCCCTGAAGGATTTTGTACGAACTAAGGATAGACTGTGGGATGGAACGACTTTATTTTGAGCTATTTTTTCTTCTTATTTAAATTTGTTAATGAACCTTATTTCTAGCAATAGATATATTTAATGTACAGATATCTATCGTGTAAATTAAGGGGAAAAAAGCCGCATTTGTTTCATCAAGTCAATGCGTCAGTTCACACATCCACTACTGCGATGCTCACGAGCAACGATTTAAAGTTTTAATGGCTTCATTACGCAACAGATTTTGCTCCCTCGCATTATATTCTATTCTAAAACTTGAAATATGATTTCGTGATAAAAGATTTGGCAATAATGGAGAGGTGGTGTCTACAATTGATGGCTACTTCAAGGAGCTAGAGAGTTCCAATATTCTTTAATGTTTCCTTTGTTAGGTCGGTTAGTTTTGTGATCCCTCGTATACTCACTTATTTTCCTTTTTTTTTGACAATGCAATATTTCAGCCTAAATTTTAGCATTTTTTATTAAATTTTTGTTTAAAACACTTTAGTTTCTGTTTTTGAAATGCCAAAAAATGCAAGATAAGAACATTCGATATGTAAATGTGAATGAGAGTTTAGAAGAACGTTAAAAAACTTTCAGAAAGAAATCTTTCATAATGTGAACCCAAATAAGCTCTATCAAAACCATTTCAATAAAAGTGTCTGTAATAGCTTTTAAGGGAATATATTTTTCGTATTTTATGCCATTCAAAACAAATGTCTTACGAAACTAGCAAACATTATTGGTCAGCTTGCGTTTATTGAAAATATGTTTATTTGAATACATTGCAGACAGGAAAATGCAATACAAATGGGTTAAAATTTCGATTGTCTGTTACTTCAGATACCAATTGTGGCAGTAAAATCTCTTAAAAGGGATATATGTATTTCAACCCCATTAACTATTGAGAATTTTTTTAAAGAAATTTTAAGAAAACGCGAAATCCCACAGAAAATTTTGCTGGATAAATGGAGGAAAACTTGAATAATCATATAAAGGCAATTTTACACAATAAAGGAAAACTGAACAAATATTGAAAAATTTTAGATTCCTAAACTTTTGTAATTTGCTCGAATAATGTGCATAATTTCTACATATAGATAATTTACCTAAGGTTTTTACCTACGAGTTTGGCTTATAAAATTTAACTTACACGATAGATATCTGTGCACTAGTAGATATCTATCGGTAGAAATAAGGAGCATAAATCAATATTCCGCTCTGTTCTGTAAACTGAATAGACTTAAACTCGCACGATTTTAGAAAACTAACTCCCATAATAGAAATATTTTTTCGGACTTTTTTTAATTTTTCCATTATATAGATTCTCAAATATCATATCTGAAAGAAAATTATCGTGTATAATTTTTAAACACGTCTGTAGGACCATTTTTAATTTTTTGAAAACGGGGAATTTATTCGGATTCAGTTTACAGAACAGGACTGATTATTTTTATTTGTTAGGTATGCTACACAAGAATTTGTGCATTACTAGTTAGCTCGATTATGGATTGAAATAAAAATTGTTGATTGCCACATGGTACGAATTGGCAATTAAAAGTGTTATGATAGTCGTCAATTAGAATTTCGCGGTTGCTAGAAAGACCTAAACAACTATTGAAAATGGCAACAACTAGTAACTCAAGTGAAGTTAATTTACAGTCCATAATCGACCCACAAGTTCGCTGCTTTTTCGGACATTCGCTGCATGCTTATCTTTGCGGCCTACTGTATTAATGTGTTTAAAAAAAAATTTATCACCTGTGTGTATTAAATGTGCTAGTTCAAAAATGTAACAAGCGAGGGACCCAGTGGATAAACCTAATTTGAGTATGCTGAATTCTGGTTTTTAGGTTAGTAGCTCAGGAGTCTAATCGTCGCTTTCGATAACGTGCTGATTCGATCACATTTTATCAGTTTGAGATTATGGCATTCGATATCGAGACATATTATTACATTGTTCGATAGCTAATGCCAAAGAATGTGATCGAATCAGCTCGTTATCGAAAGTGACGTTTAGACCCCTGGTTTAAAAACTGATTAAGATAAAAAATTTGGCGACAAGTACCTAAAAGTCGCAATTTTTCCAAGTATTCTACCATTTATTAATTTTTATATCGATTTAAAGAACATATTATTGACTAAAATGAGTCCTAAAGAAATGGTTGAAATAAAAATTGGGAACAAAAATTAATAAGTTTTGGAAAAAATATTTAAAAAAAAAATTGGTTTTTTTCAAAAAGTTTCCTTAGGACGCATGTTCATCAATACATGTTGTTTCAATCGATAAATGATACAAAAGTAGGTTAAATCATACCACTGGATTCAGCGTTCTTGAATTAGTTTTACCCACCGCGTCCCTGGCTTGTTACAAAAAAAGGCTCCAACTCGAGCTCAGCTTAATAATATCAAATACGTACTTAGTACTTTTTACAAAAAAAAATACCCTTTAATTTTAACCTTTACTGTAAGAATTAGAAAACAATTTTATTTGCCGGATTCGGTACAAAGATGAAATTAATAAAACATTTTGAAATTAAATTTTATTAAACTAAATAGTTTGGAACTAGGTATTTACCATTTTGCTAATGTTGGCCGCTGCTTGATATAATCCGTTATTTTTGCTCGTATTACAACAAAAACAAAACTGGTGAAATCAATAAATGCTTTAGCGAAATAATCCAATTTATCAGAAATGTTTGCAAGAATAATCCTTTAGAGGGCTGGAGTTTCTTCTACGAGCAAATATATATTTCCTTGTTAATGCCAGATATTGTTTTGCTACACTGTTCAATCACAAAATTTTTTTTATTATGTTTTAAAATTATAAAAAAAAATACTTTTTGTTTTTTTTTTTTGCTTCTTTTTATACTTTTATGCTCAATTATTTCTTCTTCTGTTTGTTTTTTATAACTGTCGCATTAATATTTGTTTTTTGTTATAAACTGCTTTTATAACTTTTGCAATATGATTTGTCATATTTGTTTTTTAATTGTTGCTTTTTTTGCTATATGTTTTAAAACATAATTTTCACAAATGTCATTGTAAGCGAAGAAAACAAGGAGATTAAAAGGAATGTAGAACTTCCAACACGAATAAAATTCAACTAAGAACAAAGATTTAACATAAAAATTTTATATATTAGAACACGTTGTTTTTTCCTATTGTTAACTTGTAATTTTTGTTTTACTGCTTTAGTTAATTAATTACGTTTACATTAAAATATTTTTTTTTTTATAATAAACATTTCATACGTGTTTCTTTTATTAATATTTCTTATAAAAATATATTTTTTTCCATTTTAAAATAATTTCCAATTATTTTCTTCGCCGCTCACGCTTGTTTGCTGTTGCACGTTTAGTCAATGACTAAGGGCGCGCAATTCGAAAAAAAATTTAAATCAACACAATATAACCAAAAATAAAACCAACAAAAACAAAAACAACAACACTAAGCGCGTTCACAAATACAAATGAAAAATAATATAAAATGTAAAACAGAACGCACACAATCAACGTTGCAAACTAAACTAATGAATTCAATTTCTCGACTATTACGAACTCTCCCATCCAACAACACAAGCAACAAACCAAAAAACAAACAAACATTTAACATAAATAAACTCACACCAAGGCAGGCACACATTTAATTACTACACTAACAACAACAACAACAACAACCACAACAGCAACAACTTTAACACTTTTAAAACTCTGTTTTTTAACATTTTAGTAGTGGCCGACCTATTAATCAGCTTCGGCTTCGATATTGGCCAATAATCGGCGACCAAATTTGGCCGAATTTTGCCAAAAACCTACAAGGCCTTCGGATTTTTTCGACGCTGGTATCACTGTTGCCAGAAAATGATAATGGGAGAATGCTAAATCGGTTCAAAATTTCTGCTAAAATGATATACAGAAGAAATATAACATGTTAGATTTTAAATTAACATACATACATACATACTTACATACATAATGTTAGCTTGCATAATGAATGCTTTTCTACGAAAGAATATGCTGAATCTAGCAGTGAAAATGCTAAAATGGCTACAATGGCTGGTACAGTATACATACATATATAAGTATATGTATATATATACAGGTATTTACTCCCGTCGTTCCAAAGTGGAACATAGGGTCATATATGGTTTCATTAATCGGGTTGTTTTAAGATGGGTGGCTGATTGGGCTGCCACATCCGAGTGTGGTATTGGGTGTGCCAATTATAGCCTCCAGATAGGCGTATGGCAACAGTATTTCCACTGTGCAGTTGCTTAGGTTATACCGCCTACTTTCGGTCGACAGAGCCTCGTTAGCGAAACAGTGGATGAGGTTGCCATTTGAGTAGGATAGGCTATATATTCGCATCACTTCTCCTATAGGCTGGTACAGTAGTTTCCGCTTAATTGATTTCGGCTTAATTGAATCACCCGCTTAATAAATTCAAAAAGCGTGCAATTGCGTTAGCAAATCAATTGACAGTGTATATCAAAATTATTTACACAGTTAATTCAATTAAAAACCATGCGTGTGGGAAAGTAAACTCAAGTGGAAATTACTGTATCAACTTCTGCCTGAATTTCACGATCCCACTAGATTTGTGCCTAAGAAAAGTATGAAACTTCCTATTGATAAATTTCTCAAGTAAGTTTCCGCTTGATAGTACCAACCTCAAACGGAAAGTATCGGAAATTTTTGTCAATTTTATCCATAACGGGAATGTTATAACAACAAACGGACCCTACTTTTCCTCCACTCAAACAAAAAAAAATATGTTCAAAAACTTATTTAGTGACAGAATCGCATAGACTTTTGTCTTGTTATCAATTTTAAAAGCCATTTACGTGCTATAGATACAAAATATAAACAGAATTTCCTTACGGAAATAAGTGCAAGTTCCTTGGTTCCTTGTTTTGGTTATCTGTGAGAAGTTGCCATATCGAGAAAAATTAAGCAATCATATTTTTATCATTTTCCACAAGATTATTCATATAAAAAAATTAAGTCATCTTGAAAAGAATGGGGTAAAAATTTCATTTTTTTCGTACTCTTTCTGAGTTTCTCCGAGTGGAAAATTTTCTCATGTTTTACAGAAACGAAGTACAGACTTTATATATTAATTTTTTTATTTGTGAGCCTGAAAATTTTAAATAATTTGTTTGAATCGAAAAGTTCCCTCAGGCGTTACAGAAACGAACTACAGACTTTATATAATGATTTCTTTATTTTTGTACTGAATAATTTTTATAAGGCAACTATTTTTAGCTATACTAATATTATAAAGCTGAAAATATATGTATAATATATTCATTGACTTTGAAAAAAAAATATTAAGTTACAAATTTTTGCTAAACTTTGGCTTCGGTATTGCTTAACAAAGGCGACTTCGGCCGAACGATATATTTTAGTTTATCTTTAAGAGGTACACACAATCGCACGCAAATTAAACTCGCACACATACATACACAAATGTTTTTATTCGCTTATAAAAGAGTTCTGCAACTAAATTCCTTTAATTTTTTATTCAAATACGAATCCTAATTGTCAATATTTTATATGTGTTTAAAGAATGAGACATAAAAATTTATTTATTTTTTATTTGTTCGAGCAGGAAGAGCAAAAGTGGAAATTTGCTTAAGAGAGCCGTAATATGTATGCCAATGTAAACACAAAATAAATTCTTTAATCAAACAAACAGACAAAAATAAATAAGTAAAATGAAGTTTTATTACACCCTTCACCATAGATAAAAAAATTTGTCGATGCGTATGAAATATACACAATATTCATATGCTACAACATGAAGTATACATACATATGCACATATTTTCTGGGTCCTTAGGAATAGGGAAGTCAAATCAGCAATGCCCGTCCGTCCGCCTGTCTGCTGGTGAAATCGCTTTTCCCAAGCCCCCAGAAAAGCTTAGCACTTCGGTCTCGGACTGAATTGGTCCAAAATAAATTGGTACTGCAAGAAAGAAAAAAAAAAGTCCAGGCCGCGTATTCTGTAAGTCGCTAAAGCTAAATCGCTATTGCTAAAAATCTATAAAGTCGATTTCTCCATTTTCGGCTACGAATAAAATTTTCAAAAGTGTATTGATAAATCAGACAATGGTTCAAAAATGTGATTCGACGAAATTTTAGTGTTATAGTCATAGCAAAAAATTTTTAATTTTCTATTTGTTCAGCATTTTAGCGATCGAATTTAGCTTTAGCTTTAGCGAGTTACGGAAAACGGGGGCAGGGCTGGAAAACTTAGATATATAAAAGCAACAAATCAAAATAATTTTTGTTCTATTAGTTAAACATATTCTATATTTTATAAAATCAAAACGATGGTTTCAGCATTGAGGCTGGAAAATAAATGTATGTGTTCTGGCTTTCACATCGTTTTCACATTTTTTCTTGTGAAATCGGATGTTAAAGCACATCCTACGCCTGTTTAGGTTGAAATTTAGAAAATAAAAATTAATAGTATGTGTTCTTGCATCCGATTTTAGATGAAAACGATTTTTAAATGGACGATTTAAAATTTTTAGCTTTTTTCGTTTTCACTTTTGGCAAAAAAACTCGTATTATTTTTATTTTCTAAATTTCAACCTAAACAGGATGTGCTTTAACATCCGATTTCACAAGAAAAAATGTGAAAACGATGTGAAAGCCAGAACACATACAATAATTTTTTTATTTGATATATAAAAGTTACTATAAACAGAAATAATTTCTTAATCAGGCTTGAGTTCAGTAATTTCAATTCTTATTGAATGAAATATTTTTATTAATTAATGTGAGTATCTAAAGAAGAGAAGAAAAATTAAACTAGACTTTATTAGCTGGGAGAAATACCGATATTTTTCTGTGCAGCCACGCACTTCATCAGCACCCATGTCTATCTACTGGGGTAGAGATTATTATTAACATCAGCTATTAAACTTAAATTTCTATGAAATGGAATATGACAATTGATTGTGTATACAATTATTGATTTGCCTTTGGCAAACACATTTGTAAGTATCACTATTCATTTTCTGTTTTTCCATATTCTATTTAGGTTAGCACGAAGTTATATCACTCTACCTATGTATGTTTAACTATTCTTACTTATCTTTTACGATCATCACATTAATTATTTATACTTATTCATTTAATTCATCATGGGCACGTGACAAAAATATGTTCACTTAGCGATCACTGTTCACTTGGCTATCACTGCTTCAGAATGCTGGAAAGCGAAGTCAACTGTAGAAAGCAAAAACAAAGTAACATAAAGCCACTACAATAATACTTATATGTATGTACCGATGGTGCATCGAATAAGTGAAAATAATTTATGTGATGATCGTAAAAGTTAAGTAAGAATAGTTAAACATACATAGGTAGAGTGATATAACTTCGTGCTAACCTAAATAGAATATGGAAAAACAGAAAATGAATAGTGATACTTACAAATGTGTTTGCCAAAGGTAAATCAATAATTGTATACACAATCAATTCTCATATTCCATTTCATAGAAATTTAAGTTAAATAGCTGATATTAATAATAATCTCTACCCCAGTAGATAGACATGGGTGCTGATGAAGTGCGTGGCTGCACAGAAAAATATCGGTATTTCCCCCAGCTAATAAAGTCTAGTTTAATTTTTCTTCTCTTCTTTAGATACTCACATTAATTAATAAAAATATTTCATTCAATAAGAATTGAAATTACTGAACTCAAGCCTGATTAAGAAATTATTTCTGATTAAAATTCACTACAGTTCAATTAAATCTAAAAATGTCTGTTACTATAAACTTTATTTATTTTTGTTTATTTACTAAATATATTTAATATGAGCTGATGTCTGTTAAAATTCTCACTTACATATGTATATGTATATTTCTCTTTATATATTTAAAACAATTGAAAATATTTATAATGTAAGAGCAGAGTGCCTAAGAAAATATTCATCTATTACTAATAACGAGATTAAAATCTTTGAATAAAATTCTATAGTCGGAAAATGCACAAAACATACATGTATATATGTATGTATGTAGACTCAGGGAAAAATAAGAACGCGTCACATTAATTAAATAATATGCAATACAATTGAAAATGTATATTGAAATACTTAAAAATTAATATTTTTCCATATTGAAATAAAAAATTTCAACATTAGTCTAGTAATGTTTCTTATTAATTCAATATGGTTTTTATTGATTTTAATCTGTTTTTCTCTGAGTGTACACATGTATATGCTCCATTCATACGTCGATGAAGGGTATATAAGATTCGGCATAGGCGAATATAACTTTCTTGCATGTTGTACGGAACAAAAACGTCGAAAAGTAAAAACAAATATTTTATGCTCTCATTGAAGTAACCAAGAGCAGTGTTGCCGACAAGGCTTTAAGATTACACAAATTTAAAAAATAACATATATTACGACTAGAACATTGCTTGTATAATTTTTTTTATTTGTCATGGGTGCCGCTTGGCACTTTCGGATTGTCTAATAAAGTCTATATTAAATCAAATTATTATTTTTCGAATCAAGTTCGAAAAAAAAATTTTAAAATATTAAGTATAAAGTACTTTGTCAACTCAGCTAAGGAAACGAGAGGAAAATTTGTTTCAGCATGATTGATTTAAGAAGAATTAACTTGAAATAATTAAAATATGTATTAGAGATCAAATAAACATACAATTAGCCATTTATCGAACTGTTGTATTAATTTCAGGGATCGCAAATAACGATTATTTTCCAAATTTAAAGTAAAAAAATCACAATAATAGAGAAGTGCTACATGCACAAGGAATATACCAAGATACTCCATGTTACATGGACTACCGATAGATGCAATGATTTTTATTTTTTTGATTTTTATTTATTCCTCACAAAATAACTCTTATTTTGTGACTTTTATTTATTCCTCAGAAAATAACAGTTATTTATTGATTTTTATTTATCCCTCACAAAATAAGAGTTATTTTGTGACTTTTATTTATTCCTCACAAAATAACAGTTAATTTTTGATTTTTATTTTTTTGCTCAAAAAAATTTTAACTTTTAAAATTAATAAATAATAAAAAAGTAAATTTAATTTAACATATAAGAGTTTTTTTTAAAGACTCTGGCGATAAATTCAATTTTAAATCGGTTAATATTCATTTTAACGCAAAAATTACGCTTTCTACATTTTAAAAGTTAAGCAAAAAAATAAAAATCAAACAGTAACTGTTATTTTGTGAGGAATAAATAAAAGTCACAAAATAACTCTTATTTTGTGAGGGATAAATAAAAATCAAGAAATAACTGTTATTTTCTGAGGAATAAATAAAAGTCACAAAATAAGAGTTATTTTGTGAGGGATAAATAAAAATCAAGAAATAATGATTAAAAAGTGATTTTTAAAATAAAAATTATAACCGTTACGGTCCCTGATTAATTTAGATATTAATTTTTAAAGACCTAGACTAAAGTAAGCGGCAACACTGTTTTACAGTAATGTTATGCTCTTAGAATTTTCTATAGCCGAGTTACTCTTACATGATTTTAGTTCTTACATTTACATACATATGTATGTACATTTATTTGGCTTTCTTATCAGTTTCATGTAAGCACAGTGATTCGTTAGATATTAATTGTGATTTCTTTTATTATAATTTTCAGCCAAAGTTGAGGAACAATTAACTTGCTACCCAGTAAAATGATTTCAGATCTGCTTTTCCGAAGAAAACTTTTGTCTGTTTGTTTCGTACACCAAAGGACTTGAAATTTTCACAGAATATTTAAAACTTTGGACGTTACAACAACAACTAAATGCCAGTTAAAAACTAAAGAGTATGTTAAACCGAGCAACAAAAAATTTTGAATGCCTAATGTAATATACAGACAATTATATCGGTGGCAAAAATTAAAAAGTGCTTAAGTGGATATAACCCAGTTTGGATTACATGACATCCCTGTAGTCTTCATATTTAAAAGTACACCTGGGCAAAATCTCAAAGAAGAAGACTATACCCACTAACACTGAAATGTAAAAAATCTAAAGTAAAGGATATTCTATGAGTTAATGAATATATAATTTTGATAAATTGCTGTATCTTGGAAAATAAATTACCAAAGAAAAAATTGTCACAATAAAAAACGCTTGAATGAAAATTATCACTAAAAATAAAATAGATCGCTATAATTCAATAAAATCTCCAAAAGCAAACTAAAAAATCGCTAAAAACCGAAAAAGAATCATTGAATCTAAAACCCCACCCAAAAATATCGCAAAAACCCCGAAAAAGGAAACAAAGCGCCAAAAATTAAAAAAAAAAATCGCAAAAAACAGAAAAAAATGCCAAAAACAAAAACCAATTAAAAATTTCGATATCAGGTAAAATATTCGATATATAAGTAGGCTAAAGTTCATATAGTAATACATGTGTATGTAATAATCCTGCGAGAGTCAAAGTCGCACTTGACTGAATTTATTTCATTTTATAAACACAAAATATATTAATTAAGTTTAATTATTATTGTTCGAACTTCATTTGTTTCTATATTTATGATTTAAACAGGCTAAAGCTCGTATCGCTTCGTATTACAAATTACATGTGATATTTATTAATGAACAAATAACACCAAAGTTAGTTGTCTGATCAAATCATAAATTCATAAATATAAAATATACTGTATTTTGAATGATTGCACTTATTTCCATCATCATACTACTGTGTACATCATCATACTACTGTGTACATTTTGTATTTATGTCTGGAATTAACATTCGCTGTTAACTTGAAAATATATCTGTCTTAATGCTGCAGATTGGGTATATAAATTGTTAATAATGTATGCATCTAAATTTAATATTTTATATACATAGATATGGGTAATTCCAGAAAAAGGTCAACCAAAAAAAAAATTTCTTGTTCAAAAATTTTTGTTTAATTTTTACTAATAAAGCTGAAATACTTATACTTTATAAATATAAGAGTATTTTTAATTTTTGAAATTTTTTGACCGATATCTCCGAGTAAAAAAATATTTTTTTTGCTTAACCTTTTTTTAGCGATTATTCAAAGTAGTAGGTATTTTTTTTTGTGATTTACAAATTTTCTACTAACCTTACCATTACCGCCTTGTCGCTTTCGTATTTGTACTTTACCCATTAAAAAAAATTTATAACAAAATTTTAATTTTTCATGAATCTACACATAAACAATCTTCTTTCACCTTCAATTCCACATTTAAAAAAATTTCATAAAACCTCGCTGAACTGCGTACATTTCTAAAAGTGCGCAAAAATAACTTCTATTTTTGTCGCGTCCGTTTCTTGCTGACATTTGCTTATATCTTTTTTCTATATTATTGATATTTCCCAACATTTTTTCTTAAATTTACTACTCCTTCAGTGCCTTAAAACACTTAAGATATATTGGATCTTACTATTCCTTCCTTGTTTTTTGCTCAACTTAACCCAGTAAAAGGAGACACTCCAAAAAAGTCATGAAAATGTAAAGTTTGCGATCTTGAAATAGTGCAAATTTCGATCCGATCTAATGATTTTTACATAGGGTTGTCATTGCAAGAAGTTCTCTTTTTCGATGCCTGGTCACCGAATTGGAAGCGATTTTAAGAAAAATTTCCTGTTTTGTGTTCTATGATAATACTTTCATCTAGGAAAAATGGTTAATGGTTACCTATTTTAACAATTATTTTCTTTTTATAGGAATTTAAACGCGAAACAGTATTTTCATGTAAATTTAAGCAAATAAATTCAAAATTTTAGACCAAAATTAGTTCACAAGTTTTTTCAAAAAAATCGATTTTTTAAAAATTCTGGTGAGTAATTTATAAAACTATAGAGGAATTGCATTATTTTATATAACTAAAATAAACTTCTACTTGGTTTTCTGCTAACTATCGGCAAATTAAAAATATCGATTTTTTTGGAAGCAATGAAAATTTAGTTCCCTCAGAATGACTTCCAATTTTTTTACTGGGAAAGTGTAGGAATGTCGCGTCCGTCGCCTGGTAATTGCCCATATTTACAAGTACATTTTCCGAATCCTGGGATTCGGGATTTCAAAAAATCAAATCCCGGGTTTTCGGGATTTCTTGGGATTCCGAAATTTTTTGAGATTCAGGGATTTTTCGGGACTACGGGTTTTTTCAAGATCTAAAGATATAAGCTATTTCTAGGTATTTATTAAAAAAATCGTCTTTGAAAGAGGTTCACAACCAAAACTTTTATAATTCATTTTATATTACATAGTTAAATATAATTACCTTATATACTTGAATATAACAAAAATATGAATTTTTCATAAAAAAGCTAAATTAAAAAATAAAATTATTTAAATATGTCAATATGCCAAAATGTCACCAGAAATCTTTTACTTATCAAGAAAAATACGAGTATAGTATATATGCATATTGATATATGTACATATTGTGTTTGACTTTCTCGACAACTAAAGAAAATGGGTTACTCGCGTCAGATAATGCAATTATGCATTTTACACAGTTGCAAGAGTTGACGTGAATTATTATTATTATTATTACTAAACCGTTAAGAATATTGCTTATTATCATCAAGTAGATTGAAATTAATAACGAAAAGGATAAAATACATGGTTTGGAAAAACATTTTCATTGACAATATTAATAGGATGAAACAAACAAATATAAAAGATCAATATTGTGTTGCCACTGTTACTATCTTCGCAAGCGGGAAAGTCATGATGGATTTTCGGAATCGGGGTTTCGGGATTGGCACCTCTAGTATGCAGGCATAGTTATCGCATATTGCGATGTCTCGCCGAACATGATAATTTACAAAACTTATGGGATAATCCAAATTTTACGACTTTGTTAGTAGTTTTTACTAAATTTTTTACATAACGTTTTCGTTTTACCAAGAAATGCCAATATTTCATACTGCTGATAATGTGGAAAGCATTGAAATATCTGAGAAAATACATAGTGTACAGTGTACAGTGAACACATAACAAAAGCACGTGCAAAAGGAGCATGTATCATAAGAATTAGTGTGACCATTTTAGCATTCACCACCTAAATGTAATATTCTTATGTATTTATTAAGGCAAACAATCCCAATATAATGTTTAGCATTGGACAATTGTTTTTCCGCCATTTTGCAACTTTACATTTTTTAATCCAAGGTATTTAAAATTTTTGATATAACTTAATCATAAGGTTTTAAAAATTGACATTTTTTGATAATTCAAAAACTATATGAGAGTTGTAGGTCTAGTTGAGTAGATCATTTCACTAAAATCATTTGTAACAATTCAGTGTAAATTTTTTTAAATTATTAACTTTGGGAAAAAATACTCTCCGAAAAATGGGAATATTATTTACCAACTTTATAGTTTTACCGTTATTTTTCTGCAAAACTTTGTACGAAACACTGTATGTTCTTAATATATTCCGAACTGGTCACACTGCTGAGAAATACTCTGTTAATTTGTCTATGTTAAAAACTCAGGGAAAACATACTGAGCGAATTTTTACTCTCTTTGATGTAACATAATTGTAATTACAATACACAATAAAAAAAACCATGCACGCAATTGCTGCTACAGTAGTTTCCGTTTAATTGATTCGTCAAAGGTGTGATATTCTGTTAGATGAGTAGCAAATGCAATTATGGCAATTCCTCTCTAAGGGCGAGTTTATATCTGTGTGCCATGTGCCACACATGCGTAAAAAAGCGTAACCACTAATTAGTAATGAAAAACTGTTTGATTCAGACATGTATTTATTAAATTAAACAGTTTCATACATAACTAAGTCCTAATTTAATTTTAGTTTTTTAGGAAAGAGAGACGAGGGGAAGAGAAACTTTTATGTTCCCCTCGTCTCTCTCTCTCCCCCACAAACTAATCAGCTTAGCAATAAGACTTGCTTAGTGTAAATTAGGACTTATAGACAATTTTATAGAATCCAACATGATTGGAAACAGTTTAAATCAATAAATACATGTCTGAATCAAACAGTTTTTCATTAGTAATTAGGGGGTTAGACTTTTTTGGGCATATAGCACACAAGAAATGCCAGATGTAAACTGAGTCTAAGTTAGTAGACTAAAATGAGTTTATACTTAACGAAAACTTATGTCCAGAATTTTTTTTAAATTATTGCCCGTTTATAGAAGACTGGTAAAAATTGTCGTCTGTCTATTTTAGGGTCTACCAAAAACCGTGGAAATTAAAAAACCCTGGTTTTCGGTTTTAAACTATTAAAACCGGTCGGTTTCGGTTCAGTTTCGGTTTTAAAAGTATGCATGTATACAAATAGGTGTGTATGCTGGAAAGATAAATAATAACTTAAAAATAATAAGTTTGCCTTGTTTGTGTTCAATTCAGGTACTTTTATTAGAAAATGAACATTTAAGAATAAAAAATTTACATTTCATTATCCAAGTAATAAAATTTCAGAAACGTTAAAGCATTCAATGTAGAGTCGTTTAAACGAAATTGTATTTTGTGCTGATGTTACCAGATTTCAGTTGAAGAAGGCTTTATTGTTTTTATTGCCTTGTGAAGAAATAATAATATCGTCGCTGTTTTAACTAACTGACCTAACTGACATTTTCTAAATTTTACAGGAGAGGAGCTTCTATGATTGTTTTCTACATGTATTCTTATGGAAACGTCTGAAATACTTTTACTGTTATAGGCTCGACAGCAATGCTTACAGTCATAAAAATTGTGGACAAGGTCTATTATGACTCATAAAGTCAAAGTGGGCTTAACTCATTTTTCAAAATGATGTCAGTTAGGTCAGTTAGTTAAAACAGCGACGATATGTTGGTTGTTTTGTTGTTGATTTTTATAAAGTATAAATTCTTGTCGAAGAACGTTGAAATTATTGGCTTTTTGCTTTACATATGTTAGAGTTTTTTTTGATAATTTTTACAATATCAGAATCTAGCTTAAATTAATAAAAAAACAAGGACAATTCAGGACAATTCAATTAAAAAATTTACAGTTTTCTTGAAAAAAAATCTAAAAGGACATATTGTTAAAAAAGAACGAATGGTCACCGAAATTTCGTGATATCATCAATTTACTCTCCTCCCAGATTTTCAATCACTGAGGATCAATACGAAAATTTCTACAAATCTCTTGAACCTTGTTTTGTAGCAGCTGGCGACTACAATGCAAAACATACGTTTTGGGATTCGCGTCTTATTACACCCAGAGGTCGAGCGTTGTTTAACACAATTTCAAAAATGGGCTTGGATGTCATTTCGAGTGGGGAGCCCACTTCGGATGTTATAGATTTTGGCGTCATGAAAAATATCTCTAGGGATTTAATTCGAATTGAAGCTTCTCTAGATCTCTCGTCCCATCACTCTCCCACAATCCTTACAATTTGTAGCCCATTAAGAAGTGACTTACCTACCCATATGCGAATTTGATAAATCGTGTTAATTGGCTGGGATTTAAAAAATATCTTAGTAGTCATTGCACGGAAAATATTACGTTAAAGACACCAGATGATATTGAATCTATCATCGCCAACCTTAATGAAAATAATAAACAGGCTGCTGAACATGCCACTACCTCCCATCCGCAGACTAGGGTTAATAGAATTTATTCTACGGATATTGAACGTCTCGTTTGTGAAAAAAGACGAGCTAGAAGAGAATGGCAACAGCACAGATCACTCAAACTTAAAATCAAATTTAAAGAGTGTACTAAACGACTCCAAGAGTTGCTTGTATTTGAAAAAACTGCATCTCTTAAAAATTATTTGGAAGGTCTTGATGTCACACCAGCATCTAATTACTCTTTGTGCAGCGCTGCTAAAAAGCTTTAAACACCAGTTGATTTTAAACCACCTCTGTGGACATCTACAGGAGGTTGGGCAAGAATAACCTGACCAGACATCCCGCTTTAGGCGGGATTATCCCGCTTTTCTGAGGTTGATCCCGCCTTGAATTTTTATCCCGCTTTATCCCGCGTTTTGGAGTTTTGAAATTTCTTATCTCTTAATATATTTTTATTAATATGTAACTGATAAAAATTTATTCCAAATATTTTTTAGTGTAGTTATTGTTAATTTGCCTCAAATTTGCTCCTCAAATGAAAAAAAATAAAAATACAAACGTACACACTCAAAGATCCTTTTGTTACAGTGCTTTATATGTGCAGACATTCTGCTGCTTTAGGAATTTATTACCAAGAGGGCTTATTAGGAGAATAACAACTGACATTCACCAAACTGTCAATAATAAAATAAAAAGTTCTTGCTTATTTTTTTATAAAGAGTTTGACACATTGGTGTAGTCAGTTGGTGATAATATGGACTAACAAGGCCACTTGCTATCATTCGCCTTAAGTTTTTGTACATTGTTTTGTCTTTTTACATAAAAAACTATACTTTAAAGCAAAATGCCGAAGAAAAAGTTTTTGTGCTGTTTTAATGTTAAAATCAAAGAAAAATATAGTTTTTTAAAAGCAAATATTGGGGAATCGATTCTTTTGAGTTAAAAACTGTGTTTCCTAAAGGCCGTTTCACACTATAATACAAGTGTTAATACTTTTGATGAAAATGCTTCCCTAACCTAATTTCTGTTTCAAAAATTTCAAAAGACAATAACAACTCAACATGTCAGAGTTGCATTTTCCACAAAAGTATTAATACTTGTATTATAGTGTGAAACGGCCTTAAGTACATACGAAACTTTTTATTTGCGTATTACACATCCCGCTTTCAAATAGTTGTTTATTTAAAAATCCCGCTTTTTGGCCGTATTTTCGTCAAAATCCCGCTTTTTGAACGATCGTGTCCCGCTTTTTCTAAAAAGCTTCTGGTCACGTTAGGCAAGAAGCGATACTGGAAAAGGTAAAATATTTGGTGAGCATTTAAAATCCGTATTTACCCTAAACACATGTTCTGGTGCTCTTGATTTGCCAAATGTAGTTGCGCTACCCCCTCGACCAATAAAATTTGTATTGCTGAAATTAGTAACCAGATGCTGATGAAGTTGCCTCGTATAGCTATTAGAATCCTGTTATTCATTTTTAATGCCATTTTACGACTGGAGTATTATCCAAACAGCTGGAAGCTTGCCAAGGTTAAAATGATTCCAAAGCCGGGCAAAGATCTTACCAAGGCTGATTCATAGAGGCCAATAATGTAAAAGCTCTTTGAAAAGTTACTCATGATAAAATTGTCCCCAATTCTAACTGATAATGAGTGCATACCGGATCATCAATTTGGATTTAGAAGTCAGCATAGCACCATTGAACAAACTCATAGATTGGTTCAATTTATAAGAAAAACTTTTCAACAAATAAAGTATTGCTTTGCGCTGTTCATTGACGTTTCTTAGGCATTTGAAGCCCTAATTTTAAAATTGAACACTTACCTACCAATAAACAATCTAAATCTCTTGGAAAGTTACATTATTGCCCGGAAGCTCACTGTTGTGGAAGGAGACTTTATGAGTATGCCTGAAACAATCTCATCCGGTGTGGCACAAGGGAGTATACTGGCCAGTTTTGTGTTTGATTTATACTTGTGATATGCCTGTGAGCAGTAATATCTACACTTCTACATTTGCCGATGATACAGCCTGCCTTAATATGCATGAAAACCCTCACGAGGCTTCCCGATATCTTCAGCAACATATTACTCAGCTAGAACTATGGTTAAACATGTGGAGAATAAAGGTAAACGAACAGAAGTGTGCTCAGGTAACATTTACCTTAAGAAAAGACAGTTGTTCCCCCGTTACAATCAATAATCAAATTGTTCCTCAAAACTTACATGTGAAATACCTTGGTATACATCTTGATAGAAGGCTCACATGGAAACACCAAATTGACTTTAGGCTAACGCAAATGAAACTTAAGCTTGATTGGCAGAAATTCAACCCTCAGCCTAGATTGTAACATTTTAATATACAAATCGCTCTTAAAACCTATATGGTGCTACGGAATTCAGCTATGGGGTACTGCTTCAGCTTCCAATGTCGAGAGAATACAATGTATTATCTTACGATTAATAACATCGGCTCTATGGTATATAAAAAATGCAAATATACATCGTGATTTAAATCGCCACTAGTGACTGAAGAAATGGCAAAATACGTAGGCAAATATTTAACAAAACTCGAGTCACATCCTAATCCGCTTGCTCGTAATATTTTGAACTTTACTGGACACATCCACCTAAAAAAGAGGGACACAAGCGCTCTTATTCACAACATTCCAGATGGGACTTCCTGAAAATACTTTTTTTTTTCCTTTTGATTATCACTACTTACATATGTATTATATATAACTATTACTAAGCTTATGTCCGAAACTGGTCGGGCCTAATTATATTTTAGATTTAAGATTTGAATACTTATTGTTAGTTCATATATGAAGATACAATAAATAAAAATCATGTATTAAAAAAAAATTTATTTGTCTTTTCTAAGTTTGCACACAATTGATGGCGGAATCTATGAGGCAATCCCGAACATTCGGGAATAGAAGATAGTGCTGTGCATGAAACCGTTTCATTGTAAACCAGCTAGACTTGAAACAAAGACAACGTTTAGTATATAATAAAGAGAAAAAGTTGTAAGTAATTAAACAAAGTGAGCAATCAAAAGAACTCGCACGTTTAAAATGTTTAAACGTAACAGTACATAAGTATACATATTACTAATTTTCAATCTGAGTTGGACTTTTTTATGTAGAATATTTATCAAGTAGGATTTTAAATTATTGATTTTGCACTAACTAAATGGGTAAATCAATTAATCGGAAAGTAATTATCCGGAAACTACTGTACTTATTGAAATAAGATCAACAACAAGAATACCTCTGAAATATGTAATATGGTGTAGTAAATTTCTTGAGCAAAACAAAATTGTACAAAAATATGGAACAACAACAGAACTGTTCTAGTAGTAATAAGGAGTGAAAGAGAAAAGCAAATGGAATAATGTAAGAAAAAATTGTGTAAAAGAAATAATAATAGCAATAACAATCACAATTATTGTTGTAACAGCGTCATCATCATCATCATAATGGTCGTCGTCGCTTGCCTTTTGTGAGGTAAGTTACTGACTGAATGACTGACTGAACGAATGGGCTTTGTAATGCTACACGCGTAGTCGTTTATTCGCACTTCACAAACAAACGGCTGGTTATATTTTGAGCAAACCCTGATGACGGTGGTGATGATGATGATGATGATGACAATAATGATTGTTGTGAGTAGGATTGTGATGGGAGAATGATTATTATTTCAAACTTTGTAATTTAGCATAATAATTACTTACGCACACTCGCATTTAAAATGTTATATGTTAATGTTATATATGTATATGTACCCTGTAGGAAGCTTAGGGTTAAGTGTCTCCAAGTCTACTATTTTGGCGATATTGTCATTATTTTTTTTTTATAAGTCTTTTTAATAACATGACAAATATGAACAAAGTATGCAGTTTCATTACCAACATTTGTTCCAAAAAATTACTAAAACTGTATACTAGAGTAACTAAAATTTACCAGTGAATATATGTTTCCAATGTCTACATATCGCACACTAAATCATAAAGAGTCACAACTTTTTTATAAACCAGTTAATTGAAGAAATCTATAACGACCTCAACAATTTCTTTTGCAATACAGTATTCTTGAAGAATATAAAATACCGTTATGCTTGTTTTTATTTTGCATACTTGCGACATTTGTAGAGTATCAACAGTTGTTTGCAACTACTCAGCGTCTGAAATTTGTTAAGTGTGACTATGATTTAGTGTGCGATATGGTATAAAAAGAACTGCCAATTCAATAGTATCAACTTCAGTAATAGATTTTCATGTTAAATATCTGTAGCAAAAAGCAAAGTTTGCGGTATAATTCGACAGCAGTACTGGTGACAAAGTCAATAGTAAATTAATACCGTTTTAATAATTACGATTCCTACAGGGTATGTATCTTTATTCGTATGTATGTACATACGCAAATACATACATATGTATGTACATATGTAAGGGGAAATAAAAAGAAAAAGAAAATTTATGCAAATGATATTCTTAGTATCGCAACAGATTTTATAAAAGTGGATGATATTTTGCAATACATTACATCTCCGATTGAACGTGAGTATTCTTATCCAAGGAGAGATCTGCAGATCAGTATGTATGTACATATGTACATATGTAAGGGGAAATAAAAAGAAAATTTATTCAAATGATATTCTTAGTATCACAACAGATTTTCTAAAAGTGGATGATATTTTGCAATGCATTACATCTCCGATTGAATGTGAGTAGGAGAGATCTGCAGATCAGCATAAATTGACAGTAACCCTATAATACTATCTTATATCGGCTGAGAGGCTCATCCAATTGTGCTCGTACGTGATATTTTGGAAAGGCTTTCATATACATATCACCACGAAATTCAGCACCAACTCAGTTAACTGCAGTTTGAGCTTGCGTACAAACATACTAGCACAAGCCAAGCCCATAAAACTCAGAATTATAAATTAAATTTAAAGTTTTTCAACACAAGCGATTCTACTGAAACCTGTTTTATGTACTTCGGCTAAGAAGACTTTCAACCCTATTCTGCTTTTCGAATTGAATCTAAATTTTCTCCGTCAACTTTGGTATTTTGCGTTCCCCCCTTCCATGTCTCTTTCGATTGTATGTATTCTGCATTAAGGCTCAGTTAGCCGACTGTAATGGGATGTAACTGCAACAGTAGGAAACAGCTAATCAATATTGTTATGTGAAAAGTAATGAAAATGGTTATTGAGATGTAATGTACCGTAACCTAATTTTCACATAAAAATATCGATCAGCTGTTTCCTACCTACTGTGTAGAAAAGCAGGCAGGGTTACGCTTACCTTTTATTTTACGTTTTGTATCCAAATGGTTGTCACAAAACTTCGTACATACCTGAGGCTAATGTAATGACACAATCTTGAATTTTTCAAGGCAGACTAGGCTACAGCCATCAAGCTCCAACCCATTATTTTATGTATCTCAGCCCTCTCCAACTAACACATTAACTATGGATAGAAACATAACTTTAAGAAGTTCCATAAAAAAAACTTTTCAAAAAGTAGTCTGAGGGTGGCGTTGGCTGAAGTAGTTAGCCCGTTGACTATAAAACCGAAGGTCCTGGTTTCGAGCCCGGTATCCAACAGTAATTAAATAGCAACACCACGCATTTTTTGTGATGTGCATTAGAGTGCCTCTGTATCAGTTGTTGTAGGAAAGTTCAAGTGGTGAAGACATAGTCACTGGGCACTGAACTAAAACCAGAGGCGCTGCAACACTGCATTATTAAAAAACGTGCAAAATGCAGAGTTGTAAAAGAATGAAGTTTTCCTCTAGCTCTTCCCTCACCACCTGTCCTCTCTGGCACTATCTCTTTCCTAAAGAAGGTAACACATAGTAATGGTAGTAGGCATTAATTTCCTGAGTGTTACTTCTCTTCAAAAACAAATTAGAAAAAGGACCAAGTTTCTATATTAAATGTCGACCTTAGAAAGTGCTGAGGTCAAACTATTGACCAATTTCATATTTTATACAACACTATAAATTATATTTTGTCATCATCAGAGTGCCATCGCATTTCTATGCAACCTGCTAACTTGGCAATGTTTTTACTTTTCTAATACAGGAGAGAATTATTTATATCTGTTCACTTCTTACCCTACGTCTACACCTGGTATATTTTTATCATAACAAAAGTCAAACTTTATATTGAAATATAATTTTTTTTATGTTATCTCTTTTTCCGATATGGAATTTGACATTTGTTATGATAAAAATATATCAGGTGTAGAAGTAGGGTTAATATGAGACAACATTGTTTCCAGGTTGTCTAGAAATGAGATGACACCCTGATGATGACAGATTTATATAATGCATAGCAGATTGTAGTGATAGGTATTGCATCTACCAAATAAGAACTTTGTCGAAATATTGATCTCAACACTTTTAATTACCGACATTTTGGATGGGAACTGGGCCTTTTTCACATTTACTACGAAATTATATTACACATAACTTTGAAAACTCAAACATTTATGAATGTTTATTTTACTCTTTTATGGTTTTAATTTAACACTTAAAAATTCAAAATATTTATTTATTTATTTATTTGGTATAGTATGGTTTTGCACAAATATGGGCGGAGTAACTAAGACCATATGCCCAAGATGTTATTAACAGTAGTTTAAAAAGTGTTGTGACTGACTGTACACGACCTATGCCCTCACAGTAGCAACGTGGTTCCACAAAATACCCCCAGATTATACGGTTATCCGTGGCAGATCAGTCAACCAGTGCGAGCAAGACGAAAAACTCTCGAAGGCCAAACAACACGCACAAGCGTGACCGCACTTAAGAAATAATTACGATGACGCGAGAGATGTACTCCGACCCAGAGCTGCTTAACGACTGAAGTTCAAAATATATTTACAGCAATTGTTTGCTCTGTGCGCATCACTTCAGAAGCTATTGAAAAACCTATCGCTCACTTATTCAGCAACGTCATAACTTAATATAATTTTGTCAAAATCTCTTTTCAAAATCTTGATTTTGATTTTTTTTTACTGCTTTGAAATAACTCAAAAATATCTTCTAAATATTAACAAGAATTTTATAACAAATATAATTTTTTTTTTGAAAAATTGTGGTTATGCTATTACCTGGGCCAAAAGCAAAAAAATTTTAAAAATTCCAAGCCATATATCCTTAAAACTGTTAAAGAGAAAATAAACTGCATTTACTTTGTTTATTTAAAAACTTTTAATTTTTCAAGACCCGATGATATTTATAAAATTTATGAGCCCAAGAAGGGGCTTTAAGACGGAGGTAGTAAGTTTTGACACCCTGTAGCTCAAGGTGTATTTCAACAAACTAGTTCGAATTTCAGCTTTTTTAAAGCTTAGGTTCTTCTCTATGATTTCTACCTACCTCGTTTTTGTCGTATTGCATATTTCAAAGATACAAATTAATTAAAATTTTTTCTAATTGGATCCACTGTGCGGCGGCCCTCAATAACAAAATGTGCAACGTTTAAGAATTTATTTTATTTCGCTTACGTAAGCAAATTTCTAAATTTTCGATTAATCTTAATATATACAAAAATCAAAAACACGTTTATTTGTTAGGGGTGAACTCTTCAATGGCCCAACAGATTTTCGCCTTCCACCCCACAAAATATTTGTAAAAGACCGGCGCGTGTTTTTATATATATTCTACCCCGGTAAATGCTACGCCCCTTTCAGAAATAGTGATTCGTCCGACAGATGGCGCCATATTTAGTTTTTTTTGTGATTTTGCACCGTAACTCAAGAACTACTGCACCGATTTAGACTAAACTTTATATACATGCTCTATGGGGCGTGAGGAGTGTTTCTGTGTAGCTTGAAGTTCGTCCGACAGATGGCGCAATATTTAGTTTATTCGTGGGCAAAATCCAATTTTCATATTGTACCACCAATGCCATATACAACACTAATGTTTGCTTAGGGCCAGCAACGCGGAGCGGGGTCAGCTAGTCAGAAATAATTTCTTAATCGGGCTTAAGTTCAGTAATTTCAATTCTTTTTGAATGAAATATTTTTTTTTATTAATTAATGTGAGTTTCTAAAGAAGAGAAGAAAAATTAAACTTGACTTTATTAGCTGGGGGAAATACCGATATTTTTCTACTTGGGTAGAGATTATCATTAACATCAGCAATTTAACGTAAAAATTTAATATGTTTTCGATTAATTTTTAATCAAAAAAAATATTTTCTTCCTGCAATAAACAACTTCATTTGAAAATATAACCTAAAATCGAATAAAAATATGGTCAACTTTTGTTTAAAAATAAAACATTCCTGCCATAAGCAACTTTATTTGAAAATAAAACCTAAAATCAATTAAAATAGTATTTAAGTCAATAACACTTTTGCCTCAAATTTTAATTAATTACAACGTTTAATTGACTCAATATCATTTTTAATAGAACTTTGGTTTTGTTTTCAATTAAAGTTGTTTATTGTAGGAATATTTTATTTTCAAAATAAATATCATTTTTAATAGAATTTTGGTTTTGTTTTCAATTAAAGTTGTTTATTGTAGGAATATTTTATTTTTAAACAAAAGTTTAATTGACTGAATAACATTTTTATTTGATTTTTTATTTTATTTTCAATTAAAGTTGTTTATTGGAGGAATATTTTTTCTGTGTAAGCAAATTCGACTTGGATGTACGGAAAAAAATTAGGCAATATTTTTTATGAATAAAGAAAAAATAATCCCCCTTATTGCGAATGGCGTCGTCGACGTCACATCAAGACGACAGTAGAAATTGTCGTCAAAAATTTACTACTTTTAACATGCTACATTAACTTACAAAGCCTTAGAGATTAATAACAGATTGTCAATAAGAGCCAATTGTTGCCGACAAAGAATAGACAAGTGATAATTTTACCTGTCGTCTTGATGTAACGTCGACGACGCCATTCACAATAAGGAGGAATATGTAATAATAATATTAAAAAAAAACTTATATTAATAAGTATATTTTATAGGTATAAGCCAAAATAATGAAATAAATATGTAAGTACAACTCATTTAATTAATACTCCTTTGCCAAAATTCCTATATTTTATTCTCGGATGTACTATTTCTTTGGTCTCGTCTAGCAGAGTCTCTCGTTTTAGAAACTTGTTGTTTAGGAAAAATTTTGATTATTTTATATAGGATAATTAGCAAGCAACTGAATAAGGGACGCTTGCTTGAATCAATTAAAATTAATGACTGTTAATTTTGTTACAAAAAAAAATTATCTGAAATTTCTAAACTGGCGACCAATTTTCAAAGTTAACACGCACTCACACACACACACACACATACGCAATAAATTAAATATGTATGTATGTATTTAAAGCAAATTTGACTGCCCCTGACGTATTACTGACAAGTCGAGTATAGTCAGAGACTTCTTATCATCAGTCTTTTACGGTTTTGAAAAATGCACAAATGCATTCTTATTTCAACATGTGCTAGAGACAGGTACGCTTATTTGTTTATTTGTTTATTTTAGTTAAAACAGGTAAAAAGGTAACAAAGATTTTAATCACCTTGTGAAAATGTATGGAGAAAACTAAAAATATATGTATGTATGTAGAAACTCTTTAATATGTAAAGTACGTAGTGTGGATTTGTGAAAAGTTTATAGCACTTCCCGCTCCGAGAACAAAACGAAAAGATTCTACGAATTGAGACTTTGAACAGGAAATGAAATGATTTTGAAATCGCTTGATTTGAACACCATAAATTAAAAACGTGATGTGTTGTTGTAGTTATGTAATGTTGGTGGTATAAGCAGCAATCGTTGACCTTTAAGCGTAAATGACTCAAAATATTCGTCATTTTAAACAAATCTATATCAAATTATTGAAATCTGGAAAATGAAAACTTTTATAAAACAAAAACCAATTTTTTCTTTCATTCTTAAGTCTCTTGTAATCAAATTTCAATACAATGTGGGCACACCTTAAGTATTTCAAATAATTTCTTACAATTTTACTTAGAAGAAAAAAAATTCGTTTTTGTTCTTTGATTTTGTGTAACATAAGAAATCATTTAATCTTCAAATATCAATCTTAAAAAAATGTAATTTTTCAAAATTGAAAAAAAGGAGCAGAATTAAGCGAAACAAAACCAAAATACTCGTATCTTAAAAAAAAAAATAAATGTCTCGTAGTTCATCAACAATTAAAGGTTTTTGAAGATTAAACCAGCAAAACAAAAAAAGGTCTGTCTTTTCAACCTGAAACTAATGCATTTTATACATCATCTTTTACATTTATTTATTTATGTATGTTTGTATGTATGTATGTTGGAATATTTGCGTGCATGTGTTTGAATGCTAGTGGTTATTTGGTTATATGTGTGCGTTTAAAGGTGGTGTTGCCTGGTTCGAATGAAATCCCAAATCTACTTAAGATGCACATGCCTTTAAGTACAAGATGTACATATTTCTAAAATAATCATCCAGCATCTTTACATATGTATGTATGTACATAAATACTTATAAGTATATGTATGTATGTACATAAACACATATAAATATATAAACATATTAACAATAAAAAATTTGTATATTATACATTTATTAATTTAAATACAGTGATCGCTAAATTGCACAAACAAATCGGTAAATCTAAATATTTCGTTTAAAATATAAAGTGCTGTATAAATACGCCTATATTTTTGCTATGTAAGGAAGGAACCCTCTTAACTCTCTTAAAGAAGCTAGTTCAATTGATTTTCGGATTTGCCCAATCCCAATTGTGAACCAATTTTAAAAAATTCTTTTTGCATATGTAGAGGGTCCTAGAGCGTTAGGTTATGTTGGAAAGTATGGTGTAACAACACACCACCACTCGGAGAACCAGTTGTGTCCATGTGATTCCCTCACAGAGAAAACAGTGACTACTAAATACCTCATAAAATAGAACAAAATTAATAAGAAATCTCTATGTTTTTTTTCAATAAGGAAATCTTATTAATTTCATAGGGAAAACCTTTAAGAAAAAATTAAGAAGAAATCTTGTAGTTTTTATTAGGTTATCTTATAGATTTTTTTCAATAATGTTTTCTTCTTGTTTTTATTAGGCGACCTCATAAAAAATAAAAAAAATATGTCTTTATTCTCTGTACTTATGTATTTTCATTTAAATTCTATACCATATACATATGTGTGTATGTATGTAGTATATTGTAGATGTTATTTATTTATACATACATACATACACATTATGTTATATTCTTAACTAACTTACTCGCCAAGTATTGAACCAACAAACTTCTACCTGATAGACAAGCACTCTACCCAATATGCTAACAAGCATCCTGAATAACCATTGAAATAATTGTGCAAACATGCTTATACGAAAACGAAAAATATTATGAAAAATTTATGTATGTCTATTTATAGATATGAAATAACAAGACACCTCATAAAATCAAGAAGATTTCCTTATTAAAAAAATCAATAAGATGCTTTACACATAATCATATAAGGAACCTAATAAAATCAAGAAGAAAACCTTATTGAAAAAATCAATAAGGTAACCTAATAAAATCAATAAGAAATCCCTATAATTTACAATTTATAAGAAAACCTAATAGAATCAAGAAGTTTTTCTCTATGGATTATTTGTTGGTGCCAAAAATAACGAAATTGAGTAAAAAAAAAGTTGTGAATAATAATATTTCTTCTTAATTTTATGTGGCTTTCTTCTTGATAAAATTAATAAGATTTACCACAGAAAAACAATAAGGAATCTCTGTAAAAAAATCTTCGCTTCTTGCTGCTGGGATACCCCTTAGCCTAAAAACGTTTCATAGAGAAAATCTTCTTGATCCTATGAGGCAGTTTTTTCTCTATGTAACACCTTTTAAGTCCCTCAAATATGTACATATATGTAGTATATAAAGGAAAAATAATAAATTTGTGAAATAAGCTAAAGAAAAACTGCATATGCTTATACCTAGTAAAACTCTTAACATGCTATTAAGAATTACAATATACAAATACAGTAAGTTTCAAAGCTTGAAACAAAAACCTTTACAAAACAAGCAACTTTATTCGATTTGGCATCAATTTTCATTTTCCATTGTTCTATTAAAAATTAAAGAAAGAAGTTATATATGTTAATCAAAATGTACAGATAATTTGCTATTTTTGTTGCCCACTGTACTGGTTTAAAACTTCATATCTGTTAGATACATATGCATATACTTACATACATACACATACAAGCATATGCAAGTACTAAACTTATTGTAGTTATTCTTTACACACTGTTTTTTTAATACTCCAAACAAATAAATAAATACTCAGAGTTAAATATAATGGTTAATACTTACATACGAGTATATATGTACATACATTTTCATCTGATCAGTTCATTTGGTTCCTCTTTTTGAAATTTCTATTATTTATTCAACAACAGCAACAACAACGATCATCGTCATGATGATGATAATGGTTTTCTTTTCATTTACATTTTTTTTATAAATTTCTATTCTTTGGAGTTCTTTTTACTACAGACTTCGTCAAAATGATTGATTTGTAGGTGATGAATTACAACAACACCTTTGAGGATTCCTCAGATTCTTATTGTTGGTTCTTTTTCTAACATATCCATACATATGTGCATGTGTATCGATATACTTTTTGGTAACAAAAGGGAATTTATATACATACAAATATGCATGTGTGTGTTTAGATACAGTCGCTTCAAGGAAAATTCGGACACTGGTACGAGTATTAATTAACCACTGCCTTATTCATAAAAAAAAATATTTTTTTTATATCACAAATATTTTTTATGAATAAGGGCTTCAATATATTGATAAATTCAAAGAAATATAGAGAGAAAACTAATTACAAATTTATTATTTTTGACAGAAAATAATTTATAAGTAAATCTAACCAACCAAACTTTAATACCACGAATTTTAGCCGATTTTGAAGATGCAATAAAAATTCGTATTAATCAATAAAAAAAACTTAACACAACATACTTTAAAGAGCACTATTTTGCATATAAATCCATTATAATAAGGTTTTTAGTCTACTTAAGGCTAGAACTCACTATAGTACGATTGGTATGACAACAAGAAGTCATTAGATCAGTCGCACGATTGTGTAGGATGGTTAGGTTAAGTTAGGAAGGGTGGTGCCAAAAACGCACCTCCACTCGGAGACCCAATTGAGTCCATTCTGTGTACCTTCCATTGCCCATTAAATGTAATATTTACGTCGCATTTGTGCCCAGAAGTGACCCTATTATCCTTCATTAAGCCACTGAATTCCCATGATGAAACCCTTAATATCCTCCAGTTTACACTTCCCGATATCAATAATGCTCTCATGGACACATCTGCTTAGCCGTCTAAGCCTATGACGTTGCAGCTTCTGGCAGTGGCAGATAATATGTTCAATGGTTTCTGGTTCCCCTTCATCCCCGCATTTCACAAGTGCTGGTTCTTGCTCTGACCGAGCAGTGACCAGGAAATGCGCCTATCACGATTCACATCGCCTTCCTATTCATTTGTAGGATAGTGAGTCCTAGCCTCACGTAGACTAAAAAGGACTATTAAGTCCTAGCCTTTAACATTTTTCCGATTTTTCTAAAAAATTTGTTTTATAACTAGTGTATGAGCTTGTCTTTGAGCGACTGTATATTTATGTGTGTTTATGATTTTGTACAAGAGTTACACACATTCTAAATATCCGTGCATATTGCCCATACAAACACACACACACACACTCATATGCTAATACATATGTATTTGTATCTTTTTAAATATTTTAGTGAAAAACTACCAACGAGAAAGAGATTAAAATGCAAGTTGTTAAACTAGTTTAGAAACAATTCAAGTCTATTTGCCCATTTTTATTTTAAATTCCAAAAAAAAAAAAAAACAATTCCTTTGTTTTGTCAAAATCAAAGGAAAGAACTTTAATGTTTTTCCATTTAAATTAAATTTGGTAAATGATTTACGATGTTTTGTTAATTTTGTTGATGGAGAAGTAGGGAAGTCGAAACATACTCGTACATAATTGAAATTTTTATAAGGTTCTCACGACACATCTATCCTTGCTAGTGTTTGCTAGTATTTATATGTGATTGAATCATTCGATGCCTGTGTGTTAGAATCCTTTTAGCATACATTTTATAATGGCTTTTCATCAAAAATTTTAATAAACAAGTTTAAAGAAATCTCACGTATGAAACTATTCTATTAATTTGCGCAATAACATAAATAAAGAAAAAAGTAGATGACTTAAGAGCAGCCAATAAGATAATGTTGTGGTTGCCAGGAATAAACTATTTATGTATATACATATCCTAACTACTGGGAATCGTTGACTAAGTCATTTTTTTATAGTAGAAGATTCCTCGCACGGGAGAAGCTGATACGTGTGCTCCGATTCTTCTGTGAGATTCTTCCACATTAAAGCGAAATACGCTTATATAGGGAATCTTTTAAGATACGTGTAGAAATTATCTAATGGAGTATGTCAAGGATAACAAGGAAATACGAGTGTTTCCGAAAAAGCTGGAAGAAAGATAAACAAAGTGTAAAATTCTTATTTTTCTACTCTGTATAAAAAGATTTTTTTAACCTTAATTTTAAAAACGTGAAGAAATTATAACTAAGAAAAAAAAGAAAATGCTTTTGATCAAAAATTCGCTGTCCTTGACCTAAAAAGTATAGTTTTATATTTTTTTTATATACTTTTACAGGTAACATATAGCTTTTTGGAAAAAATATATATTTAAGATAGTTATGTCCTTAAACCTAATTCTAAAAATAAATATAAATTTTTAGTGCGTTATAATCATAAATGAAGCTACAATAAATTTTTTAAGAAAATTATGATTGGCATGATGTCCATGCACTGAATAGAACAAACTTATCAACAGAGGTTAGACGCATAATTACAAAAACATACATAAATTTTTAGAGCGTAATAATCATAAATGCAGTTAAAGTTTATTTTTTTAGATAAAGGATAAATGGGAGGTAGGCATGTCCTTGAACAGAATAGAACAAAATTAACAAAAGAGATCAGCCATATAATTACAAAAATATATATAGTTTTTTAGTGCGTTATAATCATAAATTCAATAAAAATAAATTTTTTTAGAAAAAGGACATATAGAAGATAGTCATGTCCTTGAATCGAATGGAACAAAACTAACAACAGAGCTTAGACGCATAGTTTAAAAAATATATTAACATTTTTAGTTGATTATAATAATAAATTCAGTTAAAATTTAGTTTCTTAGAAAAAGGACATGTAGGAGATAGCCATGCCCTTGAACCGAATAGAATAAAATTAACAACAAAGCTTCGACACATGGTTTCAAATACATATATATATATAAATTTTTAGTGCATTATAATCATAAATTCAGTTAAAATTTAGTTTCTTAGAAAAAGGACATGTAGGAGATAGCCATGCCCTTGAACCGAATAGAACCAAATTAACAACAAAGCTTAGACATACAGTGTCAAAAATATATATTAATTTCTAGTGCGTTATAATCATAAATTCATTATTTGTTATTAGAGCATTCTTATTACAAATACAGGTAAAATATAGGTTTTTGGAAAAAGGATATATCAAAAATAGTTATGTATGTCCTTTAATCTAATGACGCAAAATTTACAGCCGACCTTTATATACATAATTCTAAAAACATATATAAATTTTTAGTGCGTTATAATCATAAGTGCAGCTAAAATCTATTTTTAAGAAAAAGGATATATGGGAGGTTGGCATATCCATGCACCAAAGAGAATTAAATTATCAAGAGAGCTTAGACATAGAGTCTCAAATATAAATGAAAATTTTTAGTGCGTTATAATCATAAATTCATTTAAAATTTAGTTTTTTAGAAAAAGGACATATGGGAGATAGTCATGTCCTTGACCCAAATAGAATAAAATTAACAACAAAGCTTCGACATATGGTTTCAAATACATATATATAAATTTTTAGTGCATTATAATCATAAATTCAGTTAAAATTTAGTTTTAAAAAAAAATTACATATGGGAGATAGTCATGTCCTTGAACCAAATAGAATAAAATTAACAACAACATATAGTTTCAAATTTTTAATGCGTTATAATCATAAATTAAGTTAAAATTTAGTTAGAACAAGTAAGAATGCTATATTCGGCTGTGCCGAATCTTATATACTCTTTACCAACGTACGTACATATATATATGTATAGTATACAGATACATACATACATATTTGTTTTCTGATATTTTTTTTCTCTAAAGCAATTAATAGTAAGTGACCTTTCAGTATTTTTCGATTAAAGAATTTGATTCAATTATTTTATTTTCGATATTAGCAATAGTTGAATATTTTACTCTACACTCTGTGGTTAAGATATATTTTACATTCACTCTTGTCAACATCGATATTATAGACATTACAAACGGAATGACAAACCTATATATACCCTTTTACCATTTTTTGGTAAAGGGTATAATAAGAAAAAACTTAGTTTCATTTAATTCCTTTAATATTAAAAAATTCAGTAAAGTCCGACTTTGACTCGCGCACGAAGGGTTCCGTACATTCGGTTCTCAGCATTTTTTAATGTGGCTTTTTTGAAGTTTTTTTTCAGTTTAAACGATTTTTTCAGTTTTGTCGCTTTTTTCTCATTTTGGCGATTCTTTTTCCATTTTGGCGATTTATTTCCTATTTTGGGAGTTTTTTTCATTTTGGCGATTTTTTTAATTTTGGCGATTTTTTTCCTGTTTTTGGGGTTTTTTTCATTTTGGCGATTTTTTTCTGTTTTTTGGGGCTTTTTTCGTTTTGGCGATTTTTTTTTTCATTTTGGCGATTTTTTTCTGTTTTTTTGGGGGTTTATTTTCATTTTGGAGATTTTTTTCATTTTGGCGATTTTTTCCTATTTTGGGGTTTTTTTTTCGTTTTTTGGCGATTTTTTTTTCATTTTGGCGATTTTTTTCTGTTTTTGGCGATTTTTTTCATTTTTGCGATTTTTTTTTTTTGTTTTTCGGGCTTTTTTTCATTTTGGAGATTTTTTTCATTTTGGCGATTTTTTTTTCATTTTGGCGATTTTTTCCTGTTTTGGGTTTTTTCATTTTGCCGATTTTTTCCCTGTTTTTGGAGTTTTTTTCATTTTGGCGATTTTTTTCTGTTTTTTTGGGGTTGTTTTCTTTTTGGCGATTTTTTTTCATTTTGGCGATTTTTTTTCATTTTGGCGATTTTTTTTATTTTGGTGATTTTCTTTCATTTTAGCGATTTTTTTCATTTACGCAATTTTTCCGGTTATTCGCGATTTATTTTAGTCTTAGACATTTTTTCTGTAATTTGGTGCTTTTTTTCATTTTGGCGATTTTTTTTTGTTTTCGGCGATTTTTTTCGGTTTGGCGATTTTATAATTTTTTGATTTTTTAGTTTTACCGTTTTTGAAAATTTCAAGAGTTTTGCTCTTACGGTTTCCAAGATACAGCAATTTTTCAAAATTGCATAGTCAAAATTGCATTAACTGATGGAACACCCTTTAATTTAAATTTTTTGAAATTTTAGTGTTAATTTTTGTAGTCTGTATAAAAATACACTAGCCTTACACATTTCAAGTGTATATACATACATACAATTGTATGTATATTACATGGAATTTTAACATTTTTCATTGCTCGTTTTGGAACACCCTTTAATTTCCAATTCTCATGTATTTGTTGTTGTAGCGGCTAAAGGTCTACACACTGTGTCCAAATTTCAGGTCTGTAGCTCTTACGGTTCTCGAGAAAATACTAATATAGTTTTAGACATCGTTAATTTTACATAACACAAAAAGTTAAAGTTTTCCAACCCTGGAAACGTCTTTTTAATTTTTTTATATTTTTTTAATTTAAAATTCCAATTTTAGTCGTATTGAAGTGTAAAATAAGTTTATTTATTAAAAAAAATAAAAATTTGTTTTCGGTAGTTACTTTTGTACGGCAAAATAAAGTTTAAGTTTTCCAGCTCTGCAATCGTCTGCTCGATTTTGCTGAATTTCAATACCAATCTATTTTGGAAAATTTCTGACACACCAGTCCAAGAACGAAGTCTCTAGCTCTTCTGGGAGCTTCGGAAAACCGATTTCACGTACAGACAGACGGACAGATGGACAGACGGACAGACGGACAGACGGACAGACGGACAGACGGACAGACGGACAGACGGACAGACGGACAGACGGACATCGCTTATTCGTCTTCCCTATGCATAAGGATCCAGAATATATATATTTTATGGGTCGCTTATTGATATTATAGATATTACAAACGGAATGACAAACCTATATATACCCTTTTACCATTTTTGTTGGTAAAGGGTATAAAAAGGATATATGGGAGGTTTTCATGTCCTTGAATCTAATGGAATAAAATTTAAAACAGCAATAGTGTTAAATTCTAGAGGCAAATACCAATCTTCACTGCATGCTGATAATAATGTATAGGAGGTTGGCATGTCCATGCACCGATTTTTCTCAAGATTTAAATTTGTCTTAGCTCAGTTTCATCTTTCTACGATAACAACTGTACTTTTGCGGATTCGCAAAGCAATATCTGTCGCCCTGTGAGGTGTTACCCAATGTCGTTAAGAAGCTGCTAATGGAATTCAAAATCTAGAAAACTATGTAGATCATAATTAGAAAAAATCTTTAAATGTATCGAAAGAATTTTGTAAAATATAAATATATTTACGAAAAGAATAAAAATAAAACAAAAAAAAAAAATTAAAAAAGATATCAGAAACTGTAAAATAGAAAATTACACAGAAAACGAAAAATTTGTTAATAATATAAAACCAAAATAAAAACTGCATTTTGTAAAACTAAAATAAGAGAAGAGCGTTAAAAATAAAAATCCTGAAAGGAATTAAAAACTAAATCAAAAGGCACGCAGTGAAAAAATGTATGAGAAAAAAAATTATTTTTTATTAAAATGCTAATCCTTGAAATTTTACGTCAAAGGCCATATGATATGGTTTTCACATTTTTGTTATGTATGAAATGAAATCACCAATTCACAAACATAAGGGAACTGATGATTTGAACTAAAACTATTAATTCGCAACTTGTTTCCCTAAAATTTCCATGTATTTATTTATTTAACTTTAATATTTGGAATTAATGAATGTGTTACAAAAGTGATGTGCTGCAAGTTCATGCAAGGACATCCGTTTAGAAAATGTTTGTATGTGTGTATATACATATGTACATGTACAAAATCCATTTATATTTATGTATTTCTTATTCGTATTCGCGTTTCCGCTTCAATGACTTTAGGGGTTAAATGGACAGGTTTTGTTGGGAGAGGGTTCTATAAATACAAAAGGAAAAATACTATTGTTTTGTTGTTTTTGCTTTTTGCCGAAAACAATGAATATCAACCCCTTTTCTTTTTTGCTTAAAATTTCAAGCGCGCAACTAATAAAATTACATTTATTTAATTGTAACTTGTAACATTTGAATGCACAGATTTTTTCTTTTATTTCATTGTAGGTATAATATATTTTTATATGTATGTGTATGTATGTATTTCTTTTTCGTTTTACTTGATGTGCCAAATTAGACGTTTTAAAAAATTTACACTGATTTTTACTTGCATATTTCTTCTTACTGGAAATTTTCTGAAATGAAGACAGTGCGTGGCAAAACTCTTGAGAATATGAAATTAAATTTGCAGACAATAGTTATAAAAAATCTAGAACTTTCAAGATATTCTGGTAGCAATTTATACTTAATACCAAAGAAACAAATTTGAGTTTTAATATTTGAATAAACTGGGTTTCTACAGTTGAGAAAAATAAAATTATGTAGCTTATTAATTAATTCTAAAAATTTTCATTTACAGCCCTTTTCAGAATGTACAATTAAAAGCTATCCGTTAAAGTTCACGTTAACTCTTAATCATGCACTGTGAAAAGGGACGTTAATGTTTTTTATAAATGTTTTTACACATTTTTTAAATTACGCAGCATAAACGACAGCAACTAAAATGTATAGACCGTATGAGCTACAATCATACGCATGAGTATAAAAATACTCTGACTATAAATCGGCAACATATGCGTATATACAGGGCTTTTTTTATTTACACATACACATAAAGCATGTTTTCGAACAGCCAAGATTTTCCATTCCAATTTATATACAATTACTATGTATAAGAGAATGATGAATAAATATCCCGAGTATCGTGCGTATGTTTTTTTGTTCGATTAAATATCCATAGCCTGAGTATAAGCATAAGCAGACTCTAAGTATGACAGAAAATCAATGCTCTTGATATGCAGGTGACTTTTTATTTTAAACTGTTAAAAAGGTATGTTTTTGATCAGCTCATATTTGTAATGTAATGATCGGCTAAATATTCACTGAGTTACGCCCCTTTAATTTAAAAAAATGTGAAGTTTTTATGTTTTTTTTTTTTCAAAATTCAATATTGCCTTTAAGCCAAAAAAAAATTAATTTTTTTTATTTTTTATTTCAAATAAAATTTTTTACCAGCGTTAAATCGTTATTAGCGGACAAAAATTTAAAAAGTTACGACACACTTAGTGAAAATAAAAGATTCGATTTTTAATGCTTCCCGACTGTAAAAGTCACCATGTTCCGCACTATGGGACTGGAGACGAGTTTTTTGGATTTATTTGAATTTATTTGTTGCTTTAAACTTTTCAGTGTTCCGGAAACTCTTATGAACAAACATATATGTGACGCGCAAAATTGAAAGGGACCTAAGGGTAAAAACCGGTTTTGTTCAGGAGAGCCATTTTAAAGATTTAAATACGTGTATCTTTGGTGTACCATCACTGAGCGTGTATTGGTCTCATTTGAAAGCAACACATCTCATGACGTCAGAAACGTGTTGTTCACCCTTGAAAACGCGCGTAGGTCGTCCCTACATCTTGTTTTGTGTAGTTGGTTTTTACTGTTTTCTACCTAGCGCGCTGTTTCCATGAGTTTGATATCAATTTTGCTCGCGTTTTTTCGAATCCCGGTTTATTTTCTGAAATTATTAATTGTGAATTATAATAAATACTCATTTATAATTCTTTTAAATCGTGAATATCACTCTATTAGTACGAACATTTTTTTCACAACCTTAGAATCGTCGACTTCAATTTCATAAAACGCGCATATCTCTGTGAGGGAACAATTTTGGGGCATGGGATCGGTCTCATTCGATGCTCAAAAAAAAAAAGTGAAAATTGATTTTTTTTACTCTTAGGTTCCTTTCTCTATGCGCGGTCACATATGTATATTCTATGTCCCTTTTAATTTCCTTTATTTTGATACCCTACTCGATAGGTTTGTTTAATTTCTTTTTATTAACGTAATTTTATGAGAGATTCCAGGCAGATAACAAGAAATTTTTAAACCAATTTATTATTCCTAATTAAATTTAAGCACTATTCGCACAAAAAAACTGCTTTACGAGGTAATAAGAAAATTTACAAACATACTAGAATTTTCCCGCGTCTTTGTTTGCATCCAGAAAGAAACTGAGTAGACTTAAAATAGGTGTGGTAATTTTGTGACTTTTTAGAGGCAGATCTATCTATGTTCTAGATAACATTAAAATAGAAATAGAATTTTCCCCCTATCGATATTCTGGTCCTACTTTTAAAAATATATATAGACTATGTAAATTTTTAGATGCAGATCTATCTATGTTCTAAATTTCATTAAAATCGGTTTGATTGTTTCGGTGGGACAGAAGTTTCCCCCGTATTGCCCTCCTAGTCCTAGTAAATCTAAACCATCCAGGACTCCACCCAAACGCGTATAAAAAAATGCATTCAAATCGGTCCAGCCGCTTAGGAGGAGTTCAGTGGCACACGTACAGCAGAATTATATATAAAGATACAGTAAACCCCGGTTAATTACTTCATCAAAAATGTCATGATTTTTGGGGTAATTCTCCGGGAAAGGTATTAAAGCGAAGACTTTTAATTACCTATATGAGGTAATTTTACTCTTAAAAACCTTTAGAAATTAAATGCGCATATGTACAATGTACATACATATCGCTCATTTACTCAAAGAACGGCATAACTCAAAAAATTAATTTTTTTGAGTTAATGATGCAGAATTAATCCTCATATCGTTCTTCATATTGTGTAAAAATTTTACATTAATATCTTATTTACTAAACTCTTGGAAGAAAAACTAAATTTTGCTTTACCTTTAAGTTCTGTGTAGATTTAAAACTTAAAACGCGTTTTCTGGCAATTTGGATTTTTTGCGTTATGACGTCCTTTAAGTAAATGAGTGATATGTATTTCTTCAAATAAAATATTTTATTATATAACAAAAATAATTCATATTACAAAAAATAAATACACAAGGTGCATATATTAAGGTAACGTAATATATAAAAGCCCTAACTCATTATTTTTTTTTTTGAAATCGAGATTTTTGCATTTTTCGCTACCCTAGAAGTTCTTCTATCGAAATCTACAAAAAACTCAATTTCAAAAAAATATTGAGTTAGGGCCTTTCTATATTAAGGTAACGACATATTCTATTGAAGAGTTGCATGAATATGTACTTAGGTAGTTTTAGGCAAATAAACGAAGAGATTTTAGGGCAAGTTTAATTTTGGTGTAAAATATTTCTGGGTAATTACCCAAAATGGGTAATTAAACGAAAGTTAATTAAGCGTGGACTTTTGTGTAAAAATGAGTGTAAAAAGCGGGTATTCAATATTTGGGGTGAATAAGCGATAAAGGTATTTAACCGATAGGTAACTAAACGGGGTATACTGTATACAAGAAACGCGCGATAAACATAACCCTTCTTGGCTGTCAGGCAAAAAAAGGGATGAATTTACCCACAATAATTGTTTAAGTGATTGTGGTGTAATATTCAGTAAAATGCATTATAAACTTTTGTTCGTTCGCGCACTTCTCCTTCATCAATCAGAGTTGGAGACAATCAAGTAATCAGTCGTCAAATATAAAATAAAAACTTTTTGATTTGTGGCATTCATTGCCGACAATGCGTACATGTAGATGGAAAAATATAACTGCACGCATACAACTATGTGATTGATGAGTTTGGTTGATCGTCTCCAGGGCACTTTATGTAACGATATGCAATCTATATTAATGGACTGAACTAGGTTTTTTTTTATAAATCCCATTCCAAATTGCGTATTCTTATTGAGATGGCTTAGGGTAGTTATTGACCATACTTATGTCTAAAGCCACTCACTGTACAAACCCTTATCAATGAACACCCGTTCATAATCATAGTACAGTGTTTACTGAAGTAAGTGCTCGTCTAAATATAGTAACTGGGAAAATAAAATATGTAAGTAAGAAAGTAGTAGTATTTGTTTTTGTTTCCCAAGTACATTGTATTCGGTACTTTTCTAAAAATATTTCAAATTATAACTTTAAATGCTTGTGTTTGTAATTGTTGCTGTCATTGTTCTTACTCGCATTTTTATAAAAGTTGTTGTTGTTGCTGCTGTTGCGATTGTTTGGTTAATGGGTTCTACTAAACCCTCCCATTTTATACACTTTTAATCTTTTAAACATTTGCATCCTCTTTTTTTTTGTATGCGACGATTTCACAACGCTGACGTTGCGAACGAACGACAGCTGTTTTTCGTAGCAGAGAAAAAAAGAAGAAAACAAGAAAAGTTTTATATAAAGAGTGTTGAGAATTGCTGATGCCGTATTTTCAAAATTTAAACAATGGCCGAGATATAATTGAAAACTTTGTCATACGAAAGTAAAATTTTATTGAGTTTTGAAACTCAAGGAAGCCATGCAAAAAAATAATAATAATTCATTTCATTATGAAAAGAGCCGGAGGGCCGTTTAGCACATGTTTTATTTCGTACTTAATCATAAAACATGTCTAGTTTACAAGGCAATAAAAATATCACAATTCACACACAAAATAAAATAACGTATTTTATTTCGAAATGAAATAGTAGACTCTAGAATTTTGTGATATGTTTGCAAAAAAAAAAGGACATGATTCACTATCCTACACAATCGTGCGACTTTTGAGAAAATACAACTCTGGTTTGATGGAGATTATGCACATTTTCAATATTTTTCGTATTTTTTCGTAGATTGTGCGATTGTGTGAGATAGTGAGTCCCTTAACATTAAAAGGTAGGCAATGAGAACAAAATGGTGAATTCATTAAACCGAGATATCACTGTACTCGAAACGAAAGAGAGTACAAATCTTACGTGCCGCTTTGGGACGTAGCGCGCCCCCAATGCGTAAATACTTAAGGAATTGAGGACAGTGTTTAACAAACTTCAGAGAGCAATATTTAATTTTTTTCTTTTTCTATGATAAACTATATCAAAATGGACCCAATTGGGTCTCGGAGTGAGGCACCACCTTTCCGAACATGATAAACTATTAAATATTTATTTCAATATTTTATTTTTATTTGCCTTAAAAAAACAAATAGGCAAAACATGCTGAATAATATCATTTATTGTCCTTGAAAATGTTATTAGCCTACTGCACAGGTGATTAATGCTTTGTAATTCTCAATAATTTATTAAGAGTTTGTCTATTAACCAGCCACGTCCAAACACACATACACTGATTTTTGCATTTGTAGTAAACAGCCTTGAAAGCTCTTAAATTTGTTCTTGTTTTTTTTACAAAGGAAGAGCAACTATTGGTGTTTGCTGTGTTGTTGTTGTTATGGATGTTGTACTCTCGTCGGTGTGAAAGCACAAAAAGCTCCTTATAAAAGTTTGCACATTGTGCATATATGCCTTGGACGGAGCTGCTATAAACATTGGTCTTTTGTAAGCTTTTTTGACTTGTGGTTGAAGTCTACTGAAATATTCCAAAGCTGCAACGAAATGCAACAAATATTTTTTTACAAATTATTAAATTAAAAGAACATGAAATCTCGGCTTTGAAATAACTCCGAAAATGTTCGTGAGTTATTTCTTTTGGGAGTTTTTTCTTTTTATATAGTGGCTTATATATTATATACATTTATAAAGGGTGTCCCAAGAAGAACGCAACTTTTAAATGACTGATGCAGCAATTGAATTGTTTCTCTGGCTGTATGACATGTGGCGCCGTCTTGTTGGAACCACATGCCCTCCACATTCATTTCTTCAATTCTAGGCAAGAAAAATCTGGTTATCATTTCACGATACCGAACACCATTGACTGTTTGCGCTTTTCATAAAAAAAAGGTCCAATGATTCCTCCAGCCCAAAAACCACACCACACAGTGACACGTTGAGGATGGATTTGCTTCTCGTGAATCACTCGAGGATTTTCCTCACCCCAAATGCGACAATTCTGCCTATTGACGAAGCCATCAAGATGAAAATGGGCCTCGTCACTGAAGATGATTTTATCGGCAAAATCAGCATTTTCATGGTAAAACAATTTCACAATGAGAATGCGTTGTTCATTCGTGTAGCGCTCCATTTTTACTAACCTCGTACCTTCTACTAGCAAACAATAACAATTGTTGAAATTTCAAACAATGACACTTCGAATGTTGCCAGATTTAAAAGTTGCGTTCTTCTTGAAACACCCTTTACATGCACACTTACATACGTATGTATGTATGTATCTATGTGTGTGCTTGCTTTAATATACTAACTCCATCTTTAATGATCCACCAATAAAATATCTTTTTAAACAAATAAAACAGAAGCCTACACAGAGACTGTACCATACCCCTGAGCAAATGCATGACAAAAATCAATCAAATTTCCAATACCTTCTATTAAAAAGATAATAAAACAAGATTTCATCCTTGTGCTCGAACTAACGATACGTGGCCCTGTGGTAGAAGAGCTTGAGTTAAGACGAGACAAAAGAAAACAAAACAAATCAAATGATAATAAATGACATCTAAAAACTAAACGGAATTTAAACATGAACCAATAGATTCAAATATGACAGAATAACAACAACAAAATTACACAAACGACCAACCTAACAAACATTTACGGCGTAACCAGAAGATGGTAAAGAAAACGTCATTGAAAAAAAATCCTTAAAGTACGAGTATCTACATAAATGTGATGCAACAAAATGCACACACAACAACAATATTGACACACTGACTGATAACTAGAATGACAACCAAACGTACATATGTATGTATGTATGTATAATAATGAACGACCTACAATAAACTGTAATGATGATGACGATGATCATCATCGTCATTGTCAGCATGATGATGACGAAAATGATTAAACAGACATTTGATGTTTAATGTTTGTTCTTGATATTAATGGATTTTTAGGCTTAAACCAAAAAGAAAAGAAATATAAGAATAAAATAACAGGGAACTCCCAAATTTACCACTCACTCACACATTAACGCTGGCAAATAAATATGTATGCCCACTTGACCTGAGATTCGATAAAGAAATTTCGAAATAAAAATTTTCGATATTTGTTCGCAAATCTGAAAAAAATTCGAATGTTCGCTAAAGCTTCGAACTTCGAACTTCTATCGATAGTTTTTCGAATGTGTGACGGTAGCCGATTGGATGTGTGTCAGCTTGTTAGTGTTCGAGGCATGACACCACTGTAAGTTGAAAAATTAAATAAAAACACACACTTATACATGTATGTGTAATAACTGAACAGCATAGCATACTGGATGTGTGGTAGTCTGTTAGAATGGAGGTACCATGTTCAAATCCTGCAGCGTAAATGTTAGGGTGTTAAAAAAATTAAATAAACTAAAGCTACGGTCACACTTGACAAACATTTGCCCAAAAAAGCGTAACCAGCAAATACTAATGAGAAAACTTTTGATTCAGACGCGTGTTTATTAAGTTCAATAGGTTCCAATAATATTGTATTCTTTAACTTACCCTATTTGTTAAACACGAAACTAATTAACTTAATAAACACGTGTTTGAAGCAAAAGATTTCTCATTAGTATTTGCTGGTTACGCTTTTTTGGGCAAATGTTTGTCAAGTGTGACCGTACCTTAAGTTAAAGTAAATTAATCAAAAAATAAAAATACTTTTTACTTTTTCTGCTGCCTTTTTGCGATATCGAAATTAGTTCGATATTCTCTCACTTTGGATATTGCTAGCGAAATTCGAGATCGAATGTTTCTTGGGACAAAACTGAGTGACAGGTGAACTTTTTTCGATTCATTTTTGAGTGTCACTCTCGATAGTTTTGCACGATATATGTTCGAAATATATTCAAAATCGATATCAATAACGAAAGTCTTGGTCAACTGGGTGTATACGCTCACCGGTACACTGTGCGTCTATTGTCAATGAAAATTACAGTGCGAAAAAATTATTTTAAAAAAATGTATTGTTTAGTTTTGTACGAGTACACACATACATACATACTTACGTATGTATGTATTTTGGTTTACCAATCTCTCCGTATTGTTACAGAAAGAATTACATCTTGGATTTACAAAAAGATTTTAGCAAATCTGAAACTCTAGTTATGAGTACACATGTACATACTTCTACCTGGTAGTATCCTGCAAATTAAACTTTATAAAATTCTCTTTTTAAATGAAATGAGATTTGTATTTAAGAAATGTGCAAATATGTATGTACTTCGGCTTCGAATCTTAAAAAGAATAAAAAGAAGCCTGGATTTGAAGAATTAACCATATTTTAGGAAATGGATTTGAAATTTGTTTACTTATTAAATATGTACGTATGTATGTATGTAATATGAAAAGAGTTGCTTTGTTTGTCTGCCTAAAAACTTCTAAATTACTGATTAGTACTCAGATTCAGTAACTTTTATTACGATAATCATATCGCTATAAAACATACATGCATATATAACGAAAACTTATCGATTTTACTACCCAGCAGCGTTGCCATAATATTTATTTCAAAAATTGTAAATTTAGAAAAAAAAATGATTTTCAGATTTTCAAACTGCACATAAAAAATTTTTTGGAAGTTTTATATATTTTGCATTTTTTGGGGGGATGGGTTGTTAACCCTATACCTAATATATTTTTATCATGACTTTATAATTTTTGTTGTTTTCCTTAATTGTTGCTTACTGTTGCTTTCAATTTTATTTTTATTTATTTATTTGTTTAGGTAAAATATTGTTTCTTAACCCCGGATCGCAATATCGGCATAATGCACCAATTTTTGTCGGCTTACTGCAATAAAGTTATAAGTAATAAGCCAAAATTACATTATTACGTCACTCAATTCGTGAACTCAGATAAATTTAGTTTTGATAAAAATCTTCGAAGAATCTAACTATGAAAATAGACTTCGGTCACACTACTACGTTGGATAACTAGATACAGTATATAGACCCAAATGCTAAGGTTGGTACGTTTTACCATCTCGGAAGTTCCATCGGCATCAGTTAAGAAAATATAGCTCTTCAAATCTATAAATTTTTTTATTAATTGAAAGGGATAGTTTTGAGTTGCACTATGGGATATTTCGCATTAAATTACACAGGGAAATTTTTATTTACGAATCAACCTAAAAATTCAATAAATAAGGTAATTAAAATTATTCCTTCTGTTTTTGAAAGTTTTGTTTTATTTGAAGTGCACAACGATTTATTTCTATAATACACTTGCTTAGCCAAAATAAAGTATTGTTTTTTTCTCTGAATTACTACAATTTCGCTAAGAGAATTCTGTAAAAATTTTATGGCTTAAAACTCTACCCTTTAATTTGGTATATATGTATTTCGTCTGTTTTATCTCATTATATAAGACATCGAATTATTTCAATGAATAAAATGTGAAACTTGTTTTGCTTTTTCAATAAGGCAAGGCGAATATTATTATTATTTTAATAATAATATTAATATTATTTCAATAATATTAATACAGGAAGTGCTACCTCCGTATGAACAAAACACAACTTTCGTGTGAATTCCCTATTGCTGCTGGAAAAAGTAATAATAAACCCTAACAGTGTTATATTCAGCAAAATGGGTAAAACTTTGGCTTCAGATATCGGAATTAAAATAGCAAAATTAAAATTAAAACGTATCCCAGCAGAAAGAAGCGAAGATTTTTTCATAGAGATTCCTTATTGTTTTTATGTGGTAAATCTTATTAATTTTATCAAGAAGAAAACCACATAAAATCAAGAAGAAATCTTATTATTGACAACTTTTTTTACTCAATTTCCGTTATTTTTGGCACCAAAAAAACAATCCATAGAGAAAAACTTCTTGATTCTATTAGGTTTTCTTATAAATTGTAAACTATAGGGATTTCTTATTGATTTTATAAGGTTGCCTTCTTAATTTTTTTAAAAAGGTTTTCTTCTTGATTTTATTAGGTTGCCTTAATGATTTTTTCAATAAGGTTTTCTTCTTGATTTTAGTGGTTTCCTATATGAGTATGTGTAAAGCATCTTATTGATTTTTTTAATAAGGAAATCTTCTTGATTTTATGAGGTGTCTTGTTATTTCATATCTATAAATAAACATTGAGACACTTTTTTCATGATCTTTTTCATTTTTGTATAAGAATGTTTGCACAATCACTTCAATGGTTATTCGGGCTGCTTGTTAGCATATTGGGTAGAGTGCTTGTCTATCAGGTAGAAGTTTGCTGGTTCAATACTAGGTGAGTAAGTTAGTTAAGAATATAACCTAATGTGTATGTATGTATGTATAAATAAATAACATCTACAATATACTACATACATACATACATATGTATATGGTATAGAATTTAAATGAAAATATATATGTAATTACAGAGAATAAAGACGCATTTTTTATATTTTTTATGAGGTCGCTTAATAAAAACAAGAAGAAAACCTTATTGAAACAATCAGTAAGATAACTTAATAAAAACTAGAAGATTTCTTCTTGATTTTTTCAAAAAGGTTTTCCCTATCAAATTAATAAGATTTCCTTATTGCAAAAAAAAACCATAGAGATTTCTTATTAATTTTGTTCTATATTATGAAATATTTTGTAGGCACTGTTTTCTCTGTGTAAAGATGAAAAACTACAAAAACTGCACAATTTATAGAAAAACTTATTTTTTAAGCAAAACACTGCAGAGCTGCTCAATGCTTACAAAAACTTGCTAAAATCAGTGAAAAATGCACGTGACCAGTCCCCAAGTGATTGAGACCAGCCCGAGTTCTAACACTTTCTATGAATCTTACCAGTTACTTTTACATGGCGATGGCATAAAATTGGGCTAATTAATAACACTGTGTGACAAAAAAAAAACATACATTTGAAGTGGTATTATTTTTCTGGTAGATATTGTTGAGTATAACAACAGTTGTTATGTTTTCCAAACACCTCCAAAAATCTTGAGTTACGGGTAAAAAATCCGTTTTTCGTACCCGCAGGCACTTATCAACCTCCAACTAACTTGAATATCAATCGATTTTAAATTTATAAAGAAGAAACTAAGACATTTCGAACCATATATAGTTTGTTGCAGAAAATTTCAGATATATGAGTGTATTTTTGCACCAAATATAATTTTTTGGATTCGTTCTCAGACATTATTTTTGTGCTGGAATCATACTCCTTATGACTTTATTTAGAAAACATAATTGATTAAGAGTAATTCGCAGGTTTGTATTACAAAAATCCTTCGAAATTGACCGAGTTAATAAATATTTTATTAGAGGACTCTTTGTTAAAAAAAATACCTGCATGTTGCTTTTCGCGTTCTATTTATGCGCCTTCAGTGTATTTAAGCTTCCAGTGGTCGCCAAACTTTTTTCCTTGAGAGACACATTTTTCACATACACCAACCTTACATAATGACAAATACGACTGAACGCGCATAACTATGTAATTGATGAGTTTATTTGATCGTCTCCATCACGGCACTTAAGGTTAACTCGTTTTACAGCTGCTGCTGTGAGTTTCGTTAATTTTTATAGCGTGATTGCAGCACTTCTGGTATTAAATAGGCGGACTTTAAGCTACTTAATTATTTGGAAAGTTATTTTACTTCGACGACGATTGATTACTGCAAATATCGACGAAAGAGTGTGCAGTAATAGACATTTGTACTCGTATATGCAAAAGTCTATGATGTTGATATGACTGGTTCCAGCCAGGCATCGCACTCAGTCAGGCTCTCGAAGACCTTTATTTGATCCGTAGACAACACACTAAATACTTCAGCCAACAATTCCCTCATCTTGTGGGCTTAAAAAAGAATTCTACATTTTAAAACATATCGGCAACTCAGATCTTCTTATAGCCATGAAATCAAACATTTTTCTGACTAAATGCCTCTACTACCGGGGGGTTTATTTAGCGTTCTAATGCCTGTTTATGCTAAACCTTTTCAGCATCATATCCTAAACCAACATAGAAACAAACACACAAGCGTACTCTCAATCAATCAAAATTACATACAAGAATTGAAAATTTAAATAAATAGCAATTGACACAAATCGCACAGTCATAAAAGTTTTCTTAAAACAATAGAAATCATGAACGGTTTGTTTGATGATGCTGTGTTGTGCATACTCAGTCGTATATTAAACTGAATTAACAAAAACAATAACAAAATGCATAAAAGATATAATGAAAATAAATAAAAATCTTGTATGTAGAAATTAAATAGTTTGCACAAATGGCAACAGCTGCTGTGCCATTTGGCTCTATTTGCTACGAGCACTACTGATATTTAGTTTAGTTCCTAAAAACAAAATTAAAAAAAAAAGGAATACAACAAACAAAAAAGCAAAATAAAAATTAATAACACTTACCAACTGAGCGATATCACTAGGGAAACATACACATATGTACATACATACGATACATACATATGTACATACATATTCAATGGCACAAACAACATTTTATAGTTTTATGCTGACTTAAGCAGGAAATGCAAACAATTCTTTGTCTATTTTTGTTTTAGTTTAAACTCCAAGATACTCGCTCCTACTTAGATATTTCTGTATTCTTATGTATTTGTAATTTGTATTTGCAAGATTTATTTCTAGTTAAAATTGGCAAACTGATCTTTTTTGCTACTGGTTTTTTATTTGTATTTCTATTTTGTTGTTGTTGTTCATATTTGGGAAATATTGCAGAGAAAAAAAATAATTAATATGAACCACATGAGCAAATGTGTTGCTAGAAGTAACAAGTAAGAGTGCTATATTCGTCTGTGCCGAATCTTATATACCCTTTACCAACGTACGTACATATATATAGTATGCAGACACATACATACATATTTGTTTTGTGAAAAAATTTATAATTTTTTTAAAGTTTCCATCTTTGGAGCTGTAATTTTAATTTTTCAAATTTCATACGCCAAACTTTTCTTTCAGAAGCATAAAATATATTCAATTTATAAAGAAAAAGAAAAAAATTTAGACCTATTTAATTTTACATAACACAAAAGCGTGAGTTTTCCAACCAACCCTGGAGTCATAATTTTGGATTTTTCTGATTATTGATACCGATCTAGTTTTTTAAAAAATACATAAAATATGTAAAGTAAACGAAGCAAAAACGAAATAAGAAAAAACTTAGTTTAATTTAATTCCTTTAATATTAAAAAATTCAGTAAAGTGCGACTTTGACTCGCGCAGTTTTTTTCATTTTAAACGATTTTTTCAGTTTTGTTGCTTTTTTCTCATTTTGGCCATTTTTTTCTGTTTTTTTTTCATTTTGGCGATTTTTTTTTGTTTTTTGGGGGTTTATTTTAATTTTGGCGACTTTTTTTTCATTTTGGCGATTTTTTTGGCAATTCTTTTTCCATTTTGGCGATTTTTTCCTATTTTGGGATTTTTTTTCATTTTGGCGATTTTTTTTTCATTTTGGAGATTTTTTTTCTGTTTATGGGGCTTTTTTTATTTTGGAGATTTTTTTCATATTAGCGATTTTTTTTCATTTTGGCGATTTTTTTCCGTTATTTGGGGTTTTTTTTGTTTTGGCGATTTTTTTTTCATTTTGGCAATTTTTTTTATTTTGGCGATTTTTTTCTCTTTTTGGGGGTTTATTTTCATTTCGGAGATTTTTTTCCTTTTGGCGATTTTTTTAATATTTCGATTTTTTTTATTTTGGCGTTTTTTTCATTTTGGCGATTTTTTTTCATTTTGGCATTTTTTTTTCATTTTGGCGATTTTTTTTCTGTTTTTTGGGTTTTTTTTTTCATTTTGGAGATTTTTTTCATTTTGGCGATTTTTTCCTTTTTGGCGATTTTTTTACTGTTTTCGGGTTTTTTTTAATTTTGGCGATTTTTTTTCTGTTTTTGGGGCTTTTTTCATTTTGGAGATTTTTTTAATTTTGGCGAATTTTTTTTTTATTTTGGCGATTTTTTCCTGTTTTTGGGTTTTTTTTCATTTTGGCGATTTTTTTCATCTTGGCGACTTTTTTCATTTTAACAATTTTTTCCTATTTTTTGGGGTTTTTTTCGTTTTGGCCATATTTTTCGTTTTGGCGATTTTTTTTTCATTTTGGGGTTTTTTTCATTTTGGCAATTTTCTTTCATTTTAGCGATTTTTTACTGTTTTGGGGTTTTTTTTAATTTTGGCGATTTTTTTCTGTTTTTTTGGGCTTTTTTCATTTTGGAGATTTTTTGAATTTTGGCGATTTTTTTTTATTTTGGCGATTTTTTCCTGTTTTTGGGTTTTTTTCATTTTGGCGATTTTTTTCATCTTGGCGACTTTTTTTAATTTTAAATTTTTTTCTTTTTTTGGGGTTTTTTTTCGTTTTGGCCATTTTTTTCGTTTTGGCGATTTGTTTTCATTTTGGGGTTTTTTTCATTTTGGCGATTTTCTTTCATTTTAGCGATTTTTTTTACTGTTTTGGGGTTTTTTTTAATTTTGGCGATTTTTTTCTGTTTTTGGGGCTTTTTTTCATTTTGGAGATTTTTTTAATTTTGGCGATTTTTTTTTATTTTGACGATTTTTTCCTGTTTTTGGGTTTTTTTCATTTTGGCGATTTTTTTCATCTTGGCGACTTTTTTTCATTTAAAATTTTTTTTCTTTTTTTGGGGTTTTTTTCGTTTTGGCCATTTTTTTCGTTTTGGCGATTTTTTTTTCATTTTGGGGTTTTTTTTCATTTTGGCGATTTTCTTTCATTTTAGCGATTTTTTTTTATTTTTAGCAATTTTTCCGGTTATTCGCGATTTATTTTAGTCTTAGAAATTTTTTTTGTAATTTGGTGCTTTTTTTCGTTTTAGCGATTTTTTTTTGTTTTTTGCGATTTTTTTCGGTTTGGCGATTTTATAATTTTTTGTTTTTTTAGTTTTACCGTGTTTGAAAATTTCAAGAGTTTTGCTCTTACGGTTTCCAAGATACAGCAAGTTGTCAAAATTGCATATCAAAAGTGCATTAACTGACGGAACACCCTTTAATTTAAATTTTTGGAAATTTTAGTGTTAATTTTTGAAGTCTGTATAAAAATACACTAACCTTACAAATTTCAAGTGTATATACATACATACATACAATTGTATGTATATTACATGGGATTTTAACATTTTTCGTTGCTCGTTTTGCAACAACCTTTAATTTCCAGCTCTCACGCATTTGTTGTTGTAGCGGCCAAAGGGTTACACACTGTGTCCAAATTTCAGGTCTCTAGCTCTTACGGTTCTCGAGAAAATACTAATATAGTTTTAGACATAGTTAATTTTACATGACACAAAAAGTTAAAGTTTTCCAACCCTGGAAACGTCTTTTTAAATTTTTTATATTTTTTCAATTTAAAATTCCAATTTTAGTCGTACTGAAGTGTAAAATAAGTTTTTTTATTAAAAAAAAATAAAAATTTGTTTTCGGTAGTTACTTTTATATGGCAAAATAAAGTTTAAGTTTTCCAGCTCTGCAATGGTCTGCTCGATTATGCTGAATTTCAATACCAATCTATTTTGGAAAATTTCTGACACACCAGTCCAAGAACGAAGTCTCTAGCTCTTCTGGGAGCTTCGGAAAACCGATTTCACGTACAGACAGACGGACAGACGGACAGACGGACAGACGGACAGACGGACAGACGGACAGACGGACAGACGGACAGACGGACATCGCTTATTCGTCTTCCCTATGCATAAGGATCCAGAATATATATATTTTATGTGTCGCTTATTGATATTATAGAAATTACAAACGGAATGACAAACCTATATATACCCTTTTACCATTTTTGTTGGTAAAGGGTATAAAAATAAATGACTAATGGCCCTGATCATGCAGCTGATTGGAAATTAGTTTGGTTACAATAATCATGTTAATTTGAAAAGGGTAAATAATATGTGATTACAATAAACTTAAATGCCCCAATTCAAGTACTAAATACCACAATATATTAGTCGCTATACACATTAGAGTCCTGCGTAAACATTTTTTAAATGTAAATACGCACAGAGAAAACAGTGCCTACTAAATACCTCATAAAATAGAACAAAATTAATAAGAAATCTCTATGGTTTTTTTTAATAAGGAAATCTTATTAATTTCATAGGGAAAACCTTTTTGAAAAAATCAAGAAGAAATCTTCCAGATTTTATTAGGTTATCTTACTGATTTTTTCAAAAAGGTTTTCTTCTTGTTTTTATTAGGTGACCTCATAAGAAATAAAAAATAAATGCGTCTTTATTCTCTGTAATTACATATGTATTTTCATTTAAATTTTATACCATATACATATGTATGTATGTATGTAGTATATTGTAGATGTTATTTATTTATACATACATACATACACATTAGGTTATATTCTTAACTAACTTACTCACCTAGTATTGAATCAGCAAACTTCTACCTGATAGACAAGCACTCTAACCAATATGCTAACAAGCAGCATGAACCACCATTGAAATAATTGTACAAACATGATTATACAAAAATGAAAAAGATCATAAAAAATTTTCTCTATGTCTATTTATAGATATGAAATAACAAGACACCTGAAAAAATCAACAAAATAGCCTAATAAAATCAAGAAGAAACCCTTTTTCAAAAAATCAAGAAGGCAACCTAATAAAATCAATAATAAATCCCTATAGTTTACAATTTATAAGAAAACCTAATAGAATCAAGAAGTTTTTCTCTATGGATTATTTTTTTGGTGCCAAAAATAACGGAAATTGAGTAAAAAAAGTTGTGAATAATAAGATTTCTTCTTGATTTTATGTGAATTTTCTTCTTAATAAAATTAATAAGATTTACCACATGAAAACAATAAGGAACATCTATGAAAAAATCTTCGCTTCCTTCTGCTGGGATACCCTTAGCCTAAAAACGTTTCACAGAGATAATCTTATTGATTCTATGAGGCATCTTTGGGCGTCTTGCTTTCTAAATATATTCCCGTGGCATGTTTTGTACTAAACCACAAATAAATGTCGTTTAACAAGCGAAGCACAATGAATGTAGCGATGTTCGCGTGCATGACTGTTTACAAGTGATTTCGCGAACATTTATTGTCCGTAACAAACACTCCAAATACCACAAGAAAAAGAAGTGTTTTCACCTGGTTACAAATACTGGGAACAACTACATAACATGATGGTGTTGCCACTACGGATTTATTTAATTTTCAGTGTTGCAGCAATTTTCCGAGGAAGCGTCGGGGAACTCCTGGGAATTTTTGGTTTATTTTTTTGGAATCTCAATCACAATGTGCAAACTTTTAAAAATATCTTTTTGTGCTTTCACACCGACATGAGCACAATAGCCAACCAGATCTCGGCAACAACAATCCTTGCTCTTATTTTGCAAAGAAACAAGAACAAATTTAAGAGCTTTCAAAGCTGTTTACCTCTAATGTAAATATCAGAGTATGCGTATTTGGACGTAGCTGTTCTATACCTACAATAACTGAAACAAATGTCTTGCAAACAGTGTTGTTCAGTGTTTGCTTTGAAGACTTCGCGGCAGTAAAGCATTTGAAAAACCCTCGTCGTGAAGGTCTTATGCAGGGCTCTAATACATATATGTACGAGGGTGGATTAACAAGGCACATGACAGGGAAAAAACTACAAATAATTTATCTACGGTTGCACCAGTTAATCTTAAAATTCTTTCAACGAGTCCTTACACTCTTTAGGAAAAAATGGCAAGGCTTTGCCATTCTGTGTGTAATTTCCGCAATATTTATATTCGACCCCATAAAGTTTATACATATGTATATTCTATGTTCTTATGAACAGGAAAGTTAAATAAGCGATGTGCGTCTGTTCGTCTGTACCCACGTGATTTCAGTTTTTCGAAGCAAGCAGAAAAACTAGATACGAGTACTTTGGTCTTCGACTATTATATCAAGATTGGTCCTAAAGCGATTGATATTAAAAATCAGCAAAATCAAAAAGACGGTTTGATGTTCAGTTTTCATTTCTACATTTCAACAATTATACACAAATTTTTAGAAATATGTACTATATTTATTGGGGGAGAGAAGAACCATTAAACATATAGACCACAGCAGGCTACCGACTACAATCTATGAGAAATAGAATATATACATACGTTTATATGAAAACGATTATTTTGACTAGATCAAAGCTACATGGAACAAGTGCGATATGTATAAACTAAATTCTATTTATATTTTTTACAATAAATTTTGTAATAATTGTATTAAAAGGTGTTTATACGAGTATAAAAAAACTTTTTCTCCCAACCAACATTTATAATACGAGTATTATAAAAAAAATATGCTATAAATTAATGGTATTGTAAGTAAGTTTTATTTAAAACAAATCCATTTATAATTATGACGGCTTCCAAAATAAAGTTGGCTTAATTCAAAGAAAAAACACCTCCACAAGAGATTTTCTTTCAAAATTAAAAAAAAAATATTATCACAGCGAAAGAAATCACGCTCAACTTTAGCGACAAACACCATTACGCACACACACACAAACACAAATACACATACACGCACACACAAAATGCTGCTACCCACTTGACCTGAGATTCGATAAAAAACGAATGCTCACTAAAGCCGAGAAATTTCGTTCGATATTTGTTCGCAAATCTTAAAAAAATTCGAATATTCGCTAAAGCTTCGAACTTCGAACTTCTATCGATAGTTTTTCGAATGTGTGACGGTAGCTGCGTGGAAGTGATGTCAGGCTGTTAGTCTAGAAGTACCAAGTTCGAAGCATGACAGCACTGTAAGTTAAAAAATAAAATAAGAACAAACACTTACATATATATGTGTAATAATTGAACAGCATAGCATACTGGATGTGTGCTAGTCTGTTAGAATGGAGGTACCATGTTCAAAGCCTGCAGTGTAAGTTATGGAATTAAACAAATAAATAAATAGAAAAAAATTACTTTTTACTTTTTCTGCTGCATTTTTGCGGTATCGAAATTAATTCGATAATCTCTCACTTTTGGTATTACTAACGAAATCCGAGATCGAATGTTTTTTGGGACAAAACTGAGCGACAGGTGAACATCTTTCGATTCATTTTTGAGTGTCAGTCTCTATAGTTTTACACGATAAATGTTCGTGATATATTCGAAATCAACTGGGTCAACTGGGTAGACATTCAAAAGAAGCATTTGTTAAGCGAGTAAAACACCACTAAAATCCATGATTAATCCATTCTAATGGGTGGCATCAGCTTGGCTCGTCTTTTCCTACACTCAAACGCCCATACGCACACAGAGACAGCCTTACATTACAATTGTATCCTTTTCTGAATAAAATGGAAGCAGAAGCCATTGAAAATATTTGCTCATTAATAATAATTTTTACATTAAAAGGCATTGCATGCAACCTAACGTTTTTATTCAATGCCTTTCATTTTACTTTAATCGTCTATTCTATTTTATTTCCCTGTCCTTACAGATTTTGAAATTTTATTGAATAAAATTCCACTCCGCCCTTTCCCATGACTCAATTGCTAAAGTTTAAGGATTTAATTTATTTTTACCCGAAAATGAACAGTTTTTACAACCAAAAACAAATCTCTATCTAACATTTTTAATATTTATTCCAATGACTATGACTGTCTGTCAGCGTTTTTATGTTATACATATAATTTATATATTGCATACAATATTTCATATCTATAAATTTGAATCTATAAGTTTGAAAAATTCAAATTTCTACCCTCTCATTTAAAGTTTTTTTTTTGTTTGTTCGTTAATTTCCATTTACCCAGGCACACTTTTTAACTTGTATTGTTCCGAAAAAGATATTCTAACTCAGCAGCATCAGCAACATCGTCATCATCGTTATTATCATTATGCTTATAATAATAATTTATACCAAATGCTCGCGCTCATTCATTTGTTAGGTAAATTCACAAATGTAAATACTTTTGTCTAACTTTAGAATATAGATTTCCTTCGTCTTTTGAAAAGAGTCATTGAAACAATTGTAATAAAAAATCAAATTACGCACACACACACCTAAACACACGCACACACACCCATAAACACACGCACACTTACACAAAAACAGATTTTAATTTCTACCAACCCCATCTAGAGGACCAGTCAGGTTCACTACGTTTCACTTCATCTCTTCCATTTGAAATTGTATTAGTACTTGAAGCTAAAAATATTTGATGATTTTTTGTAGCAAAATAACATAAAACTATCTTTGGAAATTTTCGTATAAAACTTAATTCTATTTTTAGTAGAGCTTAACCCTTTTTAGATAAAAATTTTTGATAATAATTGATTGATTAAATATGTTCCTAAAATGTTGGCTTAAATTACATATCCAAAATATTTTCTCGTTTCTAATGCTGACGCTGTAATAAAGATCGAGACTTAGTTTCCTGACACAATTTGTATTCAAAATTTTAATTCTTAGATTTTAGTTCCAGTTTAGATGATGAAAGTTTTCTTGCAGCAACTTTTATTTCATTCCTTGAACTTACATTTTGCAGAATTTGTTCTTATGTATGCCTGTAGTTTCCTTCAGGCTCCATTCTAAAACATGCTAAGTCAAAAACGCCACTAAAGTTTATTGATGATATCTCGGGAATGTTATGAGATAGAAACTTCAGACTTTTTGTAATCATATAATAATTGCAATAGATTTTTTTTTAGTTTATTTGAAATTTATAAATTTGTTGTAGATCATAGTTAAAAGTGACTTAGAATACTTAAGATTGTCCTCTTAGTAGACTTAGCATCTACATATCTGGTGGTCCTTTCTCACCTAAAGTGGTCATCTAAGTACATATAGCATGTTTTAGGTGGGAGAACAATTTTTGACTACTTAATTTTAAACTAAATCATGCTAAGGCCCAATAATTGACCTCTCAATTATATGTCATTTATCTTTAAAATCCACTTAAGTATTGAATTAATTTTTTCAGTACAAAGTTGAGAGACATTTAAATGCCCAACCTTGTGGACTCAAATAACACTTAAGTTTTACGAAAACATGTACATGAACATCATTCTGGTCGTATTAAAAAGAATTTCGTTTAATTTTCATAAATATATAACATATACAATATATACTTTCACATCATGAAATATGTATATAAGAAAATTCATTTTGATCCTCTTTTTGTTTCATAAAATGTGTTTTTATGCAATTTTAGTTTTCTTCATTTTGATAACCTAACTTTTTTATTTATCATAAACAGCTGTTGTTTCAAAAGCCTTCCATAATACTGGGAAATTTTGTAGTGCTGCCGTACTTTCAACGTAATTTAATAAGAACTTTAATTAACCACTGAAAAAATTAAGCTACATTTAAGTGCCACCTAAATTTAAGTGGCAATTAGCTAAATGACATATAATTGGCAGGTCAATTATTGGGCCTAAGTGTACTTAAAACATTTTAAAAGGCAGGTTTTTAAACTTGACAAATTCTGCTAAGTACATTTTTGCTCATAACTTTTGATAGAATAGTCCGATTACTATCAAAACACAGAATCTAAGTTAATAAACGACGAATTCAGAAATGCTATTCCCAGCATAAGATTTTATGTCGACTTAGCATGTTTTGGAATGGGATCGCGAAGTATTGCGGCAAACAAAAACTTGATCAAAAATTGTATCTCACTACTTTTGATGGCCGTAATTTTGAATAGGAACTTGGCCCTTTTTCACATTCATGTTTTTGTGAGGATCTGATTACTTTTTGAAACATTTTCTAAAATGAAACTTCTTAATTTTAAAGTTGCTAGTATGTTTTATTTCTATTCATGTAAAATTGTACACGTTAAAAATGCACTATTATTCATTACAAGAGTCCCAGCATGTACCAAATTTCTTAAGAGTCGTCTAAATAGAAATATATAAAATATAGCGTAAATATTAGTGGGCGTGACCCCTCCTTATTTTCTAAAAATATTAACATATATCCTAATTTACACTATGCAAGTCTTATTGCTAAGCTAATTTGTTTTTTAGGAGAGAGAGACGAGGGGAAAAGAAACGTTTCTGTTCCCCTCTCTCTCTCTCTCTCTCTCCCACAAACTAATCAGCTTAGCAATAAAACTTGCATAGTGTAAATTAGGACTATTAAAGTCTGCTTAGCCGTTGTATATGCCCACTTTTGAAAATGCAAAATTATAGCCTTCTGTAAGTGCAAAGTTTCAATGAAGTAGCTTTTGTGCTTTAAGTTTTTGGGTTTTTCGATTTTCCTGGTCGGTAACTCAATTAGGACTAATTTCAGTATGGGCCTGGCCCCGGCCACTTTTCTATCTCATGATTATGCTATGGCTGTAAAGTTTCGTAGAAAAAGGCTTATGAGAAGTACATAAGCAATAGACTAAAAACTGCTAAAGCCTAAGTACGTACATGAAAGAGAAAGCTAAAATTTATGGGTCAAGGCCAATTTTCAAAACAGGTAATTGTTACTTTAGATAAGTGCAAGGTGTATGAAAGTTTTAAATAAAATCGATCTTAACTATGAGTTTAAAGTGCTTGTCCCAGCACCTGATTGACACTTCAAACTTTATAGATTTTTCTTAGTGATCTCTGATCTAGATTTATTTGTATACTCGTATCAAATGTGAGCGCTCTAGTGCGAATTTGAGTTTTAAGTCCGTGGCCCGAATACCGGATACAACTTCTTGGTTTTAAGATTTTTTCATAGGCTTACTCATCTACACTTACTTGTGTATAAAATTTCAGCCCTCTGAGCGAGCACTATTTCAAACTCAATGTTTTGTTGTGAGCAGCGCTTATCATTAATGCTAATTTTCTGCTAAAATCTGCTAAGCGGAAGTAGGTTAAATACAAGGCTAACAACACTCACTGCCACTTTATAAGGTGATATTTTACAGTCTTGCATAGATGTAACGTGTATGCTAGGTTTCACTAAAATGACTTGAGTTATAAGCTGTATATTAAGTTTTTAATTCTGAGCAATATTAGCGTGGCCCCGCCCACTATGGTAATAATTTTTGGGTTAACAGACTTTTCTAGTTTGTTTCTCACCTAGACCTACTTTTGTATCAAATTTCAGCTCATTAGCGCAACTTGTAATTGTAGATTTTTATGGGCGTAACATTGCCCACTTTTTCAAACTTAAGATTTGTTTGGCCAGTGCTTATCATTCGTATCAAGTTTCGTTGAAAACGGATAATAATACCTACATAAATAGTATATAAATATGCTGAGGAACAAAGTTATGAGGTGTTAAAAACACGACGAATGGCTTCGTGTAAATATACACACTGCGTGCGCAGGACCTCACTTGGCCTGTCGCACTACCGTGCGCCTAGATGAAAGCTACTTCATTTTGTTTATATCTTTTCGGCTCATATAACGCTGTTTGGAGGTTTTGGATCGTATCTGCCGCAGGGTTACCTGCAATCGAACTGTGTTTTCAAATGTTTCAATAAAATATTTTTTTAATAATTTCTGTCACTGGCAGCGCCGTTGATTGAATTGACTGCAGCTCAATACAACTCCTTGTAATCGAACAGCAAACTTAAGAAAAAAATGCATTGCCATAAAGATCCAACATGTTAGACAAAAAATTTTAATAATAGTTTGTGTAAAAGTAAATTGCATGCTCAGTTTTCGTGATCACCCATTATACAGCCAGTCGTATATACAGGCGATTGTCAGGTCTTACAATATTGTCACTAAAATGTACTAAAATTTTCTTACAACCATGTGATATGACAATTTTTATCTGAAAACATTGCCAGAAAAAACATTATCGGTCCATTAAAAGACTAACAGCTGACAACAAATTGTCAGATATCTGATAGTCGACCCAGAATAGTTTTGCTCCACCGACCATTTAAAAAAAAATTGTTAGGTATGGAATATATATATTTTGAATACCCTCTTTCTGAATCAAAAACGCGTTTCTCGAAATTTATTATTATTATTTTTAGGTTTAATAAGTATTGTTTTGCTATACACTGTTTGGCGATTGCGTCAAATTCTTCATACAAAAACGTTTGAAGTAAAGTTAATTCTTGTTTTGCTTCATTTCTATAAGAAATGAATAATAAAAAAGAAGGTGCCATAAGAAAAATTCATCGGCAACTGTTAAGCAAGAACATCATCACCCAAACACAGCCGCCGATTAAATGTTTTAATGCAAACTTATTAAAAACTAAAATAGAATAAAACAAACCTTAATTATGCATATTTGAGTATAACAAAAATCAATTAATTTCATTCTTTAATTAAATACACTTCAATTACTTGTTAAGTGTGTAAGCGGATCGATAGTTAAAAATATTACGGTGGCGGCTTCTTGGACGGCGCTAAGCGATCGACTTAATTCTCTGGAAAGCAAGAAAAATAAACAAAACAACAAAATTCTAATTCACAGCTGTGACACAGCAGTCCCCCCAGGGGAGTCTATTTTTGACTACGAGCTTGGCAACCCCGGGGCCCCAGCTGGGGTAATGTGGATTTTTCTATTGACGTACCTTTGGTACGTTACCCATAGAACTTATGTGTTACTACCCGATCTCTGGCAACAGAGCAAAGGATGTGCACATATTTATAGAAGGAAGACTGGTTCCTGTTGATGTCATGTGAACACTGACAAATTTTTGACTGCCGATATTGTCAGATAAATTAATTGTCATACAATCTTAAGGCAATAAATTGTAAGATTTTCTAACAAATTTTATACAATCGTGTGAACTTACAATCTACCTTGTGCTGGCAATTTTTGATTGTCAGTATATTGTCAACACATTGCCAGCTCTGACAATATTTTAATATCTGACAATCGTCTGTACATACATAGCTTTAAACATTTTTAGTATATGATAACATTGTTATGTTTCATGATACTTTCTGTCCCCTTTTTCTGCTATCCATCTTCCAACCAACAACGGGTTAAATGTAGTTAAATGCTCATACTTTTATTAAATCAATTGTATCTGTTTCTGTCTGTCTCTCTAGGTTTTGTGGAAAAAAAGAACAAATAAATAAATAACTTTAATTTTGGATATCTCAAGCAAAGTGTGTAAAAGTTCGGATAGAAATAGAATTCCAACAAATAAACTGATTCGATTTTGTTTTACTTAAGACAAGCATATTTAACATATTTTTACATATTTCTTGTTTCCCATTCCTTTTCTTGTGTGAAATCACAATTTTTTGAATTTAATTTCAAGTTTTTTTTAGCTTGCGGTCTGTTCTACTTATAACCAGAATAATAAGTATTTGCTCGCAGTGCGCAGTTAGAGCAAAAGATATTTAACCCGAGATACATATAAATTAATAGGGGATGAGATTTAAGAATATTGTTTTCAGAATTTTTAATGTCCACACTTATTTGAAAGTAAGATTCATTTTTTTTTTTGGTGACTTGTTGAGATGAGATTGTTTTAAAATAAAATTTCTATTTGAAATACTCGCAATTGTAAGGAAAGAAAGAAAGAAAAAAAACACTGTAAGTGCAAATGTTAGATAGAATGAGTTGTAGGAAAAATCTAATAACAAAGAGGGATAAAATATAAAAAACGCCATTTATTTTAAATACGAATAAAATTAATATTTGAAATGTATTTTAAGCACTTTAGGACCGAGATGATGGGGTTGACTTTTATGTGTCAATGCTTTTGTTTCGAGTGGTTATAAATACTTAGTTTAGCAGCTGGTAAAGGGGAAACAAAATAAGAAGAGAATTTATGAAGATTTTTGTCTGTTTAAAGCACAATGGCATGAGCTGCAAAATAAATACATATCGTCGGTTGGTTTCTTGTTTGCGGCACAGTATATTCAAAATACATTATGTCTGCAGCAAACCAGAAACCAACCTACGATATATAAAATTATAAATATCTTATAATTACCTCACAGCAGATAGATCAAAATAGTTATAGGCACATCTAAGCAAATTACTACGTTTAATCAACGAATTCTACTAAACCAATTCCATCTAGAAATTAGTTACAGTACAGTAGCTGTGGTTGAGTTACATATACATACGTAATAAATCTGGCGAATTTCAATTAAAATCTTTATCAAAATCAATACCGTTTACACCGTTTACCATTTTATTGACAGTTATCAGGATTTCGTATCTTAAACAAATATCATTGACTGAAATGACAGGGTGCCCCTGTCGCTGAATGGTAGCGATGCTATCCTCTCAGTCCAGAGGTCGTGGGATAGATTCCTGCCATAGGCTCTTGGTGTTTTCTGCAGAAAAGCTAATCGCTTCACGGGTTATGTTTATTTCAAAAAAAAATAATAAATAAAATATATAATTATAGTTTATTTTAAAAAATAAAACCGAACAACTATAACATAGCTAATTCACGCACCTTTTTAAAAACATCAATGTAATGGTAAAGAGTATATATAGGTTTGTCATTCCGTGTGTAATTCCCATAATATTCATGTGCGACCCATAAAGTAAATATATTCTGGGTCCTTATGAATAGGGAAGACAAATAAGCGATGTCCGACTGTCCCTGTCTGTACGTGAAATCGATTTACCGAAGCTCCCAGAAAAGCTCCACACACTTTGATCTTAGACTGGTGTATCCGAAATGGTCCAAAATAGTTTAGGTTAGGTTAGCAGGCTGCTGGTAAGGAAGGGTGAAACTTAGAGTCCAGCTCGTTTGGGTCCAATACAATGATACCTTTGTTGTAGCTGGGTGGTGAAGAGAAGATAGTGAGGTGATAGTGATAAAGAAGACAGGTGGTGAAGAGATAGAGGAAAGCTTCATTCTTTTTACAACTCTGCTTTTTTGCACGCTTATTTGCAGTGTTGCAGCGCCTCTGGTGGCGAATGAGGCGTATTAAATTTTGAAGTTGTGCTTAGTAGCCATTTTATTGTCATTTTACTTCGCCGATGATTCTGCTACACAATAAAGACGAAGGAGGGCGCTCTGATGTTACATTAGGATTAGCATCCGCTGAACGCGGTGTAGTTTTAGTGGCCAGTGCCTTATGCCTGCATCACTGGAACTTTTCCCATAACAACTGATACAAAGGACATTAATATACATCAGAAAAATGCGTGGTGTTGTAATTTGAATGACTGGCGGAGACAGGGGTTGCAACCAGCACCTTCGGTTTTGTAGTCAACGTGCTAACTACTTCAGCCAATGCCACCCTGGCGTCTGTTGGCCGCCATATTGAATTTTTACAACTGTCATATCTTTTGTGACGCTCCCAGGATTAAGACAAATCGATTGATGTAAGAATCATCAAAATCGGTCCACGCGTTCCGTTTATATAGTGCCGCAAAGGAACACACATACTTACATACATACATACATACATACAAACATACATAGGCTAATAAGCACAATACCTTTTTTTGCGTTGCGCAGTTGCATTAGGGTAAAAAGACGGTTTCAGAGCTGGAAAACTTGAAATTTTTTTGCCATATAAAAATAGCTAGCTAAAACTAATTTTGTTCTTTTTTGTTGAATAAATATATTTTATATTTCAGTTAGAATAAAATTGATATTAAAAATTAAAATAAATCAAAAAGATGATTCCAGGGTTGGAAAGTTGAATTTTTTCGGTATATAACACAAACACACTAAAACAAAGTTTTTCTTTTTCTCCATAAATTAAACATATTTTATATATTGAGAGAAACATTTTGCCAAACGAAATCAGACAAAAATAAAAGAATGATTCCAGGGTTGGAATATTAAATTTTTTTGTATATAAAAGTAACCAGGTCAATTTAAGTTTTTCTTTAGAAATTAAAAACAACTGATGTTTAGAAAAAAAAGTTCCGCATACAAAATTAGAAAAATAAGAAGCACAGCAGAAGAGCTGGGAAACTTAAACTTTTTTTGGTACAAAAACTAAAATTTTTTCTTGGCTAATTTAATACATATTTTCCATATTAAAGGAAGAAAAGGCTTTAATATTAAAAGTCAGAAAATTAAAAAAAATATATATATTTACAGAGTTGGAATTTTAAATTTTTTTTTTGTATATAAAAGAAACTTTAATTAAACCTATTTTATATGTTAGAAGGGCCTTTACTAAATTTTTATATGAAAATCTAATTTAGCCATAAACATTGGCACTCATTAGTCTTGCTAATCTTTGTGATATGTTGGGTAATATGGTGTGTAGTTTAAATTTAGTTTAGGTTGCTTGCAGATATTTTAAAATACAAATTTGTTTAAGTTTAGAAAGCGCTGATGTCTGTCAATGTCATCTCTAATTAATCCTTCCTCATGTATTTTAAAAAGGAAAAATATTAATAATGTAAAAAAAGAAGAGACACCCGGTTATAGCTATGCTGCTTAGCTATATAAAACAAGCTTAATGCATTAAATAACAATGTAATAAAATTATATTATATAATGATGTCAAATTTACCGCAAATATTTTAAAACGTTTGCATTTATTTCCCATTATTTTCTTTTCTAGCGCCGTACGATTAAATTAGTGTTAGGCTTATGGCCGGCGACGGCTGTTAGCCGGCTCACAGCAAATTGGCTGTGGTCTCTGGTTTTTGCTCATGTCCAAAAACATTACCAAAACAAATTGAGCGAACCTTTTCATTCACTTCAAAGAACGAAACAAAATCAAACAATTTGGTACTCTGGTTTTAAGTATAAAGAAATCAAAACAAAAATAAATTTATACCCGTAATAGTGTCGATTAGTTTTGTTACGAAAATCACGTTCTAGTTCCTGTCTAGTGACATAAATAGCATAGCTATAAAATCTTAAATACAAAGCTCAGATTAAAATATTCAACTATTGCTCATGTTGAAAATAAAATCGTTGAAACTTTACCCAACAGAAAAGGCTAAAAAAATCCTTGCTCTAATACTGTTTTTTAAATATGTTCATTTCATTTGCCTTAACTTAACTCTTGTTGATTTAGATTGAAAAAAAATATTAAAAATAATATATATGTATATGTAAATATATTTTATATATAGATACATACTTATATATTTTTTTTATTATTTTTATTTTAGGTGGAGCTTAAGAAGATATTTTGTTATTGCAACTCACTGCTTTATTATTTATAACCGAAATATGAATAATTATATATATTTGTGTATATAAATTTAAATGAAATAATTTGATTAATATGAATTTAAGTAAAACTTAATGTCGGCTTTTGTATTTCTAAGAACAAGGCGACATTATAGATTTTTATTTGATTTCATTACTTTTATTTTTTTGGGTAACCAACCAACGTTCTTGGTTTAGTTTTGTTGTCATTCTTGGGTTTGTTTTATTTGAAAATAATTTTATGTTATTTGCATTTAAATTATAAAATTTATTTTATTTGTGTGTGTGTGTGTGTGTGTTTTTAAAGTCACACAAAACTTATTAATCATTTGAATTTTTTGGTTGCATGATATCTTAAAGATACAAATATTTCGATTAAAATTGAAATCTAAAAGAGACAAAAACTTAATAATAGCGAATACACTGACATTGATGTCATTTGCTTATATTTGTTTCATTAATCACAATATTTTCCAGAAATAATTTGAAAGGTTTTAAAAGTGTCAAAATATATGTATATCGTTACCTTAATATAGAAAGGACCGAACTGATAATTTTTTTGAAATCGTAATTTTTGTATATTTCGATAGAAGAACATCTAAGTCTCGATTTCAAATAAATAATGAGTTAGGGCCTTTCTATATTAAGGTAAGGATATGTAAGTATGTATATAAATATATATATTAGAAGATACTCTTTAACCAATTTCCAAAAAGAAGGACCTTATCAATTTGTGTGTATTTCTTAATGTATGTTCTGAGTTTTATTTTAAATAGTGTAGCTTCCATGGGCCGCATTGCCAAAAGAAGGGACGAGAACATGCCAATTAAATTGTTTCCTGTAATTTAATGTATTTTCACCTATGTCACCTAGGTCTTTCGTAGTGAAACAATCTCGAACTTAAACAAAGGGGTGAAGCCACTCCCATTAACATTCAATATTATAATTCATGTGCTTGTGCTTAACCGATTCTTACCAAACTTGGCAGACACCCTAAGGCTTTAAGAAATGCACGTTTTTGCATTTCAAAAAGTGGTTGAGATCAAGCCCAGTACAGTTTAATATTAAAAATTGTGTACTTGTACTTATGCAATCAATCCCCTACAAACTTGGCAAACAGTTTGGGCTCTTGAAATGATATGATTTTGCATTATATGTACTTCTACTTATCCGATCCCCACGAAACGTGGCAAACAGTACGGGCTCTTAAAATGCCATAATCTTGTGATCGAAAAGTGCGAGGACCATGCCCATTGAAACTTATTATTATTTCATTTTAAGAGAACTGACAATGAGTGCCTACTACTATTACTAGGTGTTAGTTTCTTTATAAAAAAGAAAGTGATGGAGAAGGCAGCTGATGAAGAAAGAGATGGAGGAAACCTTCATTATTTTACAACTCTGTTGCTTTCACGTTTTTTATAATGCAGTGTTGCAGCGCATCTGGTGTCAGTGAGGCGTATTAAATTTTGAGGCTGTGCTTAGCAGCCATATTATTCCTTATTTTACGTCGCCGATAATTCAGCTACACATTACTAACGAAGGAGGGAGCTCTTATGTTACATTAGGATTAGTATCCGCTGTAGCTGGTGTAGTTCACTGACCAGTGTCTATCCCGTCAGCACTTGAACTTTCCCACAACTAATACCAAGGACTGTCGGAGACCGGGCTCGAATCCAGGGCATTCGGTTTTGTAGTCAACGTGCTAACTACTTCAGATAACGGCACCCTCCTCAGAAACCTAGTGACTAGACCCTTTCCTGACCCACTTCTCTTTTATTCTCTCTTATACTCAAAAAAGTTTTCTTCAGATAACGCCAACGCAACGTATATCTCATTCTTCTACTTCGCCTATACTCACGAAACTTGACACACACCTTAAGCTCTGAAAGTAGCGTGGTTGTGACCGCTAATATTTGGAAAATCTGACAGAACTACGCCCCTAAAAATTTTAAATTCGCACTAGAAAGCAGGGTGCGGAGAGTGCTCGAATTAAACTCGCTCGCAAACGAATTCAATTCGAGCGAGTTTTATTTTTTGTATTGAAACGAGCTACTCTTGTCTGCTCGCGAGTTAAAAAAATGAAACTCGCGAGCGCATTTAATTTTTGAGAATCGAAAATAGGACTCGCGAGAAGAATTCAAATTTTAAGAGTCAAAAATAAAACTCGACTCGCGAGTCGAGTTAAAAAGAATTATTCGCGAGTTTTATTAATTTTGTTTGCTCAAATTCTGTTCGCTATAGGTCGAAATGTTGAAATTATATTTTATTACTGACAGGTAAGCATTTGCATAACTTTTCATGAAGCAGAAGCCTTAAAACATTTGAAAAATACCTCATGACTTGAAAGTAAGAACATATATTTTTATATATGTATATGCATTTGTAAGTACTATAGTTTTCAAATTCGCATATAAATACATATACTTTTTCGAATAAACAAAAAAAAATTGTTTGTAATAACTACTCGTTTTGAATTCGTTTATGCTCGTTTTGCACTCTTTTAAAATTTGTGCTTACGAGTTTTAAAATAAAACTCGCGAGTACAAATTTTAAGGCGAGTCATTTAATGCTTACGAGTCGAGCACAAATAGAGTACGAGTCTTATAAAATTTGTGCTCGCGAGTTCTAATTTTAAAACGAGCGAGTTAATAAAAATTGTGCTCGCGAGCCGAATTTTTCCCTACCCTGCTAGAAAGTTAAAAATAAAGCATTGAAAAAAAAATTTAATCGAATCTAAAAATACTAATCACTGTGACTGCCGTATTCAAAAAAAAATACTTTTGGTTTACAAAAGGCTTAAAAAACAAATTCAGTTTGGAAAAAATTTAAAAAGATTTGAGATACATTCAAATAAAATATTTTCATTGGAAGTCGGCAAGATTGAATTACTAAGTTGGGCGAAGATGGCCTACCGATGGAATAGTAATACTGTGCGTAATATAACCAGGGTTCTAACTAAGCCAGACCGAACTAAGAAAGTTGATCGACGTCTTAACGGTGCACTCTAACCTTAGAAGGCATTTGCACCATATTGCAGCCACAGGTGGCAAGGAATGCAGGTCATGCTGGTTTAACATTGATACAATTGCTCACTTTCTTTGACATTGCCCATTCTTCAGCCAGAGGAGACCCGGATTTTTTTAGGATCATGCTTTACTGGACATTCTCCACCTTAGAGGTATTGGCTTTAAAATATTGAGGGACTACGTTAATAATATATATATATATATATATATATATATATATATATATATATATATATATATATATATATATATATATATATATTAAGCCCTAGGATTCCTAGGTGGAACAAAGTGCCATTATAATGGTTTCGTTAATCATTTGGTTGCGGTTGAGTGAAAGATTAACCTTCAGCATCCCAGGGTGGTGTTGGCGCTGCCAACTTAAAGCCTACAGCCCGACATCTGCGTTGCTTACATTAGCTAGTAGCATAAGGTAGTAGCCCGTTGTTCACCTGCCCCGAAAGGTCGGAGGTTGTGAGTCTTCTTAGTTGGTTGCAAGAGCAAGGATTGGTTCTGTACTTTACCAAGTTAAAGTCGCTCAGTTTCGTAACTTTGCATATACCACTCTAAACTCGTTAATGATACTGAGTTCCTATGAAGGTGGAGGTTAATTTTTAATTAACATGGGAGCTCAGAAAAGTTATTTACTGGCTTATTTGTGTATGTCCTTAACATGAGCGCAATGGCTCCTCTCTAGCCCCAATTTAGCTATACTGAAAAACGAAATAGTGGCAAATGTCATAATGTTATTTTTGGAAGGAAGAAAAAGCAATATTTCAATAAAATTCTGCTGTAACAGTTTCTTTTGAGACAGCCTTCATATGTATGTATGTCCATGTGCTATAGAGTGGTTCGAAACAAAAAAGTTGTGCCAATCACCCGCTAGGATTAAAGACAATGTAAAAACAGTTCCAGAAATATTTTTTTTTTTGTTTTGCCACGCCTAGACTGGAATATGATGTGGTAGTAAAAAACTTTTAAGGGCAGAAATGTACCCCTTACAGAGCCATGAAAACCGGTATACAAAATGTTATGATCGGACTAAAAATGGCGGCACAGTGAACAAAATACTAAAAGGGCGGTATTTTTAGGCGTGGCAAAAAATGAAAAAAAAATATTTTTATATTGTTTTTACATTATCTTTAATCCTAGGGGGTGACTGGCACAACTTTTATTTTTTTTTATGGAAAGTGAACCACTCTAATGTGCTCCGTAAGCAGAGATTTAAGAACAAGTTCTTCAAATATTTCTGTATTTCTGTTATACATAAACAACACTTGAGATCAGACATGTTTTTAGATTTTCACTCAAGTTCGTTATTCTCATATTTGTGTATATTTTAAAGAAATCTTTTCCTTTTTTTTTATTCTCTAAAATTTACGGTCAACCTTTTTTTCTGTGTTTGGGAGAATGAATAAGTGATACGAGGAGTATTTATTACTAAAGCACAGTCAGAAATACACACAAATAAAATAATTTTTTTAATTTCTTCATAATCACGTACCTATAACAATTGTTATTATTTTCGTTATTTTTATTATTATATCAATTTATAATTCAAGCGACAACAAAAATAACTCTGGATTAAATTTAATTTGTCCCCCCCTTTATGAGTAGAGTGAGTGACTGACTGGCTTTTGATAAATCTTCATTATTATTATTTATTATTATTATTATTTTCTTTTTACTTTAATATAGAAATTAAAACAAAATACGTGATATATGAAATAATTATTAAAAAAAAAAGAATCATTATTAAAAAAAAATCAAAGCTGAGATTTCCACATGAATAGAATAAATACACTTACTGACAAAAGTTTTATGCATTTTGTTGCAAGGATATATATATATCTATATATATATATAAATGTACATATATACACAGTGTGGGCCAAGCAAAATTGCCGACTATGGGGTTCAGAGAATCCACTCATGACTATTGGGAAGCCAATCCATCCATCCACTGTCACTGTTTGATGTGGATTTTGGTCTGACGGCATCAATGCGATAAATGTTAAGCAAACCATCCAATTTTGACAATAGAAGCATTGAAACATGAAATCGAAGTTGCCATTGAAGAGAATAGAGCTGAAACAATCGAAAATGTACTGAAAAATTTAGTTGATCGGAAGGGGGTACTGCCGATCCAATCGTGTTAGTTATAAATATGAATGATATTGTGTTCCATTCTTAAATGACAAAGTTCAACCCTTCCAATAAAACCAGGATTTTAAAAATATAATCTGTACTTCTTGTAGAGCCGATTCAAATTTAAAATTTCAAATAGCCCACCCTCTATACATATGTATGTAAATGTGTATGTGTGTACGTCAGAGAACAGCAATGAGTAGTGAAACTGTGTGAATCATATTCAATCGAAAGTTTGAAGTCCGCATCGAACTCATACTTAAGGCCGTTTCACACTATAATACAAGTATTAATACTTTTGTGGAAAATGCAACTCTGACATGTTGAGTTTTTATTGTCTTTTGAAATTTTTTAAACAGAAATTATATTAGGGATGCATTTTCGTCAAAAGTATTAATACTTGTATTTATGACGTTGTTGATTTTGACTCTCCTTAAGAGTCTGAACACAATGTAACGATAATTTATTGCGGTGTGGTTTTTCATACGATTTTGAAGTAAAAAACCGCAGTGCGAAACGGTATAAAATTAAAATCTATTTTATTTTCTCTGCGGACTTTCATATTCTCTCAATTTTTGACTCTCTTTCTCTTTCTGATAGTGCCATAGTTTTTGAATAATTGGCGGTGTTCACAACATTTTGTCATCTTATTATATATAATACAAAAACACGTTTATTTGTTATGGGTAAACTCTTCAATGCCCCAACAGATTTTCGCCTTCCACCCCGCAAAATATTCGTAAAAGACCTGTGCGTGTGTATATATATATATGCTACGCCCCTTTCAGAAATAGTGATTCGTCCGACAGATGGCGCCATATTTAGTTTTTTTTTGTGTTTTTGCACCGTAACTCAAGAACTACTGCACCGATTTAGACCAAACTTTATATACATGCTCTATGGGGCGTGAGGAGTGTTTCTGTGTAGTTTGAAGTTCGTCCGGCAGATGGCGCAATATTTAGTTTATTCGTGGGCAAAATCCAATTTTCATATTGTACCACCAATGCCATATACAACACTAATGTTTGCTTAGGGCCAGCAACGCGGACCGGGGTCAGCTAGTAAAATATAAAAGTTTAAAAAAATATATCAAATATATCTGCCAATGTATAAGCCCCGTATTCATAAAAAAATAAAATGAATTTGAAATTCGTTTTAGGAAAATTTTGTATGAAAAATTTGAAATAAAATACATTTCAAATTCGTTTCAAATTTTATGAATATGGGGGAAAATGTTAATAATTTCTTGTTTTTAGTTACTGCCATTACAAAATATTATATATGTATGTATATACACATATGGTCAAAATAATAAATACACGACGATGTTTTATTTTTTAATGTAAATTAAGATTAAAATTGTTTCTCTTGCTTAAATAAATTTTTTTTTTATTTACATTAAAAAGTAAAATATCGTCGTGTACTTATTGTTTTGACCATATGTGTATATACCCTGCAGGAAATGGAACTGACACAAGACTAGTCACGTCACCGGTCCCCAAGTGATAGGGACCAGTCCGAGTTCTAACACTTCCTATGAAGCGGACCAGTCACTTTTACATGGGGATAGCCTAGGATGGGGTTAATTGATACTTTGTATACGCCTTTTGACTTGTCACTGAACTATCCCACAGTAATATATTCGATGTAGAATAATATAAATTATTTAAAAATGTCATTCCGACCATCGTGACCGATTGACCGACTAAAGTGGGAAATTGCCACTTTTTCGACTGCCCTGCCTCTTTTTTACTGCCTTCCCACTTTTTTTCTCCCTTTTTTTTTAGAGTGTTTCATATACTAATACAAAAAAAAATAGTGTAGTTTTCTCCTTTTTTTAATTTTGCACATTTTTTTTTTGAGAAATCCCCTTTTGGTGCCACTTTTTGAAAAACGTCATCGATCACCCGGACACTCAACTCTAACAATGAAAACTTATAATTTTTGTTTTTATTGTTACAAATTCAATTATAATTTAGTTTTGGGACTCGAACTGACAAGCTCGTGCATGACAGGCTCGCACACTACCCACTCGACCACAGAGGCACTCATATTTCAAAAGTATAAACACCTGTTAAACTTAAGTTAGTATCTAAGTCTAGCTATGGGACTTGTTCTAGAGTGACTTGACGGTCAATTTATATCGATTCACTGTCTTTCCCACCCAAGTCTTTCTTATATATATACTAAACCAAAAAAAAAAAAAATATATTCGTAATACATAAACATGCACTACCGGAGTCTTTCTTATATAGCCATACTAAACAAAAAAAAATATTCGTAGTACATATAATATATAATATTCGTAATAGTGCCCTATTGAACTATGGAGAATAAAAGTAAACGAACAAAAATGTGTTCAGGTAACATTTACCCGGCTTACGTGGAAACACCACAAATGAAACTTAAATTAACTCAGATACATTGGCTGATTAACTAGTAGAAGAAATTCAATCCTCAGTCTAGATTGTAAGCTTTTAATATACTTTTGAAATCTGAAATTTGAATCTATGCATTTCTGAAAAGCATGAATTTGAACTCGTATTGCCAAATTTTCAACTTGGCATTTTCTGAAGGATACAAACTCTTTTTGGCAGTCAATGCTGGCAGATAATAGATTATTATATTATTTGATAGGTCCTGGACTCAGCTACAATAATAGAACGAATCCCAATAACTAGAACGAGCATGCTGTGATGTCTGTTGAAGCTTTTGAGCTGTTATGATGTTTGGTAATTCTCAATTACTTTATGGTCGATTTTATATAATTCTAACCTTTTTTTCAAGAATTTTGACATTTTCTGATAAATTGGCATTAGCATTAACGTAATTCAGCGTATAGAAAATATTAAACAATATAGTTACTTTAATATAAAAACCGCCTAACTCATTTTTTTTTAAATCGAGATTTTAGCATTTTTCAATATATTAGATACATCACGAAAATGGTGAATATGTAACCAGTTACATGATATATCTTCTTTTCACCATACACTACGCCCTACTTTTTTTAACACTCCCATTTTCTCAAGTCCTACGACGAGTACGCTTGGTTCAATTGTCACCAAATTTTCTGCAGGGTATATATGTATCTATATATATTCCCGTCGTTCCTATAAGAAGCATAGGTCCTCCATTACAAAATATTAAACAAATAGTAAATTTTTTAGAAAATTTTATAAAAATGAATGCACAAAAAAACTAATAGAAATTTAAACAAACACTGACAAGTATTGCCGTAGCCGGCTTCCGTTGTATTATGTTTATTGTTTTCTCCCGAAACGAGAAATCGCACCGCACCGCACCGCAAACATTGTGTTTAGACTTTAAGTCAATGCCTATGGACGATGCAAAATAAGTATGATTCACAATGCGAACTTCGCATACGAGTATTAATGTTCTCATTATGAGGTTATGTGTTTCGCTGTTGATTTTTTTGCAGGAATTGGAAGCCAACGCTATTTAATACTATCCCTGCAGAAAATTTGGTGACAATTGATCCAAATGTACTCGTCCTATAACTGGAGATAATGTGGGTGTTATCAAAAGTACGTAGTAGTGTATGGTGAAAAAAGTCATATCGTTTAAATGGTGGCATATTGACCATTTTCGTGGTGCATCGTCTTGATCTTGAGCCAATTTAATTCGGACTCGGTCTAGTATTGTAGTAAACTGCACTGAACATGTTCGATGTGGTCGAACACAGGACCTATCAAATAGTGTAAATATAATGTTAATTGCTCCCTTCAATGTGACTCTGGGATCAGTCCCGTAACTATACTTAGATATTAACCCAAGCTTAAATGGTATTTATACTTTTGAAATATGAGTGGCCCTGTGGTCGAGTGGGTAGTGTACCAGCCTGTCATGCACGAGGTTGTCGGTTCCAATCTCAAAAAATTTTCAGATTAAAAATAAAATTAAAAAAAATGTCATTGCATTTGTAACAATAAAAAAATATATAAGCGTTAATTGGTACAGTAAAATGGCGAAATTTTATTTATAAATAATTTATATTATTATACTTTGAATAGTTCCCTATGGGATAGTTCAGTGACAAATCACAAGGTGCATACAAAGTATCAATTAACCCCATCCTAGGCCATCCCCATGTAAAAGTGACTGGTCCGCTTCATAGGAAGTGTTAGAACTCGGACTGGTCCCTATCACTTGGGGACCGGTCACGTGACTAGTCTTGTGTCAGTTCCATTTCCTGCAGGGATTGTATACTACTTGCAAACCTTTTAATGACTAAACTTTTAAATAACCATACATGCATGAGTTGAGTGAGCTGAATTAATGTGGTGGCCCTTATTATGAGTTACATTCGATTTTCGATCTTCGCTGGCCATCAAACATCGAAAATCTAATGTTCAGTTCATATTATAAGCATCGAATATTTCGTTGAGCAACGATTTTTCTATCAAACAGTATTCATCTTTCGATGAAGTATTTTAGTATGAAAAATTATTGAAAATTATTGTTTTTTATTTTTAGGTAAAATTGTTGCAAATTTTAAAAATCACTTTGAGTGATATTCAAAAAAAGGACATTCTTTGTCGAATCTTCGTCATAATACCAAATGAAAATTCGTTCGATCAGTACTTTCGACTACAGTCGAAGATCGAAAGTTGTTCATAATAAGGGCCTGTGAGTAGTATAAATACTTTCCTCAAACTAGAAATCAAACTGAGGTGATTTATGAGTGTGAGTGTGGTATGACTATGATGTCGACGTCGCATTCATATTTATTTCAACCTATACTTATAAATCAATGTCATCGTGTGTATACGTAAATCACAGTAGTTGAGTTTAAATGATGTCTTTTCACTTATTTTTAAAATTTCATGACTCAGCATGAATAGCGAAAAAACGATTCATTGCCGATCACTGATGTACGTACTTGTACATATTTTTGGTGGACAAAGAAATACGGCGTAATATTCTAAAGAGTTGATTATATTTTTATTATTATTATTGTTATTATTCCTTAGTTTTTAAGGTTCTCTGTATGGAAAAAAAATTAACAATAAATTTTGTGTAAATTTGCTTATTCCCTACACTTTGGTGTTTGTTAGTGGACTTAAAACTACAATAATTCAAATTGAAATGTTCTTAAAATGTTGAATTAAATTGCTTTTTGAAAAGAATGTTCACTGTTTGTGTTTTATTTTCAAGCAAATCACGTTTTAAAATAAAAAATACTAACAATAATAAATACATAATGATGATTTTATACAAAGCATTGTATTTAAAAAGACGTTGAATTACATTAAATGTACGTATTAAAAAAATTAAATGAGTTAAAATTGTTAAGGCGGATAAAAAATGATTTCCATAATTCTACATGCATATGTATGTACGAGTATATGTATATTCTTTTTTTATTGGTGGCTTTTTTGTAGATCATACAAAGTATGTAATACGCTATATTATACTGTATTTTGTATAAAAATTCCTCTAATTTCTTCATTGAGTCATACAATCTAAATAGAAAACTTGAAAGCCATTTCATATAAAACAAGTAAGAGTGCTATATTCGGCTGTGCCGAATCTTATATACCCTTCATCGGCGCACAGTGGGGCCTTTTGACTTTTTTCATTGCAAAAATCATAACTTTTGAACTGATAACGATATTTAAAAATTTTAAAAAGCATTTAAAAGGAAACTCCTTTAGCTTTAATATACATGATTTGCACGGTCATAGGTTAGGCGCTGCACTGTGCACAGTGTCTGCTTTCGACTGTTTTTATTACAAACATCATAACTTTTAAGGTAAGAGTAAGAGTAGTGGAGGCACTACGCACAGTGGTTTTTTTGTTGAAAACATCATAATTTTTGAAGTTACCAAGAAATTTGTAATGGGGAAAAACACTTAATTTTTAAATCTTTTAGGATCAAAATAAGTGCTCCCTTATTGTGATAGGCATTGGACACGATGACACCTTTGACCTTTCTTGTCGCAAAAATCATATATTTTGAAGTAACGATATTTTTAAAATTTCTCAAAACATTTAATATACAACTTTTTGTGCTTTAAATGACATTCTCATAGGGAAGTCTAGAAAAAAATGATACTCTAATATAACATGTTATATTAATATAATTCATTTTATTTATATTACAGATAAAAATTATTGAAATATTTTTAATACTAATGTTAATTTATAATATTATTTTATAGTATGATATATTATAATATGATAATGAGTTATTTTTATTAATTTTTTTAATAGTTAGTTTTCTTCAAAATAGTCATTAACATTTTGATCGATTTGTAATAGACTTAACATATCGGAGCTATAATTATATTCTTCCAAATCTTTTCGAGATCTTACATGTCTCCGCGATGAAATCAGTGGGTCTGAAGAGGCCGCCAACATATTAAAAAGATCCTCATTCTGTCTAATCCGTGATATTTTGCAAGTATTCGCATATCTAAAGTGCTTGTAATCTTTGTTTTTGCATTCCTGGGCTTCTTCTGGTAACTCTCCAATTGGTAAGCAAGGGTATTCAATTAAATTTTGGCCATGAGCCAAAATCTTATGGACCGTAGGAGTAAGTTTCTTCTCAGGGTACTTTTGAGCCAAAAGCTGGGCAGTTTTTGATGCATAATCCTGAAACTTTGGGCCATTTGCCATTTCTCTAGAGTTTATAACATTTAGAATAACTGCCAACCTTTTTATAATATGGTTGTCGACACCAGTAATTTGGACTGTTACCTCATCCTTTTCAAAAAACGATCTGGACATGTTACCATCGTTAGTATTTCCATATCCCTGCTTTGGGCAGTCTATTTTTAGTCCAAGGTTCTTAAAAAATTCATTTTGTATATTATTTTTTCGAGCAGTTAGTTTTTCTTTTGGTGTTGCATTCTCATGAAAACTTTCTCCTTCTCTCGGAATTGTATACGCTAATTTTAAAATAAACTCCATGCACCTAATTCTGGCATGTAACGGAGAAATTCCATATTCATAGTTTTGTTCATCACTTGAATCATTAAAATTTTGAAAGTCCTTCTGTGACTTTTTGCAAATTGCACACTTCAAAGTTGAAGAAGTATCTGTTATTACATTTAAGACTTTGCCATCAATCATTGTAAGAGAAAATTCATAATTAATGACAACCTTTTTTCCATTCTTCACTTCAATAACAGAAGGCTTTAGTTCGGAAATTTGCTTTTTTATATCGTTTACTGTAGGGTTGATTATTTCTGAAGACTCCTTTGCATATTTAAAAAATATCGGACGGCAAAAATGGACTGACGATGGGCGAGGATTTTTCCAATGCTCAGAGATTTCACTTCTAAGTCGTAAAGGAACTATAGAAGCCATAAACATATTTGCATCTGTAATAGTTATGTCAGTTGTCGATATTGTTTGTTTGTAAGCACTTTGACCAAATGATCCATCACATCCCCACTTGCTTATCAATGTAAGCCTATCTGGAAGTAATGCTCTTTCTTTTTCAGGAAAACTTTGAACTAACCGTTTAGATGTATGATCCATTAAGTCTTGCAGTTCAACTTCTGCTGATACTTCAGTAACTTTTACATTAGATGGTATTGCTTATTTTTTGGCAGAGGTAACTTTTTTATATCCAGGAAGAACATTCACATTATGATTCTTTAAAGAGCTTCGTAAAATATTATATTTCTCCTTTGACAATCCCAAGTCCATAAATAACGCTAAGGCTTCTTCTATGCTATACTTTGTGGGTAATGCATTCGGAGGAGTTGGAATACTTTCTTTAATCCTTCGTAGTCGATCTGGGCTGGCAAGCTCCACAGCTTTTGTAATATCAGACCTTGATTTATCTTTATCTTTTACGTACTTAAGACATAATGCTTCTGACAGATTCGATGTAGATATATGTATCTTTCGTAGCATTTTGAAGTTTACGTTTTTTTGTGTACTCCGAACACTCGTTTATAGTTTTAGCAGGCCTTCCTTTTCTGCTGTCCAAGGATGTATGCCGGTTCTTCGATGTTTTCAAAAGTTGTTACTCCATTTAGCCAGTCTGAGTACTGTTCCATAAAGCTTTTTGTCGTACGGTTTAAGGCAAGCCATTTTCTACGAATATCCAAGAAAACGAAGTGAATTTTGTTTTTAACATCCTTTTCGTGGTATCCTGGTAAACCGTGCAATTTTTCCACAATAGCAAAATTAAATACATTTTCATTATGTGATTTTCTAAATAACTAGAACAATTCCGAATTTTGAAATGTCATTATGAGTTCTGGTACTGATCACTACTTTTTCAAAGTAAAACCTTAAATGATTGCATTACATAATTGCAGATTAATTTATACTAGGGTTTCTAATTTCCCGGACTTTTCCGGTTCCCGGGAATCGAGAAAAAATGTGTTCTATTCCCGGGAAATCCCGGGAATTTCAAATACATATGAATTTAATTAAATGGGTTCAATAAAAAATATAATTTTATAAAAAAAAACATACAAAGTTTAAATTAAAAACAAAACAATTTCCTTCGTTCGAACGAGGAACAACAATATTTCAAAAACAAAACAAAAACAAATAAATTCATACCGCCGTATTCATAAAAATTATTTTAGATTTATGAAAGTCTTATTTGACATATTTCTATGGGAAATTTGTCAAATAAGCCTGTAAGAAACCTGGGGGCAAATCACGGCATTCGATATGACTCGTAATTTAAAAATATTTCCATATAAACTGTATTGAAATATTTTTAAATTACGACTTGTATCGAATGCCGAGATTCGCCCCCTGAAATATTTTTTATGAATACGGCAGATATGCGTTGAGTTATAGCATGGATGGAAATTCCATCGGCATTTGCCAATCTAGATACTATTTCGTAACGCTTGAAGTTGTTGCAGTCTTATATTATGCATCGTTACAAAATTGTATTTTTAAGTAATAAAACAACGAACAGCAATGTAAAAAAAGCAAGTTAAATTCCCGAAAATTCCCGTTGAAATTTTCCCGGGATTTGTAAAAAAATAATACCCGGGAATTCCCGGGATTTTTTTCCCGCGTAGAAACTCTAATTTATACCCAAAAATAAAAAGGTTCAAACCACAATTAACTGGATTATATACAACTGCAGTTTTTATTTTACTTAGTCCTGATTCACACACATCACATTTACCTGATCAGTTTTTGTTCAATTTTCTTTTGAACCTGCATTTGCGTTCATACACACCGTCAAGTCAAGTCTCATCAAACGGAGTATTGCGAATGACAAAACAAAACGAAAAAGCAAACTTGACTGGTACGGTAAGATAACATAAAATATAAAAAATATTAAAATTTTGGTAGCTTTTTTCCTTATTTGGCAATTTTTTTTTATATTTTGGTTGCAAAAATATCTTGGCTGTGGCAGCGCTGGCTGTAACATTTAACAACATTTTTCTTGAAATTTCCAGAAAACCTGTAATTTTTTGTGGACCAATTTAGCTTAATTATTTAAAGTACTGTGTAGTTAATATGCTAAAAAAATATGGGCGTGACCATTTTTGCCCATTTTTAGATATTCTCTATTTTATTTGTAAAAAGTACCTAAATATATGGTGTCTGAAAAACGGCAACTGCCGAAAAAGTAGGCTATCTGGTGCATATTTTCTTACTTTACTTTTTTTAATAAACAATAAATATACCTTTAAAACAATACCAAAAACGTAGTGATCACATGGCAATATTTCTGACACTTCAATTCTAAAATGTTTTTTTTTTCTCAAAATCACATTTTTTTGGACTTTCCAAAAAACTGTCGACTTTAACCAGCTCCACCAGCTATAATTAGTAAAATGGTCTTTATACGATGTGTTCATTCATTTTACAAAATTTTGTCATCAAATTTTGTATTTTTGCCACGGTTTTTGGGAAAAGGCGTATAGAGAAAAGGTAGTATAGAGATACATAAATAAGTACATATGTACATACATATTTGTTTTGAGGAAAAATTTATAATATTTTGTTATAGTGCAAATTTTTAGTAACATTATTATAACATTTGATTTGGATTTTCCCGTGTTGCTATGACAGATAAATTCAAAATTGATTTCTGCAACATACGGGGTCTAAGATCGAATTTTTTCTCCATCGGCCGGATGTTTTCGCCTTATGTGAGACCCAGGTGTCTGAGAATGCTGATCCACAGGATTTTCAGATACCTGGTTATCACCTACTATCTCTTTTTAATTTTCATCGCGGACTTGCAATGTACATTCGCAATACAGTTGTGTACCAATGCCAGCAATCACTAGGCATATCTGATGCTGAATTTAGCTGTCTCTGGGTTAAATTCCAAATCAGGGCACACTGTTTGCATTTCGGATTTGTTTACAGAAGTCCAAACGCAGAAAGGGATACTACCATTTCTGGCTTCGATGCCCTTTCTGACTCCATATCGAAGATCCTAGAGAGTTGTCCGAACAGTGAAATCGTTATTGCTGGTGATTTCAATGTTCACAATTCAACTTGGCTTCGCCATTCGAGCCGTACAACTACGGAAGGCCAATATGTTGAGTTGTTCGCAGCACATAACCATCTAGTGCAACTAGTGAATGAACCAACACACATTCCATGTGTTGAAGGGCACCAACAAAATACACTCGACCTCTTTCTCACTTCACACCCTGATAAGTATGAAGTAAATGTTAATGCACCTCTCGGTAATTCAGATCACTGTACCATTTCGGCCTCCTTTTCGTTTTCAGCACTTCATAGCGTTTCATCTGCAGCTACGAAACGACTAAAATACAGCTACGAAAAGGCCCGTTGGGCTCAGCTCAATGAATTTTTTCGGCATTTTAATTGGAAGCTATGTTTCCTAGACAATGATGTCAATGCCATGGCCAAAATGGTCGAAAGTATAATTTTGATGGGCATGAAAGCTTTCATACCATCAAAACAAATTCCGATTAAGCCCAAAGAGAAACTCTGGTTTAATCAGACATGCAAAAATGCAGTCAGATCTAGAGAGGAAGCATTCAGTATTTGGCGAAGTAATCAAAATGCCGATACTGACTTGCTACGCAAAAGGGCGAGATCTTCGTGTGCCAAAGTACTGAGGCGTGAAAAAGCTCTTTACGAGAATCGTCTCCGTGCTAAAGTTCTTGCTGCCCCTCGGGGTAGTAAAAGCTTCTGGTCATTCGTTAAAAGAGTAAAGAATAATGCTAGTTCCTCAATTCCGACTCTTTTAAAGGATGACCTAATATTCACTGACCCGGCTGATAAAGCTAACCTACTAGCTGAAATATTCGCAAGTAATTCCTACTTGCCGGAAAGCAATCAGCCTCTTCCTATGCTAGAGAGAGTATCCACTACTATGCCTAAGATATTCTTTCGATCTCGGGCAGTAAAAAGGGTTTTGTCGGAACTCAACATAAATAAGTCTCCCGGGCCGGATGGCATTCCAGCACTGGTCTTGAAGCAGTGCTCTTCGACGCTAGCACGTCCATTAGCTAACCTTTTCAGCACGTTGTACCATGTTGGTGAGTTTCCAGTGTGTTGGAAGATTGCTAATGTTATGCCAATCCCTAAAAAAGGAGAAGCTACTAACCCTGAAAATTATCGCCCAATCGCAATATGTTCTGCACTTTCCAAAGTAATGGAAAGTATGGTGAATTTCCATCTTGTAAGGTATCTGGAGTCCAACAGCTTACTCAACGACCGGCAGTATGGATTTCGAAGAGGCCGATCTACGGGAGACCTACTTGCCCTCCTCTCGGAGAAATGGTGTAATTCAATCCACCATTTTGGCGAAAGTAAGGTGGTGGCTTTAGATATCTCCAAGGCGTTTGATAAAGTGTGGCATGGTGCACTTTTGTCAAAATGTATTGCCTTTGGTGTCGGTGATAACTTCGCTCGATTCTTATCGAGTTTCCTCAGGGATCGCACTATAAAAGTTGTTATAGATGGGATCTCATCAAATGAGTTCAAGTTAAAATCAGGGGTACCGCAAGGTTCCGTCCTTTCACCGACTCTATTTCTTATCTTTCTAAATGACCTTCTCTGTAAAACTTTCAACCCTATCTATTCTTTCGCGGATGACAGTAGCATTTGCCATTCTTTCTCATTCAGCAATAGACCTAGCCTGCCGCAGGTTGAGGCTATGCGACAAATAATGAATGAGACTTTAAACCATGATTTAGTAAAAATTTCTGAATGGGGTCATGCGAACAGGGTCGACTTTAACGCCCGTAAGACCCAGTGTTGCATGGTTACACATAGACGCATGACCGAAAGCGCTGCTGCCTCTGTAACTATGGGAGGTATAAGTATTAAGGAATCAGACGCTCTTGATGTTCTTGGCATGAAAATACAGTGTGATGTTCGATGGACTGACCACATTTTTCAAATTGCAAAAGAAGCATTCAAGTGCCTCGGCTTTTTGAAACGGTGCAAACGATATTTCACCCCATCTGATCTCCTTACTATTTATGCCACTTATATCCGACCGAAAATGGAATACAACTCTCATGTATGGGCCGGCGCTTCAAAGTCTATTTTGGGGCTGCTCGACCGCGTACAGGAGAGGGCGAAGAAGCTCATCGGTGACAGTAGGATATCCAATTCTATTGATTAATTGGAGCATCGACGCAATGTGGGGTGCATTTCATTGTTCTATCGTTACTACAACGGAATGTGTTCTAATGAAATTAGGGAACTTGTTCCTGAAACCCGCACATTTATACGTACAACCCGTGCCTCATTCAGGGCACATCCCTTTGTGGTCGATTGGCCAATGAATCGCACTACGCATTACAGAGAGAATTCCTTTTTTAGCCGAACTGTACGTATGTGGAACCAACTACCTGCGGAGGTCTTTCCTGTCACTACCAGCGTGGGAAAGTTTAAATCAAATGTCCACAAACACTACTCCCTCTATCCTCCTTCCCTATAACCTATTTTCCTTGTTCTAGCACAATGCATTGCATGAGTAGGGGTTATCCCCTGAGTGCTGGTCCTAGAAAGAAAAAAAAAAAAAAAAAAAAAAAGTGTCCTTTCTCGATATTTTTCGACTAAAGAATTTGATTCAAATATTTTATATTCGATATTAGTAGTAGTTGAATATTTTACTCTACACTCTGTACTTAAGAAATATTTTACTCAAGATCGACGTCACGATGATACAATACCAAAAAATTGGGGTTTGTTTACTCGTTATCGAGATATTCAAAAATCGTGCTACTTTTTAATAACCCTAAAATAGTCCTAGTATTGCACCTCCATACCAAGTAAACCATTTTCCCGCATTAAATAATCTTTAATGTTTCCAAAACTGTTTAGTGTCTCAATTTAAACATCTCATTGCAAATGGGATATATCGCAATATTATGTAAACGTTTTATTCGAATAGAATTTTTTCGATTTTATAGTAATGACTGTTCTTTAGCGATAGAATTAATTTTTATCTCAATTTACTAAAAATTAATAAGAACTCGTTGAAATCTACCAACGAAAGACAATCGATTTTAAACATAACTGTGCTGAGAGCATAATAAGCAACATGGCACAAACCTTCGTTTATACTTAAATTAGATATTCATACAAAAATTTAACAAATATAAAATAAATCTTCTTCAGTAAAGATGGGGATATCTCTCTATACAAAATGTCAAAATAAACGAAAGGCTCGAAGAAGAAATACCTTGGAAGCAGTACATAATTTGTCTGCCTTAAGATTGTGCTTGACATTAAGCACATTAAAGGGTGATTTTTTGACAACTTTCTTTTTGTTAACACTGTTTTTGGCAACTCAGCTGTTTTCGTGTATCATGTTACTGTTAAACATGCTCAGTTTGGTCTGTTATTTAACCATGAATCGACTTACAAATGAACAAGGCTTGCAGATTATTAAATTTTATTCTAAAAATTCATGCTCGGTTAAGAAAGTGCATGCGTGCACTTCTTCCATTTTATAGTCAGTTTGGGCGAGCTTCAGAGGCGGCTATTCGGGCTATTTGTAACTATAATTCACATCAAAATTAAATTTTTGAACATTAAACTACCAAACGCATACGTAAAAAATATCGCAGCTGTATCCGCCAGTGTTGTTGATGACCGTGAATTATCCATTCGGCGCCATTTGCAGTAATTCGGCATCTGATACTTTTTTTTACCCAAAATGGAAAAGTTGGACTTGGCTGACATGTGATTCCAGCAAGACGCTGCCACATGCCACACACCAAGCGAAACAACGGCCCAATTGAGAGGAATGTTCGGTGACCAATTTATTTCACGTTTAGGGTCGGTCAATTGTCCGCCTAGATCGAGCGATTTAACGCCTTTAGGCTATTTTTATGGGGCTTTGTTAAGGCTCATATTTATAAAGACAAGCCCGCAACGGTTGACGCACTGGAAGACAGAATTTAGCCTTAAGATACACGCCGATATGTTGGAGATAGTATGTCAAAATTGTACCCAGCGTATGAACCATTTCAGGCGTAGCAGCGGTCAACATTATATGAAATTATCCTTAAAAATGTAATGATACAAAACGTTCTACCGTCTCAAATAAAGATTTAATACATTTCTATGAATTTTATGAGTTTTTTTATATCAAATCCGAAAGCTCTTAAACAATCACCCATTATAATGAATTACTCCTTATAATTACATACATATGTATGCCCCCTGATTGTCTATAATATTTGATTACTATCGACATATTTTTGTTACACTCAAAAGGCTTATGCTTGTTAATGTTAGTCAATTGCCAAGACTTTTATGTCTTGTTGATGAGGCGTCGAAAAATATGTATGTAGTCACAGTATAAGGAGGATTAACGCGCGAAATAGTGCCTTACATAAATCATTTAGCTACCATTTAAAATTCTGGTTTGATGAAATTACCTTTTCCACCAACCAATATACTCGTATATTTTCTAATTCTTCAAAAATGAAAAATTTTATTAGAGGCACACATGCTTTTTTACAAAAAAAATTCTATTAAAAAAATCTATAAAGTTACTATTATTACACACTTCAAGGTCAAGTAACTCCAGCGGTTAAATACCTTCCAATAAACTAACATTCCTATTTAAATAAATAAAATAAAACAAGTTGAATGTGTATGAAAATAAATAAATTTTTGTTTGAACTAAATAGTTAAATAATTCCCTTCTTAAAGCAAATCGTACTCATATTACATATACATATTACAATTAGGCAAAGAAGTAAATGTATGGCCTGTCCCACGTCTCCTCCAAATAGTTATTGTTTATCACAATTGCTTCTTTCTTTCTTTAGTAAAGAACAAACGACAATGGTAAGACTGTTGTAAATTTAGAGATGGTAACTTTGAGCCTTCATTAAAAAACAACATCAGCAAATTGAAATACGATGAATCAAATCAATTCACATATTCCATTTGCAACAAAGTTTTGTATATAAGGCAGAAATCTACATCAACTGACACACGGTGGATCAAACACAGAAGAACGCCGATAATGAAGGTTTAGTGGCCTTCGAAAACGGCTGGCTGTTCCGTTCAACTATGTGTTGTTGCCAGAATATTTACAACTAACATTGATGTTATTTGTTCATTAATAATTATCACATGTAATTTGGCTTAAAAAGCGATACGAACCTTAGCCCGTTCAAATTATAAATATTTCTCATATAATTTTACATAAAACTGCTGAATATAACACATGTATAGCTAAAAAGCAAGTGTTAATAAAAACGAGACTAACCCTAAAATGCATTTGAAATTTTGGCTAATTTCTGCTGTTTTAGAGACATTTCGATCCTCTTGTACGCAAAAACTTTTAGTGGAATTTTTAGGCAAAATTTTTAAAAAAATTTTTTATTTACTAATCTGCCCATGGAGAATAAATAATCTTTACAGACTAATGAATATTACAATTACAGACAATTATAAAAATTTACTACACAATTGCAAAAATTACTAATTTAAATATATAAGGATTTGTCCTTTATAAACCTGTTTAAGGTTACTTCCCAGACCCTATTACGAAAGAACTGAATAGTACTGAAACGAAGTAGAGTTACAAAGTTAAAATGTTTCAGAAAAATGTTCCTAGTAAAGTTTTACAAAATAAAAGCCTGACTTCAATGCAAAGATGTGATAGATGAAGATAAGAAGAAGTACGTGATATATAAAATTAAATTTTAATGGGCGTACCTCCACCCATTTTTTAAATGGAAGATTGTGTGTTTTTCAGAGCTCAGGGTGCTGCTAAGTCTTGTAAAAAAAAGGGAAAAGTAGAACCATTTAAAATAAAATATAAAATGTTAATGGGCGTGACCCCGCCCATTTTTTTTAATGGAGGGTTGTGACTATTTGAGAGCTCAAGGTGTGTTAAAAGTTTCGTAAAAATCGGTTAAGTAGAACTGCGTGAAAAATTATAAAAAAATTTAATGGGCGTAACCCCACCCATTTTTTCAACTTTCAAATTGTGTAATTACAAGCAAGGTGTTTTATAGGTTTAGCCGCAATCAAATAAGTAGAATGTAATAAAATTAAATTTAAAAAAATGGGCTTGGCCCCTTTACAATGGGACCAATGGGAGGCTATACATTCTCAGAAAAAAAAATTTACAATCGTTATAAAATGTAGAGACGAATTGTTAACCTCCCCCTTTTTTTGGAGTTGGTTAAAAATACTGAACACTCCTTTTACATAAAATGCAAAAAAATTGTCATAGCTCCTATGCCGATTCAGCATAACAATATGAAAAAGGGAGTGGGAGCTTCAACTCCCTTGTATTATATCTTGAGACGTAACTTTTCGACGCACTCGTTTGAACCCCTTGTTATATTAAAAAAAATTGATTTTATTGCACAGTGTTATTATTTATAAGGTAAATTTTCAGAAAGACGCAGGATCATAATTCGGCGGTATATTATCTTACGAGTATGTTTGTTAACTCAAAACGTCTTCATTTTCTTAAGCGGTTTAAAAAATTCTTTTTTTTTGTGTCTATAGTTAATTAATAAAAAACAGGGGGCAAATTACGGCCTTCGTTATCGATCGAAATTTCCATATAAACAAAATTAAAGCTGTATGAAAATTAATTCGATATCGAATGCCGTAATTTGCCCCCAGACTTTGCCACGCTAAAGAAAATTTGATATTAAACGATATTTCGTTTAGAAACGTGGGCGGAACTCATTAAACTAAATTTCGTATAATTCTGGCTAATCGAAAGTTCCTACAAAACTTTGCTCTCTCTCTCTCTCTCTCTTACATTGGACTGTAGGAACGATGCAGTCTCGTTTTAATAAAGTGGTCGGGAAGCGTGCATTGCAATTTAACATTATGTTTTATGTACCTTTACGCAGCTGATTGCGCTACAAATCCTTGGATACAGCTATCATAAAGTTTTGGGACAAAAAAAGTGGGCAATATGACAGTGTTGCCAGATTTTCTTCCTAGGCATTTGAACAAGTTTTGTTAAAAATAAATTAAAATAAATTAACAAAAACTTTTAAATGATTCGTTATTAATTTTAAGAATATTGCATTAACTAAAATAGTTTTTAATATGTTAATATATAAAAATTTAATTAAATTAAAATAACTCAAATATTTGGAATTGTACTCTGACACACCCAAAATGAATACTTTTTATCACATAATTTGAACTCATTTTTGTATTAGATGGGTAAAACCAATAAAAAGTGCTCAAAAAATCCTCATAAGATTTAAGATAAATGTACGTACACTAAGTGACTCATCAAAAAACCAAAAAAAAAATAGAAAAGCAATTGATTGGAAAATTTACGCCAGACATTTAGAAAACAAAAACATATTTTTTCATAAAAAGTCCATTAAATTAAAATATCCAAAAAGAAAAAGAGCGGCAAGAAATTTTAATCCAAGTGGATTGACAACATTTCAAAGAGTTTAAAAGTTTGAAAAAAAAATTGTATCTCCCATGTACAAACAGAACTGAATTATTCTGCATTTAGAAACACACATTCATAAACATAAAAAATACTTAATCACATACAAACTCGCTCGCACAACCAATAATTAACATGACCAAAATCATTCGTTAGCATTTTTCATAGAAATTGTATTAAATTTGTATAAAACTTTAAAAATCTTGAAATAATGACATGTGAATTGTTTTGTAATATCAAAAGAGATTAAATTTAACTTTAACAATAAAACGAAGCTGAATTAATGCAAACACATGCTAAGTCATACATGAATACAGTTGCTGTTGTATTGGTTGTATTTGTTGTATTTAAATAACATTATACAAACACCGAAAAAACCAATAAGATTCTGACGACTGATTTGGACAGAGATAACAAGCAGTAGTTAAAAACTCAAAAAGCCCGATTGTGACCACTTTGAACCGTTAAATATCCCAAAATACCGAAATATCGTATGATACCAATTTTGATATAGTTCGCCGACTTTTTATTTTCCTTGATACTTACAAAATGGCGGCTGTTTGCCGCCATATTGAGTTTCGACTACTTGACATCTTCAGTGACACTCCCACAATCGATTGAGGTAAGAATATTCAAAATCGGTCTACGCTTTCGGTTTATATAGAGAGTGGTTTTGTGGTTGGCATAATTATTCAACCAGGCACAACCCCGCATCACCAGCACAAAACCAATAACACACATAACTTTAAAAAACAGCAAATATCAAATGGATACAAAAAACACTAACACACACATAAATTTTTATGCCAGATGAATTATTCTCGTGTGTTCTTAAAAGAACAAAATTTGTGCGGCATAAAAACTAGTCTCGTGTGTGACAGGCCATTTAGATTAATATGTTTCCACTATACCTGCTTCGCTCTCTATTCATGCTGAACAAATAAAAACAAACCAAACGCATGTATAAATGTGTGTGAATATACATAAAACAACGCCAAACGAGGCACGAATGTGCAGTGTAAACGGCATGATTCATAAGCATGATTGAGAAAGCGAAGCATGTGACTCTGTGCCCCTGTGGCTGAGTGGCAGTGCTGCTAGCCTCTCAGTCCAGAGGTCGTGGGTTCAATTCCCACCATAGACTCTGGGTGTTTTTCCGCAGACAAGCTAATCGCTTCGCGGGTTGTGTTTGTTTAACAAAAAAAAAAAAAACTCAGTAAAAACATAGCATAAGCGTGGTGTGCAAACGTTCCATACTTAATCGAATGAATTGCTCTGATGAACGATTAAGCTGACCGTAAAATGGACATAGTGCGCGATACGTATTTCGAACAGAACCATGATTTTCAAAATAAATTTGCACAATTTGGAAGCGTTGTTCAGGCGTCAGTCTATTCATGTTGAAATGCCAAACCAAACTAAACATAAATACCTGACAAAATGGCCGCCAGTTAAAAAGTGTTGCCAGCTTAAAGTGGTATATCTCTATAAAAAAAACATCTTTTATAATAGTCTGTTTTAGAACACCTTTAATTTTTAACTGTCATGAATTTGTTGTTGTAGCGGCCAAAGTTTTACATATTCTGCGATGGACATAAGGTTCGTCCTCCTCCTCCTCCTGATGGAGCTGAAAATATTAAAAGTCCCAGTTCACACTAATCAAGTATTATTGCTAAGCTTATCAAATTTTTTTCTTTGAACTTTCATGGGCGTTCACACAATGCAAGTCTCATTTTTAAGCTCATATTTTTTATGTTTTGTGTATGAACGTGTGCTTTTTTTAACATTACGAATGAGAAAGTAAAACGTATTGACACTACCTGAAGCTGAGTTCACATTTCTTTTCCCCTCGTCTCTCTCTCTCTCCCTCGCTCTCTCTCTCTCTTTTTCTTTCTCTCCAACAAACTAATCAGCTTAGCAATAAGACTTGCAGAGTGTAAACTAGGACTAATTATTTATAGTTGAACGCCAGTGAAAACAAAGTTTTTGAATATCGAAAAAATAAAAATAGTTTTATTCCTCTACTCGTAGTTTAATAACTTAAAATACTTAAGAAAACTACAAAGATGAAATATGCATTTAAATCTATCCCATACTTTGAGACATTTTCCCAATGACATACAGATGCTTATTAAATATTCCAATTTATACAGATTTGTATCTCAAAACATAAATAATTCAGTACATTTGTTTTAATATAAAATCCAGTACAATTCGTTTTTTTATTTAAAGATTTCTAAATTTTGAGTTCGGGTTTTACTAAAAAAAACAAATTAAATAAAATGGAAGGCTTTGTATGTTTGATTTAATCACTTTTTTGACTTCCCGATTATTTTTGTACAATATTTAAATTTTACTCACACACACACACACATGCAATCACCAGCACTCGCTAGATACAAAGATACTTTAGCATCCGCTTGGAATTTGTTATTACTTCTATATCAATTTAGCCCATTTGATACTTAATGCTGCTGGTATTGATTGTTCTGTCAAAATATTCTAATTCGAGTACAAATATTAGTTTTTAAAAAACCCACAAATGAAACATAAATTAAAGGGGTCTCTTTGTCTTCGATATGGGACAAATACGCCGTCATTAAATCAAATTTCAATTGTTCAGAGAAAAAAAATTACAGATTTGAGAGAAATGAAAATTACTTCATTGTAATTGCATTTTATCGTTCAATTTGATTGTAAGTCTGTACATTAAAATGCTTTTGGTTTACTTGAATTTTTTTTTTCTTTTATTACAAAATTTCATAATGAATTGATTTGATGGTGATCGATTTTAATGGAAGAAATGCGTATTTATTTCTTAAACAATTTCACAAAATTCAAAAAGAACGAACTGGTTCGTTCGTTCGTTGACAGTTTTGATTGTTATTTATGATAGATAAATAACTTTAACCATTTTTAGTTTTTCCAATACGGGTTGATTAATTATGCAATGAAAAAACTGATCAGCAGTTGTTAACGAAATCTGTGTGAATCGATTTTTTTTAAGTGTTGTTTGTAAAGTTTTTCCTCAGAAAAGGAAGCCACTGTGAAATTAAGCCTTCACATTGTTAGATGAAAGTTAATAACAATAATAATAATAATAATAATAATAATAATAATAATAATAGTTAAAAATTTACAGATGGTAAAATTGAGCTTTCATTACAAAAAAAAGCTTTCAGCAAATAGTAATTCAATGAATCAAAACAATTCACATATTCCATTTCCAATAAAGCCTGAGTATATAAGGCAGAAATCTACATCAATTGACACCACATACAGTGGACCAAACACAAAGAACGCTGATGATGAAGGTGTAGTGGCATTTGAAAACAGCTAATTGTTCCGTTCTACTAAGTGTTTGTCAGAATATTTACAATTAACTTTAGTGTTATTTGTTCATTAATAATTATCACATGTAATTTGGCTTATAAAGCGATACGAAGTTTAGCCTATTCAAATCATAAATATAAATAATCACCCTTATTCCATTTGTCGACGTCGACGTCACTTTAACACAATACAAAAAAATTGGGGCTTGTATAACCGTTCTCGAAAACAACTGACTCCTGTTGGCAGGCTAATGCCATTTTCTAGAATTGAGGGAAAGGAAATATATTGCCATTAGCACAAACTTATTCTCGAGAGGGAGTAAGCAAGACCCAATTTTTTGGTATTGTGTTAAAGTGACGTCGATGTCGACAAATGGAATAAGGGTGAATAATTTATCTTTCTCCTTTTTAAGAAAGGCTCAAGAAAGTCCCATCCTAGAACGATTCGTCGTATAAATGTCTAGTATGGGGTACCTTTAAACCTTCTGTAGTAATAGGCTCAGACGTAGGATATAAATTTTAATTTGATTGGGTTTTATTTTTATTTTACATGTTTTTTTTCTTAAGAAATCATATGACTAGAAATTATTGCGAGCTCCCAAAAAAATTTCACTTCCTGATAAACTTTAAACTCATTTCCTCTTATTTTTACATATATATGTATATTAGGGCGGGTCGATTTAAAAATCGCACAAATTACAAGGAAAATCGTATTTTAAGGATCAAAATAAGAAACTTTGCCGAAGGAAACTCTAAAATGTATTTTGATGTCCCGACTTTTGATCCGAAGGGTCAAATTTTCTTGAAGGGTCAAATTATGAAAAATCTCACTTTGAACCATTTAGAGTTCCTCAATCGAGTCAAAATGTATGACCGACCCTCACTAATTTTGGAGGGCCGACCCACCTATGCCAGTGGCACACCCCCTGGAACTACCTCTGGTTCCATACATCATTCGAGCACGATGAGGCGACCTTTGCCCCCATCTGAGCGCCACGATTTTTTGCTAAAAATTTTTTTTCCGAACCTCACAAAATGAAAGGTTTTTGCAAATCGAAATCTCGTTACTAAGGATTGTCATATAACACTATGCCATACCTAATGTACACTAGACCACACAATGTGCCGAAAGTTTTTATTTTAATCGCTCCACCGGCACTTTTTTCTGCTATGCTGGCCATAAAAAATGACATGTGCGTAAAAATTGCACTGATAGCGCGCAAACCGGCCATGCCCATTGCACTTTTCAGCCAAAAAAAAGTATAAACACTTTTGGTCCCATAACTTTCAAATGCGGCGTTTTTCGGAAAAATTTTTTATAACCATTTTTATGCAGAATAAATAGCACAACCGTTTTTCTGTACATACTTTTGCCCTAACTATGGCCATTCATGGTACTTTAAGGAGATGAAGCTAAGTTCTTTGGGACTACTTTCTTTCAACTGCTCTTGCTTAAAATTGTATAGCGATAATTATAATACGTTTTCATTATTTTATAAAGTAAGATCTGCATATTATATAGCTCTATTACATTTGGTCCAAATACATACATATGTATGTATCATTTAATAATATAAGCTTTGTTATGTATTTGGAAATTATTCTATTTAGACGATAAAGGAAAATATATTTTTCTATAACAAAAAATCTACATACATACTTCCATATGTTATGTAAATTCACGAACAAATCATTTGGATTCTTGTTATAAAAAACCAAAAATTTATTTTATAAAAAACATTTTCATATTTCTCTTCGCTGTATTTATTTATTTTTATTTTTATTTTTTTGTTGTAAGATAATTACACAATCATTAAATTATACAATTAAAATTCATTATTCTTAAATTGAAATAATACATGGCTTTGATTACCCAAACCGAACTAATTTTTACAGTATATTAAAGTAATAATATACTTCTGCAGAAAATATAATGTTGTCACAATAATTCCACAACCCTATTTTTTCTCTGCGTGTACGTACAAATGTCCACATATAAAGTACAAGACACAGGACATTTTAACTCATACTTCACCAAAAAAAATTTTATTAAAAAATTGCCGACCCAGTTCTAATTGACAGCTTAAAACGATAGAGCAGAGGTATGTAGTTTTATTTTTCAGATAAGATTTAAACTAACAACTGCAACAACTGTTACAAAAGAAAATATACTTTTACCGAGAATAAATGATGGTCTACGTTTAAATACAGAAAAAAAGCAAATACCAAACAACTGTTTTAAAATTATTTATCGTAAAACAGAAGTTCCAAACAGCCACAATCCGACACGCGACAATACAAACTAAGTCTCTATGCATTTACAATCATAAATAAGATTATTACTATAAGAATGAAAAAAAAATAGCCATAAAAAATTAATATTTTGACAACAACTAGATATTATTCATACACACAAACATAAACTCAGTAAATAGGGCTTGTTTTACATTTAAGAACATGAACTACTAGTCTAGGAAGAAGTGTTTTTTGCTTCGTTTTTATTGACAATGGTCAAATTATTTCTTTCACTCATTCAAAGTGTAGTTTTTGCGTTTTAATCCCAAATCCCACGCAGGTAACATGGAAACATAAAAAAGGATCGTCGTTTCCTCTGTCACATGTGAATGTTACAAAAAATACAAATTTTCACAAACTAACACGTACACACACACACACGTCACACACGCAACTTCTGCCTGTAATAAAAGATTTAAGAAGGATACTTGTTGTCAGGTATGGAAAACAAAGGTTTTCGAAATGGTACCATAAACTTCAACTTGAACAGCAGCAGGTTTTTTTATTGAACTTATTTTTCCTTAGTATGAGAGTAGAGTAGTCATATGACGATTTTTTTTAATATTAGTTAGCAAGTTAATTTACAACACAAAGATTATTAAGAACCTCGCAATAACTCTTCCTATTTTGTGCTAAGCGTTTCTTTTGTGGCTACATCATTCTCAAACTGTTGCATTCTAGATCAATGGATCTGCGTCATGTTAGTTAACGAATTCTGCACGCGTGCATCATGGTAGAGTTCCCCGAGTGAGTTTATATGATCAATACAACTCCTTTTTGGGTCTCAAACACGCTTGCTCATGGCGCAGGGCTGTTTCGGCTGCTGGCGAGATACGGTTCAGTATTATAAAACCCATTATCGCTTGTATATAGCAACGCTATGCCTCTTCAGTTGCTATACTCACTAAGGTCGCCTCTTTTGGATAATTAAAATTTTATTAACACTCGTATGTGCATACTTGCAAGGCATATTCACATAAGTTATATTCACCTTAACTCGCTTTGAAAATATCATATTAGGGATGAAAAAAAAACACTACAAAATATGTAAGTGTTGACATCTATAGCATATTCAAATTACAAGCGGTAGGAGTAGAGATGGGCGCGTGTCGAATTTTTCCAACACTACAAGACACGAACAACAATACCAAAACGCTTAACACGTACGAAACACGCACGCGAAAAATTTTGTCAACACGATACTGGACAACATGCACGAAATATTATTGGTATGGTATTGGAAATCAGAAAATTTAATTGATTTTTTTCAAGAGTTGGCACTGCCAGCTGATACTATCTGCCATCACAGATAATACCATCGGCTTACGTATAGAGCTTTAAGCTTCAGATGGCCATACAATATCAACAAATATGCTGGTGTTGTGAGTTTGGCGATACAAAATATTAAATTTTTTCTCTACTGGCAATTAGGTTAGTTTAGGAAGGGTGGTGCACTCGCAGCCATAATTGGATCCATTGCGATTCCCCTCTGTTGACCAATTAATATTTATTGCCAGAAGTGACCCTATTATTCTTCATTTAGCCACCGAATTCCCATGATGAAGCCCCTGATGTCCTCTAGTTACACGTCTGCGTAGCCATCTAAGCCTATGACGTTGCAGCCTTGGGCAGTAAAAGATAATATATTCAATGGTTTCTAGTTCCCTTCATCCCCGCACATCCTACAAAAATCTGGAGTGCTAGTTTCCCAAATGCTGGTTCTTGCTCTGACCGAGCAGTGACCTGTCAACGCTCCTATCAAGATTCGCATCGCCTTCCTATTCATGTACCGTAGCAGTTTCGATCTTCCTGAGTCAAGTTTTGGGCACATACCCCTCGAGACTCCACAATCTTCCCTACTTCGCCATGAACTGTTGGTCCTGCTTTCTACCCAATTACTGAGTTCCCTATAGTAATGAGCTATCGGTAATTTCACCGATCTGTGCGTTATTCCCTCATCTAATGCCGACCTTATTTTTGCCAGCTCATCGGCAATTTCATTTCCCTCAACACTGCTGTGGCCAGGAACCCAACATAGTGTGACACTATATTTATCCATAAGCAAGTTGAGGGCTTCCGTACAGTCACTAACAAGTTTCTATTTGGCATTGTGTCCCTTCAAAGCTTTTAACGCTGCCTGGCTGTTGACGTAGAAGGTTACCTTCTCACATGCAGGCAGCTACATTCCTTGCCACCAGTTCCATGGCGCTGAGGATCGCCAAGATCTCAGCCTGGAAAACACTGCATTCATTCAGCAGTCTGAAAGAACTACAAATATTCGTGCCCAAAATATAGACACCAGCCGCTGTGCCTTTCCCCATTTTTGATCCATCTGTAAAGACTGCACTACCCTCATATAGCCTATTGGACTTAACCCAATAGTCCCTACCCGGAATTACCATTAAGTGTATTCTACTAAAATCGATTTCAGCGACCTTATAGTTCGTAAGCCCAGGTGTTACGGACTCCTGATCACCAAAACCGATCGCATTTAATGCCCTAATTCTGTTCGACGAATGTATCGTCTTGTCTATGGACGAAAAAAAGAAGCAGTTTTGATTCTTTAAAACGATTATTATTTATTGTCTATGCTAGAAGGTTCGTGTATTTGCTTTATGATTTTGTTCTAAACATTATATCCAACACATATTTTTTCATGTATTTTTCAAACTATTGTATAATATTTTAATTTAATTTTTATGTTTTGAAAACATGGCAATAATATTTTTATTTTTCATTATCAAGGACAAAAACCATTTTTGAAGAAAATAATTTAGAGACTTCAAAGACAAGAACTCAGAAGCATTTTCAAACAAAAACGTCCTAATTCTTCTTACTGAATTAGGGCATAAGATTGATGTGTGACCTGTTGTTCCTGCCCTCACCAAACCTGTTTCTACGCTTCTAAGGAGACTTCTAGTTGCCGTTCCCACCACAAAGTCCTCTATAGGAAGTAGATAAAGAATGACGTCCAAGTAGCCTGAGGTGTGCTCCTCTGAGCACCTGTGATGCCCATCTAGGCACATCTCTGAACCTGAGCTGGTAGTTTCTTGTGACGTTCCTTCCTCAATGCCTCCCACCATACCACACAACCATAGGAAATAACTGGCCTGACAGCCGATATGTAAATCCAGTTTACTACCTTCGGTTGCAGATCCCAGTTCCTTCCAATGGAGTTCCTGCATGCGTACTAGGCATTGAGCCCTTTCTTTAGCCTTTCCCGCGTGTTCTTTTTCCAACTGGAAATTCATTCATACATATTTTACATCTAAAATCGTTTCGTGTTTTTCGTGTCACGAAAAACGAAATCAGATTCAGAACACTTCGTGTTGAATCGTGCGTGTTCGCGTCATGAAAAAAACACGACACGCGACCATCTCTAGGCAGGAGTAGTCATCTTGGCAGTTGAGGTCACCTGATATGAAATTCGTTATACATAACGCTGCTATTATTTGCCAATTTTTCACCATATTCTTCCAAGAATTTATTTATATAAATTATTGCCGAAAATTAATAATACACTTGATCCTACGAATTCGTGAACTTAAGAAATTAAAACAATCACACACTAACATTAACAGGTAACAATACAAGTTTTCTTCATTAGTATGCAAAGTAGTTGCTGTTAAATAAATATAAAGTTTAAAATTTTAAGAGAAATGAACATGATATTAAACCACTAAAATTTTATGTGTATGTCTGTATAGTTTAAATAAAATTTAATTGATTCAATAATGAGTCAATTTTTAAATAAAATTATTCATTTATTTATTTATGAAAACACTCCTCTTACGGAAGAATAATCAAATTGCAAATTGTTATAAAAAAAATGAACGAAGTGAAATTAACTAAAAGTTCACATTAAATATTTTTTTTTGTTATGAAGTTAAATTATAATTTATGCTGAGTACGCATTATTACAATAATGTGTACTAGTGGCAACATTTGTAATTTCCGATATATTTCGTTGTGTGGCATTACGTTGCAAACAAAAAACAAAAGGTGAACGGCATTGCACACATTTTGAAAATGACAACGAAACAAATGCCAAGTGGCAATCCTGTTGGATGAAATAATGTAAGCATGTTTTTTTTTTTTTGGAGTGTCACAACTTTGAGTTGGCATCACTGCTTTATTTGAGCATCCATTTAACAGCTGATAGTTGCTTTGTCAAAGTGTTATCGGCGAAATACGGCTGCAAATGATGCGAAAATGTGTTGAAAATCAGAAATCATAAAAATAAAGCCCGTTTCACTGATATTAAAAATATATTTCCTTGTTTTATTGTGATTTAAACTTATGTCGCTCTATAAAAAAACACCCTTTATAACGTAATATTATTATTTACATTCTTAATAAAAAATAAAAAATTTATTCAAAATTAATGTTTGTTTTGAGAAATTTGTCGATCGAAGCTTTTAACCGCATTATGTTTTTGCGCGTAATTCTCAATAATAGGTGTGTTCGTTTACTAAAAATTGTTACAAATTTGTAACAATTATTATTGGAAAGTATTCATTAACTTAAAAAGTTTGCAAGGAGAGAGCCTCAGCAAATATTCAAAAATTCAAGGACAAATAAAAATTTTTTTGCAATTTCTTACTGATAAAAATTGTTTTTACAAAAATTTGCCAAACAGCTGTTTAAATATCCGAAAAAAGACAACTCAAAAAAATGTGCATTTCTTTGTTAAAAAATATAACGTTAACTAAAACTTAAAAGGCCCTAAACAACATTTGTTGTAAGTGTTGTTGTTTCAACTTCAGTTTTATTTTAAAACTAAAAATAAATAAATTATTTTTATATTTTATAAAACAAAATGTTCAAAGTTAAGTTAACATATCGCATACTAAATCATAAAAAGTCACAACTGAAAATGATCGAAGTTTGTTTTCTTATTTTTTTTTTTTATTTTTTTTATTGTTCGTATCTCTAATGAGCGCAACAATTTCTTTTGCAATACAGTTGAGATGTGATTGTTTGTGGTTTAGTGTGCGATATAACAATTTGTATTTTCTAAGTTTAAGCAAAGTATATTTTTAAAAATTGTTTTATTATTATTATTATTTATAATATTTAAAGACATAGTAAAATTATGAAATTGAATTTTAATAAGGTACTAATGCCAGAGGTTTTCGACCAAAAATTGTTTTATTTCAACAACATTTTCATAATCTTACAAAAGGAGGAAAAAACATGTTAAAATGGAATATAATGAGGCGTTTAATACGAATTTTTGCAATGTAATAAAATACATAAGATCGTTTGTTTTGTTTTTTTTTTGCTCAGATTTGATATTTTTGTAGCTATTATATTGATGAAATACTTCCCAATTTATAAAAAGTCAACTTTATTTTTTTTAGATAGGGCATTTGACGTTTTAGGTAACGATATGTTAAAAACATATTTTCTTATTCTATTGTTTTTTTTTTTTTGTAAGCTATAAAAATACATATTTTATGGCCAAGTAAGTACAATTGTTGAGGTTTAGGATATCTGACCAGGGATGGAAAATGGGTTTTTGGGTTTAAAAAAAATTTTGAAAAATTCATAAAAATAGGAAATAATATTTGAACAAACGTACAAGTATTTCATATTAAATATCGGTTTTCAAAAGTTTTGTAATTTAAAATATTATTAAAGAATGTCCAGAATATATCAGAAAAAGTTAAATTGTATCTTGATTTCCAACCATGTTTTTAATATAAATTATCTGTATAAAGAACACCTCCAGGTCAACCTACAGCAATTCATTAACAGGGCACCAAGACACCAGTTAGACCTATAATATTTATTAGACAATGTTAACGGGACAATCATTGGAACATATGAATATCGCTGTCCCCTTATCCCATCTGATGGAAGTAAAGAGGCAGAATGGTTAAGTAAGGAGCGAAGACTTTTATGAGAAGATGTCAACCATCCTGGCAGCGACCAAATTACATAAAATAATGATTAAAGCCCATATGTATTCATCAGTAAGACTCAAAAGGGCAGATGGAACCTACACCAGGAATGAAAGAGAGAAGGTGCTGCTGCTACTCTCTTCCCGGGCAGTATAGAGACACCAGAACCATATTCAGGACTCAGAGAGCATAAAGAAACCTGGGACATTGTAAAGAAACTGTGCACCGAACAGCTAGAATTGGCCATTGGAACCTTTTAACCACACAAGTCTCTAAGGGAGGATGGTATCTATATTTCTCCAGCAGGGGGAAAAAGAGCTTATGCCCCACCAAATAAAGTTAACCAGGAGCAGCTTAGCTTTAGGCTACATACCACAGGTTTGGAGCAGGGCAAGAATGATCTTCATAGGTAGGGGGGATATTACACTTCCAAAGTGATTCCGACCCATAAGTTTAACCTGCTTCATGCTTAAACTGATGGATAAAATTATTGGCAACTATCTTGTGTAGGAAGCCGTTACATCTCCGGTAGCATGCATATAGGGCGGGTCGTTCAACGGACACCGCACTGTATCAACTACGCAATACGTAGTTGTCTAGACGCTAAGGAAGTCACGATCTGTGCATTTCTGGATGTTGAGGGGGCCTTCGACAGTACAGAGCACTCTGCCGTTTCATCTGCGCTTAGAAGGAAAGGAGTTGGAAACACCATATCCAGATGAATATGGGCCATGTTAGGTTAGCAGGCTGCTGGTGAAGAATGAAATCTAGGGGTCCAGCTCACTTGGGTCCAAAACGATTATCCCTTTGTGCTATGCTTGAGAGTAGGACTGCGGAGATTCAAGTCAGGAAGGAACATCTTGCAGTAAAGACGGTCCTGTTCGTCCCCAGGCGGTGTACTGTCTGCACTTTTGTGGGGCCTCTTAGTTGACGAACTCTTGCACATACTAACAAGCAATGGCATAGAATGTCAAGCATATGCCGATGACATTGTTATCATTGCAAGAGGAAAATCTAAGGAGACGTTGTGGGATATAATACAGAAAGGAAAACAGCATTTAGAGATGACTAATGACAAGGCAATAAAAGCAATAATGGTTTGTAGATCTATTGCAAGAAAAAGCATGGGGTTGCACACCCAAAATCTTGAGATGGATATACGCCATGATAGTGAGACCTATCATCACTTATGGTGCTGTGGCCTGGTCGGACAGGGTCGGGCCATAGATCGGTTAGAGAAATTATAGAGGCTAGCATGATTTTGTATAACAGAGGCTATGAGGATGTGTCATACGGTTGCTATGGAAGTCCTCATTGAACTCACAGACAAGAAGTAATAAACATCACGGGGAAAAGCGCAGACAGAGACTGTCTAATTAGTCAATGGGAGCAATCATTCCTGGCAAGACGATTTCCCCTACTTGCTCCACCATCTGCCGTGATGAATAAAGTGTATGACTTCCACAAGAGGTTTGAAACTGTTTTGGCCAATAGAAAGGAATGGGGAGAAATAGCACCCCGGTATTCCTTTGGACCTGGCACCATCAGGAGGTACACTGATTGCTCCAGAACGCTGGCAGATTCTGGTGTGGGAGTCGTAGGACCAACCACTAACTACCACGAGTTCTTGGTAAAATCTCCTACCATTTTCAATCGGAAGTTTATGCGATCGAGAAATGCGCACAATTTAATCTTGACAGGGGCTACCGAGAGAAAGAGAAGTAGCCATCTGCTTAATTGGTCAGGCTGCCATCAAAGCACTCAGCTCATATGAGTTTACCTCTAAGTTAGCTTGGGAATGCCGCATTAAGCTAAATCAACTAAGCAGCATGAATAAGGTCACACTCTGCTGGCTTACTGGACATGCAGGGATGGTAGGAAATGAAAATGCAGACTAAATGGCTAGAAGAGGAGCTAGTAAACCCATGGTTCGGACTTGGATTGGACAAAATCTGGGAAGATATACCGACGGAGATCAAGAGTAATAGGAAACACCTTTGGCTCCATCGCCCTAGATTGAGGCATGCAAAGCAAATTATTTATGACCAAAATCGTTTCATAGCTCTTATGTCTCTCCACAGGCCATTACAGACTGAGAAAACACTTCAAAAGACTTGGCTTTGAGAGTAACAGCCTGTGCAGATTCTGCAATTACGACGATGAAACTTCATTACATATTCTGAAGGACTGTGAAGCGTTATGCCACAGAAGAAAAAAAATTAACATGTGCTTCAAGTGTACGTTAAAACCGGCTTTTGTGTGGAAATTTTGTTTTAACGTACACTTCAAGCACACGTTAATTTTTTGCATATGGGGATAGCCAATAGCACCTGTTGGAGGACTGGAAACTGCCAACACTAGAGTTATCTTGAAATTTATCAGGAGAGTAGATCTAGATGAGCTGCTCTAGCAGCTGCAAAGGGATACAATAGATCTCCTTTGGTCGCAGTGTGATGTGTTTCCCGTTTAACTTAATTCATTCATTCTTTCATTCTGATATAAATAAAATGTTCTTGTTCAGTAAAGTTTTAATTTGCTTTTTCTTTTCTGTGAGAGTAATTTTGTAAATTTCTACCTTACTTTCTCGTTGCTAGTGTTTCTGCTAGGAAAGTAAATGAACAGACCTAATACGAGTATAAGCAGGGTCTTTCTAAAATCATACAAATATGTAAAGCTTATTTCAAAATGAGTAGAATCGAAAGGCATATAGACGTAGCTTAACCAACAAGCAAAACTTAAATTCGTAATACAATAATTTAGTATTTTATAGATACGACTGACTACTCGTACTTACTCGCCCATTAGATTTATATTCTCAATGATAATTGTATGTATCATGGCATCAACAACCATATGGTCGTTCGTTCATTCGCTCATATCTTTATTTTATTTATTTAAACCATATTTGCAAAAAATAAAATAAAATAAAAATAATAACAATAACAATAAACAAAACAGCCAGAACTAATAATCATCAATACTAAGTACAACAAAAATGTTTAAAATATATACTTCTCTAACTTACAAAGTGAAGCTTCAAGGCATTCAAATGTGATCATGCATTCCCAGACGTTGGCTTTTCAAGATAAACGATTTACTTACTCACTCAGTTACTCACTCACTCACTCACTCACTCACTTACTTACTTACTTACTTAGTTGGCATTTTATGAATAAAGATATGCATTCGTTTGTTGATTTAAATTTATTGTAATTATTTTTCAAACATTTCTATATTTTCATTGCAAAAATGTCTGTTGCTGTTGTTGTTGTTGTTACTTTGTGAGTTAGTTTGCAATTAGCTGAATCGATCAAATTAAATGGAAGTTCAAATGTGGAATAGATGTTTTATTCTTTCTTTTTTCCAAACATGCATTGTGTTTATGACAGGACGGACAGATAAAGTCTTATTAGAGCTTTTGCTTAGTTTTCATTTAATTTAATGCATAAATTGTAAGAAAATATTCATATTTATTTGAAAAAAAAATAAATACAAAAAATAGGAGAGTCTTTGTTCTTTCAAATGCTCTATGATTTTAAGTTGTAATGATTAAGTTATTGTCACACGTATGTGTCACTAACTGCAAGTTTATTGCAATTATCTAATGACTAGAATATTTAAAACATGTTGCAAACATTATTCTTAAAAAAAATATGTATACTTGTATGTAAGTTGGGAAAAAGTGACTAAGTTGAACAAACTTTACGGACTGGTAACCCAAATTCACAAACTAAGCTTATACTATCTTCACATTTAGCTGTTTAACGTCTCTTTCGTGTTTAAGAATTTAAACACGATCATTTTGAGATGTTTTACCATAAATTGACTTGTTTTGTTAAACATCTCAAATGAAGTGGTTTACGATTTAAACACTTCCTTAAACACGTAAATGCAGTATGTTCAGTTCGATTTTTGATAACTCTGGCAACTTTGTATTGATATTAAATGGCGGCACGTGAAAAAATTTTGGTAAACAAGTAATTAGTTAAAAAATACTCAATTATTTGTTCTTTAAAAATAGTAAACCAAATAAAAGACACAAATAATCGTAATTTTTTACAAATGCAATAATTTACTGACAAAACGTCAACCTTAAAGACTTCAAATATAATGTGAACGGTTGTGTTTAGATTTTTAAAATACTTGCCTTAAACACGTTTAAGACCATAAGCGTGACCATAGTATTACTGTCATTTTAGATTTTCCAATTAAGATGACCACTTTTATATAGTTAGGCCATAGTTTCTCAAGCCTTCATTGCTTGAGAGCTTCTCAGTAAGCTTTAAAGCTTAGCAAGCTTCTGAGCAATACTAAAAGTTTGCTATTAATCTGATGTTTGACTCTGTATTTTTGTAAAGCTTTTCAAAGTCGTCTAGACCCATGCAAATTTTTTAATATTATTAGTCGTCTTAAATTTGAGTCATTTGCAATTAGTATATGACTTGGCTTTGACTTTTGTTTATTTAATTAGAATTTATTTATTATTTTTCTTATTATTCAGGGTTTTATTTTTTATCTACTGTCATAAATAGACTAAATATTAATTTTCATATAGTTTAAGCTTAACTATGAAAAATATAAATATTTATTCATACTCGTAGACATTGATATGATTCATGAGCACATGCAAGTAAGTACAGTTGAATAGAAAAGTTACACTAGAGGACAATAAAATAACTTGAAATAGGGGCAAGAGCAAAAGCATCTTTAGATTGGTTTCATCTATAAAATTGCAGAGATTTCTTATATTTCCTTAAAGGTCACCACTACATTATGATATCAATACAAGCAATATGTGTAAGAAACAATAAAAGCCGAATTTTTTCCAAACAAATGTCTTGCAAGAAGTTTTTCAAAGCTGCAAATTTGCACAAGCCAGTCTCTGACTTAACGTTTAAATATGTTTGTGTAGATTTAACAATGTGTGTGTGTCTGTGTGTACATTTTTACATCTGAACTTTACAGAAAACACGCATGTTATGTCATTTTCGATTATTTCACAAAACAAACAAACAAAAACTTATCTTCCAACTCTATGCGAAAAGGAGTTATTTTTTTACAAAATCATTAGTCATAATCAAATAAATTATACACGTGTTTGAAAACTTAAAACTATTTATTCTAAACTGGATTTGAAAATATAAAAAGTACAACACAAAACTTATTATTAAAAGCAATTTGCAGTAACAGTAGACAGATTTAGAAATCAAACAAAAAAAGTCAGCTAATCAACGGCCTATTGAATTGAAAATTAAACAAAAATGGCAAAATAATGAAACAAATGCAAAGGGAAGGAGTGGAGTAAAAAAGCCCAGCATGGATAAGACGTATTAACACATTAAACAAATGTCAAATCAATTGTCAACCCACTTACACAGTCGAACAATAAAAAAAAAATAATCATACAACCCAACAAACATTTGCAATACCGCATGCAAATGTCTTGCACTAGCAAATAGGAATGGAAGAAAAAAGCTTTGCCCGCTATCAAAAAAAAAATGGCAAAATATTAACAGCACTAAATTTTTAAACTATGACTTTAATAAAGCAGGAACTCATATAAAAATAAGTTGGGTACATGTAAGCACTAAGAGAAAAAGAAGCGCTTCGATAGTGCGGAAAAGCACGAAGTGCATTCCATCTACCTTACGAGGATGCAGTAACGTAAGCAAATAACGAAATTTAACACAAAAACTACGAAGTTGGTCGGCTGCTTTCACTCGAATTCGCAAAGTTTTTTATAGTGCATCCTGTCTCACTTTGCTGGATGCAAATGAAATTTTTCGTTCAATTTTTAATTTTTTAATTGAATTGTGTACAAAAATAAATGTCTGCTTCGGTAGTTCAGTGCGTAGTGTTCTAGCCTAACGTACGGAGATCCTGGAATCGACTCCTGATTCAACTCGCGATCAAAAAGTATTTAATTTGATATTGTATTTAATATATATAATAACAAAATAAAGTACTGGAAATTAATCTAAGAGTAGATATAATATTCTGATCTAAATAGCATATCCTATATGCATTCAGAAGCTCATACCTAGAGAGATACCAAGTGGTACATCACGAACAAAAATCATATGATACCGAAATAGGTTGGTAAGCGAGAGTTGTGCTCTCTCTCCCTTAGCAACATGCTTTCAGGTCAGCGTGACCTGAAAGTTCTCAGTTCGATTATATTTTTGTATATATTTCATGTATGTTACCACAGAATTCAGTCACTTGTTAACCAATTTAGTTTTATTGCATTGTCAAAACATGGGCAGGTTCACGCCCAGCCAAATTTAATATTAAACTTTCTATACTTCAACTCAATCGAGTCTTACTAAATTTGGTGGTCGTAACCTGCAATCGCAGGCACCAAATTCAACGGTACAAAAATGGCTGCACTCATATAACATTTAACAAAAAAAACTTTATAAATTAAATACTTTTTTCGTACAATAAACGAAACTTTTGTATATATGGCGTCGCGCCATATATACATAGGAATCTCGTCGCAGATAACGGGTGCTACAACTAACTTTTGTTGGGGGAAAGCTTATGTGTTACTACCCAATCTCTGGAAAAACAGAGTAAGTAAACATATTTATTAAAAGGATGTAGCTTTCTATGCTGCCTTACAGGTACAGTATTACCTGAAACTGTCTCTTCGTCTGCTCGTCACAGGCTGTTTTTCCGAGAACCGTAAGAGCTACGGAGCTGAAATGAAATGAAAAATTTTGAAATTCTAATGTAGTATACAGATAATTATATTATATACTAGGGTGGGTCCATTTTGCAATAGATATTGTTCCATCGATTTTTCGAAAGCTATAAGATATTCGATTATAAAGGCTAAAGTTCGTATCGTATTTCATATTTCGTGTTCGAGTCAAAGACGCAATTTAATGAATTTATTTCAAAAATAACACGATTACGACTTTTAGCCTTGGTTGGTTGGTTGGTTTACGTGGCTGCCTACTACACGCAGGTATTCAAGTAGAATCTAGATGATTCTTTTTTAAAACGACCACTACACTCGTCGGTGGCAACCTATATAGAACAGTATCTAAATATTCTGATACGCTGATCGATATCTGATAAGGTCACTCAACCCAATCTCAGATAAATCTGAAAGATCGTCTAGACCTTGACTGCCTAAAAAGTGTCTCGAGAGATGCAAAGCTGGACATTCGCAAATAAAGTGGAAGATTGTTTCTTCTTTGCTTTCTTCTCGACAACTTCGGCAGAATTCATCATAGGACAGACCTATTCTATTAGCATGGCTGCCGACCATTCAATGCCCTTCATGAGTGCAACGAGCCTCGAGACGTCCCTATGGTTCCTACTTGTTAATTCTATTGAGCGGTTATCATTGTAGCAAGGCCACATTTTCTTAGCAACCTTGCACGTGACTATAATGCGCCATCTACATTCAGCCTTGTAGAGATAGAGCTTGAATATACCGCTTCTAATAGCTCCAAACGGCATGGCTACCGATTCGGCAATAGAGGCATTCAGAGCAGAGCCAGCTCGTTCGCCCGTTCGTTGCCTAAAAAGTTGCTATGTAATGAATGGAACCCAGATGAGTGTGAGGTCAGTCTGACCACGTAGTCTAGATAGCAAACTCTTACACTGCCCGACTAGAATATAAGAAGTGATACATGATCTTAAGGACAAAAGTGCTGCTTGGTTGTCGACAAAGATACCAACTTTATCCTGTACCTTTCTATCAATCAGCACTCTAGGCTCTTCCCTTACCGCTAAAATTTCAGCCTGAAATACTATGGCTTTGTTAGGGAGACGAAAGCAGCATTCTATACCAAGATCGTCCGAAAAGACCCCAGAGCCGACACGGCAGGACATTCTTGATCCATCAGTGTATGCTCTGATGTCGTATTCTGTTACTATTGTTCCGCCCTTCCATTCCCGCCTGGATGGAATCAGAACTCTAAATACTTTATCAAAGTCCAGATGTGGCACCATGTAATCAGTAGATCTCCTCAGCATAGGGGGAAGTTGATCGAGTATTCTGGTATGGCCATAGGACCTTGATCTCCACTTCCTCGATGCCGCTAATCTTGCCGCACTACTTGAGGATACCGCCAATATATGAAGGTCGATCGGAATAAAGTTTAGTATAGCATTCATAGCCTCCGAGGGACTAGTACGTAACAGAGAGCTGTATGAGTGGATTCACTTTCGCTGTCAACTCACTATTACAATGCTTTTGTTTTGTTTTTTAACATTATTGATATTGCTTGCAGTATCGTCTGTATGACAATTGACTGTCATTAACTCACTCTCTTTTTTTAAGTGTTGTTAGTAAAAATCAATAAAAATTCTTACTGTTGTTTGATTGTTTTGTATAGCAATCAAATAAATCACAAAAGCATGTTGACTAGATGAAGTCTTAAGTAAATAAAACATGGCGTATTAAACAATTTATAAAATAAAATGGGCTAGCTATTTTATTTTATAATATAACATAAAACTATATTTGTCAGAAGGGGTTTTAAGAAGTATTCAAAACAATTATACTGATTCATTGCTTTTATTAATGAGATTGCAAGCATTAGCATGCATTTATTAACAACAGTATCATTGATATGAATCATGCAATAGCATCATTCATTATTTTAATGTTAAGTGCTAGCTCAATATGCATTTCAGAAAATGAAAAATTATGCCATTTGATTCGTAATCATGCAGATCACTGGTACGTAAACATCCTGTTATCCCCACACAAGCGGATCTCTGTATTCTATAAAGCTGATCAACCACATACTCGTATTTCTTATTTGTGGCAGGCCACCATACTACAGAACCGTAAGTCAGTATTGGACGCACATTTGCTGCATACATCCATTGACTTCCAGCCTTAAAATAGTTTCTTATTGTTCCTTAGAGTGTGAATGATGATGAGCGAGTATTTTTTCTATTGGCCGATCTCTTATTGAAATGTTAACAACTTACATAGGTAGTAACCATAACAAAAAATTTTTCAATTGCCTTACAAAATCAAAGCTAATAAAATTAAACAGCAGCCAATAATGCACAGAGGTTAGTATCTACGAATTTTGACTGTTGCTATCTGAACCACTTCAGTAGCGGGCTTATATTAGTGTTAGCACAATAGTTAAACTATTATTTTAATTATTCTACAAGCCATTCCAACTATTCCCTTCAAAATTATAATAAAAAATCAATTCATAAATCAAACAATTCTGAAAATTCGCCCAACACCAACCAACAAACAACATGCGAAAACAATGCGAATGAATAACTTGAGTGACAACATATTTTTCTTTTTGGGTGAATTACAATTTTTTTTAGGGTGTTTTTTAAGATACACGTGCACATATTCACACATAAATACATACAAACATACCCGAATGCTTGTATGGGTGTTCGCAGCGAGTTCACCAAATTATTGGAGTGCAAAAAAAAATGTTGTGGAAATAATAAAAATAACAAATAATAACATTGTTAACTAAAGTTAAAGTCGAAAACTTGATTATTTGCGATTTCGCTCAAGTGTGAAAATCTAAAGGGAATAGCGGGCGATAGATAAATTCATTTGTAGCGTCTGACTGCGAGCGCCTAAAGGCAGGGTTTGTAAATAGTTGTTAGGGTTTTTTTAATATATATTTTCAGAAGAAACAAATAAATGTTTTTTTTTTTTAATTATAATCAGGAATAATTTTTTAATCAGCTTTACGTTCAGTATTTTCCATTCTTATAAAAGAATGAAATATTTTTATTAATTAATTAATGTGATTTCCTAAAGAAAATAAGAAAAATTAAACTACACTTTCAGCTGGAGGACAATATATGCTTGCTTTCGCACGGACTTTGTGATCTTAAAGGAACCACAATAGACCTCCAAGCCAAACTCCAACATGCAGTCTTATATGTAGCATGTTTCCACCGGTATGATTTATACAAATCATGATGATTTGTGCAAATCATGCTAATTTCTACATGATTTACCATACATTTTGCATATGGATAAATCACCTCAAAGTGGTTGATTTATTTTAAATAATGTTGAAAATGCTATTTTTCGAACACGATTTATGTATGCTTTCAAAATTACATACTCCATCCCTGGGTCATCCGACAATAGTGATTGACAATTTCGAAAAAATTACATTAATGAATATTTAATCAATTTTAAATGTCAACCACATGTGAATAAAATTCACATAACAGCTGCTGCGCCCACCTTAAATATATACACAACAAATCACTCACAAGCTCGGTGGAAACACTTTGAAGTGATTTACTTAAACCTACTTGATTTAAAGTCGGTGGAAACATACTATTAGAATACACCCCGGAATCTAAGTGGAATTCGATGAGGTCTCCTTATGTTTTAAGTTTCATCATTTTACAATTTAATGGAACAAAATTATGAGGACGGAAAAACAGGACGAATGGCTTCGTGTAAATATAGAAACTATTTGCATGGGTTGTAACTTGCCCAGGCTCACGGTAGATGTACTTAGTGTATAAACATTTGCTGACTTTCTGTTATAAGGCACGTTGTTAGTAGCTATGTTCCAGATGGATAACAAAACAGTTCGAACTCGTACAAAGTTACCCAAAATATAACAATTTTATAAAATTTTGAGAGCGAACGAGAGAGTAAATTTTTTCATTTCTCGTACAAACTTGTACGAACCACGGATGGAAATCATGGTACAATTGTACTTTTTATGGTACATTTTTGACCTCGTTGGTACCGTGGTACTACCGCGAGTTACTTGGTACAATTTAAAAATGCCAATGTTTCACTATATGTTAACATTAATTTTGCCTATGTTGTCTTAAATTTTTTGTTTTATTTTAGACTGTCAGCTTCTCTGTTTTTGTTCCAATGCTGTTGTCAAGGCAAATTCATGTACCAAGTGGTGTCAACTCTGCAAAAAAAAATTCTGTCTAGTCTGTAACTGTACCTGTTAACTTGACAGCACCTGAACTTGACAGTACATGAACTCGCCTTCGCTGTGGTTATATTTATTTTTGTTAACTACATATCGCTCCTTTACTTCAATGGTGTGTTTTAGGTTTTATCGCGCATTTCTTATGCCCATAACTTAGATTTTATAGTGCATGAAAATAACAGGCCTATTAATAAGCAAAATTTGTAAAATAAACGATATCTAACAAGTCTAATCTACGAATGTACCCTTATGAATGTAATCGATATGTATAAAAGAGTAACGTTACTGACTGACTGACTGATGTATCAACGCACAGCCCAAACGACTATAGCCAGAGCTGAAATTTGGTGTGAAGGCTCCCCTTAAAATGTATAGATCCACTAAGAAGGAATTTTTGGAAACTCGAATGCTAAGGGATAAAAGGGTAAAATCGTTTTCTTTATATCTCGGAAACCACGTTGGATAGACTAAAAATTCCAAAAACACACGAATGCTGCTAAAAAATAAGCCGACACGTATTTGGTACCTTTTCGATATGTGTACTTTTAGGGATTAAAAGGGGGTAAAAACTGAATTTTGGTACCTAGCAAAAAGTTTTTGGCGCATGCTTTTCTTCTAGACAAAATCTCGAATGAATTTTCGTACTTTTTGCAAATTTGCTTTTATAATTGTTAAAATCGTACCCGTTTTCGGTACTTTTTTGTTAATGATAAGGTACATATGCTATACATGTAAATATAAGGTAAAGAGCTGAAATTTGGTGTGTAGGTTCCTCTTTCAATGTATAGATCTACAAGGAGGGATTTTTGGAAACTCGAATGCTAAGGCGGTGGAAAGGGGTAAAAAATAGTAAAATCGGTATCTTTTTATCTCGGAAACCACATTAGATAGCCTAAAAATTGCAAAAAAACATGAATGATGCTGAAAAATAAGCCCACAATTCAAACTGAATTAAATTTGAATAAAAAAAGGGATTAAATTAGTAATTATCTTCCGAAATAAAATCAAAAGAATAAGCAGTTGGTCTTATTTTGAAAAAGTCTCAAAAATGTTTTAATGCTACATGGAAATTCATACAAATAAGTGGTGAAAATAGTAACACTTTTTTGTACGGGTACTTTTTCTTTACAAATCCCATTTCATAATATAAATATGCAAATTAATTCAAAACCTCAAATGAAATTAACATTAGAAAGATTTAGGTTTCTTCAATCAAGAAAAAATCGCAAAATCGAAAAAACGCACCTAAACGAAAAATGCCAAAAAAAAATCGGAAAACGAAAGAGTCCCAAAACTACAAAAATTGTCAGCATGAAAAAATCTCTTCTAAGTGATTTTAATGGAGGAATATAATTCCTATCAATATGGGTCTAGAACAAAAAAGACTTGGTTAGTGGATCATTAAAAATAGTGTAAAAAAGTTCTGAGATGACCTCAACAAGAAAATGGAGAGTGAAACTTTGGGTTTTGGGCTTAACAATACGAGTCTGAATTAAAAAGGGTTGACGATTAAATTTAAGGAACTAACATCTTAGAACTAAACTCTATCAATATAGATTTCAAATAAAAGTACTTGGTTGGTACATTATAAAAAATAATATAAAGAATTTCTGTAACGACTAGAATAAAATGGCCTATCAAAATATATTTCTTTTGGACAAGAAACACATTTATCAATATGGGTCCCAAATAAAATGCCTTTATGAGTAGGTTTAAGGAATACGCATGAAGAAGGTATCAGTTGAACACAATATCAAAATGACGAGTTTCGCGAACTTTTATATTTGAACCCCATCTTGGATAGTAGCAAAAGTAGCGGGCAATATGCTAGTATTTAATATTTTTTAATGTTAGTTTTTATACTTAATTTTTATACATATAAATATTAAAAAAATGGTACCGTCATAATCCAAAAAGTACATTTTGTTTTCACAGTTGGTACAAAATCCAAGAAGTCATTTTCCTTCCCTGGTACGAACATTTTGATTGCCTAAGTTCAGACAAGAATTAAACAATCAGCTGTATTTATATATACATAAATATAACTGAAAAAATAATCAGAAAATTTGCAAATAAAGAAAGAAAGTTTTTATTTAAAAATTTATGAAAACGCAAAACGGAAGGTTTTGTTTAAAAAAAATTTAAGTTAAAAGTATATTTGTGCATATTTCTCCCTTTTTTTTAATAAGAAAAAATATTTTACAGATCAGTGACTACATTATGGACATGATAGTGTAGGTTGCCTTTACATTTTTTACTTTATTTTCATTCACTTTTCACTAACTACCAGTCCCACGAAGTCACCAGAAATCGTTCGATCGAGAAATTTTGGATAACTTTGGCACATTCAGAGAATAATTTTCTTTTTACTCTCAGTAGTGCAAATTTGCATTATGCAAATCTTATGGAACACGCCTAATACTCGTATGTACTTGCAATTTGTAAATTGTGTTGTTGATCGTTCACTTGCAAGTTCCCGTATGAGTATTATACAATTTAAACATGCAGTATAACACTCATACGCCTTATACATACAGACGAGTGCGAAAGGACAACAAAATATATAGCTCTTCTATTAAAATCGCACACTTAAATCACAAACAGTCACAACTCAAAATTATCAAAATGGTTTTGTTGTTTCATAAACCAGTTCTCTGAACAAATCTCTACAGACTTCTTGAAGAATGTAAAATAGCGTTAAGCCTGTTTTTCTGTTATATACTTGCGTCATTTTTACAGTATCTAGAGTTTTTTTTTTATACTCCTGAACGTCTCTGATTTTTTTTTTACGGGATAGAAAATTTGATTTTGTGGAGCAAAATTTACACGAAATGATTTTAGGTGTAACATATGTTTGCATGATTTTCCAGTAAAGAAATGATTTAATATTTTGTATCGTCAAACACGCAACACCAACAAATTTTGTTGATAATGGTGGGTCTCTTAAGCTTAAAGTTCTGAAGTCAAACACAAATAATGACTTGTCGAATATCGCCAAATATCCCCAATATAATAAAACATTAAATTGGAGATACAAAATATATTTTTATTTTGTAATTGCATTACAAACATTATTAAATTTGAAATTCAGTAGGTAATGCCTATTATTAAATATAAAAGCGGTAGTGGTTAAGAAAGATTAGGAAAGTGTTTACATTTTTATTGTACAGAAAATTTCATTTATAAAACATAGCTCGGGCTTACATCTGTGTGCCATTTGCCAAAAAAAAGCGTAACCACTAATTACTAATGAAAACTATTTGATTAAGACATGTATCTATTGATTTAAACATCTTGTGATAAAATATAATTAACGTTTACTTAAACATGTATTTATTTATGTAAGTACACATATAAATTTTTGTACTCATTATTTTCAGTATCATTACTGCGCTTTGTATTTTTAATGTTGGTGCCAATTTATGAAAGGAAATTTCTCCACTGTATTTCATAAGCACCAAATGATAAGTACGATATAATAAAGCTTTCCGTAAGATGGGTGCCGAGTTTGCTCACAATCGACCACAAACGCATGTGCAGTTTCCATGGCAAAAATCCATGAATTGGGCTTCAAATTGTTCCCTCATCCGCCCTGCCCTATTCGTCAGATTTAGCCCCTAGTGACTTCTTCCTATTTCCAAACCTCAAGAAATGGCTCGCTGGAAAGAGATTTAGCTCCAACGATGAAATTATTGACCAAACAAATGCCTATTTTAAGGATCTCGATAAATCCTGTTTTTTTTGGAAGGGATACAAAAACTGGAAATAAGTGGACTAAGTGAATTGAGTTAAAAGGATATTATGTTGAAAAATAAATTTTTGTTTTGCAAAAAAAAAAACTGTGTTTCATTCAAAAAGCCACGGACTTATTGAGCCACCCTCGAATGTATATAAATTTTTTTAAACTCCTTGATTTGCAAATAAAAATAACGTGTACTTGAAGTGTCCGTTAAAACCGCGTTTTCTATGAAAATTTTGTTTTAATATTCACTTGCAACACACGCTACTTTCTACAGACATACTATGTGGGTTAGTTTTTATTATAATTTGAATAATTGTTTGCCTACTGACAAGTTCTTTAAGCAGGAACGAAAAGCTTATACCCAATACTTAACAAAAAATAAATAAAAAAAATGTTTTAAATCATAACAATTATAGCTCTACTTAAAAAAAAACTTACGCCCATTTTTTGACTTGATAATCAAATTTTAATTATTTTTAAGTTCTAATTAAATACAAAATTGTGTTTTTGAGTGCATATTTAAATAATACTCATAATTAAATGCCCAACCTTGTGTAATTAAATACTACTTAAGTTTTAGGAGCGTACCATTCCAGTTGGCCAAATCGTCGCAGACGACATTGTCTTCGGCGATTAATGCACGACATGTCGCCTGTCTATTAGGTTTTCTAATCGGCAATTTGAAGGAAATCTTAATTCATGACTATCTGAGCGACAATGTCATACGTTTTGTCTTCAATATTGTTGAGGACAATCTGAGCGACAATGTCCCTCATTTTGTCTTCAATAAAGCCGTGTTGACGATAATGTGAGCGACAGTATCATACATTTTGTCTTCAATAAGACTTTGTTGAGGACAATCTGAGTGACAGTGTCATGCGTTTTGTCTTCAATAAAGCAGTGTTGACGACTATCTGAGAGACTTTGTCGCTCATCTCGTCTTGTGTGACCTTGCCGCCATTTGTATGAAAATTTCATTGACGATTTGTATGGAGCTGTCTTCAATATGTCTTCTACGACTTACCATTGTCTTGTACCCATTGTCAAAGATGTCTTAAAGACGTGGCCAACTGGGATATGTTTTTATGAGTATGTGTGTTAGTTGAAAACATACATATGAACATCATGTGGTCGTATTAAAAAGAATTTTGTTTAAATTTCATAAATATATACAATATACAATACAAAGTTTCATATCATAGAATAGAGTAATAGAAAAATGTATCATGATGTTCGATTGATTTCATAAAATGAGTTTTTATGCAAATTTTAATTATCTACATCTTTATAACCTAACTTTTTATAGCTATGCTATTTATGGAGCGTTACAGTAGTTAGGACGATTATTTTTGCTTTGATTTCTTTGTTCTAAAAGCAGAGTACGAAAATAAACGAAACAAATTGTTTATTTTTTTTTTGTTTCGTTCTTTGAAGTGAGTGAAACAAAAACAATGAGAACGATCGCTCAAATTCTTTTTGTATTGTTTTTGAGCACAAGCCAGAGAACACAGCCGATTAGCTGTAAGCCAGTTAACAGCCGGCACTGGCCACAAACAATATTTTAATTTAATCGCACGCCGCACAGTGAGACAACACCGGCATTAAATACAAGGAGTCATTGTAGAGCTTTGAAATTTTGCACAGGTTATTTTTGAGACAATTCCAGTTAAAAAAAAAATTCAACCTTCAAATTTGATATTTACTGTAATGTTGCATGCAAAAATTACAATAACACTCCCACTATTACGCCATTGAAATGAAATAAAACAGAACAATTTTTTTTCATTCTGTCAATAATTTTTTAATAATAATGTTTATTATGTTGTTTAACAAACAAATAATTAATAATTAAAAAAAATAAAAGTAAAGTAAACATGCTAACATACGTATAGCGACAGAATGTGCGCATTGCGTATTTTTTGTAGCATTTTGTATGTTTAAATTACTTTTGCAAACTTTTGCTATATGTCCTTTACTTCAAATGAAAGCTGAGACTTCAATCTTTCATTTGATATAAGTCTGCACCTAGGGCGAGGGGCTGCTCTATATTTCCTAGTCCTTTGAAAATGCAAAATGTTAAATTTTTACACCACAATTCTGTTGTTAAGAAATTTTTTGTTTGTGTTTTTTTTTAATTTCTTCTTTCATCTACTCATTCTACAACAACTAAATTCATTAACAAAATACTTTAAAGTTATATTTATTATGTATGTACCGATGGTGCATCGAATAAGTAAAAATAATTAATGTGATGATCATAAAAGATAAGTAAGAATAGTTAAACATACATAGGTAGAGGGACATAACTTCGTGCTAACCTAAATAGAAAATGGAAAAACAGAATCAATTCTCATATTCCATTTCATAGAAATTTAAGTTAAATAGCTGATGTTAATAATAATCTCTACCCCAGTAGGTAGACATGGGTGCTGATGAAGTGCGTGGCTGCACAGAAAAATATCGGTATTTCCCCCAGCTATAAAGTATAGTTTAATTTTTCTTCTCTTCTTTAGATACTCACATTAATTAATAAAAATATTTCATTCAATAAGAATTGAAATTACTGAACTCAAGCCTGATTAAGAAATTATTTCTGATTAAAATTCACTACAGTTCAATTAATTCTAAAAATGTCACATTAAGTTTATTTTATATAGCTAAGCAGCATAGGTGTAACCGGATATCCTGAGACACCTCTCTTCTTTTTTGTTTTGCTTATGTTAACCAGCTGTTCTTTGGAAATTTTGCAGTGCTGCCGTACTTTCAGCGTAATTTAGTAAGAACTCTAATTAACCACTGAAAAATAATTAATTGTATTTAAATGAAACTTAATTTTAAATAAAAACTAGCTAATTACGTACTTAAATATTAAGTTGAAAGCTAGGACCTAATCGGCTAAAAACTTTTAGTACAATCGTTTTTATTAATCCTCTACTTCCGTCTCCGTTTCCGATTTTTTTAACCTCCAGACTCTGGAAATAGATACGCAAACACATGCTAATTGTTTTCCCTTCGTCTAACCCTCTTATAGCAATTGCTAGTGTTGGTTTGAAGTAAATAAGTACGTACCCCCTGCGGGCCTTATTGTTGTTGTAAAATTTTGCCAGCTTTTTTTATTTTTTTGTCTTGCGTATCTAACAGAATACTTTAATTTACAGCTGCATACAAATTTTGCATTTTGAATGCGACCAAACGAAACGACGACGCGACGTCGGACGACAACTATTTTACGGCTATAAATGCAATGCATCCATACTTATATGCATGTTCGTATCGAGTGTATGAAAACTTTTAAGCAGACAAAAAAATCAAAAGTAACAACAACAAAATCATTGAGTATATATGTACATACATACATATGTTTGTATATATGTATATGCACGTTATGTTATTATGAGAGTGTGCACAGTGTACAACAATTATGTGCGAGGGCATTACATTGAAAGCAAACACGTGCTTAAAACGATAACACAATTGAGTCTAAGCTATTCACAATCTGATACACTAGAAAAATATTATCGTCATGTTGATAAGATAATTTCACAGCTTGAACTCGTTTGTCAGCACTACGAATTGCAGAGAACTTGTAGTTCAATGGTACATACAGTGTAGCTTAAAAATGAACACACAACAGTATATTTTGATAGTTTGTTTATATATAATTTTTTTTATTTTTTATATGATACAATATACATTTACATATATTAAAGCATGAAACCACGCAATTATACTCTCTCAAAAAAATAAAGAATTTTCTTATTAATAAATAATGGAGCTCTTATATCTGTGGCAATAAGGAAAAAGTGCTTAAGTCATATTTGACTGTTTTGCAGGAGAGCCCTTTTAAGCGTTCAAGTCGATTTTCAGAAATTTATTTCTTTTACAGTTAAATTGGGAAATTCTCTGTTAACCTTAATTTTTTTAAGCAAACATCGTTCTACACACTGTAAATAATACATTTAAGTTGAAATATACCAAACTATAACCTTAATTAAGCTATTATTCCAAATGATATTAGAAGTCTAAAAAATATAAGTCGCAAGTAATTTTGCTATAACTTCCTTAAAAATCAGACAAACTAATTAAGATTTTGACCAGGGGTACTTTCGAATATGCAGATTACAGAGGTACCATTAACTCAAAATTAGCTTATCTCGACTTAAGCACTTTTTCCTTTTTGCCACAGATATAATTGAGAGCCACCATGAATCAAATATATACGATTAAAGCTCAGTTACCCGACTGTAATGTAAAGTAACGGCAACAGTAGGAAACAGCTGATCGATATTGTATGTGAAAAGTAATGCAAATTGTTATAGAGATGGAATGTAACGTAACATAGTTTTCATATAAAAATATCGATCAGCTGCTTCCTACGTTGCAATTACTTTACATTACAGTCGGGTAACTGAGCCTTTATGCATTGCGCAGGATTGTTAGTTTTGTTGCCATCAATCAGCTGTTTGTGTGACAAAGGCCTTTTTGTTTGGTTTCGAAAGCAAAATACTAACTTTTTACATCAAAAGTGAACACAAATAGGCAAAATTATATATAAATTAAAAATTAAAGAGAAGTGCGCTGTGAAAAATTGTAATAAAAAAAAATAGGACAAAACCGTGCACAATAAGTTACTTTAACTTCGCGTTGGATCTTACTTTATTGAAGCAGTGGAAGAGTTTTTGTCGCCGAAGACAAAAAAATACAACATAATTGGAGTTTCAAATATTGATTTTAATACAGAAGCACCAGTCGAGCCGGAGTTGATAGAAATACCGTCGATGATATTGCGGGGTCAGAAAACAAAATAATTGCCAACGTATTTGTGGGTTGACCAATTTTCTGATAATATCTTTGAAACAAACCATGGACAAGGTCTGTTTACTCGAAGACATTTTATAAATTCTTACATTGAATGCAATAAAAAAGCAATAACGCTTTTCTCTAGATGTTGAATGTATGTATTTTAAAATAAGAAATTAAACAAGACCTCATAGACAATAGCAAATGTAAAAAAAGAAAATTTAGGAAAATAATTAATTATTCTTGGATGATGTCATACAGTGGAACAATTTCTTAAAAAAAATGGAAATCATTCTGCAGTTTCTAAGCGGGCAGAGCCACAAAAGCCCAAAATGGGTTAATTTGGGTTAATTAAAACCTATGTCAAGATAATCACCCCTATCGTGAACATTTTTTTTCCCTCTAAATATTTCCACTTTTCACCAAATTGCCATCGTGAATAATATTCCCCTTATCGTGAATAATATTTTCCAAGTGAATTTTTTCACTTTTCCCTTGGTTTTTTTTTCACTTTATTTTTGCAGGCGAACTGAATTAATACATGAAATAATTTCGATATTTTCCTTCGAATTATATATTAAAAATTATAAATATTTATTTTTAGGATTAGATTAGTAAGTAACCTTTACGATTGTTAACTATAATTCGCTGCAACACCTTTTTTCATTGAGTATGAATCTCTTTGGTTCACACACAGTAAATTGCCTGGCAGTGCACCGCGGTGGTATACTAAAGAATTTTTTTCCACTGTATTTAGAATATTTAGAAACATAACTTTTATGTTAAAATGTTAAATGTTAAAAAACATTAATTTGGGACCTAAAATTTGTGTATATCTGATTATTAAACTTAAATTTGTCTGATTTTCAATTAATTTTTAAGCTTTACAAATCTTCTTCCCTTTTTTACATTCACTGGGATTGATAGCGTGAAAAAAATTTCACGGGAGATTCACGATACCATTTTTCCCTTCGAGTGGAATAAAGATTTCACGTAAACAAAAATTCTACTTGTTATTCCCGATAGGGCTGAATGTTTTTGATCTAACAAAAAACAGATTTCTTGCAAGTAGATTTTCCTTTTCAAGACTTTAAAACAATGTTAGTAAATTTATGGCTTTCCGCTTACAGTTTATTATATATTTGAGTTAAAAATTTAAATTTAAAAAAATATCCCAAAAATGGGATTTTTCAGTATTTTTGCTGTATTTTTTATCTTTCGCCGGGCGCAGATAATATTTTTGGAATTATTTGAAACAAAATATTATGTCTTATTCTACCATGATAAATTTTTTGGTTCTAGCTTTGGAATTTGAGCAAAAACTGCTTAAATTTGATATTTACAAAAAAATAGAAGGAAACAAGTGTGCAATTCTTACCAAATCAGACAGTTTATTTAGTCGACTCAGAAATTAAGACATTTTAAGCACAAAATGTGAAATTAATTCATTATTTTCATTTTCTTGTGAAAATATATAATACTAGCTTTTACCCGCGGCTCCGCTCGCGTTGATCTGATATTTTAAAAATTATACTAACAATTTATTAAAGTTTTGTTATTTTTTACTCACTGAGAATGTTAAAAAAAAACGATAAAACCGACAAATTAAAAAACAGAATAAAAACCGGCTTTAAAACTGGTTAAACCCCAAACGAAAATTACTCGAATCAGCTCAATAGTGTGTTTTTCGGAAAAAAAATCCGAACCAAATATAATAAATCCGGTTCGGAACCGGATAAAAAAATAGGGTTTGTTTAATACTGGCAATATAGCTTGCCATTGCTTAATTTTCAAAATCGATTTAAAAGTTTGAAAATTCGTACCAAATATAAAAAAACCGGTTCCGAACAGGATTAAAAATTGGATATGTTTGACGCTGAAAGAATTTTTAATATCAGTTTAGCGGTTTGGACATCCGTACCAAATATAAAATAAAAACCGATTGGGAACCGGATAAAAAAAATAGACTATATTTCACGCAGGTAACGAAGCTTTCTCTTGAAAGAAAGAATTTTCAAAATCAGTTTAACGATTTGAAGATCCGTAGCAAATATAAAAAAACGGTTCCGTACCGAATAAAAAATATCCTATATTTGATGCCCGTAATGTAGATTTCCATCGGTGAAAGAATTTTTATAATCGGTTTAGCGGTTTTGGCGTGAAAGGGTAGAAAACAAACAAACAAGCTCACTTTCACATCTGTGCCTTTGGTCTAGATATTTAATAAATTACATTTTAACAAATCAAAATATATTTTTATGTTATGCAAAATTTTAATTTAGAGTTGTACTAGTCTCGATTATTATAAGTTTATTAAACATTTATTAAATATTTATTGATTTTTTTTTAATTAATTTAATATTGCGAACCAAAAATGCATGTGACTTAGACCACTTTCATAATTAATATTACTAGTGTTCGCCCAGTGGTTGAAAATCAACCATCAACGCACAGAGGTGGAGAATAGAATGAACATATTTAAAGTTTGATGAATTTAAAACACAATTTAAAAACTATATTCAAATATACATATCTGTGGACTTTTGACAAAACAACCTCTTTCAAAAACTGCAATTTTACAGGAGAACGAAAAAACTGATAAAATATCTAGTAACATTGATTTTGAAATATTGGGTGAAAAAGTGAAAGTGTAGTATTAAATTTAAATACTAAATTGAAGTGAAGATATGAATAATTCTATTCTAATGCCAAAAGATTTTCAGAAAAATTAAGACTAAAAAGATAGGATGTTTTGTCGAAATTATTTTCAACAAAAAAAAAATAACTTACATTACACAAGTTGTTTTTTAAAATGGTTTTAAACAAAAACGTGATTCATATTTTGCGCTTATCTCAAGCCAAGTTACATATTTTCTAAATTTCAGTTTTGATAAAACAACTTCTTTGAAGAGAAGTTGTTTTGTTAAAACAAAATGTATATATGCAAAAAAATATTAAATACAATTTAGATGTTTTGTCAAAAGGATATAACAATTTTATTTCTTGCATTTTAGAAAATTTTTAAACTCTTTCAGATAAGATATTTTATCAAATATTTTTTCCAAATATAATGAAAGAAGTTGATTTGCCAAGAACTGTAGATTTTTAACCAAATGGCGTAGAAATGCAAGGATCACACAAAAAGAACCGTCTTGTAAATTTATATTTAATATAAAAATCTTGCAAAAATTTCTTATTTCGAGAGAAGTTGTTTTGTCAAAAGCCTACAGATATGTATAGACTCCAAGGTAAACCACTTTCTTAACTACTAAATACGAATTTAAAATTTCATTTATCGGCATAAATAAGAATAGATTTTAAGCAAACTATTTAAAAAAAGTTTTTCACTTTTTGAACTAAATGTAATTAGATATTTGCTCCTAGTGTTTTCACTTCATATTCATTATTATTGCCCAAAACAAAAATATATGCTTATTTTATCATTGAACGCTTTTTCTCTAAAGTTTTAGACTCCCCATTAAAACGTTTGTTACAAAAAAAGTTTCTATTCCCTATTCTTTGAGAAAGACCCCATAAGTATGTACGAATATGCTAGCCTAATAATATAAACATTCCATCATATTCCAACATTCCAGTATGTTCAGTAATTTAAAGCACAGAAAAATAATGAAAACAATGAACAAAAACAAAACGCACACAAAATAAACCAAAAATAAAAAACTTACTTTGTGCTGTAGGTGAGTTTAACTTTAATCAAAGTTATTAATAATTAAAAAAATATATTATTTTTAAGCATCTAAAGAAAAATAATACAGTACCACTCGTTATTTAAATATCCAAATTTTATTAGTTTCAGCAATAATCGTTTAAGTACATAGAAAGATGGAAATAAGAATAGAATGAACAAATAAAACAAGTTTTTCCTTCTGAGTGTTTATGGAGTTGCCAAGCCAAATTGTTGTAATTTTTTTTTTAGCAAATAAAGAGAGAAAGAGAAATCATGGCTTTATGATTGGCTAATATTCTTAACTGTTTTTAAATATCTTAGACACAAAAATGTAGAAGAAAAAATACTTTCTGCACTGCTCCTATTGTCAATCTATCTAACAGAAAAAAAATCAAGCGAATACGTTGAGTTTAAGTCAGTTAAAATGGTTCTTAACTTTTTTCACTTGCCTATTTATATATAGATAATAATTATAATATTAGGAATGATTTAATTACTTAAAAAAATGAAAAGTAATTTGAAATAATGAATTTTTTTCTTGAAGTGTAAAATTATTGTCTCGTGTTGGTTGACTGTTAAAGCTTTGCCAACTGACTGCTAAAGTATGAGTATGCTTGCATGTATGTATGTATGTATGTATGTATGTGTGTATGTATGTGTACATGTCAGTTTTGGCTGAATTGTTTCTTGTGGCCATTTGCGTGTGCCTGAGTATTTCTGCAACTGGTGGGTTTTGTAGGTCTGTTCATATGTCACAATGTCTGTCGGTCTATTGGTATTTTTGTGTCTGTTTATTTATTTTTTTTTTTTCTGTCTCAATATTTCGTATGTGTTACAGAGTATTTGAAATTCTGTAACACATGGCATTTTTTTTTTTGCTTGTTTATATTTTATGTACTCTTTTTCCTTCGATGACTATTTGTTTTGGTATGTGATTCATGTGCAGTTTGTTAGTTGGGAGCTCAATGGGTTGTAAACACACTTACATACATGTTGTCTCGCTGTCTTTCCTTCCGATTTATATTTTTTGTTTCTTTTGTTCTGCATTTTGACCGGTATCAATGCACCGAACTTTTCTTTGGAATCCGGAGTCTTAAAAGACTTTCATTGGTAGAAAGTGTATAAAATGAGTTACATATGGATGTATGTATGTACGTACATACATCAGTTCCAGTGATGGGAAACTTATTATTATATGTAAATAGTGCTTTTTTGTTCATATAAAATTTTTTGAGAAATTAATTGATTCTAAAAGATTTCACCCCAAATATTATGAAAATACTGAAAACCCAATTTGTCAAAAAAGGCGAAAAAACACTTTTTGAAAATATTGACTTACATTTTTTTTTAACCCAGAATACCAATACAGCACCAAAGCCAAAAACTGTCGAAGCTCTAAAGGATATTGGTGATATTGGTGATTGAAATATAAAGCGACATATTTTTATTTTGAAATTCATTTCAATAATTAATTCCAAAATAGTCTGTAAAGAAAACCGCTTATTTTTTAAATTAAACCACAATTTCTTACTGTGTAATTTATATACATGCATACGTACATATCGTGCCATAACCGCCAAACAAAAGCTTAAGCGACATAATTTTCGAACTTAATTTTTTTTTATCAAAATTTATCATTTGGGATCATTTCCAAGAAATCGTATTACAACGATAACTTTCTATCTTGAGAATGTAAATGAATTTCTGAAAATGACAAAATATCAAGCTCGTATTTCTAAAATTACACTGTGTGACAAGTTTTGATGAAATCGAAATACCTGAGACGTGTTACTATTTTTCTGGTAGGTATGTCAAGCATAACAATAAACTGTATTTGAATTTTTTCAAACACCCCCAAAATCTTGAGTTACGGGTACAAGACCAGTTTTTCGTACCCGTAGGCACTTATCAACCTCTAACTAAGCTAGATATCAACCGATTTTAAATTTATAAACGGATATAAGAAGAAGAGACTAAGACCTTTCGAACCATATTTATATTGATTGAGTAAATTGCAGATATATGTTTGTCTATTTTAACCAAATATAATTTTTTCGGGTTTTTTTTTTGAAAAATGTGAAAAATGTGGTTCTAAAGGAAAAAAGTTTAGCGACCACTGTTGTACTAATTTTGTACTTTCATAATCCTGGAAGCTTAAACATACCGAAAACGTATCAATAGAACGCGAAATACATCATACAGGTAGTTTTTTAACAAAAAGTCTTCTAATAAAATGTTTAATAACTCAGTAAATTCCTAGGGAATATTTAGAACAAACCTGCGAATTACTCTAATACAATTATGTGTTATAAATAAAGTTATAAACAGTATGATTCCAGTACAAAAATACTGTGTAAGAACGAGTCCAAAATAGAAAAGTGTTGAAAAAAAACCGAAAAAATTATATTTGGTGAAAAAATACAGACATATATCTGAAATTTACTGAATCAATATAAATATGGTGTGAAAGGTCTTAGTCTCTTCTTTCTAAATCCTTTTATCAATTTAAAATCGGTTGATATCTAACTTAGTTAGAGTGCCTACGGGTACGAAAAACCGGTTTTTTACCCGTAACTCAAGATTTTGGAAAATAGTAACACTTCGCAGGTATTTTTTTGTCACACTGTGTTATTTGTAACTTTCCCTATTTGTTACACGGTGTGATAACTCAAGGGGAACTTAATTAGTTCTTAATTTTTAGGGGCCATTTTTCAGATGTGTTTGATATATTTTAGAAAAAATTTTATTTAAGTAAAAGGACTTTTTTTATATATGTACATAAATATATATATATAGAGGGCCTGACTCGTGATATCGACAACGTTCAACTTGTCGCACTCTTACATTTGAAATAACAACAAAATATTAAAATTTGTTTTTGTTTGGAATGTAAATATGCCTCAAGTCGAACGTTATCGACATCGTGGGCTTGGCCCATTAAGTTATTTCTCGAAATTGCTTAGGGATAACGAAAACTCCTTGAAATTGCATTATAATGCCAAACAAAATTCATAAGAATGTATGTATGTACAATACTAGAAGTCAAATATTTGTACTAGTAGTACCTGAAAAAAAAGACACAATAAAATATATTTTATAAATGGTTCACAACTTTGTCTCAGCTGACAAAATTACAAAATAGTTCATACCTTATGCACATTAAACTTTTTCCAAAAAAAAAAAAAAACAGTGAAAGAAAGCAGAATAAACAAAACTGGCAAAAAGTTTTAGACCTCCTCCATATACCACTTACAATTACAATTTAAACCTACTTGATATTTACAAAACTACATTTATCATCAACCATGAGCAGTTTTTGGTCCAGCTGCCACTTCAGCATAATAAAAGAAAATGAAGTGCAAGAAGAAAAATTCTAACAAACAGAAGTTCACCTTTTTGTTATGGTTTCCTTCTGCTCGAGAACATTCAATGAAACAAACGAAAACTGCAAGAACAAAAACTAAAATGTAACATAAAATTTTCAATTATAAGTTTTACAAACAAATCTTGAAATCATACCAAAAAAAAATAAATTAAAAAACGAACCTCGAAAAAAACTTTTTGAACAAAATGCACTTTTAACTTTTGTGCCACCACAAAATTTTTAAGACAAGTTTGATAAGAAAGTTTTTTGTAACTTTTTATTTTTTATTTTTTTTTTTTTGTTTTAAGTTTTGAATTATACTTAGTTCTTTTTGTTTTCTCTCTCTCAAACAATAAAATTCTAAAATCAGCAGCAACAGTCTATATTTGTGATAGTTTTACAGGGCCTTGAAGGATTGGTTTCTTCCTAGATATTTTACATTAACAATATTTTAGTTTAATTTGAAGTAATGAAAATTTAAATGAAATTTTTCACATTTCATATTTATTTATTTTTCAATATCAATTTATAAGAGATTTTTACCGATATTGCTGTGTAAAAATACAAGGTTCTAAAGACTGATTCTAGAGTAGCAAAAAATTTATATAAAAAGCACGTTTTTTAAGCCCGATAAAACTTTAAATTGCAAAAAATAACATAAAATATTTACCGCCATATTCATAAAAAAATAAAATGGATATCAAATCCATTTTAGGAAGATTTTGTATGAAAAATTTGAGATAAAATACATTTCAAATTAATTTTAAATTTTATGAATATGGGGGTTAATATACAATTATAGCTATGCTATTTATGTCACGACACAGAAGCTAGGACGTGATTTTCGTAACAAAAATAATCGACACTATTACAGTTACAAATTTATTTTTGTTTTGATTTCTTTGTACTTAAACCAGAGTATGAAAATAAATGGAACAAATTGTTTGATTTTGTTATGTTTCGTTCTTTGAAGTTAGTGAAACAAAAACAATAATAAGAAGGATTGTTCAATTTGTTTTTGTATTGTTTTTGCACATGAGCACAAATCAGAGAACACAGCCGATCGGCTTTCAGCCGGCTAACAGCCGGCTAACAGCCGCCGCCGGCCACAAACAATACATTAATTTAAACGTACACTGCTAGAAAAGAAAATAATGGGAAATAAATGGAAACGATTTGGAAATTTTGCAGAGAATTTGACTTTATCATATAATATAATTTTATTGCATTGTTATTTAACACATTAACGTCTCTTTTCACAATGTATGATTAAGAGTTAACGTGAACTTTAACTGACAGTTCTTCATACAAAACTTGCCGTTAAAGTTCCTGTTAACTCTTAATTGTACATTGTGGAAAGGGTCGTAAGTTTGTTTTATATAGCTATCTTCTACTTTTTATTTATTCATTTATATTTTATTATTAGTAGACTTGAGAGTTTGTCTCAATATATTATTGGTTTTGTAAGGGTCTTTGAACTATGGTTAATTTAAATGGGTTTGATCATAGCTTTGTGGCAAAAAGTAACAAATTAACGAGTTGGACCCACTTCTACTAGTGATGAGTTCCTTGAGCGGCAAAGAAATGCATCTAGACGTGCTTAACCAACAACAAGTACATTTTTTACAGTACATTAACTTTTAATCCAAAAAAAAAAATGTGTTCGCAAAATCAATACATGGCATTAACATTTGAAAATAATTTTGGGCATATGACCACTGCAGCTATGGCAAGAGCATTCTGTGGTAGACGTTCAATTGGAGTCACTTTTTCGAACATTTCTGGCCGTATGTCATGCATAACACAAACAGTGTTGTCCTCGAAAGTGTCTATTGTTGGTGGTTTATCAGCATAAACCAATGACTTCACGTCGCCCTACAGGAACTAATCGAGACATGTCAAATCGCACGGCATTAGAGGCCTATTAGGGGGTCCATCAAAGGTTACGCCATCAAACAAAAAATCATTGATCATTCTGGAGTAACGCGAGCTCCATCTTAATTTTTGAAGAAATAAAGTTCAATAATTCCACCACTTGTGAAATGCAATAAACGGTGAATTTTTCTGGATGTAGGGAAGGTTCTAGAGTTTGCTGTGGATTGGTTTCACTACATGAAACACTGAACACACGAAGTCGTTTATAAGTTTCGGGAATTTATGATTGATTTTCAAATAATATCTGGATAATTACGTGGCGTTGTTCACGCGTCAATATATTCATGATAATTTTCCAGAGAATGCTGATCATAAATATCAAAAAGTGAGTGCAGTATGACAGTTCGTTTGACAGATAACCCTTTCGTAAGTTATATTGAGCTTAAAAAAGCATCCTCGATGTATGTTTGTAAAATTTACGTCTGAAAATTTTAGAGAACTGAGGCCCCTTTGATTGCAAGAAAAATACTAAAAGTTTTGCATTTGAGCTAAAAAAAGTGCTTTGCATGAACTCTTACGAAATATATGTATGTGTGTCAAATACTTTTTATGAGGTGTATTTTAACCCTTTAACTCTGATTCTTTGGATGTGTTTCTTTGAGCGGGGTTATTTATTTAAACGATTTTAATATAACATTTTACATCTAGAATGTGAAGATTTGCACAGTTGCCCAATAGGTAATACTGCGAAATGATTTATTATGTATTAAAATTTTTGGACTGACGATGACATGTAATTGTATTTTTAACATATAATTTACAATAACCCTGCAGGAAATGGAACTGACACAATACTAGTCACGTGATCGGTCTTTAAGTGATAGGGACCACTCCGAGTTCTAACACTTCCTATGAAGCGGACCAGTCACTTTTACATGGGGATGGCCTAGGATGGGGTTAATTGATACTTTGTATACGCCTTGTGACTTGCCACTGAACTATCCCACAGGAACCTATTCGATGTAGAATAATATAAATTATTTAAAAATGTCAATCCGACCAGCGTGACCGTTTGACCGACTAAAGTGGCAAATTGCCACTTTTTCGACTGCCTTGTCACTTTTTTCTCCATTTTTTTAGAGTGTTTTATATACTAATACAAAAAAAAATAATGTAGTTTTCTCGTTTTTTTAATGTTGCACCTTTTTTTTTTTTGATAAATCCCCTTTTGGTGCCACTTTTTAAAAAACGTCATCGGTCACCCGGACACTCAACTCTAACAATGAAAACTTATAATTTTTGTTTTTATTGTTACAAATTCAATTATAATTTATTTGTGGGACTCGAACTGACAAGCTCGTGCATGACAGGCTCGCACACTACCCACTCGACCACAGAAGCACTCATATTTCAAAAGTATAAACACCTGTTAAACTTAGGTTAGTACCTAAGTCTAGCTACGGGACTGTTCCAGAGTGACTTGACGGTCCATTTATATCGATTCACTGTCTTTCCCACCCAAGTCTTTCTTATATATATACTAAACCAAAAAAAAAAAAAATATATTCGTAATACATAAACATGCACTACCGGGGTCTTTCTTATATAGCCATACTAAATAAAAAAAAATATTCGTAGTACATATAATATATAATATTCGTAATAGTGCCCTATTGAACTATGGATGAACTAATGGAGAATAAAAGTAAACGAAGAAAAATGTGTTCAGGTAACATTTACCCGGCTTACGTGGAAACACCACAAATGAAACTTAAATTAACTCAGATACATTGGCTGATTAACTAGTAGAAGAAATTCAATCCTCAGTCTAGATTGTAAACTTTTAATATACTTTTGAACTCTGAAATTTGAATCTATGTATTTCTGAAAAACATGAATTTGAACTCGTATTGCCAAATTTTCAACTTGGCATTTTCTGAAGGATACAAACTCTTTTTGGGAGTCAATGCTGGCAGATAATAGATTATTATATTATTTGATAGGTCCTGGACTCAGCTACAATACTAGAACGAGTCCCAATAACTAGAACGAGCATGCTGTGATGTCTGTTGAATCTTTTGAGCTGTTAGGATGTTTGGTAATTCTCAATTACTTTATGGTCGATTTTATATAATTCCAATTTTTTTTTTTTCAAGAATTTGGACATTTTCTGATAAATTGGCATTAGCATTAACATAATTCAGCGTATAGAAAATATTAAACAATATAGTTACTTTAACATAAAAACCGCCTAACTCATTTTTTTTAAATCGAGATTTTGGCATTTTTCAATATATTAGATACATCACGAAAATGGTGAATATGTAACCACTTACATGATATATCTTCTTTTCACCATACACTACGCCCTACTTTTTTAACACTCCCATTTTCTCAAGTCCTACGACGAGTACTCTTGGTTCAATTGTCACCAAATTTTCTGCAGGGAAGATACAAACAAAAAACTTATTCAATTTACATTTGTTTTATTTTATTTCTGAATTGCTCAACATTTTTGAAATGCCATTTGCTTATTTGCACTACTAAGTGCCTTTTCTTTTAATAAGTTATGTGTAGTTTCCACAATGCAAGCAAGCGACTTGTCTAAAAAATTTGTATATGAATCACTTAAAAATTTGAGTGCTTTTCATATATTTTTTCTAGACAAGTCGCTTGCTTGTATTGTGTAAACTATACATTAAACTTTAATTCTATGTTAAAGGCATATCAGCGGCAAATGGCCCCAAATACTTAAAATCTTAGTCAAAGTTGCATAGGTAAGCCAAAACACAATATATATTTCAAATGCATACATTTCAAATCTTCTAACAATGTGTACAAAACTGATAACAAAAATGGAATCTTAACAAGATACCTTTTCCAACAAGGTGTAGTGTAACATGATTTAATTCGTTTAAACCTATACGCCATAGCGTGAATGCACTAATTTACAGGCATGCAATAACTAAAGCAGGTGTCAAATGTCACCCAAAAACTAAGACGGCACTTAATACTTTTGTTGTGTACAGCTGACCATTGCTTTGACACTTAAAGAACTTTAAGCCATGCATTGGCAATAGATGTCAAGTGGTTGTTGTATGGAAAAAAGCCCCATGCTATTATGTGTGTGTGTGTGTGCACTTCACCTTTCAATATGGCAAAATAATTTAATATTTGAAACAAATCATATAACATTTTGTTGTCCCATAAACAATGTGAATATAGAAATAATGCCCTAATTCTGTTCGACGATTGTATCGCCTTGTCTATGGACGAAAAAAAAAGCAGCAGTTGTGATTCTTTAAAACAATTATCATATATTGTCTATGCTAGAAGGTTCGTGTATTTGCTTTATAATTTTCTTCCAAACATTATATCCAACACATATTTTTTCAAACTATTGTATAATACTTTAATTTAATTTTTATGTTTTAGAAACATGGCAATAATATTTTTATTTTTCATTATCAAAGACAACAACCATTTTTGAAGAAACTAATTTAGAGAATTCAAAACCAATAACTCAAAAGTATTTTCAAACAAAATCGTCATAAATCTCCTTACTGAATTAGGGCATAAGACATTGAGTGATTTTTATTATTTTATTGCTATGTAGTTATTCTATATTATCTGCAAATAGTTATTGCTTGACATCTTAGCTTTGTGATAGAACTTATTTTATGGTTAATTTCAAACATTTGAAGAAATCAATTATGAGAAGTGGCACTTTCTTTTTTTCGAATGTTTCTAAAAAAAATCCACAAGAATCAGTAAAGAAAGTGCTCGTCTGAACCATAGAGCAATGTTATAAAAAAATATTTGTCTAACAGTATTGTTTGTGAAAATAAAAATAATTAAATTGATTATAATAATATTTCCAAAGTTTGCTCTATTTATTTTTGTTTTTGCAATAAAATAATCATGTTCGTAGATATAACAAAAAAGATTGCATTACTTAGCACTACTGCAATTATATTTTACTAGTTTTTTGGCTGTCGGTAGGAAAATAACAAAAGTTTATACACATCGAAAAAAAAACAACAAAAAAACACTTAAAGAATCTTGATTTAACTATTGCCGCCTTGTCAGTGTGACATGGTTGGAGTTGGGTTGAGTACAGCACAGCACACCACTGCACAGCAGAACACAACAGAACAAAAACCAAAAAGAAAAATATGTAATACTGCTTACAACTTCAACTTTACAATTGATTCTGACAACAACTACAAACTTGTATGTAGGTGAGCAATCATTCATTGCATTCCACAGCTGAATACAAGTACATAGTGGGTAAGTATTTATGTTTGTGCTTGCATGGTGAGTGGTGGCGTCGGAGGAGAGATCAATTGTACGAGATTTTAAAAAGCAAACATGTGTAAAGTCTGATGCGAACAGAAATAAGAATTTAGCAACAAAATAAAATATAATATCTACAAATAACAAGAAGGGGAAATCAAGTGTTAAACTATTTTGAAATGCAAGGAATTTAAGAAGAGTTTAATATGCAGTGGGAATTTAATTTTTTTATATACATACATATATTTAGTACAATACAAAATACGAAAATTTCTAAAATCGCTCATAAACTTGATAACTAATGTCGCTCCATTTTGCATACTTTATACGAGGGCTACTATTTATATTTGGGGACGGGCAATACTAATGTCATTAGCTAATAAAACTTGGCACTTTTTAGCATTAACGTACACACAACGTTTTGATGTGCAAGTGCTATTTGTTTTGTTTACACTAGAGATGGGCGTGTGTCGTGTTTTTTTTCGAGACACGAACACGCATGACTAACGTGACCAGATGGTTTTTGCAAAAAGCGGGACATGATCGATCAAAAAGCGGGATTTTGGAGAAAATAGCGCCAGAAAGCGGGATTTCAAAATAAATATTTTTTAGAAAGCGGGATGTGTAATATGCACACGCAGTTTTGTATGTACTTAGGAAACACAGTTTTCAAGTCAAAAGAATTTTTTTTTAAACAAAAGTACTTATAAAAAAATGATTTATTTATGTACATAAATAAAAATCAAATGTCGTTCGTTGGTAGTGGATATTTTTTTTTAATGTGGCACCTCTATTATAATTTTTTTATTTTGAAATATTCACCAAGAAATGTGAAATTTTGTGTAATTGATATCTGAAAACTAATATAGTGAGAACCTTGAAATATTATGGGAATTACTCTGCTGATATTGTGCATTGCATTATTACTGATGGTCTAGAAGGAACAAGAGGGTATTATTTCAATATATCTTGGAAGCCAAAACAGTAAAAATTTTGAAATTTTTTTGTAAGCAGCAACGCCAATAACAAGAAAAGTATTATGAAAAGGAGTCGATAATGGAGCAAAAAGTGTGTCACGTCCCAAGTAAATGAAATATTAGTTTTTTCAATATCTTGGTATCTGCTACAAACACAAACTTGAAATCCCGCTGATTGCGCCAATTATATATTATATGGCTCCTCTCAAATATAGGATGTGTTAAATCAAAAAAATATCTTGAAATCTAATGCAGTGAGAATTTTGAAACTCTTCGTGACTATTTTGTTAACAATGAGAATTGTATTCTACAAAATAGTCAAGGTTGAACCGCAAGCGTGGCAAATAGATTGAAACTTTCAAAAATCTAAAAAGCGGGATAAAGCGGGAATAAAATTGGAGGCGGGATCGACCTGTGAAAAGCGGGATAATCCCGCCTAAAGCGGGATGTCTGGTCAGGTTACGCATGACCCATCACGAAATGTTCGTGACAAAAAATCTGTTTTCGTGCATGTTCGTGTCGTTTCGTGTTGCGTAAAATTGACACGAAAAGATCTTAGATGTTAAATATGTATGAATGAATTTCCAGTAGAGAAAAAATTGAATATTTTGTATCATCAATCAACCAAATGGTAATATGCAAGTTAATAATGTACACTGAATGAATTTCGGCCTAAATTCTATGAATTTCGACATTAATCTAATGAAAAATTCATTAAAAGTCAACCAAAGTCACGCTTCGTTGGATTAATGAAACCAGTTTCGTCAAAATTATTTTATTGAAAACTTCATAAAATTTATTTAACAGTGTAATTAATGCAGTGCTATAACTTCATTGTAACAATAAAATAATTTCATGAAAAGAATGAAATATGTAACTTAAATATAAAGGGGTTTCTTAATAATTAGAAAATATTGTTGTCATAAATCCAACCAAATATTCTTACGAAACCAGAATACCAACGAAGAAATTCTTTCACAATATTCATGAAATTTTCATTGGATTTGTGAAATTATCATTAGATTTGTGAACAAATTTTAATGAAATTATTTCATTGGACTTATGAAGCAAAATTCTTTCGGTGTATCATAATATCGAACAAATTTCGACCGTGCGTTTTCCATTTGTTTTTCAAATTTGTTTTCATTTTTCGCAACTTTTTTTGCTTTGCTTTTTTTATATTTCGGCGATTTTTTCGATCATATTTTTTGTGTTAGTTGTTTTTCCATTTTGACTTATTTTCATTTAGGCGACTTTTGAATTCGAGCGCTTTTTGCTGCCCTGGTGACTTTTTTCCTATTGATTGTTTTGGCGATTTTTCTTTGGTAGCAATTTTTTCATTCTGACGTTTTTTGGATTTTTTTTTCGTTTTGGCTTTTTTTCATTTTGGCGATTTTTTTATTTCGGACTTTTTTACTGTTTTGCCAAAACTTGTTCCACATCTCACGCTTTTTGATTTTCCAAATGTTTTCTTCTATTTATTTTCGTACTCTGATTCAAGCTGAACGTGCAATTGCCTTGAAAACAAAAATCCAGATCGATTTTTTAACGCTGAATTCGCACATTTGAAAAAAAAAATTGTTTAACTACGCATAAAGGAATTGTGTACGGAGAAAAATGTTGTCTAAAAAATATTATTAATTCAGCTCAAATGACGCTATTGTTTAGAAATTCAGCATTCGGAGAAATGGGGCCAAATTAATGTCTAATACCGATTATGGGGCGATTTGCAATTTTCGCCCGATATCAAGGTCGCAGAACAACAATGATACGATTGTAATATTTAATAAAAAATTACTGCCAAAGCAACTATTTAAGTGTGTTAATGTTAATAAAAAGAAAGTATATTGTATATAGAATATAAAATTAACTTTTCTAATTGACAAAATGGAGTGAACACCAAGCATGGCTTTAATAATAACCACTGCGCTTAACATATTTGCGAACAAAAATATAAGCAATTATATGAAAAACTACAGCCACAAAAATCAAACCCAGACAATCCGTCCAAAAGGTATCATCGGTTGTGCGAAAAGATCCACGCTTTAAGACTTCATAACCATTTTTGATACAAGGATGTTCTTCGTTCACAGGACAATCTACAATTGAAAATCCATTTAATAACTGTTTAGAGCACTCCGCCAACTAAACTCACCTATATTGTCCACATTGATCCAAAAATTGTACATCAACGCCTCATTTGTATAAAAGAACATTGATAAATATTTCAAAAATGGTACTGAGTCCACATTGTAATAAGCACCGCCAAATATTACAAATAGCAAATCAAATGGTGCCGCACACTCCGAAGCCATTTTTTCCGATTCAAAGATGGTCGATAGGAATAGGCCATACCCTGTGGCTGCCACCGCCGAAAGACTCAAGACCAAGCCCATTGTTAGATACAACATGAAACCGCGATACACAAAAATGAAACCATAAACTACCGCAAAGAAGACGAAACTTTTGAAAAAAGCCATGGGTAAAAAAGAAAGCACTACGGCCATATAGTAGGCGGATAGGCTGTAAGTACCCTCCCCCACCTCCCGTCTCATGATGGGCAAAGCCGAGGGAAATACGTATGTAACACCATAAGAAAATGTAAAAATTATTTCAGTACTCAGAATAAATATTGAACCACCAACGTCTTGTATTGAAGCCTGGTTAAGACTACGCACTCCGGAATACATAATGGCTAGAGTAACAGATGTTATCTGGAATTAAGATTAAATAAAATAAATTTTTTTTTTGTGTTGCGCTGAAATTCGTTATTTCGAAAAATGCTTACCATAAAAAATCCCAAGGATATAAAGCCGTGTTTTAAGTTTCGTGTGTCTTCAGTCATAAATCTTCTCAGCAGCAAATAAACTTGAAAAGGCCACCAGATTTTTTTCCTAAAATTAAATGAGCATATGTAATTAAAAACGAAACTTATTTCGCTGGTTTTTATTTCGATTTTTATTTAGAGAGGGAAATTTAGACTGAAATAAAAGTAAGTGCTTATATTAAACGGCACCGTGATGTCAATTGCAAAAATAATCAGCCTCATTGTGAAAGTCGTCAAGGCCGGGGCACATATAGGCTTTGCTTTTTTCAACTGACAGCTAAAGGCCGGGGCACAATGAATCCGTCATACGTTAAACTTCGCCGTTTTCAACTGACATTAGCGCAACGACGGAGAAGGTTGGCATAATGAGTACTTTATTGACGGAAGCATTTGAACATCTTCTATAGGTCGATTCTACATTTTATTTATTAAATTCAACTTTTTGTATTTATTTCGTGTATTTCTCTTGTTTAATTTTATTTTTACTGCCACAAAACACAAAAATCTAAATCAGAACATACCAAAAAACCAACCAATATCTGTCAAACTATTCAACGTACGTCTGTTACATTCAGTACAAGTCCGTCAACGTAAAGTACAAAAATTGGTAAATTCTTAACTTTTTGCGTGCGTTGAGTTTGACAGATGTTGTTTGGGTTTTTGAGTATGTTCTGATTTATGTTTTTGTTTTGTGGCAGCAAAATTAAAATAAAACAAAAGAAATAAACGAAATAAAATGGCGAACCAACCTATTGCAGCTGTTCAAATGCTTCCGTCAATAAAGTACTCATTGTGCCAACCTACTCCGTTGCTGCGTTAATGTCACTTAAAAAAGGCGAAGCTTAACATATGACTGAATCTATGTGCATGAGCCTTTAGAGATAAAAATCTTGGAGTTTTTGTAATAGATTACCACAATCGTCAGAGTGCCATCTCATTTCTAAGCAACTTGCTGAAAATATTCGAGATGCCGCCTTGTCGGAATAAACCAAATCTATTGAAATCTTGAGAAGATAAAAATTAATCGATCGTAATGTAAATTCGTAATCGGAACAGTTGCGATCGATTTCTAGGATAGGACTGATAGTTTAGAAAATAAATTTATCTGACCTCGAAATCATTTAGCTTTTCGCCGACATCTTCCATTTGGTTTGAAACAAGTAAGAGTGCTATATTCGGCTGTGCCGAATCTTATATACCCTTTACCAACGTATGTACATATATGTTTATACATATGTATACATACATAAGTACATACATACATATTTGTTTAGTAATAAAATTTATAATTTTTTGTTATAGTGCAATTTTTAGTAAGTGACCTCTCAGTTTTTTTTTCGACTAAATAATTTGCTTGAGTAAAGATCTTCCTAAAACATGAAATATGTTTAAATGGAACCATAATTTAAATTTTTCTGGTTTTAATACTAATTTTTTTTTTCTAAAATATAGAATTTATTTAATTACCAAAGAAATAACTAGCTTTATTTAATTAATTTTGTATATCACAAAAAGCTTAAGTTTCCCAACCCTGGAATCAACTTTTTAGATTTTTCTTGGTTCTTATACCAGTCTTGTTCTTTAAAAAATATATAAAATATGTAAGTGAACAAAGAAAAAAATAAATAAGGAAAATACTAGTTTTATGTAGTTACTTTAATATAAAAAAATTTTAAAATTTTCCAGCTCTAGTGTTTATATTTTTCTAATTCTGTATACCCAACTTCCAAAACATAAAATAACTATGTTCAGTTTATAAAGAAGAAGAAGAAAATTAATTAGACCTAGTTAATTTTACATATTACAAAAAGAGTAAGTTTCCCAGCCCTGGAATCATACTTATAGATTTTTCTGATTTCTTACACCAATATTTTTCTTTTAAGAATGTAAGATATGTTGAATTTAAAGAAAAAAAGGACAAATTAGTTTTAGTAGGTTATTTTTATATAACAAAAAAGTTAAAGTTCCCAACCCTGGAAACGTCTTTTTTATTTTTTTATATTTTTAATACAAATTTTATTTGTACTGAAATATAAAATAAGTTTATTTAACAAAAAAATCAACAAGTTTGTGTTATCTAGTTACTTTTATATGGCAAAATAAAGTTTAAGTTTTCCAGCTCTGAAACCGTGTGCTCGATTTCGCTGATTTTCAATACCAATCTATTTTGGACCATTTCTGATACACCAGTCTAAGACCGAAGTCTCTAGCTTTTCTGGGAGCTTCGGAAAACCGATTTCACGTACACCAGACGGACGGACGGACGGACATATCTTATTCGTGTTCCCTATTCATAAGGACCCAGAATATATATGTTTTATGGGTCGCATATGAATATTATGGAAATTACACACGGAATGACAAACCTATATATACTCTTTTCCATTTTTGTTTAAGGGTATAAAAAATATCTTCTGGTTCTCAAAATGTAGCTTATATTGAGTAGATCGATTAAAAATAATTAAGATCTTTATCGAAACAATGAGAAGCCGCAAATATGCAAATGGATGTTTTTCCTTGTGTGACGTATTAATTCAGAGATGAGATATTTATGCGTTTCAGAACTTTTTCTGAACTTTGGCATCGATTTTTTTTTAGTGCATATTTTTGCCTATTTCACCCTTTAAAGCATGTTTTTGCATATTTCAGGCACATTTTTACTCGTTTTCGCATTTTTAAACCACATTTGATGCCTTTACGGCGCCATATCTTCATACTTTACAAAAATTGTGTTTACATATTTTAGTATGCTTACAATCTATATGTTGGTAAAAATTTTTATTTTTATTTTTCTTCGTCTAAATCTCATTTCCAGTGATCTATGCATGTAGTTTATAAATTCGATGTGTATAAAATTTATAATTGTTTAATTCGAATTTAACTAGAAGAGACAGAAACCAAAATGTCTAACATAGCATGTTAGGTACATAACAGAGCACTGTTAGTTATTTAACAGTAGTTACTATGTAAATGGATTATTATTCCGAATCCTTGGAACTGTGACGAAATAGATAAACATTTTTTGTAACTGCTCTAAGAGGTATTTAATGAAATTATAAAAGTACGATGTTGGAAATATGTCTGGTAGTGTCAATAAGCTAGATTTAAGAAAATATAATTTCCTTGAGAAAATTAGTAGTAATTTTGGTCAAATCGGTGTAGTAGTAGTCTTTAGGGTCCTGAATGTGACCAAATTGGTCCATATTTGACCAAAAATGTTATTGAATTGTTGCATTAAAAATATATTTTAATTTCCAAATAAATCAATTTATATTATTTTTAAGGGCATTTTTTTTTTAATTTTTAGCGCATATTTTCAGGCTTTTAGTGCATATTGAATGCGCATAAAACACTTTTTCCAGAGCATATTTTAGGTTTCCCTGCTTATTACTTAATTATGTAGAAAATTTGGGAATTTAAATCTTAAAAATAATATCGTTCATATGTTTTTTTTTCTTTCAAAATCACCACGACAAGCAATTAATTGGCGTAAACTTTAGATTTGTCTTAATCCCTGAGGAAAAAATCCATGAGTGTTAAATCAGAACTGTGTTGGGGCCAATTTATGTCATTAATTTTTCAGGAAAATCAAATCATGTCTGAGTGACACCCAGATGCTTGCACCAATTGAATTTTATAGGGATGCAGCACTGAGGGCCAATTTTACCAACTCAATTTAAATATCAAATCATATTTAAGTGTCGATTTTCATGAATTTTTGTATGGAAAAATTACTTTTAAATATGAATTGGTATTTTAGTAAGTTAAGTATTTTAAATATCAATTCATATTTAAAATTAATCTTTCCATAAAAAATTTAATGAAAATCGACATTTATATATGAATTGATATTTAAATAGAGTTGGTGCAATTGGCCCCTAAGTGTTCTATGCACATCTAAAGCACTTGAGCTTTTCCTAATTGAAAGCTTAGTATCTTCACAGACTCTCATCGTTCTCTATCATTCTTGATAATGTTGGTCGCTCCGATTTCGGGTTTTCCAATGCATATTCTAATGAGAAGAATTTTTAGAATCTTCCATGCACTACAATCTGCGAATTACTATTTTTGTAAGACTCTCGCACGCACAGAATGCGGTCCGATCCCGAAAAACTCTTCATAGGAAGTGAATTACCAAGAGCCAATTTAGCGGTTGACATACCTCACACTTGAACATATACGATACATATATGTACATAGCTAATGCGTATTCGATGATATAGGTTCGTTATCTAAAGAATCCAGGTATGGAGTCAATGGAATTTTCATGCAGAATTTATCCTAAGACATGAAATGAATTTGGAATGTACAATGTACATGTTGATATTTATCTAGGGTTTCATTGAAAACCTGCTAAGCTTAAATTAGACGTGTCAATTAGTTTCTGTGGTAATGGCTATGGCGTTATGGCGAGTCACCTATAATCAAATACAGTGTTGCCCATAAGTTGGTTCGAACATTTTTTTGTATGGTTAAGCTTTATCCAATACATTTTTGATAGCCAAGTTTCAACATATTTGTACTTAAATCAATAACATGAGCACACAAGACTTACGCCTTTTTCATATTTGTTAAATATTCGCCGCCATAAGGCTTGGGCATTAACCAACTATTGCTATAAAGTCCCGATGTTTGTAAAATATATTTTGCTTTGACCAAATCACCATCCTTACGATTCGTATGACTGTCGGATATAGTTTTCAAATAAAAATCAGCTGGATTACAATTGTGTGGGATGGCAAAGCCTAATCTGAAATAAAACAAAAGTAAACAGAAGTGCTTACAAAACATTTGCTAAATATTTAGAAACCTGCTAAAGAATTCCACTGCATCCTCCGTTCTACCCTGATATACAACTCGACCGGCATCCATTAAAATGATGTGTGTAAATAATTCAAATATGTCGGATGTTGGCTGATGTATGGAACATATAATGGCTTTTTTATAACGACCATTTGGACTGTTGTTCAAGGCCTTAAGACTAGATAAATCCAAGCTAAGCGCTTCCATTTCAATGGAACTGTGAGCACTGCTGCGAGAGCTACTACTATTACTGGGCGAGGAATATGAATCTTCGCCATATATGTCTGCCAGCGAAGGTGTCGTAACACGATGGCGGGTACAAAGATGTCGCAACGTTTTGACCACTGTATAGGCATTATAGCTGTCGAGACCTGTGGTGGGCTCGTCACAAAACAAAAATGGAGGATCCGTTATAAGCTATTGAAAATAGAAGAACTTTATATATTTTTCAGGAGCAGAAATTAAAACTGCTAACATTGTAAAACACACAAAAATAACAAAGTTCTGATGAATACTATTAGAAGAGGAAGCCAAAAAAAATATTTATGATATGAGTATGTATGTATATTAGGGTGGCCGCTATTTTTTTTTATTTCTTATATTCTCACCTCTAAATCAGTTCAGTTTTATGTAAAAAAAATACAAAAAAATTTCATATCGATAAGTTGTGTTTTAGGGGTTGCGTCTGGCCCTCAAAGCTGGCTCTCAAGCCCATATATTCAATGTAATTTTACTTTTTTTTTTTTGCTTGTTTTTTAGTTTTTTTTTACTATATGTATATGTATGAAATAATTTAATTTATATAAACTCTTATTGTACATGCTTAAAATAAACAATTTCCATATAAATATAGTTTTGTTACATAAAATTTTTGGTATTTTGTTGGTTATTTTCCTCATTATTTTGTAAAATATTCATTTTAGCAAAAAACTTTCCTTGAGACTAATTTTGTTGACTTGAAGAGCTAAAATATTGGCATATGTCATATTCTTGTAAAATGATTTTTTAAAAAGATAGTCATATGCAAAAAATTGCGTTGAAAAATGGGCTTGAAGGACAACTTTGAGGGCCGGACGCACCCCCTAAAATGCAACTTATCGGTATGAAATTTTTTTTGTATTTTTTTACATAAAACTGAACCGATTTAGGGGGTCAGAGTAGAAGAAATCGGAAAAAAGTTCGCCATACAACTAACGGCCACTCTAATGTATATGCATCAGCGTTTTGAAAGTTTACTTCTGAACCTAGTCCTAATTTACACTATGGAAGTCTTATTGCTAAGCTGATTAGTTTTTTAAGAGAGAGAGACAAAGGGAAAAAAAACGTCGTTAGAACCTTGTTGTTTTTGGAAAAAGTTTGACTCTAGAGAACAGTGTAATTAGAATATTTATTTATGTACCTCCTCAGCCATACTCAGCCTTTTGCGTTCGCCACCCGACAACTGCTGTATGCGCGTATTCTGCACATGCCTCAAACCCACTGCCAGCAAAAGATCATTAACTCTTTGACGTTTCTCGGCTTTTGTGGTTTTACGATGCATTTTAAAATGGGACTGAAAGTAGATTGAATAAGAAAATTATTACAATTGGGTCTTATGAAAAGAAAGACTTATTTTGGAAAGTACCAACACAAACTGCTTATCTACGGAAATATTCAGATCAAATTTACTTGTATCTTTAACGTATTTTGATAAACTTTTTTGTAAAATTATTATTTATTATAATTTATAAAAATGATTAAGGCTTTATAAAGCCTTTTTAAGAAAAATTTCTTATGAAATTTTGTTTTAATAATAAGTTTTATAAATAAGACTGTAAGTTTTTTCTTACAAATGAACATAAGATGTATTTCCTTTTCTTTGAATGGACAAAAAATTACCTTGACGCTTAAACAAAAAGCCATTAAAAAAAGCTCCCGCGTCATTACAAGTAACTCAATTACTACAAAAAAAGAGAGGTATCTTAGGACACTCGGTTATAGCTATGCTACTTAGTTATATAAAGAAAATTTTATGTGTGAAATAACAATGCAATAAAATTATATTATATGATGATGTCAAGTTCTCTGCGGAGTACGATTAAATTAATGTATTGTTTGTGGCCGGTGACGGCTGTTAGCCGGCTCACAGCCGATCGGCTGTGTTCTCTGGTTTGTGCTCATGTGCAAAAACAAAAATAAACAAAATTGAGCAATCGTTCTCATTATTTTTGGTTTGTTTTTTTCACTCACTCCAAAGAACGAAACGAAACAAAATCAAAAAATTTGTTTCGTTTATTTTCGTACTCTGGTTTTAAGTACAAAGAAATCAAAACAAAAATAAATTTATACCTTTAATAGTGTCGATTATTTTTGTTACGAAAATCACGTCCTAACTACTGTATCGCGCAATAAATAGCATAGCTATAAATATTCATAGGAGACATAACACCAACATTTAATTTGGGATTTGTGTCCAAAAAGAGTATTTCGGATACTAATTTAATACATTGACGCCGAAAGGAAAACTGCTCGTAAGAAACTTCTTTTATTTATTGCTTGAGTATGGATAAAATTAAAGAAATTTATTTAAAACAATTTAAATATTTTGCTGTTTTTTTTAGAAAAATTGGTGTCCCCCATATGCGGACAAGAGACGTTTTAACTATGAAATCGATCACAACAGTTTAGTTCCACAAAAAGTGTTTTTATTCATAGCTCTCTTCTCAATCGCAACTTATTTACTATCATTTCCGGATTATGGCCATAACTTTTACGATCAGCATCAGCTACTGCGGAAGAATTTGAACTTTTTCTAGTAATATTTCTTGTGAACGACAATGGGTCCATAAGATTTGTATTATCAGCTCTACATAACCGCCAAGCGTTACTTACTGCCACATCTACAATGCACACCACTACATTTTTCCCCGTAATGGGTACTCCGTAAAGGATAATTGGATTGGTCCATCTGTTCTTGTTGTAATTTACAAATAATGTTGGCAACTGAATCATTTGCATTATATTCTGGGAAAATATGTGTATTCTTTGGATCTTCCAAGATACCTTCATCTTTCTTGCTATGTAACTTTTCTTTGCAAAAACTAGAAAGTGCCTGATCGCCACTGTCATTTGGATATAAACTAAAATAACGATTTTCGCTTCTTTCACATCGTTCGGCATACTTATCAGAGAACAGCAATAAGTAGTGAAAATGTGACTAGAGCTTAATCATAACTTATAATTTCTTGTACTTATGTGCACTCATACTTATTGTAATGTTGTCTATGAATCATATTCACTCGAAAGTTTGAAGTGCGCATCGAACCCATACTTAGCAACATTTATGACATTGTTGATTTCGACTCTCCTTAACTCAATGCCTATGGATGATGCAAAATAAGTATGATTCACAATGCGAACTTCGCATACGAACATTAAAGTTCTCATTATGAGGTTATGTGTTTCTCTGTTGCTTTTTTTTTTTTTGTTTTTTTTTTTAAGGAACTGAAAAACTACTTGCAAACTGTTTAGTTACTAAACTTTTAAATAAATATACATGCATGAGTTGAGTGATCTGAATCAATGTGAGTAGTATAAGTATTTTCCCGAAATTAGAAACCAAACTGAGGTGATTTATGAGTGTGAGTGTGGTATGACTATGATGTCGACGTCGCATTCATATTTATTTCAACCTATACTTATAAATTAATAGAATCGTGAGTATGCGTAAATCAGAGTAGTTGAGTTTAAATGATGTCTACTAACTTATATTTAAAATTACGTGAGTCAGTATGAATAGCGAAAAAACGATTCATTGCCGATCACTGATACTTATACACAATAAGTCTCTTCATTTTCTCTGTTTTTATCACTTACGGAAACGTAATCAGGTGGCATGACAAAAATTAATCACCCTTATTCTAGTTGTCAATATCGATGTTACATCAATACAATACCAAACAATTGTTCCTTGTATACCCGGTCTCGAGAACAATTTTGTGCTACTGGCAGTCTATTGCTGTTCTCTAAGATCTAGAAAATAGCATGAGTCAGTCAACAGCAGTCAGTTGTTTTCGACAACGGATAGCCAAGCCCCAATTTTTTTTTTTTGAATTGTATTGACTTGAAGTCGATGTTGACAACTGGAATAAGGGGAATATTCAGCATCAGCGTCATCTTATTACATTATGTGCTCAACAGTCTCCTGAGGTCACAAACAACCATTTTGGCCTCTAAAAATATTGCCATGGGACACATTGCATATAGAAAAATCTAAAAATAATAATATTTTTTTATTGGAAACAAAAAACAAAATCATACCTCATAATAAAATGTTACACTTTTTCTTTTACTTAATGGTTTTAAAATCAGTTATACACTCCTCACATAACAAATAATTCATAGTTTTTAATTTTAAGGTACCAAGGGCCAATTTCTCCAATGTCCATTTTCATTAATTTTTGTATGGAAAATTTACTTTTATATATGAATTAATAGGTTTGTTCATTTACAAAAAATTTTTACGAATTTGTAACAATTGTTACTGGAAAATGTTCATTAATTCAAAAAGTTTGCAGGGAGAGAGCGTCAAAAGAGAGAAAAAAATTCTTACAATTATTACCAGTAAAATTTTTACTTGCAAGAATTATCCAACCACCTGTTGTGTGTTTTGTTGTCAAATTAATTATTTCAAAAATATTTGAAAAAAGGAAACTCAAAAATGTGAATTTTTTTATTAAAAACAACATATACACGTATGTTATTGTTTTTCTTTTATTAAGCCACATAAATTAAATTTTATTGTGAAGGAATTTTGTTAGTTTATTATATCTGATCAGAGATGGAAAATGGGTTTTTTGTATTTGATAATACAATAGAATTAAAAAATAATGAAAAATGCATTAAAATAGTAAGTAAGAAATGAAGCTGTGTAAAGTATTTCATATTAAATATCAATTTTTAAAAATATTGCAATATAAAATATTATCAAACAAGGATAATTCAAAATACATTAGAAGAAGTACAATTGTATCATGATTTCCATCCATGGTTCTGGCATGAATAAAATTTTCTTGCAAAACTTTTACAAGTACAGCGTTCATTTACTTTTTCGTATCTGGGAGAGTAATTTTGTAAATGTCTGCCTTACTCTCTCGTTTCTGCTAGGAAAGTAAATGAACACACCTAATATTTCACTAAGTTGGTGAAATTGGTCCTAAGTACTACAAAATAACAAATTTTGAATCTACAATAAACCCAATTTTACTGCTTAATTAAAAATACTGAAAACAGCATTTGCATTTTCTACTGCACTTTGTGCGCTTTGCTACAATATTTTCAAAGCTTTTAGATGAAATATTTGTTTTTACGTTGAGAGACATATACCTAATTTACATTAAGCATTTTTTTTCATGAAATTAGTTACAAGGAAATTTTTCAGTTGTTCAGTAGGAGGCCTGGAGGAGCAACTCATGTCAAAAAAATTGCCAAAATGCATCACATATGCATTCTACGTCCTTTTTAGGGTTCCGTACACCAAAGGTGAAAAGGAACCCTATTGTTTTCGCTACGCTGTCCGTCTGTCCGTCTGTCCGTCATAGGCTATTTCCTCGAGAACCGTAAGAGCTACGGACCTAAAACTTGGACAGAGTGTGTAGAGCTTTGGCCGCTACAACAACAAATACATGAGAGATAAAAACTAAAGGGTGTTCCAAAACGAGCAACGAAAAATGTTAAAATCCCATGTAATATACATACAATTGTAAGGTTAATGTATTTTTATACAGACTACAACAATTAACACTAAAATTTAAAAAAAAATTTTAATTAAATGCAATTTTGACTATGTAATTTTGACAACTTGCTGTATCTTGGAGACCGTAAGAGCTAAACTCTTGAAATTTTCAAAAACGGTAAAACAAAAAAATCCTAAAATTATAAAATCGCCAAACCGAAAAAAATCGCCAAAAACGAAAAAAAGAAATTCCCAAAACGAAAAAAGCGCCAAATTAAAAAAAAATTCTGAAACGAAAATAAATCCCAAGAAACCGGAAAATCGCCAAAATGAAAAAAAACGTTAAAATGAAAAAAAAAAACGTTAAAATTAAAAAAAGCCAAAAAAAAATCATTTCATCTGAAAAAACGCAAAAAAAACGCCATATTAAAAAAATGCTCAAAACCCGCACGTACGGAACCCTTCGTGCGCGATTCAAAGTCGCCCTTTACTGAATTTATTTATATAAAATGCTCTTCTACAGCGCTGAAATTAGCAAATAGAAAATTTCCGTGCAACAAAATTCATGAAATTTTATGAAAAAATTAAATTAGGTATTAATGGTTCTTCTTATAGTTTCCATCAGCTGAACAAGTTTTCTCACATGGGGACAGTGGACGGTAATGGGTTAATAGGAATTGCTTGCAAATGTTGCACTCTACGCGCTCTATATTATTTTTTTTTTGTTTTGCTTAATCAATTAAAAAAATAATAAAATATGTTCAATAATTTTACTAAAATACATATGTACATTCACACACATAGATGTATGTACATACTTACCATAAAATACAAGTGTTCATAGGCGGTAAATGTTTGTACATTTATTTCAAACTGTGGTAAAAAACTCGAGATGCGTATCATTTCTGATCGCTGCGTCGCGACACCATTTACAACAATCTCACCGCTTAAATTACCGCGCAAACGTTGTGATATTGCTGCCAGCAATGTGGTTTTACCGGCGCCACTGCATCCCAATATTGCCACCAAATCTCCCGTTTTCATATGCCCGCTCACTGCAAATACATACATACATACATATAAAATAATTCCCAACCAGAAAATGTATCCAATTCAGACAGCCAGCGAAGCCAACCAGCCATCCAGCCATCCAGCCAGCCAGTCAGTTGCAGCCAGATGCAAGAAAAGATAAAACAATTATGTATGTTTTATTTAACCACAAAGGTCAATAGAAAGAAAATGCTGTACTTTTCAATATTACATACATACATATTTAAATATTAATATTAAATAATATTAATAGCAAGTACTTGAATGCACTATATTGATATCAAAGCACTTGTTGGTTGGTTTGTTAAAAATATACGGAAATTATCTGGTTATAATAATAGACCTTAATGTGCTCTGTTCAGGTACTTACATGTAACATTTTGTAATTTATACATACTTATATTTAAAGAAACAATTTAAATGATTTCTTAGTCTTGACAATGTAAACGAATTGAATTCTAATTTAGATTTCCGTTGGCAAATCAGTGTAATAATTTTAGAACCGTGCTAAACTTGCGCTTACAAACTTAATTATGTAATGGATAACTTACTGCTTGAATGGGCTGCAATTACAAAGTTTTAGTTTTTTTTTTGTACACAGAAAAAAATTATTGTTGAATTTTTTCCAATTAAGTAATTGCTTACAGAAAATTATATTTTTAATTAATATTTTAATTGAATAGTAATAATATTATATAATTTATAGATTGAGGGTGGCGTTGGCAGAAGTAGTTAGCACGTTGACTACAAAACCGAAGGTCCTGGGTTCAATCTCTTTATCGAACAGTCATTAAATAACAACACCACGCATTTTTCTGATGTGCATTAGTGCCCCTTTGTATCAGTTATTGTAGGAAAGTTCAAGTGATGAAGGCATAGTCACTGGTCCCTGAACTATACCGACTTCATTAGATACTAATCCTAATGTAACATCAGAGCGCCCTCCTTCGTTGTGTAGCAGAATCATCGGCGAAGTAAAATGACCAATAATATGGCTACTAAGCACAGCATTGAAATTTAATACTCCACATTTGACACCAGATGGCGCTGCAACACTGCATTATCAAAAAGCGTGCAAAGAGCAAAGTTGTAAAAGAAAGAAACTTTCCTCATATATTAATTGTATGTTAATAATGTAACTTGTTTTTATGTGTGAAAATCATAGTATGTATTATTATTATACTATGCTATATTGTTTTGAAAAAATATTTTCAATTAAAATACTCAATTAATCGTTTAATTGGTTTTGATATTCTATATGGGGAAAAAACTAAACAGCTTAATTTTTTAATTTCCACAACACTTCTAGTCTAAGCGGGAATCGAAAATGGGAGCTAATTGCAAGCACAATCAATCCTAAATTATAATTATATTACTAGTAGTGATCTGAAATTGCACTACTTTCACCTCATAATCACCAGATTATATGAATTCTTGGGACGGTCTTATTTCATTAAAAGGAATAATAAATATATTTGGAAATTCTGGTGCATTTTTAATGATCGTGCAACACTTCTTATATCAAAGTCAGCACTGAAAGAATTGCCAAATGGCAGCCAAAATCAATGAATCAGCCTTGGATTCTTGCAAAGAATACATAACCCCAATCTTCTTACAAGGTACCCAGCAAAAATTTTTTTGTAATGGTTAGTGCTCTTTTAATGGCTTACAAAGGAATGAGTGGTACTTATTTATATCATTACGTGAAAGTACTTATTGTAGTACTTTCCAGTTAATAATGAAGTATATATAGAGAAAAATTTATTACAAAATTTAAGTATTTTTGCATATTATATTCTCATATATTTTCTTTGCAAAATTATGATTTCTAAAAAATTCTATTTATCTTTATTAGCAAAAGATTATTTTTGAACAATTTTAGGCAAAAAGTAATCCACAAAATAACCCATTAAATTTTGATAACTTTTAGGCAATCAGTAATCTATTAACTTTTCGATATTTGTAGGCAAAAAGTATAGTTTACCGCATACTTTTTGAACTTCTCAAACAAAAATAATGGGTTATTCAGTCAAATTGTAAGTACTTACGACTGAAGAGTACATGCACTTTTTTGCATTCTAGTAAGTAAACTTTTTTGCTGGGTACTTATTTATTTCACAATCCCTAGGGTCTGCCAACAATATATCTTTGTTTGAAAATACAAATAAAGCGTATTTTTTTTAGAGTGTCACAACTTTGAGTTGGCATCACTGCTTTGTTTGAGCACCCATTTAACAGCTGATAGTTGCTTTCTGGTTGGTTTGCTTTGAAATTTCATTATGAATCGACTTACAGTAGAGCAACGCGTGCCAAATTGTTGAAATTTTGAAAAAATTTAAAAATGTTATTCTCCTATGAAGCCCATTTCTGGTTGAATGGGTACGTTACTAAGCAAAATTGTCGCATTTGGAATGAGGAGAATTCACAAGCTTTTGTCGAAACACCATTACATCCAGCCGTTTATGTGGTGGTGGAGTCATTGGCCCATACATATGTCTTCAAAAACGATGATGGTCAGAATGTTACTGTCAATTGGTGAACGGTATAGGAACGTGCTGCGAAATTTGTTCGTAACTTAATTACGTGGCATTAACCTTGCTGATATGTGGTTCCAACAGGACGTAGCCACATGTCACACAGCGGCCGCTGCAATTGATTTACTCAAAGAAACTTTTGATGAAAAAATAATTTCACGTAATGGGCCAATTAATTGGCCACCAAGATCATTTATGGATTTAAGACCATTGTATTATTTTCTTTGGGGTTTTTGTTAAGTTACTTGTCTACTGCGATAAATCACAAACAAGTAAACACCTGCAAATCAACATTCAAAGAGTTATGGGCGAAATACAGCCGTAAATTGGGGTTCCGGATTGCGCCTTCTACGCTTCAGTCGTGGCGGCCACATGGCAGAACTCATATTTAAACATTCACCCTTATTCCATTTGTCGACATCGACGTCACTTTAACACAATACCAAAAAATTGGGGCTTGTTCACTCGCTCTCGAGAACAGTTTTGTGCTAATGACAATATATTTCCGTTCCCTTAATTCTAGAAAATGGCATTAGCCTCCCAACAGGAGTCAAGTGTTTTCGAGAACGGGTATACAAGCCCCAATTTTTTAGTATTGTGTTAAAGTGACGTCGATGACGACAAATGGAATAAGGGTGATTAATTTCATAAGATTTTCTTTCCATTTCATTGATATTAAAAATATATTTATTTCCTTATTTTATTATAATTTAAACTTGTGTCACTCTATAAAAAAACACCCTTTACTTGTAAAATCATCGTTTAAAACAGGGCCACAGGTGGCAGACTTAGTGAAATGTTAATGCCACCAAAGAAATCATATTAGTGCATCCACGATAATACGAGTACTAGTCTCGTAAATATTGCCTAATAAATTTTGAAAACTGGAAAAAAAAACATCATGATTGTTTGATTTACATAGATAAGAAAAAATGTAACTTCAGCTTTTAACAGTGTTTGCTTTTATATGTTTAACTTTACTTATAGTGTGTAGTAATTTTAGTGCTAGAAGATCTCTTTGTTTAATTTACAAGTACTTGCCGTCATTTAAAATCTGTAAATCCTTTTGTTTCTGACATGATTGCCAGAAATTATAATTTGTCTGCTCTTTGGCTGGTACATAATAATTGAGATTCTTCCATTCCAAACACAAGGCCGGTGTAAATGTATTTTCCATATTTTAGTATAATCTTCTCTTGTGTATATTTAAAATGATAATTCCAACTTTTGGTTAAAATTTAATTAATCTTTTATTTAAAGCGTTTGTTTATATCGCTCAACACCACTCATGACAATCTTACATTGCAAACTGACAGCTAAACTCTGATTTTTCTTTTTTATTATTAAGAATAAAATTATCTTATCACTTTTATTCTCTTTTACAGACTAGATGAATATGATCTTATCAATCTTTATCATTACTTTTGGCTACAAAGTTTCCCTTATAAGTAAATGATGTACATACATATGTAAATGGAATTTCAAGTTATTAAATTTAGGTTTTTCTTTGTTATAAAATGTATGTAAGTACGTGTGTTTTATAAAAAAAAAAATTAAAATTATTTACTGGAGTTTTGTTTTCTTGTTTTTGTTTTATTGTGAAATTGCAATTTGGAATCTAGTTCACACTGCGCGAGTATCTTATAGTATTTAATGCTGCACTCTTTGTTAGTTAATTTAAATCTGTTTTAAAGCAAGCATATAGAAAAGAGAACCTTTACGTTACGATGATATTAACTAACTAAACAAGTTAACGATTTGAATTTACCACAAATGTTTGAACGAAATAGTACGCAACTAACTATTCAGCTAATGTACACTAGGCATAAAAAGTCTGCGTACATATGCTTAGAAATAGTTTTATTTTCCAAATTATTGTTAAATACTAAAACACCTAATCTAAATTAGGGTTTTTTTAACAGACTAACTCCTTACTAATTTATTTATGGCAACTCTGTTTCACAATGCTCGGTAACATTCATTTTATCGATCTTAAATTGGGAAAAGTTCCATCTCTAGCTAAGAAAAAGTCTGCGTACATAAATAATCTAACGGGATTATTTAAGTTGTAATTATTCGTTGCATATAGTTTTTGTTTAAATTCGTGTTCTTACGTGTATTTGGTGTATTTAACAAACATTTTAATTGCATAGTTGTTATGGATCGCAAAGAAAAAGAGATAAGTCCCGCAGAGCGCGAAATTATCGTCAACTTATGGAAAAAAGGAGAAAGTTTTAGAAAGATCGGTGAGACTGTGGAAAGATGTCATTCTTCTATTCAAAGGGTGATAAATAATTACAAAGAAACTAAACTATTCATATCTAAGCCGCGATCTGGTCGTCCATCCAAACTTACTGAACGAGAAAAGAGGTTTATGATTCAATCCGTTAAAAAGAATCCCAAGGTAACAGCCTCAAAAGTAGCAAACGATGTTGAAATTAATTTTGGAAAAGTTATTAGTAGTGATAGTGTTCGAAAATTGCTAAAAAAAAAATGATTACCATGGCCGTATAGCACCAAGAAAGCCATATATTTCACATTTCAGCCGACTAAAGAGAATAGCATTTGCTAAAGAGCATATAAACAAGCCTCTAGACTTCTGGGAAAAGGTAAATTTTTCAGATGAGAGCAAATTTTGCCTATATAAAAGGAAGGCAAATAGTGTGGAGAAAAGATGGCACTGCTCTTAATAAAGAACACTTATCTAGTACAGTGACGCATGGTGGTGGTGGTGTCATGGTTTGGGGGTGCATGGCAGCAAAAGATGTTGGCCAGCTGCAATTCATTGAAACAACTATGGATAAAAGGGGCTATTTGGACATCTTAAGAAGCAATTTACAGCAAAGTGCAATAAAATTGGGCCTTCAGGGTCAATTTATCTTTCAGCAAGATAATGACCCTAAGTATACCGCTGATATAGTGAAACTATGGCTTCTGTACAATGTTCCTAAGCAATTGCGAACGCCTCCTCAACCACCAGATCTCAATCCTATTGAGCATCTTTGGGGTTTACTGGAGAAAAAGATCCGACAACATCAAATAACTTCAAAAGCAATGCTTAAAGATGTTATGCAGCGGGAATGGAACAATATAACACACGAAGAAACTACAAAACTAGTTCAATCTATACCAAAAAGATTAATGGAGATTCTGAGACGTAAATGCTATCCAACCAGCTATTAAAACCTTTTAAAAAATTCGATTTATAAATATATAAAAACGTATTTTGAAAGGCGTACGCAGACTTTTTCGTACGTTTTTCAATGAATTTTTTTGTTTTTATTATCCTGTTGTTAACTGTGAATTACTTTTGCTTAAGTTTTACATTATTTTCTAAAGACTGATATGTATTTAATAAATAAAATTCGTTTTTGAAATAATATATATATATTTTTATAATTATTTTGTTTCTTTTTAATAGGCAAAGTTTATGTACGCAGACTTTTTATACCAAGTGTATGTTAAATATACAGCAGAGCTGTCCAACATGGAGCAGACTTGGAAGAGAATACTTATCAACTACAGGCAGTGATGTTAACTGTACAGTAGGGGTGGAAAACTATTGATACTTTTTAGTCACTATCGATAGTAAATCGTACACCACTAAGGGCCATTATTATGACTTCGCTATAAAGTTGCGGATAATATATCCTAAGTTTAGCAAATCTGCATTATAAAGTGACTTTTAAATTGTTCCATTATTACAACTGTCCGATAAAATAAATACTACAATTTTTGTTTGATGGCAAGATTTCTGTTAAAAACACTTAGTGGCAACTTGCTTTTGTTTATTTGTGAAACTACAAACATAATGAAACCATTTTTCTCAATTCTTTTGTTTTTTTTTGTATTATTATGTGTTTTGTGTTATATTGTTTTTGATTTCTGTCATATTTTGTTAAAATAAATTTGGCTATATACATATATGAAAATGTGGCAGCTCCAAATGACTAAAACCTCACTATAAAAGTTACAGCTAGGGTGAGCTTGCCTTTAACTTATCGCTCACTTTCGTTTAAAGAGAAGTTGTAATAATGAAAAAGTGTTTATCCATCCAATAAAATTCTATCTTTAATTAATGGCAAGTTATAATAATAGCCCTAAAACCAAAAAAATGTAAATATGTTATTTTTCATAAACAAGAATAACTGAATGACGGGGACATTTCTTTCCGCTGATTTCACTTATTTTTCATACAATTACTTTAGTTTTGTCATTTATTGAACTGACAAATAAAATTCTATTATATTTTGTTTTGTTTTTAATTTTTATTGTAAATAAATATGTACATTATACGAGAACCATAAAACTTCGATACTATCACCGATAGTATCGCCGATATATCGATAGTTTTTTAACTTTCGATAGTCTTGAATCGATATATCGATAAAGTTTTTTAAAGTTTATTAAAAACTTTCGATAGTTCTCCACCTCTACTGTACAGTAATTACTGCATTTTACAGTCATTCAGGATTTCGTACGTCCATACAGTCAGTAACTTGGGTAAAAATATTCTAATTCTGACGACACACAAATAAATATACGAGGGCGGATCAATAAGTCCGTGACTTTTCGAACTTCCCTCGTAGTTATATGAAATGCAACACTGTTCCCATCAAGTTCCAACAATGGAAAAAAGTGAATTTTGAGAGCTCATTAAAAATTATTTTTTGCGAAAAGAAACCGTCAATCAAACCAACGAAAAGCTCGGTAAATACTATGGGGGCTCTGCACTATCGATCTCATTGTTAAAAAAGTGGTTTACTGAATTTCGTTGTGGTCCCACAAGTACAAATATACGTACCTTAGCACAACTCATTAGATTAATAAAAGAAGTTTGTTAAAAAAACAATTAGGTTAGCTTACACAAGAAAACTTTATTTTGTATTCAATAATAAATTAAATGGTTGATAAGCACAGCTTTAAAAATTTAGTACGCTTCATTGACACCAGAGTTGAAAACCAGAGTTGCAAAAGAATGAAGCCTTCCTCTAACACCTAGTAATACACCGAAAGAATTTTGCTTTATAAGTCCAATGAAACAATTTCATTAAAATTTTTTCACAAATCTAATGATAATTTCAATCCAATCAATTGAAAATTTCATGAATATTGTGAAAGAATTTCATTGGATTTGCTTCGTTGATATTCTGGTTTCGTAAGAATATTTTATTGGATTTATGACAACAATATTTTCTAATTATTAAGAAACCCCTTTATATTTAAGTTGTTTCATTCTTTTCATGAAGCTATTGCACTGCAGTAATTACACTGTTAAATAAATTTGATGAAGTTTTCAATAAAATAATTTTGACAAAACTGGTTTCATTAATCCAACGAAGCGTGACGTTGGTTGAATTTTAATGAATTTTTCATTAAATTAATGTCGAAATTCATTGAATTTATACCGAAAATTCTTTCAGTGTAGTAGTAGGCATTCATTGCCTGAGTGTTACTTATCTTTAAAGAAAAAATTAAAAAAAAAATCGTAAAACTAAACACATTAAAAAAAATTTACTACAAATTCATCCAACCAAATATGTATAGAAAACTAGCATCTACCCCGACTTTGTTCATATCCAGAAAGAAACTAAAATGTTGCCCAAAGTTATCAAAAACAGATAAAGCACGGAAATTAAAAATGTTTACTCGCTTTCCTCCTTAAAAATATCCCCATTTTGTTACACAAAAATAAGCCGTTGACTGGAATTTTTAAAATTTTTAAGAGCAATACGGCCCATAATGTGTTAAACCGTGTCATTTTTCGTGTATGTAAACCGAAATCGTTATAGCTTATAAGGTAACAAACATCCAACCATACAAAACTTTCACATTTATAAATGTTTTTTTTTAAGGATATGAGGTATCATTCAAGATTCGCTACTCCGTTTGGAGCTTCTGGCAAAACAAAATAAGACAAAAAAACAATACATTTAAACTACATTTAAATTAAATTTACAAAATTTCTCCATCTATTTTTATCTTGCGCAAGTCTCTTTACTTGTGACCAAGGCATCCCTCTACTGGACATTTCAATTTCAGTTGACCTGACCCATGTAAATTTGGGTCGTCCTACGCTTCTGTTGCCTTGTGGGTTCCATTGTAAGCTGATTTTGGAAATTTCAGAGATATCTTTCCTTAAGGTATGGCCAATCCACTTCCATTTTCTTCTGCGTATTTCAAAATACAAGGGATCTGTATTGCAGGCTCGTAGGAGATTTACATTGCTTATGCGCTCAGGCCAGAATATCTTTAGGATTCGCGTCAAACACTTATTGACGAACACCTGCAGCTTTTTCGTAATCACGCTGCTCACCTTCCAAATTTCGGATCGATACAGTTGTACAGATTTGACGCTAGTATTGAAAATTTTAAGTTTTTGTTTTTTTGATATATGGGAAGAACTTCGCATCCTGCCAAGGGATGCATAGGCGTGTCTGGCTTTATTAATTCTGTTTCTGTTGTTACACTTCAGTTATTGGCTTTATATATGGATTTTAGTAAAAATCGTTTTTTAGCAACATTAGAATTGTACTATGGAAAGATATTGACCACAATTTTAGCGATTTCTAACTATTTTGCTTAACACTTCATCAGCACACTTCTTTCTAGCATCTTTTACAAGTATTAGTTCTCTGTTCAACTTCAAACGCTTCCAATTGATATGACGGCAATACTTAAAAGTTAAATATATCAAAATAGAAATATCATTTAAGAAACTTTCAGTTAAACAATATGCGACAGAGATGAGCGAAAATATGCTTAAGCCGAGAAAAAGACCCAAAGTGCCGCCAAAAGATACTGAGGATAAAATTAAAAACTTTATTTAGCAAGAAACAAAAAATGTTTCGTACTGTCTGAGCGGTAAGGTTTACCTAATAAATCTTCAAAACTAAAGACCACATCACGTCGCAAACGCACTTTCGGTGGTATAAGTTCGCAACGAAAGCTTGAGGTAAGAGCATCAGAATCTGTTGCATCGTCTACACCTTTAACTCCCCAAGAACTTTTCTTAACCGTCTGCAAAGTGTATTGTGTATCAGTGCAAGTACTGGGACATTTACACCTTACTGGATCCCAACTAGGCCAGTGAATTTCAAGTAGACACTTAAAACCATCAGGATTACATGCTGGACCATCTATGAGCAAAAAAAAAGTAACAAATGAAAAATTTATTAGTTTTTATTAATAAAAGTTTTATTTGTTTGCTTAATATTTGTTCTAAACATTAATAACATATACATATACATATATGTATGTAACAAAATGTAGAATAGCATATTGTCAATAAATCTTATATTAATCAAAAATTAAACGAAATTATTGAGCTTACCCACAAATGTATAGAAGAAAGGTACACATTTACAGACTTCCAACGCTTGTCTGGCATGACATGTGGCCAAACAAAGGTTTTTGCTATAAAACTGAAATTTAGTAATATTATTTCTGAACCTACGCCTATTTACGATCTTTGCAGATCTGCTTACCCTCGGCTTAGATGTTTCTTCATCATTAAAAACACAGTTTCTTTGCTCAACTCCCAGATCCCGTAAGTTCGAAGAAGCGCTTAGATATGAAACGACACATCATTTAAATATTATTATATTAGATAAAGATATATGTACTTACACTGTTTCCGAGACCTTATAGGCAGCTTTAATTTCGCTAGATTTCTGCAAATTTATAACGCTGGCATCCGCCAAAGATATATCATAAGGCGAATGGACTTCAACCTAATAAATTAAACCAAATATAATAAGTTGGGAAAATACCAGTTTAATTTTATACAAAAAAACTATGGGTCGATTAGGGATAGCAATCAAACTTTAGTTGCGTCGCCAGTTGCCAAAACATTATTACCAACGGCAACTTGTAAATAACAGCTGTTTGTTTTCTGGAAACCAAGAATTTTTGGCTGCTGAATGATGACCACTAATTTAGATTCGTTTGATCCAGAAGTTTTAATAAAAAATTGGTGAGAAATAGTCTGAGAAAAACTATTTTCGAAAATATATTAAGACGTGTGCTTCCACTGATCAGCTGTAGTCCAAGACATTATAAGGTTATTCTTGTACACCAATCGATAATAATAATAACAAGGATCCAACGGCTGATTTTGACAGAGGAGACAAAAAGTTTTGAAAGTTTCCATCTGAACATATTTTAAAAAGATGTTTGAAGTCCAGCCAAGCCTGGTTGGTTAGTTGCTTTACGTGGCTGCCTGCTCCATATAGACATTCAAGTAGATTCTAGATGATTTCTTTTTGACAGACCAAGGATGCGGTAATCAGTACTAGATCCTACTCGTCTCGTTAAGATATCTGATAATTTCACTGAAATCAATCTCTGGTAAATCTTAAAGTCTGTCTAAAAGCTTGTGTTTCGAGAGATTCAAAGCTGGACATTCACGACGAAAGTGCAAAACTAATCTACCTCGCTACGACTATGGCAGAATTCATTATAAAACGGACCTATCTTACTAGCATGTCTACCGATCGTCCATTGCTCCATCATATCTGCGACGAGCGTCAAGATATTTCTAGCAAGGCCATATTTTTCTTACAACCTTACATGTGTCTAGATAACGCTATCAGCCTTATGAAGGTAATACTTAAGATGCAGGTTTGAATACTACCAAACGAAATGGCTACCGATTTGGCATTGGATGCGTTCATAACAGAGTCAACCCGCCCGCCCATTCGTTAACTGGAAAAAGGTTTCTGTGTGTGGTAACTCAGGTGAGGGTAAAGTCAGTCGTACACTGAACCAAAAAATCTTTAATCAAAAGGTTTAGTTCCTTTTCATTTGTTGTATGAAATATTTTCTTTTTGATTTTAAGACTTTTCTTGCCATACTAATGCACAAATCTGGACTTTATGGCTTAAGTTTTGCACTTTTCTTATATTTAAAGACTTTTAGTCTGGTATCCACACAGGATCGTATTCTTCTTAATTTTTCGGATCAGTTTCTGGAGTACCCAACAAAGTGGAAAATTAGTAGGTTAGGGGCAATTTGTCAATTTCCTATTAGGATATAGAGCAGCTACGTTCAAATACGTATACACTAATATTTGCATTTGAGGTAAACCGCTTTGAAAGCTCTTAAATTTCTTATTGTTTCTTTACAAAGTAAGAGCAAGCATTGTTGTGGGCGTTGTACTCTCGTTGGTGTGAAAGCACAAAAGCTCTCCTGTAAAAGTTTGCACATTGTGGATATGGCTTGGACGTAGCTGATATAGAGCCAAACAGTCCTGGAAAACTTTCAACTATAATTTCTAGGGGTCGAAGATTGAATGTATACCAACAAAAGTTAGCTGACAGCGGATAACATTGATAGTACTGATCGGTAAAATGATGCTCCACATTACTTTTTAAGCTACGGTGCAGGTGCCAGATAAAGTAAGTGAGAGTGACTTCTTATCGAGTACCCGCGTTTAATGGGAAATATTTCCTAACGCCCGAGGCATTATGCTTCTAGAATCTAGATGTCTCTATAAGATATCACGTCTGAATATAAGGCTTAAAATCGTTACTTCGTATAAAAGAATTTTTTTGGAAATTGAATAAATTTTCGAAATTCCCCAGGAAAACAAATTGTACTGACAGATCATTTGCCGTATTTTAGGACGAAACCACTAAAGAATTATTAGAGAGGAATAATAAACAATTTTTATATTATGGAGGATTAAATCTTAATATTCATTGACATTTTCAAATGAAAGAGAGCACAAACTCGTGTGTTTCCCACATACCTTAGATCTTTAAGATTACTAACAAACTGTTCTGTCTTTTTAAGTTTCAAATTTTTAAACGCACTAATAATCCCAAATTATTATTTTACTTATTAAGTAAAATTTTTTTTTTATTAAAAATACATTGAAATTAATTATTGAGGGGTTTAGCTGGATCCTATGCGCATTTCACTGTTGCTAATGCAGATCATCAGGGAACATTTACCCAAATTTCTTAGAACAACTAGAGTTATTATATTATAAACTTTCATTTAAACAAATGAGAAGCCTAACAACAAATAACAAAGTTGAAACAAGAACTCAATAATCAACATGTTTTTTTATTTTCTTACTTTACCATTGCTACATTGGCTGACATTTTTTCAGCTTCAAATTGTAGTTGTTCTATCTTTTAGTTATGTATCTATGCTATATACATATATTATTGTGAATAGGATTTTCCATTTTGGACGTGTAAGTATATTTATTTAGATTCTTTCCCCGCAGCTTAGTTCCCAGAACATGATAGTATTCCTGCCAATTAAAAAGCAGTTGCTTAGAAGCTGTGACCGCTCTTAAGACTCTACAAAATGGGATATATGGGGAATTAAATTAGGTTAGGTTAGGAAGGGTAGTGCTATACCGCACCTCAACTCGGAGACCCAATTTGGTCCATTGAGATTCCCTTTTGTTGCCCAAAAAAATAATATTTACCCCCCTCCCCCCACCACAATTTCTAGCCAGAAGTGACCCTATTGTCCGTCATTGAGCCACCGAATTTCCATGATGAAGCCCCTTATGTCCTCTAGTTACACGTCTGCGCAGCCATCTAAGCCTATGACTTTCCTGCTTCGGGCAGTGACAGATAATTTGTTCAATGGTTTCTGGTTCCTACTCATCCCCACACATCCTACAAAAATATGAGTGCCAGTTTCCCAAATGCTATTTCTTCCTCTGACCGAGCAGTGACCAGTCAACGCGTCTATCACGATTCGCATCACCTTCCTATCCATGTCCAGTAGCAGTTTGGATCTTCCTGAGTCAAGTTTTGGCCACATAGCCCTCGACAATATACGATCATCCCTACTTCGACATGAACGGTTGGTCCTTCTTTCTACCCAACTACTGGGTTCCCTATAGCAATGACGTATTGGTAATTTCACTGATCTGTCTGACATTCCCTCATCTAATGCGAACCCTAGTTCTGCCAGCTCATTGACAATTTCATTTCCCTCAAAGTCTAACACTACATTTATCCTTAAGCAAGTTGAGGGCTCTCCTACAGTCACTAGCAAGTTTCGATTTGACATTGTCTCCCTTCAAAGCCTTTAGCGCTGCCTGGCTGTCGACGTAGAAGCTTACCTTCTAATCTTCAGCTACATTCCTGGCCACCAGCTTCGTGGCCTCAGGGGATTAAATTAACTACATGACAAACATGGAACTTAGATTTAGATGACAATCTGTTCAAAACTTTAGAATTGCTAGAACAGAAACCAGAAAAGGACTAAAGTCTACTTAACCTTCGGGAATACATGAGAAACTCTCACCATAGTATCTCGATTCAAGATTGCTGTAGCACGTTCTTGGATGAATAAGAAGAAAAAACACTAGATCATTTGCTCTACAGGACTTAAAAACTATCACCTCAGCATCTGAGAAACGCAGCAGATAAATGTCACTCTAAGAAATTACATTAAATTCGTTAATTAACAATTGTTAAAGAATATCACAATCAGTGATGTCGACCTTCTATTTCTTATTACTGTAAGACGGAATTAATGCAAGATAGCTCAGACTGAGTCTAATAACCTATTATAGCTAAGCGATCTCAATGTATATAAACATTATTTCTAAACTGACATGAGCAACAATTTTGCAAACGATCAAAAGTCCCAGCTCACACACTGCAACTTTTTAGTTCATGGCGGCGAGAGAGGAAAATATAACGGTCCTCCTCTCTATTATATTCCTATCTCAATACTCGTAACATAAGCTAAAAAGTTGCTCAACCAAAATTAGCGTGTTTAAAACCAGTATAAGAAAATTGTCATGCTGCTGTAATCAATGGTCTGCTAAAAATAAATAACTTGTTGCAAAATAACTCTTTGAACAGACTAACTTACATATCCTGTACTTTCCAAGATATCAATTTTAATATAACATTTCTGTTTACTAAATTTGCATTTCAATGGATACTTTAAATCGTTAATGTTCTGGAAAGTCGACCTAAAAATATTAACAACAACAATAAATGGAATTTTTGTTTTGTAATCATATATTTTACCTTGGGCCGAATATTTCACTTATTGCCGAATTGATAGTATAACATGAGCCCCGCTCCGTCATATCCATACGTACAGATATTTCAAAATTTCCTTCAAATGTACTTATAACCTGTTCAAATGGCTTTCTAGTCGCCTGGGCGATCTCATACAAATTTAATTTACTAAATCTCTCGTCTGCTGCATATTTTGCAATGTCAGCATAATTACTGACACTGGCATTCGCTACAGCATATAAAAAGTTCATGAAATAAGAATGCTGTTCATCGTTATGAGACACATTCCATTTTTCCAGTAAGTATATGCTGGCTCTGGTATCTACGCGATCGTAGTAGCATAATGTTATGGCCGGCATAAGACCTTCCCAATCACGATAATTACGATCGACCGATATAACTGTGGGTGATTTCATATAGCGAGTAATTTGTAAATCCGTTATAAAAAAGGCGCCATAGATGGAGACAATAAAAGTGAACAGCCAGAAAAGTCTTAAAATACATACAAAATAAATAAAGATATTGCTTATTGTTAATATTCTTACAAACATTCAGGTCGTATATTTAGGAAGCCAAATTGCATATGATAATTTTTGAGGAACAAATAACACCAAAGGTAATTTTTAGTATTCTAACAAACACTAGCAGAACGGAACCACATGCTGTTTTCGAATTCGGTCACAGCTTAATCAGTCATGTGTTTGGCTAACTGATACAAATTTCAGCTTTATATACATACATATTTTTCCAGTACAAATGGAATATGGGAATTGTTTTGATTCATTGTATTACAAATTGTTGAAAGCTTTTTTGCAAAGAAAGCTCAACTTTACCACATCTAAATTACAACTGTCTTGCAATTGTTGTTTGTTCTTTACTTACATATTATAAACATGCCTGTTAATTAGCTTATTTTTGTTCAACTTAAGACAAATAGTTTGGTTCGATACTTAATTTTTTCAGAAATAATTTCTTAATCGGGCTTAAGTTATTTTGTAATATTTTTTTTTTTTTTTTGTACATATCAAACAAAAAATTAGTAGTCTACGAGTTGAGACTTAAATGCTGGTGCACTTTTTGGCATATTAGGAATAGTAAGCAAATTGGTTGCTGGGTTGGAAATAAATCAACTAATAGAAAAGTTTTGCTTACCTTTCTACTGTATGCAAATGTGTATTCAACATCAACTTCAATGCCAATATTCCAGTCTCATCGCCCACTTTTTGCAAAAAACCATTTAATCTATTACAGATTTTTTGTATAACCCAACACACATTTGTCGAAATAAGTTTTATTACTTCAAACAAAATTGCAACAAATTTTGTCAATTTGAAATGAAATGACCAAACCGATTGCCGTAAATTGTACATTTTGTGAGAAAATCCAAAGTTAAAATAAAAATCATAAGGAAATTATAATTTACCATGGAAAAATATTCATACGCTTATTACACTTAGATCTTTATTTGTGATAAATATATGTATAATGTATAATGGAATATTTAGTTAGATTATACATTAATTATTATCAGTTTTACTAATTGATTTTATTGTTTCACTAATTTTGTTTGACAATTTAGAAAAACTTTCATTAACAATAGGTTTTTTTCACATAGGCTGTTCCATAAAGAGGCGTAAGGTGATGATACTCGTAGAAAGACTTGTTGTTGTACAGTCATCATTGCGTTAGTTGGTAACCTTTGCTGCAATCGATACGGCACCCAGGTCCGTTTGTATAAGGAATATTACGTACGTCGAAAGAGCGCTGACAATCTACAGAAATATCAAAAATATGTATGTTTAAAATGTGAGAAAAATATGATTTTTACAAAATTTAAATCTTTTCACGAAAAAAACCCCATTTTCTTTGTTTGAAGATTTTTTAGCTAAGGAATAATTTCTTAAATTCTTATTATAGAAATATTGTATAACTTAGAAGATAAGGAAAGTTCAACTAGACTTACAAAGCTGGAGAAAATGCCTTGTGTTTCTGTACCCCAGCGTACTTTACAAGTACCAATGTCTATCTACTTAAGCAGATATTGGTTGCTAACATCAACTATTTAATATGAATTTGAAATGAATTGGAATATGAGAAATGATTGTGATCTGGCATTGGTAAATGTATTTATAAGTGTAACTATTCATTTCAGTTTTTTTTCATTTATTTCCCGGTTACCACGAAGTTATGTCATATTAATTAATAAAGTATTTTTCTTTTTAAAGACAAGGCACTGGTCACTAAAAACTATTCCGACTTCATCAGATACTAATCCTAATGTAACATCAGAGCGCCCTCCTTCGTTGTGTAGCAGAATCATCGGCGAAGTAAAATAACCCATAATGTGGCTACTAAACACAGTTTCAAAATTTAATACTTCTCATTTGACACCAGATGGCGCTGCAACACTGCACTATTAAAAAGCGTGCAAAGAGCAGAGTTGTAAAATAATGAAGATTTCCTCTATCTCTTCCTTCACTAACTGTCTTCTCTATCACTATCCCTTCCCTATCACCCTCTCTCCCTCTCACCCTCTCTTCAACTAACAGGTAGCAGAAAGAGATTATTGTATTGGACCCAAGTGAGCTGGAATCCAAATATCACCCTTCCCTACCAGCAGCCTGCTAACCTAACCTAACACTCAGGCAATGAATGCATACTAGACGTTACCTTCTTGTGGAAAGGGATAGTGATAGAGAAGAAGAGATAGATGAAAGCTTCATTCTTTTACAACTCTGCTTATATTGCACGTTCTTAAATTGTGCATTTTTGCAGCGCCTCTGGTGTTAATGAGGCGTATTAAATTTTTGAAGCTGTTAGCAGTAGTAGTTAGTCGCCATTTTATTGGTTATTTTTACTTCGCCGGCAATTCTGCTATACAATACCGACGTAGGAGGGTACTCTGATCTTAAATTAGGATTAGTATCCGCTGAACTTTCCTACAACAGGTGATACAAAGCGACACTAATGCACATCAGAGAGAGTTATTTAATGACTATATAAAACCGGGCTCAAACCTGAAATCTTCGGTTTTGAAGTCAACGTGCTATCCACTTCAGCCAACGCCACCCTCTACAAGAAGATTTAAAAAATACTGAACTTGAGCCCGAACATTCGTAGTTCTTTCAGACTGCCGAATGAATGCAACGTTTTCCAAACTGAGATCTTGGCGATCCGCAGGGCAACGGAACTGCTGGCCAGAAACGTAGCTGAATGTGGGAAGGTAACCTTCTACATCGAAATTGCCGATGAGCTGGCAAGAATAGGGTTGACGTTAGATGAGGGAATGTGTGACACATCGATGAAACTTCCTATAAGTCATTACTACAGGGAACTCAGTAATTGGGTATAGAGCAGGACCCACAGTTCATGGTGAAATAGGGAGGATTGTAGAGTCTCGAGGGCTATGTGGCCAAAACTTGACTCAGGAAGATCCAAACTGCTACTGGACATGGATAGGAAGGTGATGCGAATCGTGATAGACGCGTTGACTGGTCACTGCTCGGTCAGAGTAGGAACCAGCATTTCTGAAACTGGCACTCCAGATTTTTGTAGGATGTGCGGGGATGAAGAGGAACCAGAAACCATTGAACATATTATCTGTCACTACCTGAAGCTGCAACATCATAGGCTTAGATGGCTGAGCAGATGCTTCCATGAGAGCATTACTGATATCGGTAAGTGTAAACTAGAGGACATCGGGGGCCTTATAATGGGAATTCAGTGGCTTAATGACGGATAAAAATGGGGGGTAAATATTACTTTTAATGGGCAGTAAAAGGGAACACAATGGACCCGACGGGGTCTCCGAGTGGAGGTGCTTGTTCAATTAAAAATAATATATGTATATGTATTACATTGTTTGTTTTATCAAAAATATTTTTAACATTGCTTAAAATAATCATATGTTGATAAATGTAAATATATTTTGATGTGTTATAAAAATTTTATGATAATATGATAAAATATAATAGATATACATATATTGTTGTTAAAATCATTCCAACAAGGGAGTAAGATAACAAATAAAAATTCAAATGTGGTCATAATTTGATTATAAATAAGCAAGCACTCCAAAGAAGTCATGAAAATGTAGAGTTTCCGATCCAGAAGTAGTGCAAATTTTACATAGGGTTCTCATTAAAGCGTAATTCCAAATTCTTTTGACACGAAATACAGTTTTAAATTTTTTTACTTTTTTAATATTAGTAAAACTTGCAACATAATTTCTACTATGGCTTGCACCTTGTGCAAAATTTTGCATAATACTTTTACGGTTTCCATTGTATAGGCCTCTGAAATTGGACAACTCGGACATTTTTATAAAGATTGATTAAGTTTGGAGCTACTAATTTCCCCTACTAATATATAGTATTACAGTAGCCTGTTTTCTGCAAAATAAAGTATAAAGAAAGTCAAAAAACCCTTTTTCATAATATTTGTTATAAAGGACACTTTATGAGTTCAAAAGCTTTTAAAACAAGGATTAAAAAAAGGATTGTTGGCGCGATCCAAAGTTAGTTCATCTTAAATGTCATTCCATTTTAACAAAAATCTCCGAGATGTCCAACTTTGTGGGGTTATAATTAATTGGAAACCTTGAGTTTTATGGTGCTGCAAGCAGTAGTTAAATATATATGTATGTGTACTGATTTTTAATAAAATCATAGGGGGGAAATATTCTGAATGGGTTAAATATTTTTGAAACTTCCGAAAACATTTTTTTTTAAGAGAAGTAACACTCAGGCAATGAATGCCTACTACTATTACTAGATGTTACCTTCTTTAGGAAAAGGATAGTGATAGAGAAGACAGGTTGTGAAGGAAGAGATAGAGGAAAGTTTCTTTCTTTTACAACTCTGCTCTTTGCACGCTTTTTGATAATGCAGTGTTGCAGCGCCATCTGGTGTCAAATGAGGCGTATTAAATTTCAATGCTGTGCTTAGTAGCCATATTATTGGTTATTTTACTTCGCCGATGATTCTGCTACACAACGAATGAGGGCGCTCTGATGTTACATTAGGATTAGTATCTAATGAAGTCGGTATAGTTCAGGGACCAGTGACTATGTCTTCATCACTTGAACTTTCCTACAACAACTGATACAAAAGGTCACTAATGCATACATAAAAGTGCGTGGTGTTGTTATTTAATAACTCTTGGATACCGGGGTCGAACTTAGAACCTGCGGTTTTGTAGTCAACGTCCTAACTACTTCAGCCAACGCCACCCTTTGCTTAAAATTTCATTTTACAAACTTTTTACAAATACAAAATATGGTTTATAAATAAACCTCCAATGCCGAATACATTGTCGGCTATAAGTTCGGTTCTAACAGCTGTTCTATATGGTTATGGTTATGGCCCGCCTAGTTGACGCTTTATACATAACTCATATGTATTTAAAAGTTATGTTACTCTAACAAGCTTGAAATATTCGCATACATTTTAGCGAATGCAAATAGCAAAATAAAATGAATAATTTTCGAATGCGAACGAACATTCGGTACATCCCTAATTTTTAACCAAATACTTCTTTCGCTTCGCTTTGCATATGTAAAATATGAAAAACTAACCTTAACGATGAGAGTTCAGTAAACTATTTTCCTACTCATGTCTCAGATGATGTCAAGGGTCATTATGGATCCGTATTTAAAATTATTGTATGATTAAAAATGGTCTATCCACAATATTTTGATATTTTACAAAAAAAAAATTTTATAAATATTCATTAATCTTACCGAAAGTATTAGTGTTAAGTCCAACTTGAATATATCATAAACAGCAGCTCCATGCTTTCGAACCATTAACTGAAACAAATATCCACTTATATTTCTTTCCATATCTGCAGAGTCTGCAGGTAAACTGCTCAAAATGTAAATTGTATTGCATTTCTAAACAAAAAATGGCGAAAAGAGGGTAATGATGAAAATTAATTAGTTCATATTAGGTGAATAGGGCAGCCAGTAACATGTACACTTCATTCATATAAGATCTTTATAACTATGGCTCATAAGAACTATCTAGATTCTAGAACTTTTCACAAAACTTCATAGCTCGGCATATTTTAGACTGATTATAAAAGTTATTTTTTTGTCTGAGAGGGCATAGCTTCCCATTGGTCCCATTGCAAAAATAAAATTGGGCGATGACACTGCCCACAAATTTTTTATTTGATTTTATGATATTCTACTTACTTGATTGCTGCGAAACCTAGCAAACGCTTTTGGTTCTAGTAATTACACAATTATAAAGTTGAATAAATGGGCGGGGCTACGCCCATTAAAATCTATTATTATATTTCACGCTGTTCTACTAAACCGATTTTTACGAATCTTACCACACACCTTGAGCTCTAAAATAGACACAATCCTCTATTTAAAAAATGGGTGGAGTCACGCCCATTAAAATTTAATATTTTATTTTAAATAATTCTGCTTTACCGATTTTTACAAGATTTAACACTCACCCTGAACTCTCAAAAACACACAATCTTGCATTTAAAAAAATGGCGTAGGTACGCCCATTAAAATTTAATTTTATATTTCACTTACTTTTTTTCATCTTATTCTATCATATCTTTGCATTGAAGTCAGATTTTTTTGGCAGAATTATGTACCATATAGTTCTCAAAAGAAGCAATTACCTAAGCGTCTACTGCAGAATGAAACATTTTGCAGGACCTCGCAGTCACAGAGAAAGAATTTTTGGGCTGACTCTTATTTGTCAAGACTTTCTGATATATGTCCGCTCACACGGTGGGTTTCTCTCAAAAACTTTGCAGCTAGCTTGTACTATTACTCTCCAGTAAGGTCCCAAAATTCTTGGATACTATTGTGTATAAGTAGAATTTTGAACTACCAGAGTGTCATCTTCCTCAGCATAAATAAGACTTTTTGTGAGTTTGTCATCTTCAAACTCGTGCATGTTCTTGCGCATTCGTCAGTCTTTTCATTTACTTAAATACTTGGGATCCAAGCTATAGTTAGGTGTTGTCGCTAAGCCTGGTTAGAGATTACATGCATTACCACTCACCTCGATCTCACCATCATGGAATTTGTGCCCTCAAGGCTGTTATTTACTATCCTATACTTTTTTTGAGAAAACACAACCCTTGTATGATGGAGGATATGACCTTTTTCAAAAGACAGAAACAATTCAATAGATCAGGTTTGCATTTATTCAATAGTGAATACCAGCCTTTAAGGATGGTGAGTAGCAGCCTTAAAGACTGTTTGTTATTCACTATCCTACTTAGGTTAGGTTAGGTTAAGAAGGGTGGTGCTATACCGCTCCTCGACTCAAATACCCAATTGGGCCCATTATGATTCAATGGTTTCAGGTTCCTCTTCATCCCCGCACATCCTACAAAAATCTGCAGTGTCAGTTTCCCAAATGCTGGTTCTTGCTCTGACCGAGCAATGACCTGTCAACGCCCCTATCACGACTCACATCGCCTTCCTATTCATGTCCAGTAGCAGTTTGGATCTTCCTGAGTTAAGTTTTGGCCACATACCCCTCGAGACTCTACAATCCTCCCTACTTCGCCATGAACTGTTAGTCCTGCTTTCTACCCAATTACTGAGCTTCCTATAGTAATGACCTATCGGTAATTTCACCAATCTGTCTTACATTCCCTCATCTAATGCCGACCGTATTCTTGCCAGCTTATCGGCAATTTTATTTCCCTGGAACCCAACATAGTCTGACACTATATTTATCCTTAAGGAAGTTGGGGGCTTTCCTACAGTCACTAACAAGTTTCGATTTGACATTGTGTCTCTTCAAAGATTTTAGCACTGCCTGGCTATCGACGTAAGCAATATTCCTGGCCACCAGCTCCGTGGCCCTGAAGATCGCCAAGATCTCAGCCGGGAAAACACTGCCTTTTGAGGAAGTACAATCCTGCCTCCGTATTATGTAACTCGCTAAACCTAAGTATCTATCGCTAGAAATTGATAAAGTCGATTAATAAATTTTCGGCCAAACATTTTTTCTTTTCTATTTGTTCAACATTTTAGCGATTGAATTTAGCTTTAGCTTATGCGAGTTACATAATAGAGGCCACACTGTCCTCATATATGTAAATGTAAGACGTTGAAACAGAGAAGATATTACCATCTCTATTTGGTATCGCCTGATTTCTAAAGAGGTCCTTTCGTGCAATCTAAGTTCTCCCTTAGAGACGTTCAGATCCTCAGAGAATATCCCCAATACCGTACTACAACCATATTGGAACCATCTATTGAAACCGAAATTATATTATCAGGTATCTCTATTTGGTATCGCAAGTCTCTTGGACTTTCCTCCTTCCCCATAACCACTCCGACAATTCATCAAATTATAACATATTCACTACGGTCATACTTCAAATTGTCGAAGTGCCCCGTTCCACAACTATAGATTAATTGCAATTGTGATTTGATACCTTGATCTTCTTTAATGTCACCCAATCAATTTAAAATATTTTTTTTATGAATTATTCATAAAAACATATAATGTTTTCATTACAAGAATGCGAAATATTTCGTAAGATTAATGATACTTTTTTTCCAAGTTCCAAATCGTGTCCGGTGTTAAAAGCTGAAGGTCGTTGATTGGGTATTATTTTCATTATTATTTCTTTAGGTTTCGGTAATAGGTTAGGAAGGGTGGTGCTGTACCACACCTCTACTCGGAGACCCAATTGGGTCCATTGTGATTTTCGGTAATGAGATTGTTTAAGATGAGCAGCTGATTGGGCTACAGCATCTGACCCTGGAACTGTTGCTGCCAGCATGGCCTTCTGGCGGGCTGGCCTAGAAGCCTTATATCACGTTTACGTATCGAGCCTCTTGTTGCAAGATCCGACGTCCACGCTTCTAGCCGCCTCTAACATGAGGAACAGTCGCTGGTAATAGGTAGCTATTGGTTATTTGAAGGCGCCAATTACTCGCCTTGACGTTCCAAGTATCATAGGAAGTCAGAATTTGTTAGGAGTCTGGTGCCACCCTGAAACCCTCTGAGACTCACCACTCGGAACCTCTAATTGTCCGCGACTGTTTTAGCTGCTACTCGGTATATCTACGGAGCTTTCCACTACACGCATCCTGTGGCCACGCCCGATAGCATTCAGCTCTGCTTCTTTTCGGCGGATTCCTTATAGGAACTAAAGAATCTAATGTATATACGAGTATAATAATACTACGAAATGTAAAATATTAAAGAATTATAAATATTTCATTACATTAATGAAATTTGCATCAATACAATATAAAGTTTAATTTTATTAATTAAATTTGTTGTTGTATTAATGAAACGGGTTCAACATAATGGTTTCATTCCCCTTTATGACTTCAGTGCAGCACTTTGAAACTATGTATGCTTTTGGAGAAAAATATTTTAATCTTACAGCAACCAAAATAAACATGTATATATTTAGATTTATCTAATAACATTTTACTTACCTCGTTAATTATAATGTTATTCGATAATAACACGAAAATAATATTAAACGTATGCATTGAGAGGCGCACAAGTTTTAGTAATAACATTAGGATAGTGCCCACATTGGGGCGATCAAAAAATTTATAGATCGCAAAAGAATTTATGGCCAAAATTGTAAATGTATTGCCAAAACTCAATATCAAAACAATGCCAAAAAGATCAATTACCTCGTGCATTAACTGATCCAAATTCATTCTGATACCATTGAGAGTTACGAAAACATCAAAAAACTTAAAAGAACTTTTTAAGTTGAAAATACAAAACTCTCGCTGGTACCAAAGTGAAGAAAAAAGTTGGGAAATGTTTACGGTGGAGGATGTTTGAGACGTTTCCAATGACACTTGAAAACTTTTCAAAACCATATTCGAACAATAATACCCCAAGGACATAATACGCAAGGCCATACAAAAAAGGCATAAGTTTGCGCTTATCAAAATATTGGGTATATAATATCCGCACAATATGCGAAAAAGCTTCTCAGGCTTGCCGCGATAATGTATTATATTGATTATTATACAAAGTGAATAGAAAATTATATGCACAAATATTATGAAACAAATTTCTCTTCTAAACTTTTGATAGATCGTTGTGTAGATTCGAGCCACGGGACCGCGACACATTTGCAATTGTTCATAGAGACTCATAAATTTTTTATAAATTTCAATAAATTTTGTTTTCCTGACAAAACTTATATGAAATATACCCAAAGGTATAAATATATAAAATAGCATTTCAATTGAATAAAATCCTTTCGTAACAGTGGTACCATGCCTGATGACATGTTTCATTTCCTCTACGCACATAATCCATGTAAAGAGTAATAAAATTAAACACCAAAATTGCTGCAAACGAATCAACACTTTTGATTTGCCCATTATTGGTACCGCACCCAAAAATTGCCATATTCTGAGCAAAATTTTCAAAGTTTTTATCAGTGCTTTTATATCTTTAACTTTCGAATTCGGTTTATTTTGTTGAATATTTTTCCGTTTCACCAGGTGTAGCGCCATTATTATGGAGAGCACTTGAATCGAAATGACGCTTGATAAGTGTCAACTGGCTGTTCCAATCGAATTGTGTGACATCCATACATATGTACTAATTAATTAAAACAACGTGTACGTATGAGTGAGTGTCACTTTTTGGTAATTAACTTTGAAGGATGTATTATTAATTGCATTCATTGTCTGTCAATGAGAAAAAATTTTCAAAATTAACCCTTTGGAATTATTTGAAGACCCTGCAGTTGCACGTACAAACAAGCGGGTGTTTAGATTTTTTTGTCTAATGAAAAGAAAAATAGCAAGTACTGCACATCGTCGGGTGGTTAATGGTTTGCCGCCATAATAATGTATTCTTAATATGTGTGCGGCAAACCAGTAACCACCCAACGACATGCAGTAGAAAAAAATAAATTAAAAGTAACGCTTTTCAAAGCAAAGACAAATAAAACATTCATTAAGCTATTTGATTTCGATGAAACTTTTACTTCATTATAATGCTTGGGCCATGTCATTACGTACGAAATATATATTCCTTTGGCTCCTTATAAGGAGCATAGGACCTCAACAAACTCGTTCCAATAATTGATGTTCGATGCTAGGTTTTTTACTGCACTCCAGCTTTTGCTTGATTTGTTAACTTCCAAAGTTAGTTGTCTATGCCAAGTGTGAGCAGGGCGTCCTCTACGTCTGCTTCCTTTAAGGGTTCCAGTCTATGGAATTACAGGTGATATCAGTGGGTGCATGACGTAGTTTCGGGCGGTGTCTAGACGAAAACTTTACGAATGTTGTTTTTCAAATGCTCCAAAGTTAGGACATTATCCGCCCCACAAAAATCGTATGATCTTGGTGGCTAATTGACACAATAAAACTAAAATCGATCGTTTTGTGTGGCATATTGTCCAGTTCATAATCTTCGATTGCAGGCCATAAAAGTATACATCTCTTGAGTGTTGAGTTAGTATCCGCACTACACCCTTTCCATATGTTATTCAGAAAACGAAAAAGGAAATTATAATTAAGATGAGTCAGTTCTAATTCAGAAAATGTCAATTGTAATTCAAAGGGAAAATTTTGAAAAGAAATAATCGAGTTTGGAATTAAGCATTTGTGGTGGAAGCTGTTCCTTACTGGCTTACCAACTTAATGATTTTAACAAGTCGTGAGACTAAAATAATCGATTATTGAGAAGTAGTTACATATGTTGTTTACTGTAGGAAATAATAATTTCTTTCGTTGTGGGAAATAGTTACTTTTTTTCTTGATAAAACTACATATTTTAGTCGAAAAAACTCCTTCTTTTTTCAATATGGCGTTGTTTGAGTAAATGGAAGATCTTGTTTAAAAACTCAGTTTGATTAAATAAATAATAACTTTAAAAAAAAATATAAATAAATTTAAAAAAAAAATATTGTTTTATTTTTATTGTTTATTTATTTGTTAATAACATCTGGGGCATATGGTCTTAGTTACTCCGCCCATATTTGTGCAACCATATTATGCAAACTTACTTTGTATGTATTGTTACGGAAATGGCCGTCGACAAGGTTAATGCAGCATTATGCAAATATATTCCAGCAGGGTTAATGTAAGTGCTACGCGAAAATATTCCTACAGGGTCAATAAAAAAAGAATTATCTGGAATAATGCTGCATTAAACTTGTCGACGGCCATTTCCGCAACAGTCTCAATAAAAAAATAAATAAATTTAAAATAAATTCAGTAAAGTGCGACTTTCACTGGCGCACGAAGGGTTCCGTACATTCGGTTTTGAGCATTTTTTTAATGTGGCTTTTTTGAAGTTTTTTTTTCAGTTTAAACGATTTTTTTCAGTTTTGTCGCTTTTTTCTCATTTTGGCGATTTTTTTCATTTTGGCGATTTTTTCTGTTTTGGAGTTTGTTTTAATTTTGGCGATTTTTTCTGTTTTTGGGGTTTTTTTCATTTTGGCGATTTTTTTCGTTTTGACGATTTTTTTGTTTTTGGGGTTTTTTTCATTGTGGCGATTTTTTTTTCATTTTGGATATTTTTTTTCATTTTGGTGATTTTTTTCTGTTTTTGGGTTTTTTTTCATTTTGGCGATTTTTTTTTCATTTTGCGATTTTCCAGTTTTTCGCGATTTATTTTAGTCTTAGAAATTTTTTTATTCGGTTTTTTTTTTGTTTTGGCGATTTTTTTTTTGTTTTTAGTGATTTTTTTCAGTTTGGCGATTTTATAATTATTTGATTTTTTAGCTTTACCGTTTTTGAAAATTTCAAGAGTTTTGCTCTTACGGTTTCGAAGTTACAGCAAGTTGTCAAAATTACAAAGGCAAAATTGCATTAACTGATGGAATACCCTTTAATTTAAATTTTTTTAAATTTTAGTGTTTCTGTAGTCTGTATAAAAATACACTAACCTTACAAATTTCAAGTGTATATACATACAATTGTATGTATATTACATTTTTAAGTTTCATGTATTTGTTATTGTAGCGGCCAAAGGTGTTATCGAGAAAATATCCTGCGACAGACGGACGAACAGACGGACAGAAGGACAGCGTAGCAAAAACAATAGGGTTATTTTTCACCTTTGGTGTACGGAACCCTAAAAACTACTACTGTCGTATTCATGCAAAATATTTCTGGTTAATAAGAGGTTTATGAAACAAATTTTCTATGGAAAATTGATTAATAAACCTTTTATAAAATGATCTTGCTTTTTAACCACTTTTTTTCACACATTTAGCTGTGTGTTTTGGATCGTTGTCGTATTTATACTTCCACTTAAGTGGAATTTCCTCCTGAGCGTGTGCTAGCATTAAATTTTCCAGACTATCCTTATACACGAAGCGATCCAGTACACCACTTTCTTTATAAATTATTCCGATTCTATGGACAGAAAATCACCCCCAGACTAAAACATTCAATCCTCCATGTTTTACCGTACCTTTGGTACACCCTGGGTTAAGGCGTTGTCCTTTAGATCTGCGTACAAGCTTAAATCCATCAGAACTGTTTGAATTAAACTTCGACTCACCAGAGAAGAGTACGGTCTTCCATTGTGTTGAGCTAGTCTAGTCTTGGCAGAAATTAAAGGGTATGATTTTAATCCAGCTTCTTTGGATGGATCTTATTGAAACATTCAATTGTAATTGATGTACAATTGTCCTTGCTAATTTAAAGGGATCCCTCTTTATTAATAGGACTATTTTCTGGGTTGTCTTGTTTACTGGTTTTCTGTGGTAGACCATCTTTGTGTATGGGTAGTGATGAAGGAGTAATGGTAAGTAATGAAGCATAAAACTGTGAACTATTTCTTGCAATTGTTTTGTCGGGTAACAAATTTATGTTGTAAATTTAATCTAATTTACTCCTGTTAAATAATTTATTCATTGTTAAGTCTTGTGATAGTAAGAAGGGTATATAGCAATCGAATTTTCCTATGTTATGATGTTCAGTGTGACCAGATTTTAAAATAATATTAAGCTAAATCACGTTTGAAAAAAAGCTAAAATAAGCTAAAAAGTTACATTTTAGGCTAGAAAATAAAGCTAAAATTTTTTCCACTTCTTTGATCACTTTTCAATAGTTTCTTATTGCTAAACTAACGTTAAATATTACACAAACATATTTTTTTATTATACATATAGAATATTTGCTTAATGAAATTATTTATTAATTATTATATTTTAGATTTAATGAAGAACAAAACAAAAACTTCCCCAAAATAATCTTAAAAAGTTTTTAAAAAATGTAAAAACATTTATACTAAAATACGAAAGCTTTTTAAGTGAATTAATGCTATTTAAGGTAAAGCATGGATCACACTATCTGCACAATGTACCGAGTTTCGTCAGATCAGTGAAATAAAGTCATAAGTAAAGATTTTGCTCTAATTTATCGACTACTTGAAATACAAGGACATAATTGCGCCACACTGCATTGGTAATAAGCCCATATAGACTTATTCCAGAATTAATTGAGTAATAATGCCATTTTGGCTTATTACTTATGACTTTATTGAGGTGGCCCGACGAAAATCGGTACATAGTGTTATCCAGGCTTAAGGCTATTTCAGGTTTTTGTTTTAAGTTAATTGATGCCGCTGAATGAACGTTCAACTCAAGTCAAATAATTTTATACCCAAAAAACTCAAAAAGTGTTTTGGCCACTAATATGAATTTAACTTTTTCCATTGGAATTCTAACCATTATCTACTATTTTTCTTCTTTCCATTTCTGTTATAAAATTGTCGTATAATTTACATTTTGTATTTTTTGTAAACTATTTTAAAATGCTAAAAAATTATAATTTTTATAAGTTGTTTATGTTTTTAATATATTTTTAGAGAACACGCAATTTAGACTAAAAAAAGGCTAAAAAAGCTAAATGAGTTTTTAAAAAAAGCTAAAAAATAAGCTAAGAGCTAAATGAAAATTTTAAGGCTAAATCTGAAACAAATAAGCTAAATTTAGCTCAAAATAAGCTAATATGGTCACGCTGATGATGTTATATAATAGTAACTACAACTTCATGCGTATGTTTTGTCGCATACTGTACATTTATTTCTTAAATTTATAATTTTAAATTATAGATAAAACGAAAAATTTGTTTTAGTAGGTTTCTTTTATATATTAAAAAAATGTAAAGTTTTCAAAAAAAAAAAAGTTTAAGTATTCCAGCTCTGAAGATGACGTCTTTTTTGGACTATTTCCGATACACCAGCCCAAGATCAAGTCCCTAGCTTTTCTGGGAGCTTCGGACGGTTGTACAGACGTCTTCCCTATTCGTAAGGACCCCGAATATACATACATACATTTTAGATTCGGTTAACGCAACCAATAGAAATTTTGAGCTGTTTCGAAAACCGAGTAAAAAATTTTTTTTTACCTGTTTTCCACTAAAAAAGCTTATTTTAAATGAAATAAAAGTTTTATAAAGGAATCAAAGGTTAAATTTTAAGATAAATACATTTATTTAATTAAAATAAAGAATATAAACAAATATATAATTAAAATAAATAAAAAATACACATTCTAATGTACATGTATGAAGTTGAATGGTTGTTATCATGTCTTTAACGAAAAGTGTGAAATGTTCGACTTTGAGTTTTTAGATGACATATTTTTATAATAAAAATAATATTTTATTATTATTATTATTATTTTAACAAATTTTGTCACTACAGGCATTTTGTTTATCTTACTAGAATGGGAACTCACAAACAAAAAATTGTTTAAAAAAATTGATTTCGAAAACAGACGCACCACGCAAAAATTATTTTTCATTCCTAAATCATCGGTAAATCAAAATGATTTTCGTACGTAAGCATTAGATTTCATGCTAAAAGGTTTGTAGTTTTGAATTTATTTATAAGAAAACTAATAGTATGTTTCCACCGACTTTCAATCAAGTAGCTTTAAGTAAATCACTTCAAAGTGTTTCCACCGAGCTTGTGAGTGATTTGTTGTTCGAATTTTCGTATTCAATTTATGCACGTACTTTATAAGGTGGGCGCAGCAGCTGTACTCTGAATTTTATTCACATTTAATTGACATTTAAAATTGATTAAATATTCCTTAATGTCATTTTTTTCGATATTGTCAATCACTATTGATGGATGGCCCAGGGATGGAGTTTGTAATTTTGAAAGCAACGCAGGCTTGCATACATAAATCGAGTTCGAAAAATAGTATTTTCGACATTATTTAAAATAAATCAACCATGTTGAGGTGATTTATCCATATGCAAAATGTATGGTAAATCATGTATAAATTAACATGATTTGCACAAATCATCATGATTTGTATAAATCATACCGGTGGAAACATACTATAAGAACCCTCTTTCAAAAAGTAAAAAACTAAATCAAAATCGGTCCAGCCGTTTGGTCTGTACGTGGACTCGGACAGACACACACTACAAACTTATAACACCCCTTTTTTTGGTCGGAGGTTAAAAAAAAGAAAAAGAGAATCTTAATTTTGTTTGAAAAGTTGCGTTAATTGAGGTATTCTTTTTTGAAAATTTACGTTAACAGAGTCACAAATGTTAAGAATTTGGATGTTGCGCTTATCGAGGGTTGCGTTAAACGTTAACTGCACTGTATATATACTTTATGGATCGCATATGAATATTGTGGAAACTACATAAGGAATGGCAAACCTATTTTTGGTGAAGGATATACAAAAATGTAATGAAGATCCAAATATGTATATATCGTCACCTTAAATGCAAACGGACGTAACTACACAAAAATTCAAAATCGAGTTTTTGATGGAATATGGTTCATTTTATCAAACTACATGCTCACACAAATATTTAGACCTCTGCGATCAAAAATGACGACTTTATTAAAGGAATTCAAACGGACGTAATTTCGAATGCATCTATTTTTTATTGCAAGGAACGTAACTAACATAAAAACTTAAATATATATAAAAAGGAAATAAATGGTTAACAACATATAAGTATCCATACTACAAGTAAATTTAGAAGAAAATGTTCAAGAATACTTTATTATTATTGATTTTGTAACGTTTTTTGTTTCTCCTTTAAAATATATAAATGTGTAGTTACGTTCGTTTGCATTTAAGGTGACGATATGTACATACGAGTATGAACTATTGCGTAATATTTTTTTATATAAATTATCGACCGGTCGCCATGTCATTCATTGTGAAAGCAGTAGCATGATGAAATGTACAGCTTTCCATAGCACGAACGCAATCACCTACATTTAAGGTGCAATTAGACGTGCCATAGCCATAAACAAACTAAAATTCAATTGGTATCTATGGTAATGGCTTTGGCGTTATGGCGAGTCATCTATAATAAAATACAGTGTTGCCCATTAGTTTGGTTCGAACGGCTGTTTTCTATGCTTATGGTAATTCATGTTGATTTAACATGCTCCAAGTATATGAATCTGTGTTCCATTACGCCAGGACCTGTATCGTTTGGAACACGAATGTTGGCACCTTTTGGCATAGATTTTAACTGCAAACCAAATGTTTTCAGTTGATGAATTCAGTTGTTTTAACGGAAAAAATTCAACGACTTTTCTTTATTACATTTACTTTCTGAATTATAATTGTTTTTTTCTGAATTACACTTGATTAATCTGAATTACAAATGGAAAAGGTGTATTTGCAAACGATTAGTCACAAATGTTCATCCATGCTTCATTAAAGTATCAATTTTTCTTAACCATGTATAATTTATTTCCAAATTGCATGTCGCATTAACACTTACACACAGAAAAATGTCAACTTAAAATCTACTTAAACAAGATTAATCTAATATTTTTCGGCAATGATTTTGCTTCGTATGTGTTTTATGTTAATCTTACATGATTTAAAATAATTGTAAAAGAAAATTTTTCCTTTTGAAATAACTTTATTTCACGTCGATTTAACATTGACGTACTCTTAAAATCAAAATGAAGAATCATGTTGAATCAATGTTATTTCAAGTTGGAACAACATGAATTTTATTCAATGTAATAATTGTATTTTTATAATTGTTTAACTTACGTGTGGTTGTCATAGACATCAGAAAAAATTTTGTATATAAATTGGCTTCCCCGGCCAATATTTGAACTCGGAACTCATCGCGTGGTAGTCAACGTGCTTACACAACAACTTTATATAGTCTTAAGATACACACTAATATGTACCATATTGAATTAAATTTTAATTTAACATTATTTCATTGATCATTTAACATACAATTTATTTGAAAAGTTTTAGTTTTACAAAACAAAATGCTTTCACTTGAAAAGTTTTAGTGAAAAAAAAATACGAAATACTTTGACCTGACTCCAGGATTAGAACCTGCGATCCTCCAACTGCAAGACTAGTACACTGCCTACCAGCCAACAGCTGTTTCCCGGCTGTTTACAAACATCAAAAAAACAACAACAATACAAAAATAACACACAAAAGTGTATTGCAGCTATGAACAAAGCAAGTAAACACACTCAAACAATATATTATTCTTTGTAAATTTAATGTGATTTGAATGAATTTGAATCAAACTTTTTGCATGGTGATTTTACATTGGTATTTTTTTTTGTGTGTACTTTTTGGAAAAAAAATGCATAATTAATTAATTATCTACCACAAATTATGTATAAAAACGTTTAACAAATACTCGCAAACAATTCCAAAGGAAAAGACGGATAAACATTAGTCAACACTTGATAAAGCGACAGTCGTTGGAAAACACTCGCGTACCGTTCGAGCAAGATGAAAATGTTTAAAAAATCATCGAATAAATTGGAACCGTTCAATCCAATTTCTGCAAAAAACATACAAAATAATAGAGAAGCAAAGAGACAAGAACTGGAGAAGCAATTCTATAAAACATTTAGAAATTTTCTAATAATTTACCAAATTTTTATAAGCGCTCCCGTGGGCTTACATAAGCCCATAAGTAGAGATCTACGAAAGTCGAGAAGTGGTCTGATATTTTATCGCCTGCACATTATGTGGTGCTTAAGTCTTTATTCAGTTTTGCTGTTTTGCATTTACGAAGAATATACTTTGTCGAATATCGAATTACCAACCGTACAGAAGCCGCTCTATTGTAGTGAATATTTGATTTATTTGATACATTTATCGGAATTCGCTCGAATGATTACTTTCCGGCGTGAAACGTTTTGGAAATTTCATACTTTTATATTGGATTTTGATTGTAGTTTGCTCGATGTGAAAGCTCGCACACAGTACGATGATTTACGCAGATTTTTACGCCAACACATTGCCTTAATTTTGTTACATTTGATTACTTGCGCAATAATTGGTTATTTCTACAATGATTGCAAAGTTTTAAGTTTTCTACGCACCAATACCATTTACATATTACCGAACGTCATCATAAATATTTCGCTGTTGCAATATTATGTGCTGTTATTTATCGTTTACAAACGTGGCGAGAAATTGTATTTTCTCTTAGAGCGCCTTTTCAATGGCGCAAGTTCTAATGATGTTTTGAATTTTCGCCAACGGTTGAATTTAATACGCACTCTGTTTGCCAAATTGGATAAGTTTACGAAAACGATTAATGATCACTTTTCGATTTCCATATGCCTGGTATATTTTGGTTCGTTCATCAATATCTGTTTAAATATATTTTTAATGTATAAACACTTTAATGCTTGGGACAGTTCGATTCCGGCTTGGACGATTTATTCTCTAGCGTGGACTTGCATGCATATTGGGAAAATGCTTCTGATTCTGTACTACAATCAAAAAGTTCAAAACATGGTAAATAATTTACATAGTTTGCGTAAATATGGCCAGTTATTTTAAAATTGTTATCAGTCACTTCAACAACAAATCAAGAATAAATTAATTACAAATATTACATGAAATAAATTATAAAATTTATTCTTAGATTGTTCGTGTTATAAAAAATATTGCATAGAGAACCAATAAGAATAAATTCAGTAAAGTGCGACTTTGACTCGCACACGAAGGGTTTCGTACGAACTAGAGATGGACGTGTGTTGAATTTTTCCAACACAACACGAACACCAAGACGCTCAACACGTACGAAAAACGCACACGAAGTATAATTAGTATGGTTTTTTTTAAGAGTCGCTTTTCAAAACATGACACCAAGTTATCTGATACTACGAGTACCTACCACCACAGCCAATACTATCGGTTAACGTACAGAACTTTAAGCTTCAGAGGCCCATACAATATCAACAAATCAATGCTGGTGTTGTGTGTTTTACGATACAAAACATAAAATTTGTTCTCTACTGGAAATTTATTCGTACATCTTTCGTGTTTTTCGTGTCAATTTTGCTCAACACGAAACGACCCGAACACGCACGAAATCATATTTTTTGCCACGAACACTTTGTGCTGTGCCTCTTACGGTTTCCAAGTAGAGTTTTTCTTTTTCCGTACTTTTTTAATTCCCGGGAAATCGGGATTGGTTTTCAATTTTCCCGGGATCCCGGGAATTCCCGTTTGAAGCAAATAATTTGAATTTGTTTTTTAATTTAAAACGTACATATTATTTGAAATTCACTTCATCGAGATCGAACTTACTAAACTAAAAAATTAACAAATTATTAACAAAAACGAATAAAAAGTAAATAAAATATAAAAAGGTGCAAAGTGGAAAAACAATTCTTTAATATACCACCGCGGTGCACTGCCATGCAATTTACTGTGTGTGATCGAAGGAAAATATCGAAATTATTTTGTGTATTAATTCAGTTCACCTGCAAAAGTAAAGTGAAAAAAAGGGAAAAGTGAAAAAATTCACGTGTAAAATATTATTCACGATAAGGGGAATATTATTCACGATTGCAATTTGGTGAAAAGTGGAAATATTTCGAAGGAAAAAATGTTCACGATACGGTTGAATGTCTTTTGAAAATTTTCATTAACTCTATCATACCAGGGTTGTATATTTTAGTAGACCGCACGACTTTGTATGATAGTGTATCACAGCCTTTACACGACTTTTTTTGCCCGATTTCCTTAGGAACGTTTTCACTGTGTTGGGTGCACACGAACTAATGTATTGTTATCGTTTCTTGTTTTAATTTCAGAAAAATAAGGCAACATTGCTAATAAGCTCTTTCAAGTTTGAATATCAAGGAGCGGAAACCACGGTGAGATTATAATAAAAATCCTGGAATTGAATACTCGATTTATCACACATTTACACTCAAACCAAACACAAATTTTAAAATTTTGTTTTTATTTCAAATGTAAGTGAGCGACAAGTCGATCGTTGTCGACATGGTGGGACAGGCCATATCAGTTGTTAGAAAGAACGTATAAATATTTTAGAAAAACCAATTGCTTATTTACGCACACATATACATACATATCGCACTTGATCAACAGAACAACAGGGTATTAACACAAATTAATACTACTCGTATTTTCTTGATATAAGGGTATTCACTAAAATACCACAACATGATTTGTGAGATGAAAGAATAGAGTGAAATTTAAATTAAATTTTTATAGTGGATATGGATGGCTTAATACAAAAAAAGGCGGAACTCGAACTTTCGATATTTTCTAGGAGAAGCAAAAAACTGAATAAAAACTTATTAAGCATTTACATACAGAAATAATTTTTTAAGTTGCCATAAGTCATTGACTTTTAACTGTAACGTACTAAAATCTTCAAGAAGGATACTCTTGTACGTTATCTCCCAGAAAATGTCGAAAACAAGATTTCGAAAAAATTGAGATATCTACGCCCGTTTTATATTAAACCATCGATATGCATGTACATACTCTGTCGGAGAATGTGTGGTTGACTACAAAATAGTTAACTTGTAGTTAACTTTTCTTAGACTGACTTACAGCTAGATGCAAAGTCATCCAGAACAAACCCAAAATTAATTCTTAAGTTGAGTACGTAATCGAATTTGATGAGAGCCAACAAATTTATTCTCAGCTACCAGGTGATTTAAAAACGTCAACTTTAAGTTAGCTGAAAGTAGTGCAAGTGAGACAATTGACTACCGCCTAGGACATCACAATGTTAAAATAGTCAGTTGATTACATTGCAAAGTAATCCAAGTGTCAGTCAGTAGTAGTTGCGAAATAGTTAGCATAAAGTTAGTTTAAAGTTAGCCAAATTTCCGACAGGGTATCTATGTACATGCATACGTACATACACATACAACAATGAACATACATATTTCAAAATTTTATTTTTTAGCTTCGACTCTTTCTACTACAATTAATGTCCGATACGCGAAGTAATTATATATGTGGCATGGCACCTTTAGATATGAATTGTATAATATCGGTATTAATTTTATTACTCTCTCTTTAAAAATAATATACATAACTATTTATATGAATATTTCTTTCAATTATTTTTTACTTCAGCTGCTGGCGGGCATTTCTACTCTATTTATATTTCTGGTGCAATACGATATAACCAATGAGGCCTTAACAAATAATTAGATATAATTCGGGTCTGCCACATAAGTACACATATTTATATTAATAATTTGTATTATAAAGATACATGTACATATCACTCCTTTATACCCAGAAAAAATGATTTTTATTTATTTTATTTATTCAATGAATGTAATACATATCATGACTAATAAAAAATATATTACAAGTACATAATTACTAATTATAATATGAGAATAATTAATCAACAACCACAATTAATTAAAAATAATACAACTCCCACAAAACTGTGAAAGTTAAAATTAGTAAAAACTTAGAAGAGTTAGAATTTTTTGTTTTCCCTATTACTTGCTATTAGTTGGTATTGTTACCCGGGAAAAATTTCTCGCGGAATTTTATTCATAATATTCAATTATTATTATTAATTGAAGCACAGCCGCGAATAACGTTGTAAAAGACAATTTTTAGAAAAACGGGTTTTTCGCAGATTACCGTTAACATACGTCCTTTGAAGTGTTCAAATATCAAACCATTAAAAATTATGCATAAGATGCTGTCAAAATACAGTTACAAACAGTCAGTCCGGGGAAGAACTTTGGAACTAACTAACAAAATCATGCAAACGAAATTGTCGAAAACATTTAATAAATAAAGGGTGTTTTTTATTGAGGTATAGAACTTTAAGTTGGAATCACTTTTTTAACTGGCGGCCATTTTGTCAGCTGTCAAGTGATTAATATTTAGTTTGGTTTGCCATTTCATCATGAACAGGTTGACAAAAGAACAACGCTTGCAAATCGTGCAAATTTATTTCGAAAATAATGGTTCAGTTCGCGAAGTTTACCGCAAGCTCCATCCATTTTATGGTCGACATAATCGTCCATCAGAGCAATTAATTCGGTTAACCATGGATCGTTTTCGCACTACGTTTACTCTATGTGATAATACGCATCCGCAGAGACGTCGAACAGTGCGCACCGAAGAAACAATTGCCGCTGTAGAGCAAAGTGTTGAAGAGGACCCGAATGAATCGATTCGCCACCGTGCACAGCAATTGGAGCTTTGTCCATCAACTTTATTTTGAAGATTTTGAATGTGGATGAGTTGTGGTTCCAACAAGACGGCGCTACATGCCACACAGCGCACGTCACAATCGATTTATTGAAGGAAACATTCGATGAGCGCATAATTTCGCGGAATGGACCTGTCAATTGGCCACCAAGATCGTGTGATTTGACACCATTGGATTATTTTCTTTGGGGATATGTGAAGTCGCTCGTCTACGCCAACAAACCAGAAACGTTAGGGGACTTGGAAGCCAACATTCGTGGCGTTATTGCCAACATACGGCCCCATATGCTCGAAAAAGTGGTTGAAAATTGGACCTGTAGAATTGGCTTTATTCGAGCCAGCCGCGGCGGCCACATGCCCGAAATCATATTTAAACATTAATGGCATAAAATTATCCTTCCAATAAAGCCAAATTGATGGACATTAAAACGATTTTCTTGTGTTTTATTTCAATTCGAAGTTCTATACCTCTAAAAAAACACCCTATATAACAGAGATACAAAAAGAAAAGTTAATGTTAATTATCATTATTTTCGATAAGCTAAAAAAAATTAAACGAAAAAAATAATATTGCTTTAAAATACGTTTGTTTGCTCTCCTGAAAAATTATTATTTTGTCACTTACAACGTTTTTCGCGGCTTAACTTCAATTGCTTGAATTAATTCGAGTTAAAAAAAAATATTTAATATTGAGCATACTTACGAGTGTCGTATTTGGACTGCGACTACTATGATTTTGTAGTACATTAAAGAAATAATGTTGCAATTTTCTTTAGTCTATTACAAAATCATCGTAGTCGATGTCGCAATACGACACTCGTAATAAGGCCCATTATCAAATTGTTTACAGGTGAAAAAAATGCTAGTTTCCCAAAAAAATTAGTTTAAAGTTTACAATTTACATTTAACTTAATGAAGACATTAAAAAATTCTTCTATCCAGAGCTAAGCGTACACGCCATTTCTGTGAAATTTTTGAACAAGGTAATGAAGTGATGTAATGACAAGAATGATAAAATTCCATTGGTGCAATAGGTTTAAACAATAATAAGATTTAAATAATAATGGGCCTTATTACGACTTCGACTACGACGATTTTGTATTAGACTAAAGAACATTACATTTTTTCTTTAATCTAGTACAAAAGTGTCGTAGTCGAAATACGACTCTCGTAATTAGGCCCAATATTAACGACTCGCCAGCAATTAAAAAATTGAATTAACGGTAAATAATATATTTAATCAGCCAATAATTATTGTGTAGGTTTCATATACTTCAGCTTATGTATACATGACCATCTTGAAATGACGTATCTTGATGTATTATGTCACAAAGCTTACGTAGTAACAACAACAAAATAAACAAGGATCACAAGGCGTGTGTCCCCCCAAAAAATCAGGTGTATCAATATATACATACATACATATAGAAATTTATTTTGCACAGAAATATATCTGAATTTTAACAAAAACGTTGGTTATTATTAATTATGTGTGAGGTTGAAACCGTTTGTAAAATTGCCAAATGTTTGCAAGTGCCTTTGGGTAAAGTGCAACTAAATGATGAGCAGGTAAGTACAAATAAATGGAAATAGTAATATATAAATGTACATCAGAGCTGGCCACCGAGAGAAACAAGAGAAATGTATAAGCGTATGTCTATTTGTATAAAAAACCGATTGATGTTCGGCCCTAAGGCGCTTCTCTGGTCAGTCTGGATGTACATACATACATACATATGTATGTATGTACGTTGTATTGCTGTATGTACATATATATGTACATAAATAAATTTCACTTATGATTGTGGAATATCCTGGCTCTGCCTGCGTTCCTCTGCCATATGCATACACACATCCATACATATGTACATACTTACATTTATAGACCTTTATAATATATACATACATACATACATACCTGCTTTTAATTTTGTAAATATGTATGCACAACTTCAGGTAGTCACACGGACTCTCAACAACAAATCCATATCAGGATTTGCTACCATCCTTGACAGTTTCGTCAAAGAATCGAAAACAAACATTGCCGCAAACAGTCTTCAAACACGTGAAGTAGAAGCTCAGGTTTATCAATGGATTGAATTTGCTGTTCTTTACGTGGCTCCAGGTTCAAAGGATAGACATATTTCCCAACAATTACTGAAAGACTTCAACAATCTGTTTTTAAAACAATCGTATTTGGTGGGCCATTTTATAACTCTTGCTGATTTGGCGGTATTTTATGCCATTTACGATTTAGTGGTAAATGAAAACTTATTAAACTATTATTTATTTAATTGCTCTCTTATTTTGCTATATCACCTCAATCTTCTTTTGAATACTGGAACACGGTTTACTATATTTTTTTAAGTTGGTAATACATACATATAAGGAATGTATTTAGCAGCATAACAACAAAAAAAATTTGGATTACACCACTTTTGCGCTGATAGCCTTATTTAATGATAACAGCACATGATGACAGGCAAAGACCTTGTATAATTAATTAATCAGTTTAAAAGAATTGGGATTAAAAACTAGTAATAATTCCTGTTTACTTAAAACACCCAAATAAAAAATTACCTCAAGCCGCAAGAACTTTATATGTATATTGAGAAAAGAAATCTATAGAAACCCGTACTTCTTGGAGTTTGTTGTTCTCTTGTTAACGTCGCTGTTTTTAATTATACGAGTAAACTGATATTATTTGAAAAATTAGTTAAGTCCACTACTAGACTTTATAAGTCATAATCAGGGCCCGCATTTTAATGACATACAAAATTGTCCCAAAAAAAATAAAAAAGTGACCTTAAAACACAAAAAAATTACTCAAAAGCGTAAAAAATGCACTTAAAACTTGTTAAATATTGTTAATGGTAAATATTGTTAAATGCTTTTTCATACTTTCAAAACAAAAAGATCCCTACGATTATCTGTTAAAATATTTTTGTACATTGAAAAGTTCCTTTCCACATCGACACTCACAATCGGTGCATCTATAAAATAAAAAACATCGTTAGTACTTATGTATGTATGTTTCCAATAATAACTTTTATCGTCAAAGTGCTGATTAAGGCTGTTTCACACTATAATACAAGTATTAATACTTTTGTGGAAAATGCAACTCTGACATGTTGAGTTGTTATTGTCTTATGAAATTATTTAAACAGAAATTAGATTAGGGATGCATTTTCGTCAAAAGTATTAATACTTGTATTATAGTGTGAAACGGCCTTTATTAAATTTTTTAAAAGTATTGAAAAACTTACCCGACCAAAATTGTTTATTACCTTGCTTGCTTAAGAAAAGTGTTTCTTAAGGCCGGGGCACATAGAATCCCTCATACGTTAAACTTCGCATTTTTTTAACTGACATTAACGCAACGACGGAGAAGGTTGGCACAATGCGTACTGTGTTGACGGAAACATTTGAACAGCTTCAATAGGTTGGTTCCCCTTTGTATTTTTTAAATTCAACTTTTATTTATTTCTTTGCTACCACAAAACACAAAAACATAAAAAAACAACCAATATCTGTCAAACTACTCAACGTACGCAAAAAGTTAAAAGTTTACCAATTTTTGTACTTTGCGTTGACGAACACGTGCTGAATGTAGCAGACTTCATAAGAAACCATGTAGGTATTTCAACTTAGCTGTCAGTTGAAAAAGGCGAAGTTTAACGTATAACGGATCCTATGTGCCTGGGCCTTTAGAATTACTGTTCGGAAGCAATTAGCGCATCGGTTTCAAATTAGATGGCTTTGGTTACAAGTTGCTTTATGTTACAATTAGTTTTTTATAAACTCTTAAATCAGAACGTAATAGGAAATACAAATACATATTTATGTTCTACCAACTGAATTGAAAGTTGATCAACAAAAGAAGAGGTGGTAACCGAGACTTATTTGTAATGCAAAAATTCTTGCTAACCTCGATTCTTGTTTTTTTTTTCTTCTTTACAGAAATCTCTCTCTCCGATTGAAAAAGAGAACTATTTGAACTTATCGCGTTGGTTTGATCATCTGCAACAACTCCCCGAAGTTCGACAAGACAATGATTTGTTAAACTTCACAACCATCTATTTGCACGGCTGGGCCACTGGAACCCATATTTAAAAAAGATATTTATATTCAAAATCCAAATAAGCAATATTTATTTATCTTATTTATAATAAATTCATAAAAGCATTTATAATAAATACACTCATTCTTTGTTTAGTTGAAATTTCTTAAATTTTAATTTCTGCCATCAAAGGAGTTTAGATATAAATAAATTAAAATATTTGTTACAGCCGATTACAATTTAATCAAGGAGTTATTATTTGAGAATATGTAATAATTTTACAACAATGAGCCCAGCTAGCATTTGGGTGATCATTTTTGGCAAAAATATCTTATATGATTCTCTACAGATCGCTTTTGATGATTAAAAAGTGATTTATCACTTGTGCGATTGAAAGAGGATTCACTTATGATTCATCTATATGATCAAATAATGATTTCTTGAAAATAGAGGAACATCATGCAAACCGCAAAAAGGTGATTTAAATGATTTAATATGAAAGAAAATTGCTCAAAAGCAAATCGTATCATAAGTGATTCTTTGGTATGATTCATCTGTAGGGTACCATTTTCTCACAACGGGAGTATCATTTATGATCGAAAAATGAGCTCATATACGGTTATTTTTCCCGTCAAGCTGATTCGGAAACGATTGGACCCAGCTAGCATTTTGTATCATAATCATTTTTCGATCATAAATGATACTGCCGTTGTGAGAAAATGGTACCCTACAGATGAATCACACTAAAAAATCATTTATGATACGATTTGCTGATTAATTTTTGAGCAATTTTCTGGTAGTATTAAATCATGAAATTACTTTTTGGCGGTTTCTTTCTATTTTGTTCCTCTATTTTCAAGAAATCATTGTTCGATCATATAGATGAATCATAAGTGAATCCTTTTTCAATCACCTAAGTGATAAATCAGTTTTTAATCATCAAAAGTGATCTCAGGAGAATCAAAAAGAGATTTACGCAAAAAATGATCAGCCAAATGCTAGCTGGGTATATATTTCTCTTACACCATATTTGTAATATATTTGTAAAACTCTAATCCGCTATAACAATTGAGTACACATTAAATAAAAATAAAAATTATCTGTTATTGCTCTTTTCATTATTGTGAGAGCCTCGCACATGTGCGCGGTTTTAAAGATCTCTGGTCTAGTTCATCATAATCTCAAACTCCTATACACTGCCATTAAGTTATAAAAAAAAGCTCTACGAATTATGCAAAAGTTTTACTTTAAGGGATAATTATTTCGGTAAGTTTGTATTTTCAAGTTAACTTAACAAAAAAAGAACAATTATGTTCAAGAAGTTTGCTTAAACGAAAGAATGTAATACGGATTTATTTAATAGTATGTACTTACGTACTTGGCTAAGCACATTTTAAATAAACAATTAATTGAAAAAAAAAAATATTTTGTGAAAAGCCAACTATAGAAAAAAATACTTCTTAATAAATCCTTTTCTGCTAATAAATTCTAGCTGTCATTTTGGGCGTGTTCGCAAATGCATCACTGCGTTGCAAATGGAAATTGAAATATCCTAAATTACTTCACTAATGTAGATAATACACAAACAAATGTCAAATATGGCGTACACAAATGGCTACTACAGAAAAAGGTTACCTATCAGCGAACTTGTGTTCCATTTTAAATAAAAGTTTGCTCTCATGATGCAGAGCGGTGATGCATTTACGAACAGGCCCTTTGTTTTAAAATTTATAGAACAACAAAACAAAAATGTGGCAGAAATGTTTTGTTTTTTAGCGATATCTCTAAAACATATTTGTAGTACAAACAAATCATGAATCAAGAAAACAAGATTGCGCATTGAGCAGGTCCGTTATTGTATTTTCTGCTTTTGACGTAGACATAGAATTTTTGTTTTAAACAAAGTATATATCAAGGCACATTCACAAGGTAGTAGCGGAAATGCAGCTGAGCTATTTTTTTTTCAAATTAAAGTTCATCAGAAACTTCAAAAATTTTTTACGAAAGAGAAATTAAAAGAAAATGTTAAAAAATTTCAGTATGAAAAATATTTTATTAAAATAAATTCTGTGAAAACAAATTTAAAAATATGAAAAAAATTATTAAAAAATTGTGAGAAGTGCTAAACGTTGCAAATTTTGTTAGTGGTAGCTGCCGTGGAGAAATATTTTCAAATTTATGTGAATCAATTTTATTATTATTGTGTTAAACAAATTCTATTTTTGAAGTTTTGGATGAACTAAAACCCATGTTGTTTTTTTCATTGTTGTATTTTTTCATTGTTTTTGTAATCCTGATATTACCTGGAAATGAATTTGCCTTGGTATATATATTTGTGTGTGGAATGTGCTCTCTCTATCTCTCTCTCTCTCTCAAACATCTTTTACAACAAAAACACGTGTGTATTCTATGATGACGTAGATGTGAAGTAGAAAATTTTTGTAAGGCTGAGTGCTCAATATTGTTTTTTTTATTCATGCAAACAAATAGTGTTTGTGTTTCAAACTTATGCCGAGTACACATCAGGCGCACATGTGCCCAAAAAAGCGTAACCACTAATTACTAATGAAAAACTATTTGATTCAGTCATGTATTTATTGATTTAACAGTTTCCAATCATGTTCTATAAAATTTTCTATTAGTTATGTATTATAAGTCTGCACAGATATAACTGCTTGCACCAGTTTTACGTGTGTTGGTTCTGGTATGTACAGATACTGTATGTTATTCAGAGTTTCTGTTACTAGTCATGTTTTAGAATCGATTGTTTTTCTTGAACCAAGTCTGAGTTTATGAAAGAGAGAGCAAAGAAGAAAGAAGAATGGTACTGATTTGCTTGCACCGATAAGTTATGACTAGTAACAGAAACGCTGAACATACTATGTACCTGTACATACCAGAACCAACACACGTAAAACTGGTGCAAACAGTTACATCTGTGCAGACCTATATTATGTATGAAACTGTGTAACTTAATAAATATGTGTCTGAGAGCTAGGTTTTAACATAAAAATAAACTCCACTTGTCAGTTAACTGTAGTTTAAACGTAAAATATTGTTTTTCAGATAAAGATTATCTAGTTAATAATCTAGGTTTAACCGAGCAACATTGCTCAGTTATGGCCTATTTCCCACCTGCGAAAGAAAACGTTCCGACTTAAAATTTATATTGAAAAGAAAAACAAATTTTCATATTTTATTGTTGTTTTCAATATAAATTTTAAGTCAAACGTTTTCTTTCGCAGGTGGGAAATAGGCCATTAAACTCAAGTTAGAACTGTCAAATGACGCAATTGGAAAAAAAAGTTTTACTGAAAAGTTTAATAAATAAATCCATTCATACATAAATAAAATGGATGTTTCTTATGACAGCGAAGATTTTAGTGATTATGAAACCTATAATAACTTGTATAGGATAATTGTGAGAAAAATAAGGGAGATAAGAACACGGACAAATCATTTTTATGTGTGTAATAAATTGGGATTATTTCAAATATGTCGTTGGATTTAAAATTTGATGTTCTTTTGTAGTTTATTTTTGGAGCGTCACTCTTTTTAAGTCCATATTATTAATTTTTAAATTCTTAAAAATCTCAGAAAACACTTATTGAAGTTTTTTTTAAATAAATTTTAAGAATTGTCATATCGCTTCTTAAGTGTTGCCCTATTTACATAAAAAATTTTCAACAATGCCATATCTAGATTGAAAACAAAGTATGGTATTTCTAGCTAAATTGACAACTCTTAATCCATTACTGAAAAACAGCATGGGCGGTTAAAGCCCGTTTAAATTTGTTTCTTGGTTAACTCAAACGTATGTTAAACTAAGTTTAACTAACTAGTAAAAAACTAGCCCTGAATCAAACAGTTTTTCAGTGCCTCGTTTCTGTAACGAATGTGAGAACTTTTCGAGTCGAAAAAATTGTTATCGTCCTATGCAGCACAGGGTGAGTAAGAAAAAAATTGTATTTGTTGATATTTTTGGAAGTTTATATAAGTTTTTATGTGAGTAACCCTGTGTAAAATAGGACAACCAATATAATTATTTAATTTTTCTCGATGCGAAAACTTCTCACAAGTTACAAAAATGGGGTACAGTTTAAAATTTTTTTTTCATTAGTAATTAGTGGTTACACTATTTTTTGGGCACATGTGAGCCAGATGTGTACTCGACATTAGGCTGGACTTCCGAAACGCATGATAGTTTGTAGTAATATAAGGCATCTAATTCTGAAATGGAATAGGAAAGTTTAAACAAAAAGCATACAAACTATTGCAAAAGTACATAGTATTAATTTTATATTGATGCATTGTAAACCTACATACAGTGAACAAAGAAAAAACTTGTACAGCAAACGCTCCGCTCTTCTAATCAAAATATCTCTGTTGCTTTGTAAGATTTTAAGATAAAACCAAAAGCAGTTTCAAGACAAATTAATAAGCTTTCTATAGAAATCTTTAATTTTATTAAGAAATTTATTTTAATACTAAAAAAATAACTTAACATAAAATAACACTATTTTCAAGAGCCAAAAAAAAACTTGTACACTAACTCTTCTTTCAGGAAGGAGCTATGAAATAAGGAATACACTAAAAATTAGTACTAAATGTGGCCACGTCTAGCATCTAATAGATTATTTTCATAGAATGAACTGGGTTTTTGGCAATTTTGGGAGCTATATGGTCCAATATGCCCTGGAGAGCACTTTTGAGTTAATTTTTACACATAATCTACAGCTCGCGTAATTTTTTGTTCACATACGCCCACAGAATTTCATTTGTACTAAGGCCAAGGATCTAGGGAGGATGTGCCTGCAATTTTTTTCCATTGAATGGAAGCCATTCTCTTATTATTGAAGACGAAAGTTTCGGGTATTTAACTCTAACTAATCACTAGTCTCCACTTACATTTAATTTGGCAGCTAACTGTGCTAAATTATCTCTTATTATTTTTAAATAATTCATTTTATTTATTGTACGTTCCATAAAAACCGGATTTCATACACCACTCGATCCCATTGAGCCCCATACCATCATATTACACCCCCCATGCTTCACCGTGTTATTCAGGTTATTATCGTTAAAGCTGGAACTTTTCTTTGCCACGCAAAGAAAGATTATATTAATCACTATGATGACTTTTGGGACACTGCTGAATCCAAATTTAATATATTTGGATGTTATCGTTGTAGATTTTTGTGGCGAAGAGGAATTCCAGCAATAACCTGAATAACACGGTGAAGCATGGGGGTGTAATATGATGGTATGGGGCTCAATGGGATCGAGTGGTGTATGAAATCCGGTTTTTATGGAACGTACAATAAATAAAATGAATTATTTAAAAATAATAAGAGATAATTTAGCACAGTTAGCTGCCAAATTAAATGTAAGTGGAGACTAGTGATTAGTTAGAGTTAAATACCCGAAACTTTCGTCTTCAATAATAAGAGAATGGCTTCCATTCAATGGAAAAAAATTGCAGGCACATCCTCCCTAGATCCTTGGCCTTAGTACAAATGAAATTCTGTGGGCGTATGTGAACAAAAAATTACGCGAGCTGTAGATTATGTGTAAAAATTAACTCAAAAGTGCTCTCCAGGGCATATTGGACCATATAGCTCCCAAAATTGCAAAAAACCCAGTTCATTCTATGAAAATAATCTATTAGATGCTAGACGTGGCCACATTTAGTACTAATTTTTAGTGTATTCCTTATTTCATAGCTCCTTCCTGAAAGAAGAGTTAGTGTACAAGTTTTTTTTTGGCTCTTGAAAATAGTGTTATTTTATGTTAGGTTATTTTTTTAGTATTAAAATAAATTTCTTAATAAAATTAAAGATTTCTATAGAAAGCTTATTAATTTGTCTTGAAACTGCTTTTGGTTTTATCTTAAAATCTTACAAAGCAACAGAGATATTTTGATTAGAAGAGCGGAGCGTTTGCTGTACAAGTTTTTTCTTTGTTCACTGTACATACATACGTTTAGGAAGTAAGCAATATCTTTTTGATCTAAAACTCGAAAAAGTTCAACTCAATGTGTTTTCTGGAAGGACCATGGAATTTCTATCTAAATTTCAATATAGTTCCACATTAAAATTTGTAAGCAAATATTTTTAAATACAAATCTTAAAGAATATGAGAAATATATAGCAGCAGATAGGAAAAGTAAAAATATTAAAATTTTTTCTGTTAATGTTTACTTAGATCTAAGCATTAACAATAACTACATACATATGTACATATGTATGTATGTATGTATGTATGTATGTATTGTGAATTTTTGAAGTTACACGTAAATTTATTAAAAAAAGATTACAAAAATAAAAGGATGATTAAGAATTAATTTGCATGCACTTCACGGGGAGAATTCAAAGAATTATTTAATTCATTAGGTTCAGTACATTTCCAGAGACCATACGTTTTACCCACAGTGGTTTGCCACAAACGCAAAGTACCGTCTTCGGAACCACTGGCATATAATTCACCATCAGGTGAAAATTTCACTGAGTGAACTGGACCAAAATGACCCTTAAAAGATTCTGCAAAAAAGAAAATTTAAATAAACCATACATATTTTATTACTTTTATTCTGCGCACAACTTACCAATTTCATTCCCAGTTATGTAATCGAATTTATACATTTTAAAGTCTTCACCTCCACACACGAACACGTGTCTGTCGGGATGTAAACTGGCCGATGAGACATTGGTGGGCACTTTGATTTCTTTAAGCTTTTTCAAAGTATCCACCTCCCAGAAACTAATACTACAACCGTGTGTTACGGTGAGTATATGACTGTCTGCGGAAATTTCTAAACTATTGGGATTATTGGGAAATGTAAGACGTTGAATTTCATTGCCTGTCAGACGATCCCATAAGCGCACTGTCTTATCTTCAGCTGCCGATATAATGCACTTGTCGTTGCGACAGAATAGAGCCCTTTTAATAGCTCCCGTATGTCCGCTATACATTTCTGGCTCGACCTGTGGCTGCTCGAGATTAAAAACACGCACCAATTTCTCATTACTGCCAGTTACTATATTCTCGGAAGCCGCATCAAATGCTACCGATTTCACAATGTGCTTATGTTGGAAACTATGTAGTTCGCCACCGGTTATGGCGTTCCATACTTTTCCCGTAAAATCAGCTGCGCCTGAAGCCGCTAAGGTGGCATGTCTATTGAGTGCAACACCCCAAACGGCTCCTTTATGACCTTCGAAAGTGCCGACCCAATCGCCAGTATCACCTTGTCGTAACATGGGGCTGCCATCTAAAAAATAAATAAACACAATTATTTCAAACTTTATACATACTCGTACATTTAATCAAAGTAATATGTCGTTTTATCCCATAAAAAAGAATATTGAATGTTTATTAAAAAGCTTTCAAATTTAATTTTTTTTTCACTTTTGTATAATTATAAGTTGCGGAAGCAACCTTGACTCAATGACTTGCCTCAATGCCAACGACCTGACAGCCAGCCCCACTGCTCACACAGAAACGACAAAATGCACAAAAACAACATCAGACATCGAATAGTGTGTCTGCATGTCTGTCTTTCCACTCAAAGCATAAAACGAGAATTGCATTGTCTGTCAGTCACAGTGCAAAAAAAAGCTTTTTTATTTCATTTGCTTTTTTTTTTTATTTGCTTAATTTTACCGGTTTTTCTTCTTTAACGTGTCGTATTTAGACAAAATAACAAATTGAGAGATTAATTTTTATGTTTGCGCTACTGGCAATATTTGATATGTCTATAATCTGATTCAAAATATATGTATAAGTAAAGTCGATCATATCATTATGATTTTAATTAATCTCATCTATACATACATTATAACTTAAGTAAAGCAATGCAAGGGTAATAACTTTCATTAAAATTTTCAAAATTCATACTACATGTAGTACTATCAATAAAAAGTTGGAATTTCTAAACAAAACATTGCACACATTACAAACATAAAACCGTAGAAAATTAATTTTCCCAATAAAAATTAAAAATAAATATATGTAGTTAGAAAATGCACAGAAATTACAACACGTTAGCTATCATTTTGTTTGTTTTCAAACGAAACAAATATATTTAGATAATTTACAACACTATGACAATATAACCTTTATTACTAACGTTTGCATGCCCCAATTGTTTTCTGGACTCCTTTTATACATGGGTAGTATCATGGTGTAATTATACAGGTGACTGCGTAAGGATTTTTTATACAAAAATACGGCAACCATAGCTATGTAAAGAACCGAAGAATGTCAAAAACATAAAAATAATTGTACTAAAACCCAAGGCGAATTCATAAACCAAAACAAAATCGAAGTTTTTGACACTCTTCAGCTACAAAGCACATAGAGCAAAAAATTATCAGCTGAAGTAACGCTGCCACCTAGTTAGATACACCTTGGGTAGTATGAATAAAAAAGTATTAGCTTTTTACTTAAAATTTTGAAAAAAAAACAAAAAACAAACACATATTTGAGGTTTTAAAACAATTTTTTAAGTAAAAAGTAAATACTTTTTTTTCATAGTCACAGTTGACAAGAACAGTGATTTGGAAATCACGTTCTCAAGGAGCAACATTATTAAATAAATTGCGACTTTGACTCGCTCACGAAGGGTTCCGTACGGACACTAGATATGTAATACTATACGAGCTTTAGCCTATATAACAATATATATGTAGTTTTGGATTTGAGCGTTTTTTAGTTTTCGCACTTTTTTCTGTTTGTGGCGATTTTTTCGGTATTTTTTATTTTGGCGATTTTTTCAGTTTATTTTTTTTTTTATTTTTCCGGTTTTTAGCGATTTAATTTAGTTTTAGAATTTTTATTTTTAATTTGGCTCTTTTTTCGTTTTGGCGATTTTTTTCAGTTTGGCGATTTTATAATTTTAGGATTTTTTAATTTTACCGTTTTTGAAAATTTCAAAAGTTTGCCTCTTATGTTTTCCAAGATACAACAAGTTGTCAAAATTACATTAACTGATAGAACATCTTTTAATTTAAATTTGTTTAAGTTTTAGTGTTAATTGTTGCAGTTTGTGCAAAACTACACTAACTTTACAAATTTCAAGTGTCTGTATACATATACGATTGTATGTATGTATGTATATTACATGGAATTTTAAAAATTTTCGTTACTCGTTTTAGAACACCCTTTAATTTTTAACTCTCATGTATTTTGTTGTATTTGTTGCGGCCAAAGTTCTACAAACTCTGTCCAAATTTCAGTTTCGTAGCTCTTATGGTTCTCGAGAAAATAGCCTGTGACCAACAGACAGACGAATAGCATAGCGAAAACTATAGGGTTCGTTTTCACCTTTGGTGTACGGAACCCTAAAAATCATGGGATCGCTCATCACTAATATACAGCCTATCACAAAATTTCCTAAATCCATACATATCAAATACAGTCGTAAAGCAGCTCTGGGCGAGTCAACATCACGAGTAGTTGGCAATTATTTCTTACGTACAACCAGGCCACTGTTGTTTATTGGCCTTCGAGAGTTTTGCGTCTCACTCGCACTTGTTAATGGTTACCGCAACTAACTGTATCGCTTACAGTTAGTTCTTTGTGGAATTTTCCATTATCAAGTGCAAACGTTTTTAATAAGATTTAACTGGTGGAGACCATAATAAACTCTAGGAGTGGATCTTGGAAACTCCTACTTCCTATACGAAGGTATAGGTCGTTCGCAGCAACCGTAGGAAGCTTCTACACGTGGTATACCCTGGCTTTTTGGCTAGGTGCTTTTGCCATTGTTGCTCCATTTGGAACACAGAATACTACTACATACTACGTATCAAATAAAATTTATGAATGTTAAATTTAAGAAATATGAAATCCATTATGGAATTTTTAACTTCCCGCTATAGTAAGGGGACGTTCACATATTAAGTAACGCTGGTTTTCCCGGCTATTTCTTTTTAACAAATTTTAAACTAATAAGCTATCAGCTCTTAAGGGGTCTAGACACGGTCAAAATGCTTGATGAGATTGGTTATAATATGAGTGAAAATTTGTTAGTATGTGTGACACCAACGACGCTTGATGGAAAATAAAAAAATTTTTGATTTTTGGCATGCTTGCTGTCACTTTTTATATACGTGTATGTGTTAACCCGTCAAGCACGAACAAATTTTTATTATAATTTTATTTCCATTGTGAACGGTTGCTAACAAATCGAAATTAAAAGAAAAAAAAAGTTGAGAACTATTTTATTTCGCATTTCTTTTTTTTTTGTAAATAGTGCTGCCATTATTGCTATTAAATTTATTTATCTAGAAATTTTTATATATATGTATATTTTTTTTTAAACAACGAACAGTACAAAATCAAAATATAAATGAATGCTTGGTGGGTTATCAAGCCTGTTAATATCAAGCCAGCAAGCACACGTACACGAACTTGACAGCAAGTATTTTGATCGTGTCCAAAGTCCTTTAACCTAAAAAGACACATCTATTGCTGCCAATTTGACTAAAATCGAGTGATTTATTCGACAGATATCGATGACGAAAATTTTCGAAAAAAAATCGTTTTTTTCTAATCTCTTCAAACGTCTTCGTCAAATCGACTTTATTCACTGATTTTTATGGATTTAAAAATTGTAGAGAGTGCAGCAAATTTGACCAAAATCTGTCCCATCTGTAAAATAATATCGTTGTCCAAAATTTGCGAAAAAAAAGTGTTTGTCTTGCCAAATCGTTTTCGGAGGGAAGTTTCAGAGATGGCAAGGTCAACCGATTCCAATATTTTTTTTAATATTATTTAATTCAAATTAAAAAAATATACTTATATCAACGTTTAATTTACATGCATGTATGTATAATGGGTTAAGAATATTAATTTAATGAAATAATTTTATTAAAATTGAAAATAAATTCAAGATAAATTTCGTAATACTTTCTGTAATCAAGGTGAGCAAGAATAAATGAACGATTGTATGATGTAGACGGACGCACAAATGCATATTTATTTATGTATGTATGTACATATGTAGAATGTTTGAAAGCCAAAAAGAAATCATTCGCAAATAAACAAAAAGTTTAGAACAAAATAAAAGTAATACATAGTATTAAACAAAGGAAAGAAAAGCATTTTAATACTGAATTAATTAATACTCGTAGTTATACACAGTTAAATAAATAAATAATTGCATATGCATACATACATACATATGTATGTATGTATGTGCATATGTACGCATAGATACCCTCTAGTCAGCCTAGAACCATATGTCTCTATGTCAACACTATTTTCTCTAGCGACAATTGCACTAGTTGAAATGACGACAACTTTCCTTTTATGCACGAGTAGAGATACGTTAGAGACAACAGTTCTAGTTTGTTTCTGGTGACATTGTCAATGAACGCGTCAATAGTTTGTTTTTCTTTTTTATTATGCTATACAATAGTTAAAAACTTACGTACATATATGTATATGTATGTATGTATTAAAGTTTGTTGGCCCAACCCTTATAAAATTGTAGACTAGGGTCACTAAAATGTACTAGTGAATCTTTAGTTCAAATGTCTCCATATGGTCTTAAAAGAATAGTGCTAAAGTCTACTGGTAGATTTTCAATGACAACCCTATGTGCTATGGCACACCTAGTCAGTAGTACTATTGACAGCGTCACTAGTAAATCACTATAAGTTTACTATTTACATCGAGCGAGGAAATATCGATATTGTAGACTCGAATCCCTAAAATTTACTAGTGAATCTTTGGTGCCAATGTCTCCACGTGGTCCCAAAAGAACTACTTAGTCCGTAGTGCAACAGTCTAGTGGTGGATTTTCAATGACAAGCTAATGTTAAATGTCAATAGATGATTACATTGGCTGGGGTACACCTGCCAGTAGTACTATTGACAATGTCACCAGTAAATCACTACAATTTCACTATTCGCATTTCCTGCAGGGTATGTATATGTATGTATGTAACTGAAGTGTTTCTTGCTTTTTACAAAATAATAAGACAACAAACTAAATTGTTAAAATAATTTACAGAACAAGTGTGTATGATTATTTTTTTTTTCTCAAAAGCTTTCACGATAATAACATTAAATGCAAAAAAAAAAGCATACGAAATTTCAAGGTGCTTCCCGTATGTGCAACTAGTTTATCAACGAATCAATAACAACAGTCATCACCAAGAGCAACAACAGCAGCAGCAACTGAAAAATCTCTCACTTAAAGGAAATTAATAACAACAATAAAACAAAGTTTAAAAAAAAACGTCAGTAAGTTATACAAACACAATAAAGAAAATTAATTAATTTGAAATATATTTTTTTCTTTCTTTTGAAATTAACAGCAAAACTTGTTAAAACAAATCAGGAAGAAACGCTGCAATAAAAGACCAATAAGTACAGCGCAGCACCAAAAATTTAAGCATACGTTTTGCATAAAGATAATAAAATTAAAAATTTACAATTTAAAATTAAAAATTTATAATTTAGAACGTATGTATGTATGTACATAATCGTATTTAGCACCGCGCCATTTTTAAATCAAATTGTTATCATTTAAGATTTCAAAGGAATAATGATTTTTAATTACATTTTGAGGTTTTTTCTCGCACTTTTTCATTTCCCGGGAAAGCGGGAAATTTTTTTTAAAATCCCCGAATCACGCTCCATCTATATACATATATGTATGTATAAAACGGGATGTGTGTATGTATGTATGTAACGTATGGACTCGAAAACGGCTGGGCCGATTTTGATGAAATTTTCAGGGAATCTTCAGAATATTCAGGCGGGTGACACCGTGAAGTCTGATTTTTTATTTTCGGTCTGCGGGCGGAGGGGCGTGGCAAAATCCAATTTTCATTTTGCGCCACCAATGCCATATATACAGTAAGGGACAAAATTGTTCACAGAATAGTAGTTATTAAGAATATGTTGAATTATATTATTGTAGATATTATTTTATTTGAATATTATATACTTTTTGTAATTCATAGGCAATGATATGATAGAAAACACTTTAACTTAAAAATATTTTATTTCATAAAAAATAAAAAAAAATTTTTTTTTTGGAGTGTAGGTGTGAACAATTATGACTCTCGTAGAAGCAACATACTAATTTAGCTGTTAATACTTTGTATGTTTACCACGAGCGGCTTCAACAGTGTTTATCCTTCTGGGCATACTTTCCACAAGATTTGTAAGAACAGCTTTAACAATATCTTCCCAAGCTTCAATGGCGTGATCACAAAGCTCATCCAAAGTACTAGGTGGTTCTTTTTTAGAAAATATTCTCCTCTTTAATATTGACCACAGGTGTTCAATCGTGTTCAAATCAAGCGATTGAGGAGGCCAATCTAAAGTCTTAATCCCATTGCTAACAAGCCACTCCTTACTAATTTTAGCCGTGTGCTTAGGGTCGTTATCTTGCATAAAGATGTCGCTCTGACCAGGTCCCAAACCAAATATATCCAGACTTGGGAGATATGAATCTTTCGGAATGGTTGTGTAGTCAGTAGCACAAGTTTTACCTTTTATTCGTCGAAGAATTTCAAGCTCATTACCACAAAAACAACCCCAAGATATCATTGAACCACCTCCAATTTTTAATGTGCTGCATATGTTGCGCTCTTTAACACCAACACTTTTATCTACCCATGTCCACTGCCGTCCGTCTGATCCTATTTTGTTGATTTTGAACTCATCTGACCACGTAACGCGTTTCCAGTCTTCTACAGTAAAATTTTCATATTTTTTGCAAAGGCTAATCTTTTTTTCGATTTTTTTTCACTTAAAAATGGTTTTTAGCCTTGGTTCCAGCAACGAATCCACGTGCTCGTAAATTCCTCCGAACTTTTTTAGCGCTAACATCTATATAATACTCTTCTTGAAGATTTTTTTTGCCTCAACAGCTGTATTAACCGCTCCTGTTGTGATCATTCGCTTAGCTACGCAGATACCAGCAGGTGAAAGTTTCTTTGGGAGACCTGCTTTGTTGCTTAAGATATTGAAATCACTTTATTTTTCTATTTTATTTACTAATCCAATTAAAATTTTATAATTTTGGGCAGTTGTATGATATGTGAACCCTTCAGTTAAATCTTTGACAATATTTTTCTTCAAAGAAGCTTTCACAGGGATTGGCATTATAAAAATTTTAAATCTATTTATTTAAGATTTAGTTTAAAAACAATTTTAGACATATTTTATTTACTTAAGACCAAATCCACAGAAAATCAATTAAGAGTAATTAAAAGTTACTAATTTTATGTATACTTTATTTTATAAGGGACAAAATTGTTCACACACGTGTTTTCTTTTTTAACTTTATAATAAATACAAACATAACGGTATTTCCGAAACAGATATGTCATACAACATTAAACAACATGGCACTCAATATGTACAATTTTAAGAGTTGACAGATGTATTATGAACAAAAATTTTTTGTATAGAATATATTTTCTTTTTTTCTGTGAACAATTTTGTCCCTTACTGTATATATTTATTTTTTGCGCGGAGGGAAGGGGTAGCGAAGCACACCAGGTTAACCTAGTAGAAATAATAATGCTAGGAAAGCTTTAAACACTGACTAAAACATATCTTCCCAATAAGCACTCAAAAAATTCAAATTCAAGCACTTGAAATTTAACTGGAAACAAAGTTGAATTCAAGCATTTTTGCAAGTAATTTTCCAGTTTGAAAATATTTTGAAAAAAAAACCAAACAACATGCATACAGATACATAATTTATTTATTAATATAAAATCGTAGTGTGTGTTTGTTCCTAACGCATGATCTCTGGAATTATAAGAGCTGGGGAGCTGAAATTTTCAACACAGGTTCTGTTGAATACCCGGCATTCAATACGACTCAACAAATGACCACAGTGTGAAGTAATTTGTAGTTAAAAAAATAATTGATGGTAGGACAACATTTGCCGGGCTCAGCTAGTTTATTAATAAAATTGAAATTGTGTTGAAAAATATCAAAAACAAATAAAAAAAAGTGAATTTTTAAAATCTATAAAAACCATATTGAATTAATAAAAAAACATTAACGAAAGTCTAGTCATTTCTTATTTCAATATCGAAAAATATTAATTTACAGTATTAATTTCCCTGCAGAAAATTTGGTGACAATTGAACCAAGCGTACTCGTCGTAGGACTTGAGAAAATGGGAGTGTTAAAAAAAGTACGGTGAAAAGAAGATATATCGTGTAAGTGGTTACATATTCACCATTTTCGTGATGTATATATCTAATATATTGAAAAATTCTAAAATCTCGATTTAAAAAAAATTAGTTAGGCGGTTTTTATATTAAGGTAACTATATTGTTTAATATTTTCTATACGCTGAATTACGTTAATGATAATGCCAATTTATCAGAAAATTTCCAAATTCTTAAAAAAAAATTTTAATTATATAAAATCTTAACAGCTAAAAAGCTTCAACAGACATCACAACTAGAGATGCTAATCGGGACAGGTTTTTTGAAATTCCGAGCTTCGGGATTTAGTGATGGAGTCTCGAAATCCCGAACCGGGACCTAGGGATTTTCGGGACTTACAAAATCCCGAAAAGATTGTGCAAAAATAATTTTTTAATTTTACAATTATTTGTTTTCATATTTAAAAGGTACATACGGACATTTCATTGTAAATTTTCATTGAAAAGTGCAATGTATGTAAAATTTTTTCCCAGAAAATAGAACGCCATAAGATATATTATGTACATATCGATGGCTTAATATAAAAAAGGCCAAACTCGAATTTTTGATATTTTACAGGAGAAGCAAAAAACTGAAGAAAAAATAAAGCATTTACATGCAAAAATAGTTTTTTAAGTTGCCATAAGTCCTTGATTTAGAACTGTAACGTACTAAGATCATCAAGGCGGATGCAATTATACGTTGCCGCCCAGAAAACATTAAAAACGCGATTTCGAAAAAAAATTGAGTTAGGCCCTTTGTATATTAAGTCATCGATATATACAATATAATATTATCTACTAAAATATTTATTCGAAATGAATTTTTTATTTTAACTTTTTATAAAAGGGAGTTTCTAATAATTTTTAATACAGAAGATGACAGTCAAAAACATAATTTATGCAAAAAAACCGGGATTCAGATAATACCGAAAATCCCGGGCCTTAAAATTAAAAAATCCCGGGCTCCGGGATTTGCATAGTCCCGAAAATCCCGGGATTTCCGGGCTCGGGATTTCCCGTTTAGCATCTCTAATCACAGCATGATCGTTCTAGTTATTGGGACTCGTTCTAGTATTGTAGCTGAGCCCAGGACCTATCAAATAATATAATAATCTATTATCCGCCAGCATTGACTCCCAAAAAAAAAAGTTTGTATCCTTCAGAAAATGCCAAGTTGAAAATTTGGCAATACGAGTTCAAATTCATGCTTTTCAGAAATAGATTCAAATTTCAGATTTCAAAAGTATATTAAAAGTTAAAGTTAAAATCTGAGCTAATTTAAAGGCAAATTTTGTAAATAGAAACGTTTTTTTCGTTTTGAAATTTGTATGGAAAAAATATTTTTTGAAACGAATTTTCGTTATTTTTCATACAAATTTGAAACGTTTTGAAACGAAATTTTTTACAAAATCTGCCTATTAAGCTTCATTTGTGTTCGCTAGAATCAATGTGGTGTTTCCACGTAAGCCGGGTAAATGTTACCTGAACACATTTTTCCATAGTTCAATAGGGCACTATTACGAATATTATATATTATATGTACTACGAATATTTTTTTTTTGTTTAGTATGGCTATATAAGAAAGACCCCGGTAGTGCATGTTTATATATTACGAATATATTTTATTTTTATTTTTTGGTTTAATATATACATATATAAGAAAGACTTGGGTGGGAAAGACAGTTAATCGATATAAATGGACCGTCAAGTCACTCTGGAACAAGTCCCGTAGCTAGACTTAGATACTAACTTAAGTTTAACAGGTGTTTATACTTTTGAAATATGAGTGCCCTGTGGTCGAGTGGGTAGTGTGCGAGCCTGTCATGCACGAGCTTGTCAGTTCGAGTCCCACAAATAAATTATAATTGAATTTGTAACAATAAAAACAAAAACTAAAGTTTTCATTGTTAGAGTTGAGTGTCCGGGTGACCGATGACGTTTTTCAAAATGTGGCACTAAAAGGTGATTTATCAAAAATAAGGTGCAAAATTAAAAAAAACGAAAAAACTACATTATTTTTTTTGTATTAGTATATAAAACACTCTAAAAAAAAGGGAGAAAAAAGTGACAAGGCAGTCGAAAAAGTGGCAATTTGCCACTTTAGTCGGTCAAATGGTCACGCTGGTCGGATTGACATTTTTAAATAATTTATATTATTCTACATCGAATAGGTTCCTATGGGATAGTTCAGTGGCAAGTCAAAAGGCGTATACAAAGTATCAATTAACCCCATCCTAGGACATCCCCATGTAAAAGTGACTGGTCCGCTTCATAGGAAGTGTTAGAACTCAGACTGGTCCCTATCACTTAAGGACCGATCACGTGACTAGTCTCGTGTCAGTTCCATTTCCTGCAGGGTTATTAATTTTATTTAGTTTTAACCCCCGACTAAAAAAAGGGGTGTAATAAGTTTGTAGTGTGTGGCTGTGTATCTGTGTATGTGTGTGTCTGTCCGTGTCCACGTAGAGACCAAATGGCTGGACCGATTTCGATTTAGTTTTTTTGAAAGTTTTTTTGACTTGATCGAGATTGTTCTTAGCTATGTTTCAAGATAATTGGTCCAGCCATTTAGATATATTCGGGGGTTTTTAAAATTTTTAATTTTTGTTATTCATTAAGATCATCCGATGATATTGAATTTAACATTGCCAATCTTAACGAAAATATTAAACAGGCTGCTGAACATGCCACTACCTCCCATCCGCAGAATGGCTTTAATAGAATTTATTCTACGGAAATTTAACGTCTTGTATGTGAAAAAAAGGAGAGCTAGAAGAGAATGGCAACAACAGAGATCACCCCTAAATAAAATCAGGCTTAAAGAATGTACTAAACGACTCAAAGAGCTGCTATCGTCGGAAAAAAATGCATTACTGGAAAAATATCCATAAGGTCTCGATGTCACATCAGCATCTTAAAAAATCCGTTGAGCTTAAATCACCACTGCGCACTTCGACCAGAGGCGATAGTGAGAAACCAAGAAGCGATAGTGAGATAGGTAATTTATTTGCTGAGCAATTCATGCACGGGTGCTGTTGATTTACCGAGTGTAGTTTCTCTACCCCCTCATCCCTTAAGGTTTAAGATGCGTCAAGTACAAAAAAAAGAAATTGCTGAACTCAACCCTAAGAAAGCTCCAGGTATTGATGGAATTAGTAACAAAATGCTGATGAAGTTGCCTCATATTGCAATAAGAAAACTGCTATTTATTTTTAATGCCTTTTTACGAATGCAGTATTTTCCACATAACTGGAAACTTGCCAAGATCAAAATGATTCCAAAGGCGGGAAAAGATCTTACCAAGGCTGAGTCATATAGGCCTATAAGCTTACTATCAACAATCTCAAAGCTGTTCGAAAAGCTGCTCATGACTAAATTGTCCAAAATTTTAGCTGATAATGGTTGCATCCCGGACCATCAATTTGGTTTTAGAAGTCAGCATAGCACCATTGAACAAACGCATAGATTGGTCCAAGTTGTAAGAACATTTGAAGAAAAGAAGTATTGTTCTGCTCTCTTTATTGATGTTTCTCAGGCATTTGATAAAGTATGGCACGAAGGCCTAGTTTTAAAATTGAAGACATACCTACCAATAAACTTTGGAAAGTTATATTATTGATAGGAAATTCACTGTTGTGGAAGGAGAGTTCACGAGTGTGCCCGAATCTATATCTTGCGGTGTGCCACAGGGTAGTACTCTGGGGCGAGTCTTGTATTTCATATATACTTGTGATATGTCTGTGAGCAATAATATCCACACTTCTAAATTTGCCGATGATACAGCCTGTATGAGTATGCACGAAAGCCCTTATTTGGCATCCCGCAATCTCTAGGAACATATTACCCAGCTGTAAGCATGGTTGAACTTATGGAGAATTAAAGTAAATGAACAAAAGTGTGTCCATATAACCTTTACCCTAAGAAAAGATACTTGTTCCCCCATTAGAATCAATAATCAAATTGTTCTTCAACATTCTCAAGTGAAGTACTTTGCTATACACCTTGATCGAAGGCTTACATGGAAACATCATATTGACTCTAAACTAACTCAAATGAAACTTAACTTAACTCATCAAATACATTGGTTGATTAACATAAATTCAACACTCAGCCTAGACTGCAAACTTTTACTATGCAAGTCGCTTTTGAAGCCAATATGGTGCTACGGACAGCTTCAAATGTAGAGAAAATCCAGCGAAGGCAAAACAAAATTTTACGTTTGATAACATCGGCTCCATGGTACATCAAAAATTCAAATATACATCGTAATTTGAATATGCCACAAGTAACTGAAGAAATTGTAAAACACGCAGGTAAATATTTAACAAAACTCGTTCACATCCTAATCCGCTTGCTCGTAATATCTTGAACTTTACTAGACGCATCCGCTTAAAAAATACGGACACTAGGGCTCCGATACTCAACACTCCAAGTGAAACTTTTCGAAAATAATTTCTGTGCTTAATACGACATTTATGTTTTATTAATTACTATAACTAACTTGCAGTTTCCACAATGCAAGCAAGTGACTTGTCTAGAAAAAATATATGAAAAACACTAAAATTTTTGAGTGATTCCTATACAAATTTTCTACAAAAGTCGCCTGCTTGCATTGTGGAAACTACACATAAGTCTATGTCCGAAGCTGGTCGGCCCTAATAATTATATTTAGATTTAAGATTTTAATACTTATTGCTCGTTCATTTTTGAAGAGGCAATAAATAAATATACATATGTATAAAAAAAATCCGGGAATTATAGCGCAATAGATTTCTGCTTATCTTATCTCTTTTTTCATATGGAATAATAGCTTATTTGAATTGTGTAGAACGATGTTTTCCTAAATAAAATAAAAGAGTACAGCGTTCTTTCTAATTTAACTGGAACAGAAATAAATTTCAGAAAATCGACTTGGGAAGTTTAAAAGTTTAAATAGGACTGAAGCACTTTTTCCTCATTGACAATGAGCGAGCATACGTTTTAACTTCTTTCAAAGGAAAGTGAAAGTTCATTTTAAAAATGTTGTCTTAGCACTAGGGGTGGAAAATTATCGATGGCATTATCTATACTAACTATCTATACTATCGATTGGTAATTTATTTTGTGACTATCGACGTTTTAATTCTGCAAACGATTAATACTTGGAAACAATCGATAGTTTTTGGTCATTATCGATAGTAAATGGTACCCCACTAAAACCAAAAAATATAAATATGATGCTTTTCATAAACAAAAATAACTGGATGACGGAAAATTTCTTCCACTGATATGACTTATTTTTCATACAATTATTTTAGTTTTCTTATTTATTTAACTGACAAATAAAATTCTATTTTATATTGTTTATAAGTACATATTAAATTAGAGTTTTTCTTTTCCCGGGTAAGCGGGATCGATTCCCGGGAATTCCCGACCAGTACAAAACAATACAACAATTTTTTTAATTTAATTTATTTCAACAAAAAACAAATTATAATTCATGCGATCGATTAAATAATAACGTTTTATAAAAAATAATACCATTTCCGTTCTTTATATAATAGTAAAACATAAATACTAATATTCGGCCATGTCACAGAGTTCAATTCCGTTCGGAATCGGAATTAAAAAAACCTCAGAATGCCAAGCCCTAGCCGGAGCATACCCCAACGTACCACCGCCTCCGACATTCTGCAGACACCTGACAAATTTCCGTATTTAAGTTTTCTTTTTTAGACACCATCTCCTACAAAAATGTGGTGGATTGAATTCCGATTCCGAACGGAATTGAACTCTGTGACATGGCCGATTATAAAAAAACAAATTATACGAGTATTATTAAAAAAATATTACAAAATATTTTTTAGGAAATAGGACTTTAGTAGAGAACAAGTTGTTAATGCTGTTAATCGTACTTTTTACAAAAGAGAATCTGTAATTATTTATAATTTTCCTTTTATTTCCTTGCGCATTTCTGTTTTTACTTTTATGAATTGTTGTAGAATTAAATTTTGAACGTAGCGTTCCGATTTTTGCCAGATGCAAACTCGGCTTTAGTTGTTGTAAAGCTTCAGCTATTGTGCTAGTGTCATCACCTTATTATTACACCATCACATTCATAAAGTGAATAACGACACTCATCAAGGAATGAGTACATACAAACTAAACTAATAAAATCGAAAAAATCCTGGTAATTCTCGCACAAATTTCCCGGGATTTCTTTCCCGGAAAATGTTCGGGATCCCGGGAAATCCCGTATGAAAAACACTAGTGTAAATAAATAAGTACATTATACGAGAATCGTAAAACTTCGATACTATCACGATATTATCGTCGATATATTGATACGTTTTTATAACTTTCGATAGTCATGAATCGATATATCGATAGGCTTTTTTAACTATCGATAGTTTTCCACCTCTAGTTAGCACATTGACTGGAAACCTGAAGGTCCTGGATTCCAGCCCGGTATCCGACAATCATTAAAATCACAACACCACGCATTTTTCTGACGTTCATTAGTGTCTCTTTGTATCAGTTGTTGTAGGAAAGTTCAAGTGATGAAGGCATAAGGCACTGGTCACTGAACTATACAGACTTCAGCAGATGCTAATCCTAATGCAACATCACAGCGCTCTTCTTCTTCGTCGGTATTGTGCAGCAGAATCGTCTGCGAAATAAAATAACTAATAAAATGGCTACTAAGCACAGCTTTTAATACGCTTCATTGACACCAGAGGCGCTGTAACTCTGCACTATTAAAAACGTGCAAAAAGCTGAGTTGTAAAAGAATGAAGCTTTCCTCTATTTCTTCCCTTATCAACTGTATTCTCTATCACTATCCCTTATCCTAAAGATGGTAACACCTAGTAATATTGGTAGGCATTCATTGCTTGAGTGTTACTTATCTTTAAAAAAAAAATGTCGAAAAGTAAAAGTTATATTTGTATAAATGTTTAAAGTGCGTAACAATGTTTAAGCTTTTTAAATTTTACTTTGTCGCAGTTCACACTACACAAGTCTTATTGCTAAGCTGATTAGTTTGTTTGAGAGAGAGACGAGGGGAAAAGAAACGATTACTCAGCTTCATGTACTGTCAATATATTTTGCTTTCTCATTCGTAATGTTAAAAAAGCACACATGCATACACAAAATTGTGCATAAAAAATACGTGCTCAAAAATAAAACTAGCATTGTGTGCACGCCGATGAAAGTTCAAAGAAGAAAAATGTATAAGTTTTGCAATAAGACTTGTATGGTGTGAACTGGGACTTTCTGATGCAGTTGATGTAGATTTCTGCTTTATATACGTAACTTTTATGCAAATGGAATATGTGAATTGTTTTCATTCATCGTATTTCAATTTGCTGAAAGCATTTTGTAATTTTTTTTTTTTTTTTTTTTTTTTTTATATGCATGATTTTTATTTATTGTATCTTCATATATGAACTAACAATAAGTATTCAAATCTTAAATCTAAAAAATATAATTAGGCCCGACCAATGTCGGACATAAGCTTAGTAGTAGTTATATATAATACATATGTAAGTAGTGATAATCAAAAGGAAAAAAAATAAAAGTATTTTCAAGAAGTCCCATCTGGAGTGCTGTGAATAAGAGCCCTTGTATCCCTCTTTTTTAGGCGGATGTGTCCAGTAAAGTTCAAAATATTACGGGCAAGCGGATTAGGATGTGACTCGAGTTTTGTTAAATATTTGCCAGCGTATTTTGCAATTTCTTCAGTCACTAGTGGCATATTCAAATCACGATGTATATTTGAATTTTTGATGTACCATGGAGCCGATGTTATCATACGTAAAATTTTATTTTGCCTGCGTTGAATTTTCTCTACATTTGAAGCTGAAGCAGTGCCCCATAGTTGAATTCCGTAGCACCATATTGGCTTTAAAAGCGACTTGTATATTAAAAGTTTACAGTCTAGGCTAAGTGTTGAATTTCGACCAATCAGCCAATGTACCTGAGTTAGTTTAAGTTTCATTTGAGTTAACTTAGAATCAATGTGGTGTTTCCATGTAAGTCGTCGATCAAGGTGTATACCAAGATATTTCACATGTGAATGTTGAGAAACAACTTGATTGTTAATACGAATGGGGGAACAAGTATCTCTTCGTAAAGTAAATGTTACTTGAACACACTTTTGTTCATTTACCTTGATTCTCCATAAGTTTAACCAAAGCTCCATCTGGCTAATGTGTTCCTGGAGTTTGCGGGATGCCTCATCAGGGTTTTCATGCATACTAAGGCAGGCTGTATCGTCAGCAAATGTGGAAGTATGGATACTACTGCTCACAGGCATATCACAAGTATAAATTAAATATAAAACTGGTCCCAGTATACTCCCCTGTGGCACACCAGATGAGATTGTTTCAGGCCTACTTTTAAAGTCTCCTTCCGCAATAGTGAACTTACGGGAAATAATGTAACTTTCCAAAAGATTTAAAATGTTTATTGGTAAGTAAGTCTTCAATTTTAAAATTAGGCCTTCATGCCACACTTTATCAAATGCCTGGGAAACGTCAATAAAGAGCGCAGAACAATACTTTTTTTCCTCAAAAGTTCTTCTTATAAATTGAACCAATCTGTGAGTTTGTTCAATGGTGCTATGCTGACTTCTAAAACCAAATTGATGGTCTGGTATGCACCCACTACTAATTAGAATTGGGGACAATTTTGTTTTGAGCAGTTTTTCGAAAAGCTTTGACATTGTAGATAGTAGACTTATTGGCCTATATGACTCAGCCTTTGTTATATCTTTGCCCGGCTTTGGAATCATTTTAACCTTGGCAAGTTTCCAGTTGTGTGGATAATACTCCAGTCGTAAAATAGCATTAAATATGAATAACAGGATTCTCATTGCAATACGAGGCAAGTTCATCAGCATCTGATTACTAATTCCATCAATACCCGGAGCTTTCTTCGGGTTGAGTTCGGCAATTAATTTTTGTAAATCACGCGTCTTAAACTTTATGTGTTGAGGGGGTAGAGCGACTATATTCGGCAAATCAGCAACACCAGTACATGTGTTTGGGGTAAATACGTATTTTAAATGGTCAGCAAATATTTTACCTTTTTCAGTATCGCTTCTTGCCCAACCTCCGGTAGATGTGCGTAGAGGTGGCTTATACTCAACGGGTGTTTTAAGCTTTCTGGCAGCGCGCCACAAGGAGTAATTAGACGCCGGTGTAACATCAAGACCCTCCAGATAATTTTTAAGAGATGCAATTTTTTCAGATGCAAGCAACTCTTGGAGGCGTTTAGTGCACTCTTTAAATCTGATTTTATTTTGTGGTGATCTGTGCTGTTGCCATTCCCTTCTAGCCCTTCTTTTTTCACGTACGAGACGTTCAATGTCTGTAGAATAAATTTTATTAAACCCAATCTGCGGATGGGAGATAGTGGCATGTTCAGCAGCCTGTTTAATATTCTCGCTGAGATTGGCAATGTTCGATTCAATATCATCGGGTGTTCTAAGCGTAATGTTTTCCGTACAATGACTGCTGAGATATTTTTTGAACCCCAGCCAATTTACACGATTGATATTCTTCACATATGGGTCAGGTAAGTTACTTCTTAATGGGCTACAAATTGTGATGATCGTCGGGGAGTGATCGGACGAGAGATCAAGAGAAGCTTGAACTTGAATTAAATCCCTAGAGATATTTTTTATGACGCCAAAATCTATAACATCCGGAATTTTTTGTATGTCAGTAGGCCAATAAGTGGGCTCCCCACTCGAAATGACATCCAAGCCCATTTTTGAAATAGTGTTGAACAATGCTCGACCTCTGGGTGTAACAAGGCGCGAACCCCAGAACGTATGTTTCGCATTGTAGTCTCCAGCTGCTACAAAACAAGGTCCAAGAGATTTGTAGAAATCCTCATATTGATTCTCAGTGATTGAAAATCTGGGAGGGGAGTAAATTGATGATATAACGAAATTTGAACAAAAACTTTCAATGCCAATATTTGTTGCTTGTAGGTATTCTTCACAAATGTTATCAAGAACATAGTGCTTGAGTCTTGACTTTATTAGAATTGCTGATCCACCGCAAGCCCTTCCTCTAGGGTCCTTTGTATCATATATAGTGTAGCCATAAATTTTAAAAAGACTTCTCGAAGTCAAATGAGTCTCAGATACTAACATTATATCAATATTTTTTTCCGTGAGGAAGTGCTCAAGTTCATTTTTATGTTGGCGAATGCCGTTTGCGTTCCAGAAACATATTGTTAACGTGTTCATGGCTTATTAAGTATTGCTTGAAGCAGAGTATTCTGCATTCGCAACATTTCTTGCATCATGGTAGTCATATTTGTTGTAAAATTGTTTATAGTTTGCACAAGATTTTCAATAGTGGCTTCAAGGCGATTATAATTAAAGTTTGAGTTTGTATTTGTAGAATTATTTTGCGGTGAAACATTTTGTGTCGGAATAGAACTAGCCTTAGCAGCATCTGCATACGATACACGGGAAGTAACTGGTTGGCTCATTTGCTGAAAAGTGGCAGAGTAAACGTTTGCTGATTGAGCTGGAGCTAATTTAGGTTTTTGCACCATAGTCTTCTTTACAAAAGAGTACACACGACAACCTCTGTAGTTAGCGGTGTGATTTTCTCCACAATTACTACATTTTTTGCCACTTTGATCTTTTGGTTTATTGCAACTAGCAGTGCCGTGTAATTCGCCGCACACAACACAAACAGTAGGTAAATTGCAGTATGTTTTTGTATGGCCATATTCTTGGCAATTATGGCACTGTACAGGACCTGAACGCTTATGTGGCTCTTCAACTGTGATTTTTCGGTACAAGAGGTATTTTAAATTATAAATTGGATGCGTCTCATTTTTTTTCAATTTTATATCATTAGGTTCTAGTTCAACACGAAATAGGGGTTGGGGAATCTTTTCTCTATTTATTATATTGGACACATTTTTTACCTTGAACCCCTGGAGGACGAGTGCATCTTTTATTTCTTCGGGGACAACATAAGAATCTATGCCCTTCAATACGATCTGCATGCCTTTAGCGCTCTTAAGCTGGTATGTGTAGAAGCTTGTTTTACTTTTTTCAAATTCAGCAACCATTTTGCGAAAATCTTTTTCGTCATATATTTGGATTTTAGTTTCATCGATGTTGCCACGTTTTATTGGAACAATGTGAAATTTATTCTCACCAATGACCGAAATTAATTTTTTAATAAGGGCATTTGAATTTTTTTGTCTCAAATAGATTGGTGGCGGCTTGGATGTTTTGTTCGAGGATACCTCGGGTTTGTCGTTGTCATCTTGAAAAATTTTAAAGCGGTTTTGGCGATTAGTTGAGGCTGCGCTGTTATCCCTAGACACTTTTGGAGCAGATGAGATTTTTGAAGAATTCGGGCTTCGCCCGCGCTTTAAAATTGTAATGTATCTGTCCATTCCAACTTGTACCTTGACTTTCGAGCCGCTGTTATCTGTAGTGATAACTTTGTTAAGTGATAAACACGAGCCTGAAGGGGATGATATTACTGACTTAAATGAAGAAGTACTGGGCAACTGTAATGTTAATGCATCATTACTATTTGGCATTGGACAAAGCGAAGTTGATCGCTGACGAAAAATTGGCGTTGCCGTTAACAAAAGATTTTCATCAGATTTATTTTTTATATTTTTTTCATTCAGAGTTTCAGAACTCACAGTAAAATAAGCATTTCTGCCGTTAGAACTCACTTCAAGTTTTTCTGTATTTGAGGAATTCATACAAAGAATTCCTCAAGGGTTATTCGTTTATGTTTTTTTTTTTTATTTTCGGTATTTTTTGTTTTTGTTATTTATGATTGTTTGTTTGACTTTGAGGTATTCCTCAATATCACTTGTTTAAGTTTTTTTTTGCGGTTTTTTTGTTTTTGTTATTTTTACTATGTAAAAAATATTAGCAAAGCATAAAGCTTATTTATTAAAGACAGTATGTATGTAACTATTACGAATAATATGTACTACTAATATTTTATTTTTTTTTGTATAATATTTGTTTGTTTGGTAAGTAAGTAAAATTCCGCTATTCGACTGTTCGCTATGAAGGTACCACGAGAACTCAATTTTGTAATGAAAGCTCAATTTTATCATCTCTAAATTTACAACAGTATTGCCATTGTCGTTTGTTCTTTACTAATTGTGCACATGTTATTTAATTTGCTTATTTGTGTTCTACTTAAGACAAACTTTTTTGGTTTGTTAATATTAAGTATATTTTATTTTTTAATTTTTGCCACAGGCCCATGGCTATTAATTTTAGTTAATTTTTAATTATTATTCGAACTTCATTTGTTTCTATATTTATGATTTGAACGGGCTACAGTTCGTATCGCTTTGTAAGCCAAGTTACATGTGATAATTATTAATGAACAAATAGCACCAAAGTTTGTTGTAAATATTCTGACTAACAACACTTAGTTGAACGGAACAACTAGCCGTTTTCGAGAGCCACATAATACTAGGAACACAATTGGGACGAACGACGAATTTCGTCCACCTCGACGAAATTCGTCGATATGAGTTCACTGCGTAAATTCGTCGTGTGAAGCACAATAACGACGAATTTACGCAGCGAATTCCTCTCTTATATTTGATAAAGTGGGTTGTTGTGTGTACAAAGACAGAGAGTGAGAGAGAGAAAATTGTTTTTTCGTCGTTCGTCGGCGTACAAATTAGAAATAAACCTATCTCAGAATTCGTCACGCACGACGAATTTCGTTGTACGGCGGTGTTGAGTTCATTTTCATATGCACACATGTGTTTTATTTTTTATGACGAAAATTCGCACCGAAAAATTCGTCGTTCGTCCCAGTTGTGTTCCTAGCATAACCTTCATCATCAGCGTTCTTTTGTGTTTGGTCCACATGTGCGCAATTAGTAAAGATCAAACGACAATGGCAAGACTGTTGTAAATTCAGAGACGGTAAAATTGAGCTTTCATTGCAAAAAAGCTTTCAGCAAACGGAAATAAGATGAATCAAAACAATTTACATATTCCATTTGCAATGACGGCTGAGTATATAAAGCAGAAATCTACATCAACTGACACCGCACACAGTGGACCAAACACAGAAAAACGCTGATGATGAAGGTTTAGTGGCCTTCGAAAACGACTAGTTGTTCCGTTCAACTATGTGTTGTTAGTCAGAATATTTACAACAAGCTTTGGTGATATCTGTTCATTAATAATTATCACATGTAATTTGGCTTACAAAGCGATACGAACTTTAGCTCATTCAAATCATAACTATTTAAAAAAATTTTAATTTAATATATATGTACATACAGTTCAACCTTGGTATAACGAATCTCAAGGGGATTAGAAAAAAAAGTTATATCGAATAATTCGTTACAATGAGGTTCGTTATATCGAGGTGAAGTTGCACTTCTATTCGTTATAACGAGGTAATAAATGATAAATGAAATTTTGTACATTAATCATCATCTGCTTACCATGTTATAGTCTAATGCATGCTGCTGTCGACTACGAAGGTTTGCTGGAGACGTTTTCGTTGCAAACACAATAATTTTGTGTGTATCTGTTTCATATAATTTGGATTAATTGATGGAAATCGTTATGCAAAGGTTGTAAGTTGACAAAATTCGTTAAATAGTGGTAAATAATTATTTCTATTTCGTTAGTCTGCAGTGAATGAAAATTCGTTATAACGAGCTTATTGACAAGTGTATTCGTAATAGAGAGGTTTATTTTTTATCAGATCTTATGGAGCGTTGTAGGGGATTTCAAAAAATTCGTTAAATAGAGGAAATCGTTATAGTGAGGGTCGTTATATCGAGGTTTGACTGTATTTGCTTTGTATACTTATAGAATTCTTGCGAAATGCTTAAAAATTTAACGAGTTTGATAAATAGCAAAAACCCATACCTTGACCTAAATTCATACATCTATAATACCTACATACATATGTATGTATAAATATACGGACGTACATAATCCATATGTATTTATATGTTCACTTGTGTATGTACATATGTATGTATGTATGTATGTATGTCTTTCAAGTAGACCTTTATATTGGCACTATCAACTACAATATATACATACTTATAAACTTTGTATGTACATATATATGCACATAATAAATATACAAAATTGAAACTTATCAAATATGAGGAACTTGTTTCTTGCGACTATTAGGCTCAAATTCACAGTCTTTAACCAATGAAATTGATAAGAATAATCGTTAGTTAAACCACTGGCTGTAGTTAACTGTTGACTGAGAATTTGGACCTTAAAGTAGTAAATGGCGGCCAGAACGAACTGCAATAAACGATATTTTTTTCCAGCAATATAAGGTTTATGTCAGTGATAATGTTAACAACTTTTTTTCTGTAGTTTATCGCTGTACATATGTATATCAAAACCTTTAAATAGTCCCCCAAAAATATACTCCATCGGTGTTAAATCGCATTATATTCTAGACCAATTTTCGGTACCTGTACAAAAAATATTTTATTTTGCGATAACTTTCAACAAATAAGTTGTGGAACGGCTGCTTCTACTCATAGTCATTAAGAATGACGTTTTACCGAAGATTGTAGTGGTTTAAAAAGTATTGGTAGACCAATAGGAATCATTTGCATTCTTAGAATGTTTGCAAGCTGACCGGCTGCAGGACCGGTGATGAATGTGGTCACAATTAAATTATATTTTGGGTCCTGAATTAACAGTATTGTCTCATTACACATGTTAGGGGGACCTAAATTTCTTAAAAGCATAACAGGCGCACCGACTTTAGGTAAAACTTTGTGTAATGGGAATCCACAAGGACTAAGCGTCTTGCGGATAATTGACTGCATCGTCGATATTGCTAACAATGTCATTTGACTTATACGTCTTGAATTGGCCAGGATTTTTTTCCATAATTAAATTATTAATTTCATTAACTGTTTCGTTTCTTGGCGATACTATTGCTCTTGAGCATAGCCAATTAAAATCTATATTAGGTAAATTTTCTAGGCCTGAATATACGACAGCGGATCAATAACTTTCAAACTTCCCTCGTAGTTATATGAAACACAACACCGTTCCCATCAAGTACCACATGTTAATAGACTACTGTCAAATTTTGAGCAGGTGTCGTCATTTACTTCGCGTTTAACAGCTGTTCAAAATATACAACCTCATGTATTTTTCTAAATGGAAAAAAGTGAATTTCGAGTGCTCATTAAACATTATTTTTTGCGAAAAAAAAAACCGTCAATCAAACCAAGGAAAAGTTCGATAAATACTATGGGGACTCTCCACCATCGATTTCAATGGTAAAAAAAAGTGGTTTACTGACTTTCGTTGTGGTCGCACAAGTACAAATGGCGCTGAACGTTCTGGACGGCCAATTGAGGTCAGTACACCCGAAAATTTCGAAAAAAAAATCCACAATATGGTGTTGGGCGATCGAAGAGTAAAAGTGCGTGAGATTGTTGATGCCATATGGCAGTGTGGTTTCGATTTTAAATGATCAGTTGGGTTTAAGAAAGTTGTCTGCAAGATGGGTGCCGCATTTGCTAACAATCGACCACAAACGCATGTGCAGTTTCCATGGCTAAAATCCATGAATTGGGATACGAATTGCTAACTCATCCGCTCTATTCTTCAGATTTAACCCAAAGTTACTATTTCTTATTCCCAAACTTGAAGAAATGGCTCGTCGGAAAGAGATTTGACTCCAACAACGAATCATTCCATAAAAAGGCCTATTTTAAGGACCCCAAAAAATCCTATTGTTTGGAAGGGATACAAAAACTGGAGAAACGTTGGACTAAGTGTATTGAGTTAAAAGTAGACTACGTTAAAAAATAAATTTTTGTTTTGCAAAAAAACTGTGTTTCATTCAAAAAGTCACGGGCTTATTGATCCACCCTCGTACTTCATCTTTAATTATATCTGCTCTCGTTACTTGTCTAACTACGGGGAGCGTCTGATGAAAATCACTAGCAAATACAAAAGTTATTCCCCACATAATTGCGCTAGTTTTTAATATTTTTTAACATTCGGTCTACGGCTTCGACATGAGATCTGTAACTCATTGTACACTCGTCCCAAACTATCATTGCAGTGCTTTCTAAAACTCTACCAAAGGAATAAGCTACTGCTAGAGCAACTTTGCCTTTTTGCCTTAGGTTAGGATAGGTTAGGTAAGGGTGGCAGTCAGAATCCCGGACTCACTTAGACCGTTTTGGTCCACTGTGATACCACAGATACTCTGCTTATTGCGGAGTTCCCAACGGCGAACCAACCAGAGCTCAATATAAAGCTACTAATACGTTGCAGTTCGACACTGGCAACGTCAGGAAGTTCCCGGAATTCCAGAGCGCCCATTGTGGCCATTCTCTTTCTTGCAAGTCCAGGGGTCTAATCGTCGCTTTCGATAACGAGCTGATTCGTTAAAGTTTTTTCAATTTGAGATTTTGGCATTCGATATCGAGACATATTATTACATTGTTCGATAGCTAATGCTATAATCTCAAACTGAAAAATTGGATCGAATCAACTCGTTATCGAAAGCCACGATTAGACACCAGGACAGTGACACACAAAATGTTCTACACTTTACTCTTCGTCGATATCTTGGAAACTGCGGCAAAAATCATTGTGTTCGACCTTCAACCTTTGTGCATGCCTACCTATGACACAGTGTCCGGTTAGCACAGACACTAGAATCAAGATTTGTTTCCAGTTTTTTTAAATCAAAGAAGCTGTATTTTTCCTATTTATATAAGTCCCTAACTGCCTGGTGATCATGTCATTATTCCTTATGATCCACCTTCAATTTGTTTCCTCTTCTGTCTTGCGCCTAAGTCAGAGTTTGGAAGAGAGTACGGGTAAACCCACTCATTCCAAGTCCAGTCGAACCTGTAAGGTTGTCCCAGTTCTAGCAAGCTCATCGGCCCTAGAGTTCCTCTGAAAGCCTCTATGCCCTGCCAGATTGCCTTACTTCTTCAACTAATAAGTTGAAGTTGTTCCGTTCAACTATGTGTTGTTAGTCAGAATATTTACAACAAGCTTTGGTGATATCTGTTCATTAATAATTATCACATGTAATTTGGCTTACAAAGCGATACGAACTTTAGCTCATTCAAATCATAACTATTTAAAAAAATTTTAATTTAATATATATGTACATACAGTTCAACCTTGGTATAACGAATCTCAAGGGGATTAGAAAAAAAAGTTATATCGAATAATTCGTTACAATGAGGTTCGTTATATCGAGGTGAAGTTGCACTTCTATTCGTTATAACGAGGTAATAAATGATAAATGAAATTTTGTACATTAATCATCATCTGCTTACCATGTTATAGTCTAATGCATGCTGCTGTCGACTACGAAGGTTTGCTGGAGACGTTTTCGTTGCAAACACAATAATTTTGTGTGTATCTGTTTCATATAATTTGGATTAATTGATGGAAATCGTTATGCAAAGGTTGTAAGTTGACAAAATTCGTTAAATAGTGGTAAATAATTATTTCTATTTCGTTAGTCTGCAGTGAATGAAAATTCGTTATAACGAGCTTATTGACAAGTGTATTCGTAATAGAGAGGTTTATTTTTTATCAGATCTTATGGAGCGTTGTAGGGGATTTCAAAAAATTCGTTAAATAGAGGAAATCGTTATAGTGAGGGTCGTTATATCGAGGTTTGACTGTATTTGCTTTGTATACTTATAGAATTCTTGCGAAATGCTTAAAAATTTAACGAGTTTGATAAATAGCAAAAACCCATACCTTGACCTAAATTCATACATCTATAATACCTACATACATATGTATGTATAAATATACGGACGTACATAATCCATATGTATTTATATGTTCACTTGTGTATGTACATATGTATGTATGTATGTATGTATGTCTTTCAAGTAGACCTTTATATTGGCACTATCAACTACAATATATACATACTTATAAACTTTGTATGTACATATATATGCACATAATAAATATACAAAATTGAAACTTATCAAATATGAGGAACTTGTTTCTTGCGACTATTAGGCTCAAATTCACAGTCTTTAACCAATGAAATTGATAAGAATAATCGTTAGTTAAACCACTGGCTGTAGTTAACTGTTGACTGAGAATTTGGACCTTAAAGTAGTAAATGGCGGCCAGAACGAACTGCAATAAACGATATTTTTTTCCAGCAATATAAGGTTTATGTCAGTGATAATGTTAACAACTTTTTTTCTGTAGTTTATCGCTGTACATATGTATATCAAAACCTTTAAATAGTCCCCCAAAAATATACTCCATCGGTGTTAAATCGCATTATATTCTAGACCAATTTTCGGTACCTGTACAAAAAATATTTTATTTTGCGATAACTTTCAACAAATAAGTTGTGGAACGGCTGCTTCTACTCATAGTCATTAAGAATGACGTTTTACCGAAGATTGTAGTGGTTTAAAAAGTATTGGTAGACCAATAGGAATCATTTGCATTCTTAGAATGTTTGCAAGCTGACCGGCTGCAGGACCGGTGATGAATGTGGTCACAATTAAATTATATTTTGGGTCCTGAATTAACAGTATTGTCTCATTACACATGTTAGGGGGACCTAAATTTCTTAAAAGCATAACAGGCGCACCGACTTTAGGTAAAACTTTGTGTAATGGGAATCCACAAGGACTAAGCGTCTTGCGGATAATTGACTGCATCGTCGATATTGCTAACAATGTCATTTGACTTATACGTCTTGAATTGGCCAGGATTTTTTTCCATAATTAAATTATTAATTTCATTAACTGTTTCGTTTCTTGGCGATACTATTGCTCTTGAGCATAGCCAATTAAAATCTATATTAGGTAAATTTTCTAGGCCTGAATATACGACAGCGGATCAATAACTTTCAAACTTCCCTCGTAGTTATATGAAACACAACACCGTTCCCATCAAGTACCACATGTTAATAGACTACTGTCAAATTTTGAGCAGGTGTCGTCATTTACTTCGCGTTTAACAGCTGTTCAAAATATACAACCTCATGTATTTTTCTAAATGGAAAAAAGTGAATTTCGAGTGCTCATTAAACATTATTTTTTGCGAAAAAAAAAACCGTCAATCAAACCAAGGAAAAGTTCGATAAATACTATGGGGACTCTCCACCATCGATTTCAATGGTAAAAAAAAGTGGTTTACTGACTTTCGTTGTGGTCGCACAAGTACAAATGGCGCTGAACGTTCTGGACGGCCAATTGAGGTCAGTACACCCGAAAATTTCGAAAAAAAAATCCACAATATGGTGTTGGGCGATCGAAGAGTAAAAGTGCGTGAGATTGTTGATGCCATATGGCAGTGTGGTTTCGATTTTAAATGATCAGTTGGGTTTAAGAAAGTTGTCTGCAAGATGGGTGCCGCATTTGCTAACAATCGACCACAAACGCATGTGCAGTTTCCATGGCTAAAATCCATGAATTGGGATACGAATTGCTAACTCATCCGCTCTATTCTTCAGATTTAACCCAAAGTTACTATTTCTTATTCCCAAACTTGAAGAAATGGCTCGTCGGAAAGAGATTTGACTCCAACAACGAATCATTCCATAAAAAGGCCTATTTTAAGGACCCCAAAAAATCCTATTGTTTGGAAGGGATACAAAAACTGGAGAAACGTTGGACTAAGTGTATTGAGTTAAAAGTAGACTACGTTAAAAAATAAATTTTTGTTTTGCAAAAAAACTGTGTTTCATTCAAAAAGTCACGGGCTTATTGATCCACCCTCGTACTTCATCTTTAATTATATCTGCTCTCGTTACTTGTCTAACTACGGGGAGCGTCTGATGAAAATCACTAGCAAATACAAAAGTTATTCCCCACATAATTGCGCTAGTTTTTAATATTTTTTAACATTCGGTCTACGGCTTCGACATGAGATCTGTAACTCATTGTACACTCGTCCCAAACTATCATTGCAGTGCTTTCTAAAACTCTACCAAAGGAATAAGCTACTGCTAGAGCAACTTTGCCTTTTTGCCTTAGGTTAGGATAGGTTAGGTAAGGGTGGCAGTCAGAATCCCGGACTCACTTAGACCGTTTTGGTCCACTGTGATACCACAGATACTCTGCTTATTGCGGAGTTCCCAACGGCGAACCAACCAGAGCTCAATATAAAGCTACTAATACGTTGCAGTTCGACACTGGCAACGTCAGGAAGTTCCCGGAATTCCAGAGCGCCCATTGTGGCCATTCTCTTTCTTGCAAGTCCAGGGGTCTAATCGTCGCTTTCGATAACGAGCTGATTCGTTAAAGTTTTTTCAATTTGAGATTTTGGCATTCGATATCGAGACATATTATTACATTGTTCGATAGCTAATGCTATAATCTCAAACTGAAAAATTGGATCGAATCAACTCGTTATCGAAAGCCACGATTAGACACCAGGACAGTGACACACAAAATGTTCTACACTTTACTCTTCGTCGATATCTTGGAAACTGCGGCAAAAATCATTGTGTTCGACCTTCAACCTTTGTGCATGCCTACCTATGACACAGTGTCCGGTTAGCACAGACACTAGAATCAAGATTTGTTTCCAGTTTTTTTAAATCAAAGAAGCTGTATTTTTCCTATTTATATAAGTCCCTAACTGCCTGGTGATCATGTCATTATTCCTTATGATCCACCTTCAATTTGTTTCCTCTTCTGTCTTGCGCCTAAGTCAGAGTTTGGAAGAGAGTACGGGTAAACCCACTCATTCCAAGTCCAGTCGAACCTGTAAGGTTGTCCCAGTTCTAGCAAGCTCATCGGCCCTAGAGTTCCTCTGAAAGCCTCTATGCCCTGCCAGATTGCCTTACTTCTTCAACTAATAAGTTATTAAGAAACGTTTTTCCCGTACCTCCTGATGCATCCAATAAAAATTGTTTTCCTCTCTTGTTAGTTACACTGTCGATTATAGTATTGACTGCCAAGATCTGATCTGCGACTAATTTAGGTAAATTTTCGTTTACAAAATCCGCCAAACCGTTAACGTTATACTGACGTGCTATATTTGTGTCTACGGTAACATTTTGTGATGTCGTCATTGAAAGGTAAGTTTCGGATAGGCAGATATTACCTATCTGTCCTTTCATAACTATAAAAAAATAGCCCTGTGTGTTTTATTTATATATAATTTGTGATCCTATATCTATAATTTGGGGTATAGACGCGTCACCCACAACCTCTCTCGAGCAAATGTCAACCTCGGGCTTCTCGCGGCGGATACTGTTTTGACAGATGAGGCTCTAACATTCGAATAAAAGGCGGTATAACCTTTTAACAAGCTATTTTCTCACATGAAATGGTTTGCATAACGGAAGACAAGAAGCAAGTTTGGAGGCCTATTTTCATCTTATTTATCCACACCCGGAGATGCCACCAAACTAGGCAACATTATGTTAATCCCCTATTGTTGCTGAATCAACGCACGATTACAACACAAACAAACAGAAGAAACACGAAACAGACAGATATTTTAATGACGAACCCCGCATGTCCCCGGATACGATTTGCTACATAGAATGTACACAGGTAGGAAAATTAGCTCTCAACTGTCGGCAGAATGCAAAAGACTAAACATATATGTTATAGGTATTAGCGAAATGAGGTGGAATGGCATCGGAGACTTCACAAGCTCATAGGGCAATGGCATAATGATTTCTGGTCATAAAGAAGGAGAAGCTCATTCACACGGAGTAGGAATCTATATAAATCACAGACTTCGAAAAACCATAACAATTATCGGAGATTTCCGAACAAATTTTAACAGCTCGCCTCAACAACAGTATCGGTAAAATTACAATTGTTCTATGTTACGCGCCCACCGAAGTATATGACGTGGAAACCAAAGAAAAATTTTACGATCAACTAAATCACGTTTTGCACAAATTTTATAGGAATGATATCCTAAACTTAACCACAAAATGTCGTGGCAATCGAGAAACACACGACATACCATTCAGAGCCAAATCGATAATTTCTTTATTACGAAAAGATGGCTAAAAATACTACAAGATGTCAGAGCACTACGTAGTGCTGATATAGCTTCTTGATAGCATAGCTAAAACTAACGCTTCGCAAACACACAAGGACCTACCGATATCGAATCAACTAAATCTACGAACCTAAAACATCAAGCTGAGCCAATGACGTTAACAGAAGATTAGTTTCTTGCATTGCTGAAAAACATCAACGTATTCCACCAATCTCTCAACCAAGATCTAATTTAGACGACGAATGAGGATCAAGGCCATTAGAATGGCTGTCCGCTGGCTTTTGGAACTTATTGCAGGAAAACCAGAGAAATTATGTTATGGGAAAAATACACCTTTCGTAAAAACGAGCTGCAAGGCTGACTATCAAATATTATCGAGAAAGTAAAGAGACAAGCCAGAAACATTAAAGAAATTATTAACACCCCCGCCTCAGAATCAAAAAATTCTGCACATCAATGTGACCTAAAACACGTTTTCATCGTTATCAGAAAACTTTCCGACAAGAATACCAACACAAATATACCGACAAAAGATAAAAATGGAAATATGCTAACTTCTGTTTATGAGCAGCGGATAAGATGGAAGGAATAGTTTGACGAAATCCTAAATCATCACTGTAACGCAGACATTTCCTTTCAAAGTAATGAAACAACAGATATCTGAACCCCACTACCCCTTGACAACAATATGCATAGATCCTCCCACTCTCCCCAAAAAAAAAATCAATACACAGCTAAAAAATGGAAGAGCTACCGGTATTGATAACCTAACCGCTGAATTTTAGAAATCTGCGCTTACTACCATCACTGAAACACTACTGCGAGTTTAATACATCGCTATACTTAACGTTTATTGATTTCGAAAAGGCCTTTGATGCAATAAACAGAGGAAAAATATGGAGAGGTTTAGAAGCTAATTAAACTAATCAAAGCCCAATACAACGATGCGGAAATTAGTGTTCTACAATTCGGAAAATAACAGAAAACCGTTCAAACCATTGAACGGTGTAAAACAAGGATGTCTTCTCTCTCCGCTCCTTTTTATCACAACCATTTTGTTATTTACATTTTAAAGAAATTTAATGACCTTGAAAGCCTGAATATATACAATAATTAAAAAACCACACCTTGGTATTATTATTGCATATACTAATGATCAAAACATGGGTATCCAATGGAGAATAAACCAGCAACTCGAAGATCTAGAATACCCTGCCGATATCGTCCTACTTGCCAAAACGAAATACAAAATGGAGAGAAAGATTGATGACCTAACCCTAACATCAGGGGGCTACTCTCTATTGCGATGCGAAAGCAATTACGATGCGAAAGCTAAATGCGTTGATATGCAAATTTGGTACTCTCTATTACTTTCGCAAAACCTTTCGCAAAATTGTTTGAAAAAGTGGCACCACGGACATTGCAAAAGAAAATATGGCAAAGGTTGGCAGTACTGAAATGTCAAAATATGTATAAAAAAACGACATTTAAAATCAAAATTTAAGAAAAAGTGAAGTGTAACAGCTTTTAATTGAAAATAAAGTGATGGATTCTGTAGCGTTATGGTTTTATGAAGAAAACGTCCATGTATAACGAGTTGCAAGACGAGTCTTAAAGGTTCAATTAGACGTGACATAACCATAGCCATAGAAAACAACCTTAAAGCCATAACTGTCACCATAGAAACCAATTAAATTTTGGTTTGGTTATGGCTATGGCATTATGGGTATGTCACTTCTAATTTAAGCTTAAGAGATAGTTCCCGTATACTTTCCTTAAATGACCGCAGGTAAGAAAAAATCTAGCGGAATATGTTATTAAATACATATTGCTTTATTTTAACTTTGTACAAATTTTGCGTTTCTGTATGTTCTAAACGCTGTGCAACACCAGCTAAAAGTTTATAAAACTAGCCGCTGCCTTAAAATTACTTGGCCAAGCTGGATACCAACATCAAATTGGCCAGGACCATACCTTAGGAATATAGCAGCAGGCAATGTCCCGTCGCTTAAAAGAGCTCTACGTAGCGATTGAGAAAATACAAAACTGAGAGGGACCATCACCTGTGCTGGAAATGCTTAATTTATTTTTGGCTTAAATCTAGTTTAGGGGCACCTCCCAAAAATGAAAAAAAAGTATCCTATCCTATAGTAAATTGAAAAATAATAAATAAAAATTAAATAAAAATAATGGCGGCGAGGCTTAGTTTCCGAGTTATAGGCCTCTGAAATTCTAGTACACTATTGTCATTATACGGTGTTTTTCAACGAATATGACCAATATTGGTATTTCAAAAATTAAAAAAAAAAAAGGTATGCTATCCTATAGAAAATTCAAAAAACAACTTTGCAATCCAGAAAATCATTACTAGACTGCGCCGTCTCGGGAAACACCATGGTGGAGAAAATTCTTAAGCCCGGCCGAAGGCCGGCAATGCAGAAAAATTTTATTAAGCAGGAAAACTTTGCAATCCAGAAAATCATTACTAGGCTAAGCCGTCTCGGGAAACACCATGGTGGAGAAAATCATTAAGCCCGGCCGAAGGCCGGCAGCGCAGAAATACGCTATTAGGCATGAAAACTTTGCATTATAGGATAGCAATTTTTTTTTTAATTTTTGAAATACCAATATTGGTCATATTCGTTGAAAAACACCGTATAATCAAAATATTGTACTAGAATTTCAGAGGCCCATAACTCATAAACTAAGCCTCGCCGCCAATATTTTTATTAATTTTTTTTTTTCTTATTTTTAAATTTACTATAGGATGGGATACTTTTTTTTAATTTTGGGGAGGTGCCCCTAAACTAGATTTGTTCCTTATTTTTACGCATTTTCACTTGGTGTGATTTTTAAAATCAAATATGAATACATACATACAAACATACATGTGTAATATTATAAGTACTATTAGTGTCACATTTCATTATAAACAACCAGCTATATCCCTTACAGGATGTCCATTAGAATTTCGGCCGTCTGTAAATTTTGTCCACAAATTATTTGCCATTTGCTCACATGCAATCCACTAAAATTTCAAACTGCCGTTGTTTTGTTTTTAATTTTTTTTGGCATTTTCCCTAAAAACTACGATTTAAATATAAATATTTTGGTTTTATAAAAGGTTTATTAATCAAATTTCCATAGAAAATTTGTTTAATAAACCTTTTATAAAACAAAAATATTTTTTATGAACGTATTTACATGTTTTTCTCACTTTGCGTTTGGTATTTAGCTAACGCAAGATATTTGCGCTTATCGAGCGATTTTGACAGGCGCTTTCGCATTGTAGAGTACGGTGATACCAGACTTGCAAAACGGAAAATAAAAGATGCGAAAGGTAAATGCGCAAACGCATTAGAGAGTACCAATCGTGCGATTTCGTACCATTTTTCTTGCGCATCGTAATAGAGAGTAACCCCCCAGATCAATTTGGTTTACGAATAAACCCAGCAAAAACAAAACGCATCGCAATAAAAAGTAATCAACCAACAACATTCACTACAGTGGAACCAACAAGGTGTACGCTCGCGGGGAAGAAAGAAAACTACTTGGAGACGCACTATTTTCCTTGAGACTGGGAATTCTTTTAACGAAGTCAGACACATTGCAGCAGATAGAAACGAATGGAGCATGATACAATAATACAGGTAGCCGCGAATCTACAACAAATGTACAACAAATAAAACAACAGTGCTTTTTATTGCTGTTTTGTGATTGACAAGAGAGACAACCAAGAGAAAACAATATACATGTACTTGCGTTTTCTCTTGGCCTTGCAAAGCATGTTTGTATTAGTACAGTTTTAATAGGCACTGTGCGCGTGTGTTGGTAAAACATAAGCACCATTTGGCAGATCACATCGCGAAACAAGCAAAACAGCTGGCGCTTCGCGGTTACCTGTATTATTGTATCATGGAATGGAGATTCTACGTAAACAGCTTATGTTCCTGATGGAATACCCTAATAAATATATAATACATATAGCAATAATTTAATTTTCATAAAAATTGGTTAGATATTATCGGAGAGGCAGTTATTCTCCCTTGGTCCTAGTTTTAAAAAAAATAAAACGCCTATATCTATTATCATCAAAATCAGTTCAGCTACTTTTCTTTACCATTTAAGTTGAACATATGTGGACGCACTTATAATCTCAAATTATTATTTTACTTATTCTTATCAAAATTACTTTTGATTTCCTTTGTTGACCCCATGAAATTTTTGGGACTAACATGTTTCTAATGTTTCTGCTAGAATTAACACTTACAATAAGGTTCAAACTAGCAAACTCCTTACCCTTTACATATATTCAGTATTGTTTTTAAATTTGTAGTGGTTGCTCATCCTCTAATCTATCGGGCTTAAGGATTATATTTAATAGCATATTATAAGATTTATTTTTTGTGTTAGAGTTTCACACCATGTATCTTATCAAGTTAAAAGTTCTTTAATTTCTCTTTTCTAGACTACATAAGAATAAAGACGTTACATAGTTTTTATGTACATTATTTTTAAATCTAATTCCTTTCTGAATTAGTTATTTAAATTGTCTAGGTCCACCAGAAATCAATTAGTTATACCAAGGATTGCTAACACTACATTTAAAAAATGTTTTTTTTAATGAAGTTAATGGGGTTCCATTCTAATTTCTTAGTTTGGATTGCCCAATAGAACTTGTTCTGTTAAGATTGAAGGTTATAGTTCTGTGCCTTATCTGCAAATTGCGGGTGTACAGGGTAGTCGGGTAGTTAGTATACTTGGCCCTTTATTGTTCAACTTATTCATTAACGATATTCGTGGTTGTTTTTTTTTAATAAAATTATCTTTTATATGCCGATGGCTTAAAATGTTTCATGAAGTTTTAGTGATTGGTGTCGTCTTAATGGGATGAGTTTGGACATTAATAAATGTTTGCATGTTTCCTTCCATAGGTATGTTGCCGCCAGTGTCGTTTGATGCTCATATTGAATATTTACTACCTAAAGCATATAATATACAGTGTTTTCTGAAGAGAAATTGTTCTGAGTTTGCTGATCCATACCCTCTTAAACATGTCTATACGTCTTTTGTCAGGTACAAATGAGAATATGCTTCTTATTTGGAATCCCCATATCTCTAATCGTATAGAGAGAATTCCTACGCTCTCGCAATCTTATTTATCTTCCGTTCCATGTGAATCTAAATGCTTATTTATTGGCCTACGTTAAATCTGCCCTGCTGTTATATGATACTATCAATGGATCTATTGATTGCTCTGATTTGCTTTATGCAATACGTTATGCCATACGATTTTATATACCTCCTTGAGAGTTATATTAGACACTCTATTATTAATAATGGACAAATGGAAAGTTAAAATTATAATTCAAGGGAGCAAATTGATAAAATGGAATGTAAGAAATCAAATTTAACAGAGGATCTTGTGTACAGTACGTTTATAAAACAATGAGTCGACCCAGAATCCTCGCAAAAAGCGAAAGCCAGCATATGGAGATCCTCAGTTATTCTGATCAAATCATCGCATCCATTGCAAATATACATACGTAGAACATCAAGATTGGACACCCGCTATTTAGAACTACATACGGCCATGTCACAGAGTTCAATTCCGTTCGGAATCGGAATTAAATCCACCCAATTTTTTTAGGAGATTGTGCCTAAAAAAGAAAACTAAAATACGGAAATTTGTCAGCTGTGTCCAGAGTGTGGGAGGCGGTGGTATGCTGGGGTATGCTCCAGCTAGGACTTGACATTTTCAATTTTATTCAATTCCGATTCCGAACGGAATTGAGCGCTGTGACATGGCCGATAATATCGTTGGCTGAAACGCAAAATAACGTTACACATTTCTTTTTAATTTAAAAGGGAAGAGAAAAAACTAAAAAAAACATTCAAGTAACTGAAGTAAAGTTCGTCTGTTTTCAGTTTTCATTGGAATTATTTTTATGGTAAAGGTTAGAAAATATAGTAGGTGTAATACTAGGGTATTCATTCGGTTCACCGGTTAATTACTACCCGATTAACTGATCGGTTAATTTAAAATTGTCTTCTTTCGATTAGCGGTTAAACCGGTTAATTTTAGTCGATTAACCCAAGTCGAATTCAGTATCAGGTGAACTCTTCCCTACAACAATTTAACAACACAAAAAACAACACGTACTTTGCTATGCTACAAAACCAATCTATCAGAAGATTTCTAAGTAAATTTTGATATTTTGGTTCAAATTGCTCAATTTCGCACCAGCAGCCAGGCCGAAAAGGTCACCAGATACTGAATTCGAATTGGATTGACCGGCTCAAAAAAAAAAATTATATTTTGTAGGTATTTTTTGCGTACGTTTAATCATTTATTTCGTTTCATATACAAAAGGTGTGTGTTAAGAAACTATTTTTCATACAAACAAAGATGTATGTAAAATCTCAGTCTTTGGACCACAGATTTGGACGTGGCTATAGAAGATTTCAGTATAGACAATACTACTCTAATTGAACTAGAGGGAATTATTAAATTTTTGTTTAATAATTTAATAAAATCCAAGAGTAACGTTGCCAACAATTTAATTAGAGATTAGATTTATTAAGAGATGAATTCAATTATTTTATACAGCACAAAAACGAAAGATAAGAAGTTCAGAAATAAACTTTTTTGCAGATCGTTCGTCGCTAAGCTCTGCTAGTATGGGTCAGATGATGGCCCGCCAACAGAAGGAACTATCGATAGTAATACATACAAGAAATGTTCTAACAAAACTAGCCGAAACAGTTAGTAGCTGTAAGAATTTGAAAAAAAACAGGACTCTAATGGCATTATGAACGATTTTATATGTTTAGAGAATTCCAGGAAAAAAAAAATGGGAAACTAGATATTCTGTATTATGGATTACTTTCGATTTCCTCAACATCTACGATAAGTAAAGATTTTTCAAGTCAAATTTTGTGAACACAAAAGAAGAGAATCGCTTAAGTCCTAAACATTTAAACCAAATTGTTTTTCTGAATGATTGTATTAAAAGATTTCTTAAACTATTGATTGATTTAGTTTAAAAAGTCTAATGTGTGTGTTTATTTTTTGTTTGTTTTACTAATAAAAACACATTAATAAATAATTTGTGCAATTTTATTTATTGAAACTACTTGATTTATGAAAAAACTTTATTAATCGGTTAACCGGTTAATACCGAAATTAACCGATTAAGACAAAATCTCGATTAATTAATGGAGCGATTAACCGATTAAAGCAAAAGCCCGAGTAAATGAATACATTATATAATGCCCAATAATTATGTGGTTTTGCATTTCAGCTGACGTATTAAATAATTTACCGTAGACGCTTGTTGGCTATCCAAACATTTGAAAAGGACAGTACAATGCTTCAATACAGACAGTGGAATATGTACCTAAAATTAATCATTCAACAAAACTTGATAGGTTGTCAGAGTGGCATAAATCAGAAAAATTACCCATGGAAAGAATGTTTGGTGCTAGAAACAAATTATGTACTCCGATTCTACATATTTTTACTGAATGCACAGTAATGTAAATCATAGTCATGAAATTAACTTATTGATAGTATATTGGCGCTTAATTTGTGTCAAGTAAATAATTGTGCTAATAGATTAAATCGTTTTTTGGACCTTATATTTATACCAGATTTTCTTAAATACTAAGTCTTCAGTCCTCTACTGTGGATTTCTCCGCCTAATGTTCATGACCAAGCTTCGGTATTAGAAATAGCTAATTTAACGTTTTTTAACAATTCTATACGCTCGATGGTTAATGACTTTCCCCCTTATGCAAAAACTACTGTTAATAAAGTTGGTTTAACAAACGAATTTTATATGGCAAAACCGGTTTTAAAGCATGCTTTAACTTTAACAATCGTTTTTGCATACGAGCATTTATCTTTAATGCTTGTAATTTTAATGTGCTGAACGCTATGTTCGGCTCCATTTATTGCATAGGTTCTCACAAGCTCTTTCTTCGGGGACCCCTTCAGAAATTTTAATAGTAGCACGGCCTACCGCAATGCGAAATATACGTTTTACATTTATTATACAAAAGCCATATTACTAAATCTTATTAATATTAACTTTTGAGGAATCATAACAATATTTGTTTAGCTCTTCGCGGACCCCTTGGAATTTTCATACGGACCCCACGGGTCCGCAGACCACCATTTGAGAACCGTTGATTTATTGGATAGATCTTTTTGCTGGATTAAATACACATGAGTGCTACGAACTTTTTATAGAAAAAGTTATACAAATTTGTTCAGATAATATCCCAACTAAATGCAATAAACCATATAAGCTACCTTGGCACACCAATGGCCTAAAAAAGCTAAAAAAAAAACTTGCGTAACAAATTCCATAAAAAGTTTTTGAAAATGGGTGATTCCGAATCTCAAGCTAAATTTTTTCATTACAGTAGAGAATTTAACTTTTTAAATAAATTTCTCTATAAGCAGTTTCTCTTGTCGAAAGAACAAGAAATTATGCATAACCCCAAAGCGTTTTGGACTTTTGTTAAATCTAAAAGAAAATCGTCAGACATTCCATCTATAGTCAGCCTAGATGGCAAAATCTCTAATTCTTGTGAGGAGGCGGTAAGTATGTTTGCATCCTTTTTTAGTTCAAATTTTGAACCGTTCAACGATATTTCCACTTCGGGAGGATTTAACAAATTAAATATTGGCTGTCTAGTTTTGTCTGAGATGGATCTATCTAGCACTATTACTCAGGTAAAGAATTCATTAAAATCTGATTGTGATGGTCTCTGTACTTATCTGCTAAAGAAATCGATAACCTCCTTAGTACCAGCTCAAACGTTTATTTTTAATTTGTCTCTGAAAGAAGGGCAATTTATAAGAAGGTGGAAGTCTGCCATAGTCACTCCAGTTTTCAAAGATGGCATCAGAAATTATGTAAAATGTTACAGGCCTATATTAAACCTTGGATTTCTCCGTATCAGCACGGTTTTTATTCTGGCCGATCAACTGTTACTAATCTGACCCTTGTCAGTGAATATTGTCTAGATGCTCTTGAGCATTGCAGCCAGGTAGAAGTTATTTACAAAGACTTTTCTAAAGCGTTTGACAAAATATCTCATTCAATTCTGTTGTCAAAATTGAGTTTAATGGGATTCCATTCCAATTTTTTGTTTTGGCTTAAGTCATACTTATCTAATAGAGTTTGCTCAGTATTTATTGAAGGTTTTCAATCCTCGCCCTATTGCCAAACGTCTGGAGTGGTGGCTGCTTTATTAAGTCAAAATATCTGTTATATGCCGATGATTTAAAATTTTTCATGAAATGTGATTCACTGAGATATTTGCACTATGCAAAATGAGCTTAGTAATTTAAGCAATTGGTGCCAACTTAATTACTTGCATCTAAATATAAATAAGTGTTTATATGTTTCATTTCATAGATCCATGAATCCTATTGTAGTGATATTTAACATTAATGGCATTAATTTCAACACAAAGAATTCTGAACTTGATTTAGGTGTTGTTTTTGATAGTTATATGTCGTTTGTAGCTCATGCTGAGTATAAAGCATATATATATAGGGAGTATAAAGCATATAAAATGCTTGGTTTTCTGAAGAGAAACTGCTCTGAGTTAGATCTATGTTGGAATATGCTACCGTTATATGGAGTCCTCATGACTCAAATCTTATCTCTCGTATCGAGAGACTTCAACACATCTTTCTTAAATTTGTAACACGCTCACTATCATATTTAATACCTGTTCCTTATGAATCTAAGTGCATTTTTTGCCTATGTACTTTAGAAGGACGTAGAAAACTCCAATCCTCCCTTCTGGTATACGACATTATTAACGGATACATTGACTGTCCGGATTTGCTTCGTACTGTACCATTTCTTATACCTCCTAGAAATTTCAGATTAACTAAGCTGTTTGATGTTCCTTTTCATCGCACTAATTATGCTCGTAGTGCACACTAACCCGTGCTTTCGTGTTTCTCAATGAAATTAACTTTAAATTGCAGACAGAATCAAAGTCTTATATAGAGTTCAGCACTGCGAAAAATGATTTTAAACTTGTTCTTCTAAGTGTAATAAATTAATATGGTTACTTGCAATTTTGCTTTAATTTCATAACTGTGTATACAATATGTATGTACATTCATTAAGAAATTAGCTCTCTTTATTTTTTGTTGATCTTTTACTATTTTACTATATACATACATATATACATAAGTTATTCAATCTTATGGCGTATTCTTTTCTGGAAAAGGTGTAACATTTTTTAAATTTTTATTAAAAAAAATACAATTTAGCGTTCGTTTAAAGAAAAAATTTAAGCTCGCGAGGCATGGTACAATAGTTTCTAATAAAATGTATATATCAGAAAATCATTTTATTTCGAATTTTCATTGAAAAGTGTAATAAGTGTAGCATATTTTTCCAGAAAAGAAAATGCCATTAGTTTTAAAAAAATTTACCTTTATATCGTAGTCTGAAAGGACTTTTTATCCATACACTGAAATAAATAATTTACTTCAAATTGTATGTACGATTATGATACATACGGGCCTAAGGATTCGGTTACACAAATAAAAAGAAGTCAGGCTATTAGGTATATACATATCGTCACCTTAAATGCAAACGGACGTAACTACACAAAAATTAGAAATCGAGTTTTTGATTGATTATGGTTCATTTTATCAAACTACATGTTCACGCAAAAATTTAGACCTTTGCGATCAAAAATGACGACTTTATTAAAGAAATGCAAAAGGACGTAATTATGAATGCATCTATTTTTTATTGCAAGGAACGTAACTAACATAAAAGCTTAAATATATATAAAAAGATAATAAATAGTTAAAACCATATACATATGTATGTATCCATACTACAAGTAAATTTCGAAGAAAATTTTCAAGAACACTTTATTATTATTGATTGTGAAACGTTTTTCGTTTCTCCGTTTGATTTAAGGTGACGATATGTACATATTGTTGGTCTCAAGTAGAAAGGTCCCAACTCAAATAAAACAAAATATAATAAAAAATTTAGTATTCACAATGTAATTTTTTAGTAAAACCGCTTGTAAAAGCGTTATTTTTACACTATTGCAATAAATGTTAGTGACGACGAGTATTTTTGTGAAAAGTATTGGAATCACAGAAAAACTCAGTTTCGTAAAAACACGAGTTAGGGCCTTTCTACTTGAGACCGTCGATAAGTACGTAAGTTAACATTAGTGAACAGCACAAAAAAACTAAGCTGTTCTTTCATTGTTATACGCTTCATTAGGATCATAATGTTACAAAAGGCGTCAATTTAAATAAGAATAGAAATAAAAGAAGCAATGCAGTATAAAAAGTGACAGTTTGCCACTTTAATTACATCACGGTCAGGCTGATCTTGGGATAACCAGATATGTTCTTGTGTTTTTAGTTTTTAAAAATGCTTTACTTACCTTTGCATGCTGATATTAAGAAGTAACCACTATCACAAATGTCACTAAAATCTAAATGCACGACCGGACGTGTATGGCCACTACAAGTCAAAGGAATCTGACGTAGATTTGTGGTCATTTTTTTCTAAGACTAGGTAAAGTACGTGATACACTAATTTTCAGTAATTGTTTTTAATACAAATTCTTTGTAAAATTTTTGTTTTGTTTTAATTTGTTTTATTTCTTTCAACTTGTTTTTCTTTTAATTTGTAATGTCTTATGGATATCCTTGCAAAACATACATATGTATGTATGTATTATGTATATATGCAAATGGAAGTGTGTAAATTTTTCGGTCTACCAAAAAAATACTTTTTTTGTTTATTTTTAATATTTTCCCAATTTTTTTTGTTCGTTTTTACTTTAATTTTTGTTGCCGATTTATTTTGGTGGTAGTGGGGATTGGATGTGCTGAGAAATTTGTCAGTCGTCGTTTCAGTTGTTTTTATTTCAGCTGATATTCGTTTTGCAAAAGAAGTTTAGTTTTCTTCTTTTCTGGTTTATCGTTCCGAAATTTTTTATTACAATTTTTGTACCTTCAATATATACATGAAAATTTTAATTATTTAAACAACGAAATTATGTAAAAAATGTTTAATTTTTTTGCACTGATTGCAAAAGCTGCGTTGTGTATTTAGAAAAAAAACAAAAATTAAATGAATTTTTCAACGTTACCGACTTGACGTGAACCCGAATAGGTGAACAAAACGAATGACAACTGTGTGGTGAATTATGGTATTTTTATTGTTGTTTTCATTTTTCATTCAACATTATTTACCAGGTGGGAGCACAACGCAACTGACTATTTTTTTTCTCTGTCTACAATTATAATAGTCACAGTCAAGGCTTTTTCATACAAGGTGGACTCGCCTGAACTCGAACACAGTTGTTACGTCACATTAAAAAACTCGTATTTGCACATTTAAGAAGTGATGTTTGCTATATATTTACGTTCTGACATCGGAGAAAACTTATTGTGTTAAAAAATTTATTTATAATTTTAATAAAAAATTCTAAGAAATTGCTTAAATAAAATAAAACCAAATCAATTTGTTATATGCCATTTACATTATCTCAAAATCTAGTACTTACAAGATTTCGACCTAAATCTAGCTGCTTTGCACTAGATTTCCCATACAAAACAAAATCTAGTTTGTGAATAGATTTGTAGGAAATCTAAATAAAATCTAATATATTTATTTTATTTTCACTACCCTGTACATAATATTTATATAAAAGATGATTAAATTAGCTACGGTCTGTTTGAAAAGGTGTGTGAATTGACTACATTGGAATTGTTTGGTTGTAGTTTTGGAAATTTTTCAGTTAATGTGTTTTGTTTTGGATAAAAAAAGTATTTATAAATGTCAAACAAAATTGGTGTAAATGGTATAGATTTTCATAAAGATTTTAATTGAAATCTTCCCGATTTTGTGCAGGTGTAAATGCCCTATTATTAAAAATTGGCTGTGCAGATCGTTTTTTAATTTTCGTGAGGTTCTTGCGAGTGTTTTCTTAGTTTTATGTGTTATTTTTTTGACAAGCACTAGCGTATAACTCAAAGCAATATGAAAGATGATATTTGAAGTAATTAATGGTAGAATTAGTAGATTCGTATCGTGAGTTGACGGAGCAGCTGAGAAAATCTGTAGCATAAATATAACATGTTGCTGTTTATTTAATATGTATCGTAAGTGTATGTGAGGTAGAAATCTACAGAAAATAGATTTCTACGTCAACTTCTCTCTTACATACATGCACACACATGTATAAAGCAAAGAGAAATACAACAACAGCTGAAACGTTTGGTGGAACTCTCACGTTTTTACTAACTAACATCCAGAATTAAACGATACTACCACTTCATAAGTAACACGATACGAATCGACTAATTCTACCATAACAACCGAATAGTTTTCAGTATCCATTTCTTATTTAGAACATGCTTCAACTCAGATGATCTCATTTCAGCATATTGATTCTTGTTATTGAACATTCATAGCAATGCGATTTCACACCAGATTACCTCGTTTCAGCATTTGATGCCAGGAAATTTTACATTGACAATTATGCATGTTTTTCTGCATTATACGTTTTCAATTCAATTTTAAAATTAATCTAACCCATCATTAAAAGAAAAAGAGATCACTCTTAGAATTTGATACACAGGTAATTAAAAACAAGGATTTAGTGCAGTGAAAGCCATCAGCTTATGGTAGAATTAAGCCGGGTTTACGTCAGTGTGCACATGGCACACAAGAAATGTCAGATGTAAACTCAGCCTTGGTCGATTCGCATCGGGAGTTTACGAATCAGATGACAGAATCGGTAACATATGCATATAAAACATGTTGCTCAAGGCGACTCCATACTAGGTGGTCGCAAGGGATCAGGTGACTACCTTCGCCGCTTGTAATCTGCATATACGTTGGATGTCAACACACATTTTTCAGTAAATTTTTTTGACATTTAAAGTATAAATTTCTCAAATCGAATTGAGCTGAGTATACCTTATATGGAATTGCCTTGATGTTACTGTTTATTTAATACGTATGTATGTATAACAGTCGCTGTTGAATTTTTATTGCGGCATCTAATTTTTTATTATTCATTTCTTGTAGAAATGAAACAAACCAAGAGTTAACTTTACTTCCTATGTTTTTGTATGAGAAATTTGGCGCAAATGGCAAACCAAAACAATACTTATTAAACCTAAAAATTGTGGTTATGGAGCAAAATGAATGCTTAATATCTCAGAAGCCATAATAAATTTCGTGAAACACGTTTTTGATTCAGAAAGAGGGTATTTATATATTCCATACCTAACTAATTTTTTTTAGAATAGTCGGTGGAGCAAAACTATTCTGGGTCGACGATATGTATGTACCTCAGATATCAACACACATTTTCCAGTACATTACATGACATACTTACGTCAAAAGTATAAAAAGTTTCAAGCGAATTGAGCCGAGTATACCTCATAAAATATCCTTGAGCTACCCTGTCTTTTACGTTTTTGTTTTAGGAAATAAAAGCGCTGTATCGACATTACTAATTTAAAGCATGCTTTCTGTCGGCTTTTTTGACAACTAAGCCGTCATTCTCCTTATTTTGAACAAAATAGAATTGTTTATAAAAAAATGTGCATTGAAATGTAAAAGAAAACATAAACGTGTATCAAAAATGTTCAAATTTATCAATGGGTTTTCAATAAGGAAATTAAGAGACGTTAAACAGTGAAATAAACCGATAATAACATATATAAAGAGCGTTAAAATTGGAAGAATGGAGGCAACAAGTCAGAATTTTTTGAGATCATCAAGTCAAACTGAACGGGCAGGAAATTCATCTTTTAAAAAATCCAAGATGCTAGAGATAGCACATACTATAGCTAAGGTAGATGATTTGGTGCAAGCGATTCATAAAAATGAGTCCCATAATACGAAATTGCAACAACAACTCAAGGATTTCCAAGCAACGGCACAGCAAGTACAACAGCTCTACAACAAAGAGAAAAATGATCATTCCAAAGCTAAAAATGATTTAGAGCAATTGCAGAAGGAATATTCTAAAATTGATGTTAATTTAACAAATATGTCTATGGTAAATGAACAATTGAAAGCACGTTTAGCTGAGTATGACGGTCGACCAATAAACTTCGACAATTTAGTGGTGAAATATGTAAAAATCGTAAATAAATTACAAGGCCATGATATTCTTAGTTATTACCCAGACAAAGACTTAGTCGAAAGACTTAGAGAATATTGTGTAACGAAGAAACTTAAAATACCTAAAGCCAATATTAGTCCGAAGAAAACTACGAAAATGGTCCATTGCAACTTGCAATGAATTCAACTTTCCGGATCCCTTAGATCCGGAAATGTTGCTGTCACAGTTTTCAGAACCTTCTGCTAATATGGTTCTGTGGCCTATATCTTCTTTTCTACTACTCAAGTCCATATCTATAAAGCCTTCTGCTAATAAGGCGTTACAATTCCGGTCCGTGAAACGCTCCACGGAATTTTCGCACTTTTTAGAAGCTACAGAATCTTCTGCTAATAAAATTCTGGGGTCAACATTTTCTAATTCAACATCTTCTAAATGTTCTTCTTCTAAATATTCTTCCAACATTTCATCTAAACTATCTTGCAAGGAAACATCTAAGCCAGAGTTTAAAGTCGTTTGGCATTTCTAATATAATTGTGTATCTGACGGAGTGTCTTCCGTTAAGGAAGTATTAATTGAACTTAAACTAGATTTTAAACTTAAACTAGATTCTTTGTTAGGAATAGCATTTCGATGAACTCGATTTCCAAAAATATTTTCCGGAGAGAAGTGCTGGCTGCATGCATATATGGTCTTAGTTGAGGATTGAACTCCCAACAATTCCAGCCATTGCGCACGTCTAAAACAAACAAAAAATAACAATGTTATTTTTTTATGAATACGGTAGAATAATATTGATTTTATTACAAGGTAGACGTTGTAATAAAAAATATCAACATTAAAAAGTGCAATTGATTGTATACAACAATTGATTGCATACAACAAATTTGTAAAAATAAAAAATAAATATAAAAAAGTACACTTTATTGTATAGAATTGATTGTATATAACAAATAAAAAATAAATAAAAAAAGGCGCAATTGATTTTATACAACAATTGATTGTATACAACAAATTTGTAAAAATAAAATAAAACTAAAGAGAAGTGCACCCGGTTTGCAAATACTCCTACTGGGTCATTTGTGTTGTTACATGGAAATATTCCTACTGGCTCATTTGATTTGTTACATACAGCTGTTGTCAAAATAATAGCACCACAAAAGGGGTATAGATTTAATTTATATTATTATTATTGGTATTTATTATGTTGTATTATTATTTATTATGTTGCATTTTTTCAAGAAATTTCGTGAATTTTGTTGCTCGAAATTTTTCTGTTTGCTGATTGCAATGCCTTAGAAGAAACTTTTATATAAAGAGGACGCAGATGCATTTTTGGCAACTTTTTTGATACGAGTTACTTCTCCAGGTCTCCTATTGTACCACAAATTAGAAATTTAAAAAACCCCAGAGGCACAGAGGAGTATTTGAGCCAAAAAGCTGGCCTCTTTGCAAGATTCCGCAAGAGTGTTTTCGGATAATAGATCCTAAATTGCAACGTACACTTCATCATTCATTCATACATTAACTTTGCGAAAATGTATTCCTTAATGCACAACAGCATAACATAATATTTGTGAATTTATCCTTCCTTGATATGCACGTATTGTGAACAAACTAAAGATTATCTATATCCATTTATTTTTGCAGTTTGTTGCTTTTGTTTTGCACGGTACTGTATAATCCTACGTCCATGAATGACAGTGGATACGTAAAAAATCAAGAGTTTCGTTAAATATATTAATTTTAAGTAAATATTATCACATTTGTATACAGAAAGTTTCTTACTAAACATTTGTGATATAATCATGACATTTCCATTACTTAGTAAACGAATATTATGTGGATGAGATTGTGTATATTAATTTTTTTGCGAATTATGGCCGTAATATCGAGGCATTAGTTCAACAAATTATTTTACCAATTCTTAAACGTATTTTGATTTTAATGGTAAATTGTTTGACTACAAAATACGACAAGTAAATTTAAAAAATGTTTGTAATAGTACAATTTTTAAAGTAATTGTTGCACCAGCATCCCAGCAAAAAAAATTCTGATTTGGAAAGCATTAATTCTTCTGGAAAGCATTAATTTTTGCTGCGATATAACAAGAAGAAATGGAATCGTGTAGCTTTCCAGTTTTCTAAATTCATTAAATCGCATTATTTTCTTTGAAAATATGTGATATTAGCTAGACCGATTTTCTTCAAAAATAGTTAAGAACACCCTAGATCAAGTCACCATTCAAACAGAAAAATTAAATCAAAATCGGTTCAGCCTTTTTTTCAGTACGTGGACTCGTACATCCTTACAGATACACACTAAAAACTTACAATACCTCATTTTTGGTTACGGTGGTACGCCTCTTCCCAGCAAAAACAATTCTGATTTGGAAGCACTAACAACTGAGTTAAGCAATGTATTGCTTACTTGATTGCACAAGATTCGAAAAATGCTTCTGAAAAGCACGAACGTAAGGCGGGCTCTCACAAAAATTTTAAATTATTACTTCTGCGAAGCACTTTAGTAAGTCAAAGAAAATTTATGGCTTTTTGGAGGCTAAATGTATTGCTTCTAGCTGGCTCATCTATAAGTGATTCTGTAACATTGTCTCCCTTACAAAAACGCTTCTCGAAAGCAGTAATTTTTGCTGGGGTTGTGCATTTCTATGCTTAAGAAAAAAATTTCCAACTTACCTCTCTGGATCCTTTGGAAACTCGTGTAGCTTTTTCCCAGGTGAGCATCCCTTTATACATTTCCTACCCCTACAAAAATTAAGAAAGTTTTTATTAAAATACAATCAGATTAAAGCCTTTTTTATACTTACATATTGTATCGTTTTTTTCCAAGAATATGTGCCTGAAAATATTTAGATGAAAACCGCCTATTAGAACCAAATCCACAAATTATTAAACCAATTATACAACCACTCACCTTTAACTTCAACAAATATATTAGTTTTTTCTGATGAAATCTGCAAATAAATTAAATTTAAAACACATTTCTTCAAAAATAAAAAATTTTCACCTATTACTTACCAAAATCACACAACGAATGAAAAAAACAAAGCACAAAGCATAAATACGTTACAACGAAAGAACATTAAAGAAGACACGGGTTCGGTGTGAGTGCAAGATCCGAAAACACAAATTATCTTCCGTCTCGTGTCACCTCTGTGTACTTTGTGCCGAATAGGTGAACAAAACGAATGACAACTGTGTGGTGAATTAGGGTATTTTTATTGTTGTTTTCGTTTTTCATTCAACATTATTTACCAGGTGGGAGCACAACGCAACTGACTATTTTTTTTTCTCTGTCTACAATTATAATAGTCACAGTCAAGGCTTTTTCATACAAGGTGGACTCGCCTGAACTCGAACCCAGTTGTTACGTCACATTAAAAAACTCGTATTTGCACATTTAAGAAGTGATGTTTGCTATATATTTACGTTCTGACATCGGAGAGAGCTTATTGCGTTAACAAATTTATTTATAATTTTAATAAAAAATTCTAAGCAATTGCTTAAATAAAATAAAACCAAATCAATTTGTTATATGCCATTTACATTATCTCAAAATCTAGTACTTACGATATTTCGACCTAAATCTAGCTGCTTTGCACTAGATTTCCCATACAAAACAAAATCTAGTTTGTGAATAGATTTGTAGGAAATCTAAATAAAATCTAATATATTTATTTTATTTTCACTACCCTGTACATAATATTTATATAAAAGATGATTAAATTAGCTACGGTCTGCTTGAAAAGGTGTGTGAATTGGCTACATTGGAATTGTTTGGTTGTAGTTTTGGAAATTTTTCAGTTAATGTGTTTTGTTTTGGATAAAAAAAGTATTTATAAATGCCAAACAAAATTGGTGTAAATGGTATAGATTTTCATAAAGATTTTAATTGAAATCTTCCCGATTTTGTGCAGGTGTAAATGCCCTATTATTAAAAATTGGCTGTGCAGATCGTTTTTTTAATTTTCGTGAGGTTCTTGCGAGTGTTTTCTTAGTTTTATGTGTTATTTTTTTGACAAGCACTAGCGTATAACTCAAAGCAATATGAAAGATGATATTTGAAGTAATTAATGGTAGAATTAGTAGATTCGTATCGTGAGTTGACGGAGCAGCTGAGAAAATCTGTAGCATAAATATAACATGTTGCTGTTTATTTAATATGTATCGTAAGTGTATGTGAGGTAGAAATCTACAGAAAATAGATTTCTACGTCAACTTCTCTCTTACATACATGCACACACATGTATAAAGCAAAGAGAAATACAACAACAGCTGAAACGTTTGGTGGAACTCTCACGTTTTTACTAACTAACATCCAGAATTAAACGATACTACCACTTCATAAGTAACACGATACGAATCGACTAATTCTACCATAACAACCGAATAGTTTTCAGTATCCATTTCTTATTTAGAACATGCTTCAACTCAGATGATCTCATTTCAGCATATTGATTCTTGTTATTGAACATTCATAGCAATGCGATTTCACACCAGATTACCTCGTTTCAGCATTTGATGCCAGGAAATTTTACATTGACAATTATGCATGTTTTTCTGCATTATACGTTTTCAATTCAATTTTAAAATTAATCTAACCCATCATTAAAAGAAAAAGAGATCACTCCTAGAATTTGATACATAGGTAATTAAAAACAAGGATTTAGTGCAGTGAAAGCCATCAGCTTATGGTAGAATTAAGCCGGGTTTACGTCAGTGTGCACATGGCACACAAGAAATGTCAGATGTAAACTCAGCCTTGGTCGATTCGCATCGAGAGTTTACGAATCAGATGACAGAATCGGTAACATATGCATATAAAACATGTTGCTCAAGGCGACTCCATACTAGGTGGTCGCAAGGGATCAGGTGACTACCTTCGCCGCTTGTAATCTGCATATACGTTGGATGTCAACACACATTTTTCAGTACATTTTTTTGACATTTAAAGTATAAATTTCTCAAATCGAATTGAGCTGAGTATACCTTATATGGAATTGCCTTGATGTTACTGTTTATTTAATACGTATGTATGTATAACAGTCGCTGTTGAATTTTTATTGCGGCATCTAATTTTTTATTATTCATTTCTTGTAGAAATGAAACAAACCAAGAGTTAACTTTACTTCCTATGTTTTTGTATGAGAAATTTGGCGCAAATGGCAAACCAAAACAATACTTATTAAACCTAAAAATTGTGGTTATGGAGCAAAATGAATGCTTAATATCTCAGAAGCCATAATAAATTTCGTGAAACACGTTTTTGATTCAGAAAGAGGGTATTTATATATTCCATACCTAACTAATTTTTTTTAGAATAGTCGGTGGAGCAAAACTATTCTGGGTCGACGATATGTATGTACCTCAGATATCAACACACATTTTACAGTACATTACATGACATACTTACGTCAAAAGTATAAAAAGTTTCAAGCGAATTGAGCCGAGTATACCTCATAAAATATCCTTGAGCTACCCTGTCTTTTACGTTTTTGTTTTAGGAAATAAAAGCGCTGTATCGACATTACTAATTTAAAGCATGCTTTCTGTCGGCTTTTTTGACAACTAAGCCGTCATTCTCCTTATTTTGAACAAAATAGAATTGTTTATAAAAAAAAGTGTATTGAAATGTAAAAGAAAACATAAACGTGTATCAAAAATGTTCAAATTTATCAATGGGTTTTCAATAAGGAAATTAAGAGACGTTAAACAGTGAAATAAACCGATAATAACATATATAAAGAGCGTTAAAATTGGAAGAATGGAGGCAACAAGTCAGAATTTTTTGAGATCATCAAGTCAAACTGAACGGGCAGGAAATTCATCTTTTAAAAAATCCAAGATGCTAGAGATAGCACAGACTATAGCTAAGGTAGATGATTTGGTGCAAGCGATTCATAAAAATGAGTCCCATAATACGAAATTGCAACAACAACTCAAGGATTTCCAAGCAACGGCACAGCAAGTACAACAGCTCTACAACAAAGAGAAAAATGATCATTCCAAAGCTAAAAATGATTTAGAGCAATTGCAGAAGGAATATTCTAAAATTGATGTTAATTTAACAAATATGTCTATGGTAAATGAACAATTGAAAGCACGTTTAGCTGAGTATGACGGTCGACCAATAAACTTCGACAATTTAGTGGTGAAATATGTAAAAATCGTAAATAAATTACAAGGCCATGATATTCTTAGTTATTACCCAGACAAAGACTTAGTCGAAAGACTTAGAGAATATTGTGTAACGAAGAAACTTAAAATACCTAAAGCCAATATTAGTCCGAAGAAAACGACATCAAGAAGAAAGAAACCTAAAACCGAAGAGAAGAGTGTGCAGTGTGATCCATTGGGGGAAATTTTGTCAGAAAACCACGGCTATCCTACATGTAAGACTAAGAACAAAGTTCAAGATCAATCTACACAATGCTCTGTAAAAAAACGCGAGCAGGCCTCTCAGTATATCAGTACAATGATCACAAGGCAAACCAACACTGAAAAATTAGTACAAAAACATGTGCAAACGATGTTTCCAGAAGCACCTATTGCTATTGATGATGTACATGATATACTTAATCTTTTTACAGAATGGTCAAATATAAGATCAGTATCTCCTCTACGTGCATCGCCGAATCCTAAAATTAATAAATCTTGTAAAGACATACTGAAAAAATTTTCCACTACTGGCACCTGCACTATGTTGTGTAACATAAGGCGAAAGATTGATTATTTGCCTGTTAACAATTCAGCTAACATCAAGCAGGAAATTTTTACACCGTCCGTATCGCCTACGCTCACTTCTTATCAAATAAGTCGGCCAAGATTGGGTTCACTTTCAAATAACCTGCCGATCAACATAAGTTCCAGTTCGTTACTAAACTTATTCAATTCAACAACAAATTCATCTTTAGGGCAATTATCACCTAGTGCATTTAATGAACTTTGGCAAATATTTGGTAAAATGCTTTTAAGTTTATTGCAAACTAATAATACTGACAATACAAGTGCAAATCAAAATACACCATTAAATCAACAACAGTTTCTTGATTGGCTTCTAGAGTTATATACGAATTCTCAGCCTCAAAATACAACCACAGCGGAAACACAAACCTTGGAGCAGATGGGTAAAATTTATTCATTAAATTATTATTCTTTTATTACCTGTTTTTTCCATTTCCCTGCAGCCTCCAACGTTTCAAGAAGTCCTTTATTTTTCAATGATGCATCTTTGTTGTCAGCAGATGTTATGAGACCTCAACCTCAAAGGATACTGCAAGAAGAGAATGTTGCAAGATCGAATATGAGGGAGGATGAAACCAATTTATCTTTAAGTGCCAATTTAATTGGTGAGTTGAAAAATAACCTTGTCAAAGCTTACTTTGACAAAGTTTTTAAATTTCCTTTTAAACTTTGCGAGTATATCAAATTTTGGACTTCATAGAATTTTCTTTTCCGCCCTCTTCTTTAAATTCAAGACTTTGCAAAGTAAATTTTGCTTGTCAAAAACGGGGTCAAATATGATAATGAAAAAATCAGAAATATTTGAAGCGTGTGACCTTGTACAAAAAAACGTATTCGTAGAACGATTAGTTTAAAAAAATATATTAATGAATTGAAATGAGACATTTTTAGATTTAATTGAACTGTAGTGAATTTGAATCATGAATTCAAATTTTAACTAATCTCCACTTAAGACAAAATCGAGCTATACAAAGCTCTACAGACGACATATCATATTTGCGTGAAATCCCCATATCGCTAAAGAAATTTATTATTTATATAAACAAAACAATATTGACCTAAAGCAGTGGTCATCAAAAATAGAAAATGTGTAAAAGTGTAACGCATGTAATACATGTTTAGTGCTGTTCCACTGAAAAAAAATCACTTTTGTAAATGTTTAATTGAGTATATGTAAAATATTTTTATGGCTTTGTTTGGAGAAAAATATTTTTTGATTTCCTTTAATGTTTGCTGTATTGGTGTTCCTTCTCAACAGCACACCTCAGCAAATTTTCAGTTTTTTTTTGCTAATGGTTACAGAGATATCGAATATTAAAAAATACGCCTTATAAGAAAACTATCTTCAAATGTATACTCATTACTTTTTCAATATTAGTCCAAATAGAATTTTTTTTTGTATAATAGAAAAATATTTTGCACAGTGGGCTTGGATGCGATTTTCTGGATTTAATATTTTAAATAAATTTTATCCACTGTTTGTACTCTTTGCTTTTCTTGAATAAACTATGGCTATTTAGACATAGCCAATGCAAATAACAAAATAAATGAATTCGTATTTAAAATATATCCTGAAAATTTTTGCACCGTGATTTATATCGAAAAAAAAATGTTTTAACAAATTTCAAAAAATCAGAAAAAATAGTACTAGTTATTTGAATCCCACAACCACATAGGTCTTAAAATTTTTGGAAAAAATCAAAGTTTTATATAAAAAATTCAAGAAAATCATATATCAATATATGTACTTGTTTTTTTTTTCAATTTCGGGATACATACTAGACACACCATCTTTAAAAGTATTTAAGCCAAATGAAAACTTATTTTCCAACTCTATATTCCACATATTTTCTCTTTTCTACAGCAATAAAAAGTACTGTTGTAAAAATATCTAAATTATATCATTTATTTATATAAATAATATAGAAAAAATTTAATAATTTTAGTGGTGTTTGAATACTCCCCTTCATAAAAAATGCGACAGAAATATTCTCTTTTAGTGTCCTTTATTCTCTTGCTTTATATTTTAGTTAGTAGTTGTGCTCAGGGTGACCAATGACATTTTTCAAAAAGTGGCACAAAATAGGGGATTTATAAAAAAAGGGGCAAAATTAAAAAAAAAACGAGAAAACTACACAAAACTTCTTAATTTTAATGTATTATTATATAATTCAATTTAAAAAAGGGAAAAAAAGTGGAAAAGCAGTCGAAAAAGTGACAATTTGCCACTTTTGTGCTGTGTACGTATGCAAATAAATAAAGCAAAATGTTAGCAGATAACTCAGGGAAATGGGATGATGACCACTGACCTAAAGTAAGGTGACCAGATTTCGGAGAAAGAAAAAGATGACATCAACAAAAATAGAAAAAAAATCTATTTGAATCCAATGGTCTACATTTTTTACAAACTTTATAGAAAATTACATAGCAGAGAGAATTGTATTACGTGTGGACTGCAATATTAGTACTATTGCAATGTTATATCGGATGTTATAATATTGTTTTCATAATAACTACATTCGAAGAAAACGTTCGAGAACTCAAAAGTTTTTAAAAATTTTAACTATTGATTTTCGTAAATTTCTTTGACCTTTTAGTTTTATTTAATAACTATTTTATTAAGCTTGAGGTCTTTTTTTTTGTTTTTTTATATATAAATAAATATTGTTAATTTTGTTTATATAAAAAAAAGACCTCAAGCTTAATAAAATAGTTATTAAATTTTAACTATTTTTTACTGCATTTTACTGGTTTGCATTCGCATATACAAAATCCAGTAAATTAGAGGACGAATTGAGAGAGAAAAATGACAGTTCATTTACTGAATAAATGCAAAATTTTTGCCAGTAAAATCCAGTAAAACGAAACCATATGTTTTTAAATAAAAACAAACAGAGGGAAACAAAAATTTGTAATGTTTGATGAAATTTTCAAATTTACAAAAAGAAAATGAATGCATTAAGTTATAAACAATATAACACTTATTTAAGTTTGATGCCAGAAAAATATTCGGGTATATTATGTATTCCACGTGAAATTAAAACGTGCGGAATTTCCATAGAATTGTTGGAAATGTGTATTTATAACAACAATGCTATGGCAATTCCGGACGATATACATCATTGCACGTGGAATTCAGAACATAGCCGATTTTTTTTAAACGTGAATAAAGTGAATAGATTATTATAGTGAAATTTTTGTTTATACATATCGTCGGCTGATTGCTGGTTTGCCGCATTTAAAAATTTATAAAAATTAAGTTATTGGTAGATTGTATATGAATAATGTGTCCTTTTTTAAAATTTTTTCTCAGGTTTTCAATATCTTGAATATATCAGGATATATAAAGTTCTATTCCCATTTTATATTTCCTTTAATAAATGTACTAATTTGACTTAATTGAAAAGAAGTGGACAACTGTTGTTGTGATTGGTCGCGTGCGACAGCAAGTAATTAACCTTGCATTTCTGAGCAACGTGACTCGATTTTTCTTAAAATTTTACCTACCTTATAGCTGCCGACGGCTTACACAAATATATAAATAAGAAAAAAAAGTTTCGTTTTCTTTGAAAAAATCAAGCATATTTGCTTGGCGTCGCACGCTACAAATAGTTGACATTCCTGTGGAAATGCCCATATGTATCTATTACTTTTATTATTAAACAAAAAATTCTACTGTGTATTTTTATATAACAAATTCTTCATAGATTTTCTCAAAAACACATTTGGTTTGGTGTTTAATTCTTTAGCGCGAAAACTATTAGCAATCAACTGTTGTATATATTTTACGTTCGCGTACTTTGATGTCCAAACGTTTTTATTAATGGTATGTTTCACAATAACGAAAGAAAACTTTCGACTTCCAATTTATATTAAAGGTATTCATTTCATTTTTTTTTTGGTTGGAAAAATGGAAAAATGTAATTTTCTTACAACAAACACAGGTAAAAAAATTCACCAAAAGTTGAAATTTTAAATTCAACAGGCCATAAGAGTAATTTATTCATATTACTCAATTACTGGACTTAGTACCGGATACTGAAAAAAAAAATCTGAATCCAGTAAAAATGTACTGGTTACTGAAAAAATTTTCAGTATCCAGTAAAATTTACTGAATACTGGAAAAATTTCCGATTTTGATGGTGTATTGCGAATTTTTTTAAAATGACGAAACGATCTACTCAACTACACCTACAAGCCACACTTAGGCGTTTTCACGAGGGTGGCGTTGGCTGAAGTAGTTAGCACGTTGACTACAAAACCGCAGGAGCTGGGTTCGAGCCCGGTCTCCGACAGTCAATAAAAATAACAACACCACGCATTTTTCTGATGTGCATTAGTGTCCTTTGTATCAGTTGTTGTGGGAAAAGTTCTAGTGGTGCATGCATAAGGCACTGGTCACTAAAAACTATACCGACTTCATCAGATACTAATCCTAATGTAACATCAGAGCACCCTCCTTCGTTGTGTACAGAATCATCGGCGAAGTAAAATAACCAATCAAATGGCTACTAAGCACAACTTCAAAATTTAATATGTCTCATTTGACACCAGGTGGCGCTGCAACACTGCATTATCAAAAAGTGTGCAAAGAGCAAAGTTGTAAAAGAATGAAGCTTTCCTCTATCTCTTCCTTCACCACCTGTTTTCTCTATCACTATTCCTTCTTTATCACCCTCTATCACTATCTTCTCTTCGACTAATAGGTAGCACAAAGAGATCATTGTATTGGACCCAAGTGAGCTGGACTCTAAAATTTCACCCTTCCTTACCAGCAGCATGCTAACCTAACCTAGTTAGGCGTTTTCACGAATGAATATTTCCTATGATAAAATTTATTGATTACTGCATGTTTTCAGTAATCTGTAAAAATTTACTGCTTACTGGAATTTTTTACTGCTTACTGAAATTTTTCTAGTATTCAGAAAATTTTACTGGATACTGAAAAATTTTTCAGTAACCAGTAAATTTTTACTGGATACTGAAATTTTTTTCAGTAACTAGTAAATTTTTACTGGGTACTGAAATTTTATTCAGTAATCAGTAAAAATTTACTGCTTACTGGAACTTGTAATGCAGTAAATATATACTGCAGTATGCCCATTAGATATGACATAGTGGACGATTTTTCGATTTCGACCTCCAAGAACCCCTAATTTTAAGAGGATCGGAAAAAAATATTTGAGCAAAAAAATGGTGGCGGTCAGATGGGGCAAAGGTCGCCTCTTCGTGCTCAAAGTTGAGAGTAAAAGCAAAAAAAAAATTACAAAAAATCATATAACCCGGGGTCACCACTACAAGGGTCAAATGTATCACCAGCACCGATTAATTTTCTCCGCGCAACATCTTTTTTTAACAAACCGACCGCCTAACCCCTCTCCATAAGTGGCCTCCCTCACAAAGGGGAAATTTTTATAAAATTTACTCGCAGGGCTCTAACTTCCCCTAGGGCGTACCTATCGAAGTCAAATGTATGTCCAACCTACAATATTTTTTCTCCTCCCAGGGGGTTAAATGTAAGACCAACCCACAGTAATTTTTTTATCTTCAAAATTTCTTCAAAACATACCCATGAACTAACTCAAATCCTTAAGGGGGCTCCAATAAAAAGGGGAAATTTTTATAAAATTTGCTCGCAGGGCTCTAACTGCCCCTAGGACGTACCTATGGAAGTCTAATGTATGACCAATCTCCAATATTTTTTAATGCGAAGATTTTCTCTAAACATACTTATCGTCTATCTTCAACTAATAAAGTGGTCCCCATACACAAAAAGAATTCTTTGTTAAATCATTAATTTATTTTTGGCATGTGTTGGATATATCTTTTTGTTTTGGGCAACGACTTGACGTAAAAATATTTTGCTTCTTTGTCGCGGCACAACGCTCTGCTGTAATATTCTTATAATTTTACGCCTCTTTCTGCAGCGTTGTTGAGAACTTGCAGGTTTTGCAATATCTCTAGCGCTTGGTTATAGTCTTCACGTTGTCCGAGGTTTCTGGATCGCTATTTAAAAAACTTATTGGTAATCCAAAGCGTGGAAACAAGTTTGCTTTCCCAGGTGTTACGTAGTGGCTCAAATCCTTTATTATTTATTTGTGTACTACTGTGGGAGCTAAGGTAATTCACTTCACACCTATGAGGCCAATGACTGGTCGAAAACAACCTTCCTCTCCACTGGCTCCGCTATTTATTTTATCGTCTTCTGCATCATTATCATCTATCTGCCTTAAAATGTTCTTATTTCGAGAATATCTTGTTTTAACCAAATATGAATTTGATGGAATCCGCGATGTCGTATAGACATCGTTACTTTATGTAAAAGCTTGGTTTAGTGCGACTAAAGGAATCGAAGCTCCAAATAACGATTTGAGCTTTTTTAAAGCTATTGCTCATTATGATTTAATCACAATTTCGCAGCATTTGGTGAATAAATTTTGCGTACATCTCTGGTACCTTAGTGACGACCCTGTTACTCTAGCATTATTTGGCCAGAATGTTTCCTGTGACATCAAAAGGAAAATGGCGAATGATATTCGTATTTTTGCAGAAGATAGAGAAAAATATGAGGAAGAGTTATCCGACAAAGTGGTGGACGAATCATCAAACGAAGACAGCGACGGCGTAGATGATAATGAGGCAGAAGACGACAGTAAAAGCGGAACAAGCGTGTTTCTAGAAACAACTATTAAAAAAATTATTTTTTTTGTTGGGGCCACCTTAAGGGTTGAAGATAGACGACAGGTATGTTTAGAGTAAATCGTTGTATTGAAAAATATTTAGGGCCGATAATACATTTGATTTCGATAGGTCCGCCCTAGGGGCAGTTAGAGCACTGCGAGTAAATTTTATACAAATTTCCCCCCTTAAGGGGTCGAAATAGGGCATAGGTATGTTCGGAGGAAATGTTGGAGATGAAATATTACTGTGGGTCGGTCCTACATTTTACCCCCCTGAGAGGCACCCTAAAAGCGGAACAAGCGGCTTTCTTAAAAAAAATATTCAGGGCAATCATGAATAAAATTCCGCGAGAAATTTCTCCCTTTTCCAATTAGAGTTTTTTGGTTTTCCCTATTACTTGCTATTGTTTGAAATTGTTCCCCGGGAAAAATTTCTCGCGGAATTTTATTAATGATTGCCCCCATTAAAAAATAGTTTATTGTATTGGGACCACCTTAATGGTTGAAGATAGACGATAAGTATGGTTAAAGAAAATATTTGTATTGAAAAAATATTGGAGGTTGGACGTACATATATTTGACTTCGATAGGAACGCCCTAAGGGCAGTTAGAGCACTGCGAGCAAATTTTATAAAAATTTCCACTTTGTATGGGAGCCGCCTTAAGGAGTCGAGATAGGGCATAGGTATGTTCGGAGGCAATGTTGAAGATAAAAAATTACTGTGGGTTGGTCTTACATTTTACCCCCCTGGGAGGTACCATAAAAGCGGAAAAAGCAGATTTCTTAAAAAAAATTATTAAAAAAAACTCTTGTATGGGGACAACCTTAATGGTTGAAGATAGACGATAAGTATGGTTAAAGAAAATATTTGTATTGAAAAAATATTGGAGGTTGGACGTACATATATTTGACTTCGATAGGAACGCCCTAGGTGCAGTTAGAGCCCTGCGAGCAAATTTGTTTAAAATTTCCCCTTTGTATGGAGCCCCCTTAAGGAGTCGTGATAGGTCATAGGTATGTTTGGAGGAAATTTTGAAGATAAAAAATTACTGTGGTTTGGTCTTACATTTTACCCCCCTGGGAGGCACCATAAAAGCGGAAAAAGCGGATTTCTTAAAAAAAATTATTCAAAAAAAATTTTTTTTTATATGGGGACCACCTTAATGGTTGAAGATAAACGATAAGTATGCTTAAAGAAAATATTTGTATTGAAAAAATATTGTAGGTTGGACATACATACATTTGACTTCGATAGGTACACCCTGGGAGAAGTTAGAGCCCTGCGAGTAAATTTTATAAAAATTTCCCCTTTGTAAGGTAGACCCCTTACGAAGAGGATTTAAGCGGTCGGTTTGTTAAAAAAAGATGTTGGGCGGAGAAAATTAATCGGTGCTGGTCATACATTTGACCCTTGTAGCGGTGACCCCGGGAAAGTTATATGATTTTTAATATTTTTTTTTTTTTTGCTTTTACCCTCAACTTTGAGCACGAAGAGGCGACCTTTGCCTCCATCTGACCGCCACCATTTTTTGGCTCAAATATTTTTTTCCGAACCTCATAAAACGAGGTGTTCTTGCAAGTCGAAATCTCGTTACTAAAAATTCTCATATAACACTATGCCATAACTAATGCCCATGTAGAAGAATAGACTGACTCGTTTATTTATTTATTTATTTATTTGAGATATATTTTACAAAATAAATTTACAAAATATATAAAACTAGGCGCCGGGTAACCTGACCATGTGCGCTCGTATTGTCGGATATATAAAAGGATTAACAAATAACAGAGTTTAATGTAATGAGGAAATAAAAAATAAATAAAAAAAAATATGTTTATAAATTGAAAAAAGTAATTCAAAAAGTTTAAAGTGATTGAAATTAAAAGAGAAGTCAATAAAAATAATTATTTAATACAAAATATTGAGAATTAATATTAAAATAAAAGCAATCAGTTTTAAATATCTACAATCTTGTGTTTTTCAAGGCTGTTGTTGATTAATTTGATGTGGACATCAGTGGTGCAGTCGAGTGTCTTTTCCAGAGGTTGGTTAATTTTTGAGAGTTGGCATTCTTCAAGTATATGCGGTATAGTGAGCAGAACGTTGCATTGGCTACATATGGGTGGATCCGTTTTATCGTAATAGTGCTTGGAATTATATAGTGCTTTGCCCACTCTCAATCGAGCCAGCATAATGCAATGTTTTCTGGGAAGATTCAAATTGTATTTAGGCCTTTTTATCTCACAGTTAATAAAAAATGTTTTCTTTAATGTGTCTGGAAAGCATGGGACTTCTGTGATTTGCGGTAGATCCAGGGCAGTTTTTGCGACGCTATCAGCATATTCGTGGCCTGGAATACCTACGTGTGCTGGAACCCAGATTACCGTAATGTCGCTTTTACTACTCTCAAGGTGCAGCATATGGTCATATGATCCGTTTAAGTTTTTCATCAGCGCCCTTATTGCGCTTAGGCTATCGGTGCAGATCAAACTCTTCTTCCCGTTTTCAATGGAATAACTTATTGCAGACTTAATTGCAGAAATCTCTGCCGTAAAAATCCCAGAGTGGTCTGGTAATCGAGTTTTTTTAACAGTTTCAAATTGAGTGTAAGAAATCTGCTTGATGATAGAGTATGAGGTAACATTATCTCGGAATGATCCGTCTGTGTAATAAATTACTTCAGGGGCGAACTCAGAGATCTTTTCCAGAAACATCTTTTTAAAACATAGTGGATTAGAGGTACTTTTGTTGAATAAGCTCAAACTGTCATTTATTTTCACAATAGCCTTAGGATGAATGGGCTCAGTTGGTTTATATGGAATGGATATGTTTCGTTTTTTAAAAAGTTAAATAATATTCGAAATGGCTGACGTCAAAGAATTTGCTGATGATGATAATTGATTCCAGAAGGCGTTGTGCAAGCTTTCAGTTGGGATTGTTATTGATCTCGATGCCATGTTAACGGAAGATTTTTGTAGTAATGTTTCAAACTCAGAATAGTTTGCTTCGGCTCTCAGATTTGTTAAAGGTGTTGTACGTAGTAGGCCGGATGCGGTTCTGAAACACTTGTTTATTGCACAGTTAATTTTATTTACATTTCTTTTCGAGGTCCACCCGTAAATCGTTAAGCCATGTAGTATCGATCCAATTGTTAGGGATTTGCAGATATTAAGCGCCGTTTCTATGTGGGGTCCTTTGGTACGTGAGCATATAAGTTTTAAAACGTTGTTAATTTTTGACAGTTTATATACTAAATTTTTTATATGATTGTTCCAAAGGAGATTTTTGGTAAACAATATTCCTAAAATTCTCATTTGGTCCGTAATTTTGAGTGTTTCGTTTCTGATATTAATTGTAGTATAATTACAGCATCTCTTTCTACAAACGTGAAGAATTTCTGCTTTCTTAGCAGGGATAACGGCACCGTTTTTTCTCGCCCAGTTTTCAATTTCTCGATCGATTTCGTTGAGATTGTGAATGACACTTTCTGGATTACCTGATCCCACCGCGAATATGTTGTCCGCATATATACCGACGTAATCTATCCCCGGTAAATTTTCTAAAGTTATTGCTAGGGAGTTGGCGTAAACAGTATATAGCACTACAGAAAGTGGGGAGCCTTGAGGTACTCCATTATCTAAGTCGTGAGTAGTGGAAAAAAAGCCATCAACCTTAATCGTGACTCTGCGATTTTGCAAAAAAGATTTTATAAGGTTCAGTGTACCTCGAGGGACCCCCCATTTATTCAGCTCTTTTATAACAGACAATGATGTTACACGATCGAATGCTTTTTCAATATCTTCAGAGAGTACTAGACTGTGTTTGCTTGATCTTAGGTTACGACGTAGTATCTCTTCTAACTGATGGCATATGCTGTGGACTCCATGCCTGGGTATAAAGGCGTGTTGTATCTTAGATATTTTCATTCGTGTAAGTTTCCAGAAGCGTTTTGCAATTATTTTTTCAAAAATGTTGGAGAGGGCTGGTAATAATGATATAGGCCTATATCCCTCCAACTGGTTTGGGTTTTTTCCAGCTTTGGGGATAGGCGCAAGTACGGCAATTTTCCAGTCGTGTGGGAAGGTTCCAGTGAATATTATGTTGTTGTATAGTTGGCATAAACGATATTTTAAGACATGAGGTGCAAATTTGACCATTGAATAAGTGATTTTATCCCGAGCAGGAGTGGAACCCTTTAGCGTTTTTAATGTTTCCTCTAATTCATATAGTTCTACCTTGTTGTTTAGTTCCTTAAATTGGATGGTTGTTTGCGGAAGATTTTCAATTTTAAGTTGTCTTTTTTCGGCGGTTATTTTGGGGTCAAATACGTTATCCGACGAAAGCGAGCACCAGAATTTTGCAAAACCATTAGCTATATCCAAGGGGTGTGAGAAGTGATTGTCGCTTGTATAGATGGTGGGAAAATTGTCTTGTTTTTGTGACCTTATGTTGTTGACTTTGTTCCAGAGAACTCGCAGATCCATTAAAGGGTTCAATGAATTTACGAAATGTTCCCATGTAATTTTTTTAGCCATTTTACATTCCTTTTTAACCATTGCACAAAGCCTTTTATAATTTATAATATTGGTTTTGTCTCTACATCTTTTAAAGGTCTTCCAAGCTTCTTGTCTTTGTTGAATCAATCTGGATATGTCCGAGTTGTACCAAACTGGGCTATTTCTATGTTTAGGCTCTCTACTTAAAGGAATGGTTTCATTAGCAGTTTTCCGTAGAATTCGTTTTATCTGGGCCGCTTCTTTATTAATATTAGGGGATGCTGCAAATTGAGTAGCTACTTCAGTAGCCTTATCTTTGAATAGTTGCCAGTCAGCTCTTTTTTCCAGGAAGCGAGGAAGAAACTTTTTCTTAGTAATGTCAATATTGTTGGTAATTTTAATAGGGAAATGGTCTCCCACTTCTGGTATAGGTAGACAATTCCAAGTTAAGTTAGGGGCCATATCCACGCTGGCCAAGGAAATATCTACTGCCGTCAAAGTGTTTCTGGTACTGAGTAGGGTAGGAGAGCCATCATTAAGGACTACTAATTCCTGATCGTCGGCAAATTCCTCCAGTATTTTTCCGTTAGGTGAATTGGAAGCGGAGCCCCATATCACATTTTGTGAGTTTAAGTCACCCAACAAGATGTGATGAGCATTGCTAGGGACTGGTATAGTGTTAATCATCGTATGAGTTAGGTTAATCCCATTTTCCCTATAAATGTTCGTGATGAAAAGTTCTTTATCGCACCGTATGACTATGGTTTGAAATAGAAGATCAGTAGTAGATGGAAAGTGATTAATGACATTCAAATTGTTTTTAATCATTAATGCAATGCCCGCTTTTGCGTAATCATAGTCATTGTTATGGTGGAATATTTGAAAGCCTGGTAGATGAAGCATGTGTAAGTTTTTATGGACTATATGTGTTTCCTGCAGTGCTATAACATTAGGTTTATGTCTAGCAACTAAAATTTCTAAAGCGTGTTTATTATTGATAAATCCTTGTATGCTCCACTGCAGAATCGTAATTTTTTGGTGGTATGTCATAAATTTTATTTTTCTGACTTACCCCTTGGGGCCAGAGGTTGTGTATTTCTATAAGTTTTTGGTGTTATTAGAACGTTCAATTCGGGAAAATTGTTGTACAGTTGAGTTGTAGGTGAGTTTTCCTCATTCGACTTGTTGATTGTTCTTGGAGGAGAATTTAAACACAAACCTTCAGTGTCCTCAATAATCATTTCTTCTGTCAAGACAATTTCATCTTGTTCAAAAATGTTTTCTGGGTTGTGGTTGTCGGTTTCTGCTGTCATAGTTTTTGGTGTTGTTGTAAGTTCTGATTGTGTACTATATGAAATTATTTGCGAAGGTGAATTTTGTGGTGGTGTGAGAAATTTTTGGTCTATTGTTGGTTGGAAATTTGTGTGTGTGTTTTTATTGCTATTTTCTGGAATGTTTGTTGCATGATGATTATCTGTAGATGTTGGTGTAGTTTTTGGTTGTGTTTGTTGTGAGATTATTTGAGAGGATGAAGTTTGTGGTGGTGTGAGAGATTTTTGATTAAATGTTGCTTGAAAATTTGTATATGAGTCTGAATTGTTATTGCTGTGTGTGTTTGTTACAAGTTGATTTGTTGTTGTTGGAATGTTGTTAAAGTTGATGATTGGGGTGGAGTTATTAAATTTTCTGAGAGAGTTTTGTGTTTGTTTTTTATCGGCCGATGTCGAGATGATTTGGTTTTCTGCTTGTTTGGTTATGTTTTGATGCTTGTTGTCTGTGAGGTTATGATCTGTTGTTATGGACGAATTTAATACAGTTGCATATGTGTGCTTCTTATTCAAGGACAAACGAGGCTGTAGCAAATTTACTGAGGGGTTGTCGTTGAAAATACGCCAGGCTTCACGCGTGGTGCATCTACGGGAAATTCTTATGAAATTTACAGATTTGTGTCTCCAATACGTTGGGCATTCTATGTCGTATGAGGTATGAGTTTCTAATCTACAATTTACACAGTACTTACGGATACAGGCTTCGTGTCTTTCTGAGTAACCGCATTCTCTACATTGTTCTACACTCTTGCACCATTTTTTTGTATGTCCTAACCTCTGGCAGTTGATGCACCTCATGGGGTTGGGAATGTATTCTTCAACTGGGACTCTTTCCCATCCCAGCTTCAAGATGTCCGGGCGGTAGATCAGGTAAAATGTAACGATTGCTGCTCCTGTGGCAGTAATTTTGTCATATTCCTTTTTGGTAATTTTGCGTATATCAACTACTTTTTGGTCTTTGAGCGAATCCAGCAGATCTTGGGAAATTTCTATTATCTTTTTAGAGAAGATGCGTCCTTGTATTGTATTTAAGGTTTTATGTAGTGATATTTTAACCGGTATACAATCGATGTAGTTTGCTCTAAGGAATTTTTCTGCGGTCTTGTTGTTTGGCACTTTTATCAATAGGTCTCCGCTTTTCATTTCTTTAACATCTAGCCTATCCTTTGAAATGAAGTCAAGACCTCTTTCTACTTGGAAGACGTTATGGGAAGCCAGTGGTGGGATCTGTGTTCCTTCTTTCAATGAAATTGATGATGCGACTAGGTAGCGTGGGAGGTTTTGTTCGTTTGATGAGGTTTGTGGTAAGGGAATGAAATCTTCAGCCCTTGGACGTTTGTTTCTGTTTGATTTATTCCTACCGGACGGAAGTTCCAGTTCCCGAAACCGGTTGTGATCGGGGGGTGAGCCCCGTTCATGTTTTTATATTAATTAATATTCCAAAAAGTTTTTTTTTTCCAATAAAATAAAAAATCAGTAAGACTCAACAAAATAAGCACAAGCAAAATGCGAAGAAAAACACAAAGCAAAAAGTCCGTTTATATGCAATACACTAATACTACTACACCGTAACCAGCGATTGAGAAAATACGTGCGCACGCGGCAAATGCCAGACACAGACTGTGTTGACTCGTTTATTTTTTTCAATTGGCGTTCCCATAGTTTGTTTCAGATTTGAACTCAGAAAATATGTATGCATGCATGTACATATTTACATATATTGGACTAAAAAGTTTAAAAGAAAAGCATACATTTTATAACTCGGGAAAAATAATAACAAAAAATATGCGGCATTATAATATTTCACTTGTACAGACCGCGAAATTTTGACTAATGAAAACAGCAATTGAAGTATACTAAATAGAAATACATAAATAATTTTATTACTAACGAAAATTTTTATATATTTTCAGACAACAACCCTAATAGCCAAATACATATTGCGGATTCTTCGAATAGCCCAGTAAAATTCAGCCAACATGGATGTGATTCCATGATGAGGGAAATACATCAAAGGCAAAATATCTCAAATACAGATGAATTGCACAAAACACATATTTTTGAACCCAACCTACATAAGTTAAGTCAAAACACTACTCTTGAAGAGGGTGAAAAATCCAGCGAAAAAACCAAAATAAAAGATAATATTTTAGACCAAATTCAAAAGTTCCTGCCAGATATAAATTTGAGTAAAAAGAAACGTAAGGCTATGAAAAGATTATTAAGAAGTAAGAGTCATCGCAAAAAATCGTTTGATATTAGAAAGACTAAAATTGAAAACGATAACAATAACTGTGACACAGTGGAAACAGCTGTCGATTTTCTCAAAACGTTTGCTGTGACACAAAAAATCAATCAGCCGATAGAGGAGGATATGTCTGAAACTGAGAAGATTTTCTTACAACAAGTCTCATGCAAAAATATGCCAAATAATGTTCCAAATATTTTAATATCGGAAGAAGAACTTAATATTTCTAACCCTTTAGCAAATTTAAAACAAACCGAACCCACATTAAAACGTGAAATTTCTAAATCATGCCAACAAATTGCAAAGAAATATGAATTACTTTTTGGAGAATCGGATAGTGAATTGGGAGACCAAGAAATTGAAAGTTCTACATTTAGCCCTAAACATGTGATAAAAAGTCCTACAAAGTTGGCAAAAGGCCATAGCAAATATGGTTTACAATCTTTAAAACCTAAAAATAAGAACGATAACCTTACAATGTTTAGCCCTAACCAGAACTGTACAAATCAACATTCAAAAAATACAATTCCATTAGTTGAAAATAAATTTAATCAAATATCGAGAAATGCGCCGCACGAGCAACTTACTTCAGTGAACATAAATACGCCAACTTTTATTAATTCTTGTAATATTATTGCTAGTCAAGACACAACAGTAACTCCAATTTTAAAGGATTTGGAATTTACTTATCTCCCGGATGTTCTTCATTCAATAAGCGCCAGAGATGCAGGATATTTCGGTTTAAATTCTAACAAAGAAAGTCTCAACTCGATTAATGAAAGTAATAGCTTTTCTTTTTCAAATATCTACAACAGTGTGGAAAATGATTTAGAACTATCTTCAGATGATTGCAGTGGTAAAGAAGACGTTGAAGATGTTGTGGAAAAAGCTAAATCAAGCAAAGAAGCTGCTACAATTGAAGAAATAATATATATTAATATAAATAATTATAATGAAGAAATAAATCAGAAAAGTGAAAATGTGCAAAGCCAGGAAATTATAACATTGCAAGGATCATTAAATGAAACGAATAAGTCTACAGCTGAAAATAGTATTAAATATCAGAAAAATCTCAATAAAATTGATTTCTCTGAGAACTCTCATCAAATAATTAACTTTACATGTTTAGATAGAATGGAGAATGTTAGTGAAAATTATTCCTCTAATGACAGTATGGATAATCATCAAATAATAAATAGCTCCATGCTACCACCTTATTCCAGTGATATCGAAAAAGATTTGGAATTATCCTCCGACGATGAAAGTCAAGCAAGTGATTCCAACGTAAATGATATACAGGGACTTAGTTCAAGAACATTTGAGGAATCAAAAGATATTGACTTTAGCGAAGAACGTTTTAAATCGTTTGATAATTTGACTGAACAGCAGTACAGAAATCTGGAGTCAATCGATCACTTTGAACTACAACGTGGAGAAAATTACAAATTAAATAATTTTAAAGTAAATGTTAACATTTCTCCAACAAAATTTTCAAAGTATGAAAATCAAGCCGAATCAAATGGTAGTAGCATTTCTGTTATAAGAACTGGAAAAGAAAACATTTTCAAAACAATTAAAAACTCAACAAAAACTATTGATGCTGAAGCTGGTGATGTCGTTTCATTGCGAAAAGAAGAAAATCTCAATAAATTTCTGCTTTATAATAATGATGAAAATATATTCGAATCAAACTTTGAAGTTGATAATAATACTAAACAAATTAGAGAAGAGAAACAACAAATTCAGAATTTAGAATCAAACCAAAACAAATACAATTCATGTAAAGAAAATTCCGTTCAATTGAATCGACAAATTGAATCGGAGGATGAATTGAAAAGTGAACAAATTCTAGCAAAGCCACGAAACAATGAAGAAAGTGAAAATGAGTCCATAATTCAAAGCGAAAGCGAGAAAACTTCTTTAGTTTGGTCTGTTATTACGGTATCGAATGCCAGCTTACAAAAAGAAACATTAAATATCAAAGAAATTAATCAAGAATTTAATGAAATAAATGAGGATAAAGACATTCCTAAATTATCTAGCTTGAGAACTTTTAGGCTAATAAAAAAAATGCACACAAATGCATACAATACGAAAGTAATTAGAGAAGCAAATGACTCAAAGGAAAATTCAAACAAATATCAATTTATTAAACCTGAAAATAATATAAATCCACTTGATGATGAGGAAGCTGTCCCAACAATAGCAAAACCGAATATCTCAAAAATAGATCAAGAAGAAAAAGTAACTATTCTTTCCAGCAGTTTATTAAAAGCAGCAAATTATATTGAAGGTACTGGTGTGGATCATCAAAATTATTTGAATGAGGACAATAATTCCTCCTCACATGAAATGTTAATGGTAAAAACTTTAGAAAAATCTGATGTCTCAGAGGTTGAATCGATGGCAAATAATATCAATAAAAATATCAATGAAATTAATCAAGAATTTAATGAAACAAATGGAGATAATTCTAATGAAGACATTCCTAAAGTATCTAACTTGAGAACTTTAAAGCTAATGGATTTAAATCAAAATCAAAAAATATCCTATGATTTTCTGTTAAATACAAGAGCAGTTAGAGAAGCAAATGATTCACAGGAAAATGCAAACAAATATCAATTCATTAAACCTGAAAATAAGGAAGCTGTCCCAACAATAGCAAAACCGAATATTTCAAAAATAGATCAAAAAGAAAAAGTAACAATTCTTTCCAGCAGTATATTAAAAGCAGCAAATTATATTGAAGGTACTAGTGTGGATCATCAAAATTATTTGAATGAGGACAATAATTCCTGCTCACATGAAATGTTAATGGTAAAAACTTTAGAAAACTGTGATATCTCCAAGGTTGAATCGATACCAAATAATGTTTCCATTTCGTGCAAATATAAAGTTGTAGTTGATGATATTGATTTCAATGATAATTTGTCCGTAGAAGATGAATTAGTGATTGATGAAGAATTAAACGACAACAATAATCGAAAAGAATCTAATGATGGGTATCACAACAACTCAATATCAATAGAATCTGATCAAAATTATAATGATACTATCAATTCGTCTATATCGACTTTATTAAATAGTACTATTTATAACGAAGTTCTAACAGAATCCTTTCAACCCATAGTCAATGATTTACTTGAAGAGGAGATGGCTACAACACCAGAAATCAAGCAGAAAAGGGGTCGTAAGCGTAAAACTGAATGTCTGACCGAATTGCATCCGCGTAAATGTTCACAGCGTCTTAAAGCTAAACGAATGATGTTAGAAGAATCCTTAAATTTCAGCCAAACAACCATAGAACTGGGTAAATATACAAAGTGTCACAAAAATTCTACAAGAAATATCCAAACAAAATCTCCTGTTAAAGATGATGTAGAAAAGGAATGTGAAACTGTGGAAAACTGTGAATTGTCTGAAAATGAAAACTCCTTGCACTTGGGATTCTTTAGAGAAAGAATGAATGAAGAAGATGCAATAATTAGTAATAGTAGAGCAGTAATGGTAGCAAAATCTCGAAAACCTATTTTAAGTGATGACAAAATATTTACTATTTCTTGTGAAGGCGAAAAAATCGACAGACCCGAACAGCAAAATAATATTTTCCTTGAAAGCGAAAACCTAAACGATAGAACAACTATTGAAAGCGAACCTGAAGTAAAGCCATATAATACACTTAAGGACTCTTTAGAACCCTTCGAAATTTTTATTTATTCTGAATCTCCACAATCTCCAGTATCATCGACAACAAATACTGTTGCAAGTTCGGAAACGTGCGTTATACCACTAGAGCGCCCACCACAATTTGTACTTCAAGACAATCATCTAACACTATTTGATGTTTTGATTAAATCTTATAGAATCGAAAATCGCAAACATGTTCTGGAATCAGCCATCGCCAAGGTTGACAAAAGAAAGCGAAGCATTTTAAATCGATTTTGTGAGGAAATTAGGTCATATTGTTATAGCGAAATGGAATTGGACTTATATTGTACATCTGCACGTGCTATTAATAAGATTTTAACTATATGCCCAGATTACGATCTCATACAGAGAGCTTTAATAACAGTAGCCGAACATGCGGAAGGAACAAACACGCCCGAAAATGAGCTTCCATCAATAATACAAGAAATGCCACCACGTCATTTGCCTAAATGCTTACAACGTTTATTTGTGTTTCTTAAGAACCTCGTAACCCGAAACGAAAACTTTTGCCAAGATTTAATGAAGAAAATAGAATTACTTCTGTTTAATTTCAAGCAGGCAGAACATTTATCGCTGCAAGCCACCTTAAATTTGACTCAACTCTATTTAATGGCCAGTAAAGTTCAGGAAAATCTGCAAAGCGCCAAACATCCAGCGCGGCTTTTTATAGCTAAATCTCTTTATTTCTATTTTCAAAAAGCAATTTTAATGGTGCACGAAGTTCTCATGTGGTTTCCGACTGTATTGCCGCATCGTGAAGATAAAACCTACGATCGTTCAGATGCCTTGATTAGTGTTATACAATATGCACTAATGAACACCAAATATGAAATGAAAGATAAACCAGATTTACGTGGTAAAATTTTGCTCTCTAAATTACGCTATGAGTATCACTTTGAACCCTTTAAACCGACAACAGATGAAATAATTAACGTTTTAGTGGAGAAATTAAAAAATTCAAAGTTTTATAATATTTCCTTGGCCTTTGGATTGCTGTGCAAACGTATGGGAGTGCTAAAAGTAGAACAATACATTTTAAATCAGTGCCTCCTTCCTCTGGCTAATGAGTACTATAGTTTGGCTTTAAAAACAAATGACTATGATATACGCATTGCAGTATTATTGGAAGTTATTTCCATCTTGGTAAAACCTCTACCGATTCAAACAGATACACAAAAATATTTCAATGAACTTTCCAGATTTCTTAATGGGTTCGAACGTCAGATTATACAAGAAGCTGCCTTGTGCTCTCTGCTGCGTTTGCAACGATTTGATGCGAAATGTTGTTATGATTTGATTCGGCACTTTCAACCCACCTACAATTTGAAAACGCAGACTGAGACCATGTTAAAGACGTTCCTGTATCGACGTCCCCTAACATATTGGAAGAATTTGCAATCGCAGTCTTGAAAATTTTAATTATTAAGTGTATGGTAATTGTAGTTTAATAGTTTATTCTTTTTTTTTAATGAATAATTTTTGAAACGCAAAAGCAAATACATGCAGAAATTGAAAAATTTATGAAATTTTAAAAGATGAGTAATTTGATTTCATTATTTAGGAATTATGACTTTATTACTTTCATATGTTACCGTTGTCAAATCATCAATTAATTTTTCACATAATAGTCCTTATTGGGATCTCTTGTATGGAAAAAGCAGTTGATCTGATGTACTCATCAGAGCTGGCCACAAAGAGAAACACGAGGGAAATGTATTGGCGTATGTGTATACATTTCTATAAGAAGCCGATTTATATTCAGCACTGTGGTGCTATTTTGGTGCAGCTCAGATATACACACATACATACATATGTATGTATGTATGCAATCCTGAGCTGCCCAAAGTAGCACCAGAGTGCCGAACATTAGACATGTAACTTAAGCTTAAATTAGACGCGGCATAGCCATAATGCCATAGCCATAACCAAAATTCAATTGGTTTCTATGGTGAGAGAGAGAGAGCCTCGCCATAACGCCATAACTCTCGCCATAGAAACCAATTAATTGAATTTTGGTTTGTTATGGCTATGGCGTTATGGCTATGTCACGTCTAATTTAAGCTTTAAATGGGTTTGAATATTGGTTTCTGTCAAACGACTGAATGAGTTTGACCCAAATCTACCGAACATCAATCGGCTTCTTATACAAATGAGTACACATACGCGAATACATTTCTCTCGTGTTTCTCTCGGTGTCCAGCTCTGATGTAATCGTAGTTGCAGACCACAGAACAGCAATTAGTAAGAAAAAATTGTGTAGCGTTGAATCATAACTTATAATTTCTTATACTTATGCGCACTCATACTTATTGCAATGTTGTCTATGGATCATATTCACTCGAAAGTTTGAAGTGGGCAGCGAACTCATACTTAGCAACATTTATGACGTTGTTGATTTCGACGCTCCTTAACTAAATGCATATGGACTACGCAAAATAAGTATGATTCACAATAATTGCGTTCGCGTACTCAAAAAGTTTTTACAAATTTTTACTGAACTTTACTGCATTTTACTAAATTGCGTTCGTTTACCCAAAATACAGTAAATGAGAACACAAATTGAGAGAGTAAAGTGACAGTTCTTGACTGAATGTTTTGCAAATTTTTACTGCAGAAATTTGTCGCAGTAAAGTTTAGTAAGATAAAAACATATGATTCAAAATGTAAACAAATGAAAATTAGGCAAACGAAAAGTGTAAAAATTTTACAAAAGGTTAAACAAAGTTTGTGAAAGTCATTAAAATATAATTATTTTATAAAGATGATAATAATTACTGTTAACATACGAGTACATACATACTTAAATTTTAAAGACGTGAACGTCTTCGTTTATTAAAGTCAAAATAATGCTTAAATTCTAAACTTACATTGTGGTTTTATATTTTAATTGAAGCAATCGTTGGTTGCAGTTATGCGATCAACGATTACTCACGATAACAAATAATTTCTCTTAAAACTATGAATCAACGAATGTTGAAAATAATGTTCTTTCTCTTAAATCAATTATTAAAGATTCAGATTACATTAGTTAAATTAGTAAGTATGTGCGAATAAGATAAGATTCATATTACAATTATTTATTATAAGATTCATATTGCATGAACCGAATTGGTAAGTATGATAAGATTCATATCACAATTGTTTATTATAAGATTCACATTGCATGAGAACCAAACTTGCAAGTATGTTTAAATATGATAAGATTCATATTACAACGGGACACTTAGTCACCATAACACTGTTGGGTAAAACTCTTACATGTATTGTAATTTACTTCATGAATCCTTTTGTTTTGCAAATTATTCTAATTACTCAGAGTTGTAAAACTGTAAGGTATCTGGTTACCTAGTATTGCACTTGCTTTTAAGGTAACATTGAGTAATATTAACAAATAGTCATGTAATTTTTGTTAATTTAACCAACAACAAAGCAATGAAATCAAGAAGAACGTCCTGGAGCCAGATTCTGCAAAGATGAATTTTGAAGTGTTCGACCCCGAAAAACATAAATTTGAATACTTAATTTCTTCTTGTTATTAGGTGTTTGACGTTTAAAATACATTAAAGCGGCTTTTAGACGCTCATACTCGGTATATGAGCATGACAGACTTTCGTACATTTCAATAAACAACATTAAAAATGCGCGATCTAATGACGTCATCTTTACAATTTCCGTACTCTACGTTTCCACTTGACATGAAATTTTGTTGTAACTTGAAGTTATAACTGCACTAACAATAATGTTATCACTTGAAAAAATAATTAATTTGAGCAATCTACACTTAACATTAACTTGAAGTTTATGTTAAAATTAACAATTTTATGTCAGGTGGAGACCGCAAATTACAAAAACACAAATGAAATTTGCACTGTATTTGACAGAAGATCTATTAAACGAGTATGAAAATAAATTTTTTTAAAACCAAACCAAGCTGAAAAACACGAATTTTAAGACTTAAGACTTGTTTTGCTGTTTACATGGTTTCCAACATTATACATTTGTATAAAAATGATATGATATTATTGTATCATGAGTATATGTATATCTGTATTTATACCTACATGAAGATACAATTTTTTCTTATGATTATTTGTTATAATCTTTATTGTTTTAATAGTTGTTGCCTACATATTTATATTTACATTTTTATATTGCTCTACCAACTATATATGTATGTATGGCTCCATGAGCTCGGTTGGTTTTTTGAAATAAATAAATAAAATACAATTAAAGACATGACAGAGGTTTTTTTTTTTAAATCACTGCTAAATCAAAATACATAATCAGCGTGACCATATTAGCTTATTTTGAGCTAAATTTAGCTTATTTGTTTCAGATTTAGCCTTAAAATTTTCATTTAGCTCTTAGCTTATTTTTTAGCTTTTTTTAAAAACTCATTTAGCTTTTTTAGCCTTTTTTTAGTCTAAATTGCGTGTTCTCTAAAAATATATTAAAAACATAAACAACTTATAAAAATTATAATTTTTTAGCATTGTAAGATAGTTTACAAAAAATACAAAATGTAAATTATACGACAATTTTATAACAGAAATGGAAAGAAGAAAAATAGTAGATAATGGCAGAATGGTTAGAATTTCAATGGAAAAAGTTAAATTCATATTAGTGGCCAAAACACTTTTTGAGTTTTTTGGGTATAAAATTATTTGACTTGAGTTGAACGTTCATTCAGCGGCATCAATTAACTTAAAACAAAAACCTGAAATAGACTTAAGCCTGGATAACACTATGTACCGATTTTTGTCGGGCCACCTCAATAAAGTCATAAGTAATAAGCCAAAATGGCATTATTACTCAATTAATTCTGGAATAAGTCTATATGGGCTTATTACCAATGCAGTGCGGTGCAATTATGTCCTTGTATTTCAAGTAGTCGATAAATTAGAGCAAAATCTTTACTTATGACTTTATTTCACTCGGTACATTGTGCAGATAGTGTGATCCATGCTTTACCTTAAATAGCATTAATTCACTTAATAAGCTTTCGTATTTTAGTATAAATGTTTTTACATTTTTAAAAACTTTTTAAGATTATTTTGGGGAAGTTTTTGTTTTGTTCTTCATTAAATCTAAAATATAATAATTAATAAATAATTTCATTAAGCAAATATTCTATATGTATAATAAAAAAATATGTTTGTGTAATATTTAACGTTACTTTAGCAATAAGAAACTATTGAAAAGTGATCAAAGAAGTGGAAAAAAGTTTAGCTTTATTTTCTAGCCTAAAATGTAACTTTTTAGCTTATTTTAGCTTTTTTTCAAACGTGATTTAGCTTAATATTATTTTAAAATCTGGTCACACTGTACATAATGCTAAAAGGGTCACACTGCATATAATATTCGTATTCGTGAATACCGTTTCAAATATTCGTATTCGCGAATAAAACTGGTGCAAACAGTTCCATCTGTACAGACCTATAATACATATGTATGTATGTATGTATATACAAGAAACGCGCAGTCGGGTTCGATGGCAGTGAACTCATACTGTGTTGTGTGAGGATTCATTGCTGTTTTCACTCATCGAGGTAAGTGTGCATTTTTTCACCAAATTATAGTGGATGCATAGGAAATGATTAGCGAAATACACATGACGATTGATAAAGTGTACAATATTTCGTACATTCAATATTATGAGTGGTATGGTGGACACAATTCATATAGGTATAAAAGGCATTTGATTGTCATTCTTGCAATGCTGGCCACTGAGAGAACACCGAGAGCAATACCCCTTTTCCACACGCAAAGTCTTAATTCATCTGTGTGAAAGACAGGTAGTAGTACAGTCTCTTTTGTCTTTCTCCCAGTTGAGAGAACACCGAGATTAATACCCCTTTTCCACACGCAAAGTTTACTTTTACCCCTTTTAGACAAGGAAAGTTTACTTTGCAAAGTCTTAATTCATCTGTGTGAAAGACGGGTAGTAGTACAGTCTCTTTTGTCTTTCTCCCAGTTGAATTAAGACTTTACAAAGTAAACTTTCCGTGTTGGAAAGGAGTGTAATGTATTCGCGTATGTGTATTCATTTGTATAAGAAACCGATTGTTGTTCGTTTGGACAGCCTTGCTTTAAATTGATATATCGTCGGTTGGTTTCTGGCTTGCGGCACAGTATATTCAAAACACATTATATCTGCAGCAGACCAGAAATCAACCGACGATATGTACATACATACACTGCCGCTCACTTGAATAGGTTCACAATTTTCCCTACATTAAAGCAAATTTTTTAAGAAAAACAATAAAGTTTATAATTATATTTTAAAGGATTAATATTATTTTAACAATAGTTTTTTTGAATACATACATACATATGTATGTAAGATCAACCCCATTCAAAAACTCAACAAAGAAAATAATTTAAAAATTATTTTATTTTTATAGGCTTTTTATAATGTTTTCGTAAATATTTAATAATGAGTATATCACCCTTTATCTGACACAACTTAAAAAATACGGCTTGGAAGAGATTTGTAGAGGTTTTCAATTAATGATAATGAAATGTCAGCCCAAACTTTTGTAATTACTTCAATTAAGTCTTCTTTTGTCTCGTATTGTCTGCCAGACTCGTACACTTTGCGAGAAAGCAATCCCAACACATTTTGTATAATATTTAGATTTGGCCATTTCAAAATATTGACATTATGGCTGGCTTCGAATACACTTTTTACAAACCGTGCATTGTGGATCGTGGCATTAACTTGTTGAAATACCCACGGCAAGGGGTTATAGACAGAAGAATAATGTGGATCCGTCCTTTCAAATATAGCTTTGTAAATATATGTGTTAATTTTAGATGTCAGAAACTGAATCTCACTTGTACCATAATAGGTAATCGCCCACATGATCACACTACCCATAGAGCACAATATATTGCTGGAATTTTGCAGGAATATTGTTTCGTAACGTTGTAATGTCACAGGCAATATTCCTGCAGTATTCCTGCAATATTCCTATGTCCGCTTTTTTGTATTGCCAGCAAGATTGAGGAAATATTGCACTGCAACATTGTAAAAATATTGCAAAATTGTCTAATAACATTTGATATTATTTATTTAAACCGATGAAAATAGTAAATTTGTACAATCATAGACAAATTAACGCTGAAATTTATGTGAAATATGATTTAGATTTTATTCATAAATTTAAGTAAATAAAACGAGTTATTATTTGAGACGTACATAGAGTATCAAATCTAATAATAAAACTAATTTTTGGCGGCAGCATATTTTACTCTTGTGCTGACCTGCGAAAACCAAAGTCCGACAGCTTCTTCTATTTCTTTATATGCCCTTATGTCGGGAGCTTTAAGGTCATATACCATTTTTTTTTTTTTTGGAATTAACATACTTTACTCTGAAACGTCTAGAATTGCAGAAAAAAATTTTACAAAAAAAAGGAAAGAAATAATTGACTTTTTGAAAAAAAATTTTTTTGGAAATCGATGTATTTTTATCTGAAACGTAAAAAAAATTTTCCAAGTTAAATTTTTTTTTTGACTTAGAAAAAAATAAAATTTTTATTATACTCCCTTATGCTATTTAATCGGTACTTTTGCCAGTATATGCCTTTATGGCATCTGTAAGCGATGTATTAATTAAAAAAAAACCATTTTGCTATATATAATATCATCTAATAATTTTTTGTAATATTGTTACGAAAATGGCCGTCGGGTTAATATAAGTGTTACGCAAGAATATTCGAACAGGGCCAATATAAAGAAACATCCAGAAGTATTTAAAATTTAAATACTATTTAAATTTTAAATAGATAACTAAACGTACACTCGTATTCACATACAAGCACTATAGCAAACAACTATATACACATGCGTAGCACATACATACGTGATTAAACGTAAACAACCAACAACAACTACAAGCTTCTGCTTGTTATGAAGATAGACATAGCTACATGCATACATACATACATGCCTGGCAATTCTAGCGAAAGGCAAAAATAAAGTAAACAACCACTTAATGATGTATGCATATACACACGTATGTACATAGTTACCACATGAACTTAATTACGCGCTTTGTAAACAACATTGAAGATAATGATGATTCGGTCTAGACTTTACATGAAAATTCTAGTGGTTGTATGTTTTGTGGCTCAGTTGCGAATAAGAAGTCTGTTGTCAAAGTCTATAAATATATAAAGATTAGTCTTGTGTAGTTCATGAACGAACTAGTTCAAATGAACGATTCAGTACTTTGAACTATGTGAACTAGTTCAATTGTTTTACGATCTCTAGTTCAATTTTTGAACTAGTTCAATTTTTGAACTAAGAACTAAGACACAAAATGAACTAACACAGAGGATATGAACTAAATGTTTTCAACGTTTTGCTTTACTTTTGTGTGCTTTGCTTCTATACTCATCCATATGTATGTATGTATGCATGTATATTTAGTTCTTTTTATCGATGGCTACTACCACAAATGCAATAAACAAGAAAACACAAGTAAACACTTAAAAATATTTTAAATTTTAAAATATTTAAAGGTTTTCACACTAAATATGTTTTATAAACTCATAATAAAGCAAATTTATTATTAATTAATTAGTTTTCGTAGTTTTTCACATAATCTGTGTTTTAAATTTTTCCAAAGACCACACAAACATACATATGCATGTAGAATTGTAGATGTAAAATCATTGAACTAAAAAGACCGATTGAACTAAATGAACGAACTAGTTCATTTATAAATAATGAACTAAAATGACCGGTCACTGAAATGAACTAAATGGCATAACTCTAATAAAGATGTTCCACGTAGAACATTAAATGAAAACTAAAATTGTTTGTGTTTATAGATGCTGTGGGGGAAGTAACAAGGGAAAAATATATTGTTTGTTATATGAACGAAACCACAAAGAGAGCACAAAATTTTTGAGCATGCACACTTATATAAATATGCAAGGCGAATTCAGTATCAGGTGAACTCTTCCCTACAACAATTTTACAACACAAAAAACAACACGTAGTTTGCTATGCTAAAAAACCAATCTGTCAGAAGATTTATAAGCAAATTTTGACATTTTGGTTCAAAATGCTCCATTTGGCATCAACAGCTGATAATCAGCCGGGCTGATAAGGTCACCTGTTACTGAATCCGCCTTGATAAATATGTATGTAGTAATGTTGTATGGCATACAATGTATGCACACACATAATTGAAGCTTATAGAGAAATTTAGTTGTGTGTGTTATATTTCTTGTTCAAGCGCAGTCAAGAAGGAGCAAAAATATGAAATAACTAAAAGAAGTTTCTTGTTTTGATACATTAATGTGCAAATAAATCACGGAAATAAAATGCGACCGATTGTGTTATTGTAGGGTAAAAATACGCGTTTTATTGTTGTAAAATTAAAAATAAGTTGATTCGCACCGAACTATAATTATTTTATTTAGAAATTTCAATTATATACATATATATGTATATATACATATGTATATACATACATATATATATTTATATATATGTATATACATATATGTATATATTTATATATATATATACATATATATATATATATATTTATATATATATATATATATATATATATATATATATATATATATATATATATATATATATATATATATATATATATATATATATATGTATATACTATGTATAAAATAAAAATATGTATAAAATAAATAAAACGTGAGCTTACTTAGATAAGTTTGCAAACCATGATTATTTATTTTTGTTTACAAAAGAATAGGTTTTCTTTATTGCTTTAAAATTTTGAGTTTTTCAGTGCTTGTTGATTTGAATTTATATGTTTCCCACGACGAATGTTTTCGTAGCAGTGTAAGAACTAATAAATTAAGCATCTCCATCCTGTGCTTAAAGCATACGTAGCTCTCGTCAAACCAAAAGGAATATATTGTATTTTTGGTACAATTTACACATTGCTCAACAATAGTTTTTTTATATTTTTTATTTCTTTAGAATTAGTAAAAACATTTTCGAAAACTTTTATGTGAATCTTACACACTGCAAAAAATAAGTCTGATGGAGCACACAAACTTCCAAAATCTGTTTCTTTATCATAATTTTTAGTAAAATTTTTTCTTATAGATACTTCATCAAAAAGTAAAGTGTATTCTTTTTCAAAAGGTTGCATCTTTTTAACAGTTTCTGTGAGCGCATTGTATATACATGAATTGTTACCTGGCTGCAAATTTTTAATGCTACTCCATCTACTAAGGGATGAAGGACTCGGAAGGTTCAATTTCAATATATTTCTTAAGAACAAGTATGTGGAGGTTGATCTATAAAATATACTTTGAGAAAAGCTTATCTCATACTCTTCCCAACGCGCATTTGTCCCTCTATTTATCTTTAGGAGCATTTTGCAAAAATTTTTTTCGTTTGGATTTATATTTAAATTATCAACTTCGGCTTCAATAGATTTCTTCATCATTATTTTGCTTTCTAACGTTTTTATCCTTCTTTTTAAACTTTCGGATTTTTTCATTAATTTAAGTTTATCTTGCGAAACAGTCTTAAGTTTTTTAAACATTGTAAAATATTTCTTTCTATAAAACTCTTCATTTCTACAACTTTTATAACAATTTGTGCAAAACGATGGTGATTCCGATCTTTTGCGCTTAAGAGGCGGACATCTTAACAAGGGTAAGGCAACATCCTCACTTAATAAACACTTTTCTATACCCGAGTCATCAGTCAAATTTAAGGTTGGTACTGCGTCGCGCTTCAAGTATTTCTTTTCTATATTTTCCGACGAAAAGTGTCTTTCACATATATATAATGTCCGCGATTTTTCCAAAAAGCTTTCGTCAAAGTTGCACTTTTCTATCCACGCTTTAAGTAATATGTCATTGGAATATGGGAAACAAAAGATTTTTAAGTTTGGAAAACTTCTTTTGGATCTGCCACAATGAGGCAAACAACACTTATTGCCTGCTTTAAGCGATAACTTTTTTTGTTTTACTACGGAAGTAGATAATTTCAATTAGTTCACTCATTATGATATTATTTATTTATATTATTATTAAAAATTTTTCACTTTTTCACACTTGATTATATTTTCAAGCACTTGTAACTCACAACGAAAGCGATACTGAAATAAAGTTAAATAAATAGTTTCCAACGTAAACGCTAAATATATTAAATTCAAATAACGGTAAATTTATATTCGGTGCGAATCCATGTATTTGCAAAAGTACAACAATAAAATACATATTTTTGCCATATAAATAGACAATCGGTAACATTAAATTTTATGTAGCTTATGTCCATACACATATGCATATGTGCGAAAACACAAGTTCTTTTTATTTGTGTAAATTTTTTCTTTGCTTTAGGTTAAATACACACATCCATTCATACTTACGCATGCGTATGCAGATGAACAGCGAAGACATGAGAATACTAAGTGCTCTGAGAAAATAAATTACTCTCTTTGAAACAAATGGATTTAGTAGTAAATCCACCAGCAAATTAAGCACTGACAGTACAATGTATGGACGTAGAACATCTTTATATATTTATAGTCTTTGGTTGTGCGCAGTTCGTGATTTGTGATACAACAGTGAGTTGATATTTGAGTCTGTGCTTTACAATACGTGAGTCGGAGATTGAAGAGACTATCGTGTGTGTTCTGGCTTTCACATCGTTTTCACATTTTTTCTTGTGAGTTCGGATGTTAAAACACATCCTACGCCTGTTTAAGTTGAAATTTAGAAAATAAAAATTAATAGTGTGTGTTCTAGCATCCAAATTTAGACGAGCACAATTTAAAAATTGACGATTTCAAACTTTTTCGTTTTCGATTTTGAGCAAAAAATCTAAAAGTTTGAAATCGTCCATTTCCAAGTTGTTTTCTTCTAAATTCGGATGCTAGAACACATATTATGAATTTTTATTTTCTAAATTTCAACTTAAACAGGCGTAGGATGTGTTTTAACATCCGAACTCACAAGAAAATATGTGAAAACGATGTGGAAGCCAGAACACACACGTATAGTACAGCATCTATAGTGGAGTTAAAGTCTGTCGTGATTTGAGTTATTGTGGAGTCCCTTGAGTAAAGAGTAAGGGAGCAGTGGAAGCTGATAGACGTTTTAGTGAAGCCAACGAGTCCTGATTAGTGTATCAACTGTGAGAGTCTGCCATAGAGTTGTTATTGGTGTATCAACTGGAAGTGTCGGCAGAGTGAGTCTTGCGTGTGACGAGCAACAGAGAAAGCAGAATTGTGTCAACACTAGCGCAGCCAGTGGTCTAATACTATGTTTAGACGGTACGTGCTTCGCTCTCTATTCATGCTTCACGCCCCAATCATGACCGAATCCACTTGCTTCGCCATACAAAATCATGAGAGCGAATCAAGTAGATTCAATATGAATCTACTTGCGAAGCACGTAAAATTGGTATCTTCTCTAACTTTTATCGCAGTTAATCGCCACTTTATCTGAACTAGCTATCAAAACAAAATAGGTAATGTGTATGTGTGTGTTTGTAAACAAATAAAAACAAACCAAAAAACATAGATGTGAGTTTAATATAAATAAATTTAATTAAGTTATGAATAACATAAAAAGGAAAAATAAGAAGAAAATATAGAGATGCCTTCAAAAACAAGATTTCGCATGAGTGGAATTTATGTAAAGTACCTATGTATGCTTATGTGTATGCATGTATATACGTGCGTATGATACGTATATTTGTGTGAATATACATAAAAAAATGCCACGCGAACAGTGATGCCAACTTTTTCAGAGCAAAAAACCACTGTGTGTTCATAAAAAAGCACTAAATGAAATAAGTACTCGTATATACATATGTACATATGTATGTATGTACATAAATATATTTTTATTTGTTTTTTTATATTTATCTATTTATTTGCAATACAGAGAAAGCCCATATGGCTAATTATAAATGTATTGAATTAGTAAAAATTAAAAATTTAAGTTAACTACAATTTTAAATTTACTACATTTCATAGGTTTTTGTAATAATTTCAATTATATCGAGCCATATTTCGATTTTGCTTATAAGTAGAATATGAGTAGGAAAATAATTGAAGTTCATTTGGGAAGACACTCCAATTATGGTGTACTATTTTAACAAAAGATGATCAACGAGAATTATACTCCTCGTTTCAAGAAATGCAGTTTCATCTTTTTCCTCTGGCCATAAAACTGTTTTAATAAAACAATTAGATTTTTAGGTGTTTCGTCTGAATTAATTTTTACATGAACATGGTTCAGTATGTTACATTCTGAACAACATAAGCCTTTTCTTTTTAGACCGTATTTTATATGAATGAAACAATTGATTTATAAAATCATTATTGTATTTCTAACTTACTTTTAAAATATTTATAAGCGCTAAAAGTCATTTCTACTACAACATTTGAACATGGTAATGTTAATAGTCTTAGAGAAAATATTGACAGTATTAGAAATGGATTATGATTAGTTGAATTTCTATAATTATAAACTTCAATCCAAAATTGATCAGTTTTGAGCAAATTTTTCCATTTATGTATCCTTAAATTTCTGATACTTCGTTCTATTTCTTCAATTTTACCATCCCAGCAAAAATTACCGCTTGCCAGAAGAGTTTTTGTAAGCCAGCTAGAAGCAATGCATTCAGTTTCCAAAAAGCCGTTAATTTTTTGCTTTACTAATTCGTTTTACAGAAGCAATAATGTGTAGTTTTTGTGTACTCAGATGCAAAAGTTACTGGTGTACATTTTTTACTTTTGTCCACTTTGTTAGAGAGCCTTACGTTAGTACTTTTCAGAAGCATTTTTGAAAGCTTTCGTTATCAAGAAAGCAATACATTGCTTCCCTCAGTGGTTAGTAATTAGATTATTGTAATTAAGTTATTTTATAACGTGTATGGTATCATCTGTAATTGCTAGAAATATATTATTTTTTCTCACTATGAAAGATAAAGTTTTTCTTCCTTCATATTTCACAAAGCTGAATTGACATTCTGCAAAGGAAACTTTGCATGTCTAAAAGGGGTGAAAGCAGATAGTTTTTGAAAGTGAAAATAAAGCCAGCACACTTTAACAAATTAATATTTAGTAGATTTGTAAAACGCACTAAAATCAAAGGTGAAAAGCACCAAAAAAAGGCACTAATTTCTTTTTAAAGCAACAATTTGAAAAATTCCGCACTGTTATGAATTAAAAAACTCTAAATCTAGTACGAAAAGCACTAAATTGGCACGATGCACAGGAAGCACGAATGCGTAGTCTAAACAGCATGATTCATAAACATGATTCAGAGAGCGAAGCAGGTGATTCAACTCGTCGTCTAAACATAGCATAAGACGAGTGTATACAACAGCGAGGAACAGTGATGCCAACAATTCAGAGGCAAAAGGAGCCAACCGAGTAGTCAAAAAGAGCTAAAAAGAGCTAAATTTAAAAATTTGGCATTTTTCCGTTTTAAATCTATGAATGTATTTATCATTCAATTTGTACTTCAAGATTTTCTAACATTATGATAGTAAGAAAAAATAAAAGATCCATGCTAAAAACGGTGTATGTACTGCAGCATATACATATGTATATATTTGCGTGGGCAATTTGCGTTTGTGTTGGAATGTCTGGTGAAAATGATATGTCAGGCTAGGATAGCACAATACCATACAGGATAGGATAGCACAAGCATACAATAGCCATACATTTTGTATGCTTTTTTATATGGAGATTTTGTTGGTTTAATATATTTTTTAAACGGTGATTTGATTCCAAAATTTCCCTATATTTTTGGCAGTAAGAATCCATTTCAATAATTTATCAAAAATTGTCGTAATTATTCAGAAACGAACACGCTAAATACATAAATACATCTAACATATGCAGTTGCAAAAATATAAATGCCTGAAAGACGAAACAATAGGCTAAAAACGGGAAAATTTAGTATAAGATGCGAAAAGTGCTAAACGTGCCATTTCCACAATTGAAAAGAGCTGTGTTAGCTCTTTTCTTTAAAAAAGAGCTAAAGGGAAAAATTTCGAGTTAGAAGCAATCAAAAAGAGCTAAATCTAGCTCCAAAATAGCTAAGTTGGCATCGCTGGCGAGGAAGGCGTAGTGGTAACTAGTTGTGAATATTTGAATAATCTTTGTGTTTGTATTTAAGCTCTTGAATTGGATTAGTATAAGTGGTATTTATAGTAAATAAAGAGTGTATCATTCTTAAACCTAATTAGTACACTGGGGTCTTTTATTTATTGCAAATCTACGAATCTACGGAAAAGCGGTACCTGCACAGCTATGCAAACGAGTAAGGTAGCGTTCTTCTTTATGTAGATCATGAAAATAACAATTGTATCCATCTAGACCTTCCAAGTTAAACTTTTTTTCGTCTGAAAAAACAATACGGTGCCATTAATTTTTATAAGACATGTGATCTCGTGCTAACTGGAGTCGTTTTGCTTTACGAGTTCCATTTGAAAGTATTTTTTAATTTTTATTATTTTAAAATGCTTGGCACTTAAAATTTTTCGTTTTACCGCAGCTATGGTAGCTGTAACATCAATTTTTTTGTCTAGTTTTCGAAGCAGAAGTACTCTACTTGGAGTCAGGTCTTATGATAGCTTTTCTATCCGCTTCTGTTGTAACTCGATGCGTACGTCATTTCATGTTTTTATATAATTAGACTGTTTTCAAATAAAATTGCAAACAACGTTCCGACTTTGTCCAAGATTTTTTGCAATACTCCTTTTCTTAATTAACCTAATCAGGTGAGCCAAATGTGTGTAAATACATGTGCTATTACTGTGTTTTTACATAAAACAAAAAAAAATAAATGTTTAATGCACCGTTAGTTGATAAAATAAATTGTTCTCTTAAAGTTTATATTAAGAAAAATTAAAACAAAAATGCAACAAGCTATGAACCTAATTAATAATCAGCGGTAGTGTATGTATGTTGTTGTTTCCATTTTGTGAGTATAAAACTTTTTTCCTTAGCTTAGTGCTTCCCAAGAGTTTGCTAGAGTATAACTTTTGAAATGAAGTAATTCAGAAAATCAAAAATGACAGTCATCAATTATTAAAGGTATATTTATTTTCTATCCAAAGGTTTATGGCTTAATATGTTCCAATGAATAATTAAAATTTTATACGCAAAGAACTTTGTTTGATTAATATTTCGGAAAATAACACTTTCTCTGAAGCTATTTGGTTTCCTAAGTCCTCGTCCATACAGTGAAACATTTGCTGCAAAACATTTGAGTTTGTCGTCGAGAGGGGAAAGAGGAATGGCAAAGGGTACTTTGTTTCATGTACACGAAGTTCTTGTTGAGTACGTCATTCTCGCCTCATTCTCATGAGAAATATATGAGAAAATATATTAAGCTGCAAAACAAAAACTTCACAGTGTATACTAGTCGCTACAAAAAAACTTTTTTTGCAAAGGGGTAGACGTTGATGATTTTATATCATGATGAATCAAACAAATATTTGTAAAATACTTGCCAAAAATATATAATTTGTGTGTTGTCTAATTTTTTGGTCGCCAACAATTGTGCTTCCTTTTTAAAAGAAATTTAAAAAAAAAATTTACGTTAAATGCACAGTAACACATAAAATGAAATTTGATATCAAGATGAATTCATCATACCGTGAGCTCTGATGATTATATCATAACGCTGCCATAATATTAATAAATTGAGTCTATACTGCCGGCTATACACTACACAAGTTCACTGCACAAGTTGGGCACTGTACTGTTTGTGTAGTGTATGTTGGTGGTTGTGCTATTTACGCAGTGAACTGAGTAAATATCAAAATGATTTTGATATTTGCTCAAGTTTGAAAACTGTACAGTGGACTTGTGCAGTGTATGTTGCAAACGATCAGTTGTTTCGTGATTTTTTAAGAGTTCACAACAAGAAATGAGCGCAGAACAAATATTCTGGACAGAGTTCCTAGAAATATACAAATTATCACCAGCATTATGGCGAATTAAAATAAAAAATGCACAGTTTACTTGTATAGTGTGTGTCACAAGCTTAGTTTACGCAGTGCCAGACTTGAGCACTGAACTTGTGTAGTGTATGGCCGGCATACGTGATGAATTTTCATCATGATATGAATTTGACATTCATCATGATATAAATTCATCAGGTGTGGACACTATGTATACTATGCAATAAATGGCATAATATTAAAAAAAAATATTGCTCAATTTTCCTGACAACATTGAACAATGTTGCCACCACATTACACCATTATCTTGATTGTTCAATGAGGTAGTTTACACGAGACTAATTTTTATGCCGCACAATTTTTGTTCTTTTAAGAACACACGAGACTAATTCATCCGTCATAAAAATGTATACGTATACACAGCTTTGTGTGTGTTAGTGTTTTTCGTATTCATTTAACATTTGCAGTTTTTTTGTAAGTTGTGTGTGTATTGGTTTTGTGCTGCTAATGCGGGGTTGTAGCTGGTTGAAAAATTATGCCAAACACAAAACCCCTCTCTTTGCCTCTCTCACCTACAAACTGGCATGTTATGCCAGCACAATTAATCCCATGTAAATCAGCGCAATAGAAATCAAAATTCTTTTGATATTTCGTCGGTTTGTTATTGGTTTGCTGCAGACATAAGGTATTTTAAATATACTGTCACAGAATACTGTGACAGTATATTTATATTGTGATACTGTGCCGCAAACCATAACCAACCGATGATTTGCCAATATATTATGCCATCTCCGAATATGACATTCACATTGGTGACGTTATTGTACAATACGAAAAATTGCACAATTATGTTGCAAGTGGGTGGGCCAAAGCATTTCGCAAAATAAAAATTCCTAATTCTAAAAGCCCTTTTAGTTTTCTATCGCTTAATACTAGCCGCTATACACTACAACAAACAGTTTTAATTTCATAAGAAAAAATGTTTTTCGTTGAATTTTTACTTCCAAAATTTTGCTGGGCTAAAGCATCTGAACTAAAGTATGAAATAGGTCTACCACGAAAATAGATACGCCGTGGTGTAAATTAAAGTCCCGCACAAGAACTGAAACAAATGTCTTGCCAATATTTCGCTGTAGTAAAGCATTTGAAAAATCTATCATTAAAGGCCGTTTCACACTATAATACAAGTATTAATACTTTTGACGAAAATGCATCTCTAATCTAATTTCTGTTTCAAAAATTTCAAAAGACAATAACAACTCAACATGTCAGAATTGCATTTTCCACAAAAGTATTAATACTTGTATTATAGTGTGAAACGGCCTTAAGTGGGAATTTCATGTCAGATGTAAATCATGGTCTCCACCTAATAATAGTATGTTTAGACGATACCTGCTTCGCTCTCTATTCATGCTTCACACCCCAATCATGACCGAATCAACTTGTTTCGCCATACAAAATTATGAGAGCGAATCAAGTAGATTCAATATGAATCTACCTGCGAAGCACGTAAAATTGGTATCTTCTCTAATTTTTATCGCAGTAATCGCCACTTTATCTGAACTAGCTATCAAAACAAAAAAAGTATATGTGTATGTGTGCGTTTGTAAACAAATAAAAACAAACCAAAAAAAACATAGATGTGAGTTTAATATAAATAAATTTAATTAAGTTATGGATAATATACGAAGGAAAAATAAAAATAAAATATGGGGATGCCTTCAAAAACAAGATTTTGAATGAGTCGAATATATGTAAGTATGTATGCATGTATACACGTGCGTATGATACGTATGAATGTGTGAATGTACATAAAAAAAATGCCACGCGAACAGTGATGCCAACTTTTTCAGAGCAAAAATCACTGTGTGTTCATAAAAAAGCACTAAATGCAATATATTTTTTATTTATATTTTTATATTTATCTATTTATTTTCAATACAGAGAAAGCCCACATGGCTAATTATATATGTATTGAATGAGTAGAAATTAAAAATTTAAGTTAACTACAATTTTAAATTTACTACATTTCATAGGTTTTTGTAATAATTTCAATTATATCGAGCCATATTTCAATTTTGCTTATAAGTAGAACATGAGTAAGAAAATAATTGAAGTTCATTTCGCAATTACTGCAATTATGGTGTATTAAAAAAAAACAATTAGATTTTAGGTATTTCATCTGAATTAATTTTTACATGAACATAGTTCAGTATGTTACATTCTGTAGCTCGTTTCTGTATTTCTCGCATCGTAAAATTTCCCGCATGAAACAAGGGAATCGTGGAAACAGTGTAAATTGAAACACATAATGGCTTTTCTCACATAAGTGTTTCTGTATCGTTACTTTGTGAGACCTATCTGTCATATAAACAAATTTCTAGCAATTATTGCTAGATTATTATTTTTTATTATTATTTATTATTTTTATTATTATTATTTTTTACTTTTGTCCACTTTGTTAGAGAGCCTCACGTTAGTACTTTTCAGAAGCATTTTTGAAAGCTTTCGTTATCAAAAAAGCAATACATTGCTTCCCTCAGTGGTTAGTTATTAGATTATTGTTGTAATTAAGTTATTTTATAACTGTAATTTCTAGAAATATATTCTTTTTTCTCACTATGAAAGATAAAGTTTTTCTTTGCATGTCTAAAAGGGGTGAAAGCAGATAGTTTTTGAAAAGTGAAAATTTCTTATTTGGTGTTTCTTATAAAGCCACCACACTTTCACAAATTAATATTACGTAGATATGTAAAACGCACTAAAATCAAAGGTGAAAAGCACCAATTTAGTGCCTTTTTTTAAGCAACAATTTGAAAAATTCCGCACTGTTATGAATTAAAAAACTCTAAATCTAGTACGAAAAGCACTAAATTGGCACGCTGCACACGAAGCACGAATGCATAGTCTAAACAGCATGATTCATAAACATGAATCAGAGAGCGAAGCAGGTGATTCAACTTGTCGTCTAAACATAGCATAATAACATAATATGTAAGATAAGAGCGTCAAATTCAATCGCAGAGAGAATTATGTTACGTGTAGACTTCACATTAGTGTTATGTCAATCTTATAATATTTTTTATAAGAGCGTTGTTATAACACAGCGTCTATACCTGATATTAACTCTGATAGAATATGAGAGAGAACGTCGGCAGAATAAGGAGAAAAAAATATTTACATTAATATTAATATCTATGTAGGGGAAAACGTACTATTGAAAATATCATAATATTTCATAATTATCATGCAGTCGTGCAGTAAACATCTCCGTTTATTGTAATAATAATATGTGTGTCATAAAAATTTTGGCATTTCCTTAATACATCGTGTATAATTAACACATTTCAGCATTATTTGTATCAAAAAATATTAATTTTCACTTTAATGCACAAAATTCTCTTCACGTATTTATGTATGTGTGCGTTTTTTGACACTTGATATCATAATATTGTTTTCTAAATATATATTATGAAAACAATATTATAATATCTGATATAATAGTAATATAATACTAATATTGCAGTCCACACGTAATATGATTCTCTCTGCTATGAAATTTGACGTTTGCTGATAGAAATATATTTGATATTATATCAGGTATAGACGCTATGTAAGAAATCCTATAACAACAATCTTATGATATGAACTGTCAAAAAACTACACGTACATGAAAATAAATGAGTATGCATATGTGAGTGTTTATTAATATATATGAAAAACAATGTTTTTACAAAATTTCTTGCATTTTTTATGTTTAATTGATTTATAGGTTAAAGTTTGTGTGAAAAAGTAAAAACAAAATAAATAATTATATAAAATTAATACAGGTTAACTTGATGAGAATTTGAATAAAATGAAATGTTATAAGAAAAGTAAAATTACGTTGTCCTATTGTATGATATGAAGAGAAATATCGGCATTTTATTTTTGTTATTCTGCCGACGTTCTCTCACATATTATATCAGAGTTAGTCGCAGTTGTAGACGCTATGTAATAAACATTTCGTGTGATACCATTTAAAATTATCAAGTGCGAATGTTTAATGGTAATACTTTAATCAACTGCAGCCAACTTAACGTGATAAGGAAGCACAATCCTTAAGTAACCGGTAGCCACTTGTACATGGCAGTGATGGGAAAGTTGGTACGATCGTACTTTTTTTGATACAATTTGAAATGAAAAAGTACCCTAGTACTCCCCAAACACATTTGATTCTCTCATGGACAATGCAGTCAAAAGACGCGCGCATGTATATATTTTTGCCAAGAATTAAAATTATTTTTCGACAAATGGAACTCAACTTTATTAGTAAAACTATTTTAGCAAAGTGTAAACATTCACAATTAAATATAAACGAAAACCATATTTCACTCAATGATATTTTATGTGGCACCGGAGTTGATCTTTTGAAACAACTGTTTTAAATCAGTTTAAAGAAAATTTTAAAAAGTTTATATTAAATTCTGTCAAGTTCTAAGGGCAAAAGTGGCTTTGACAATAAAATGTTAGTTTGGTTTAGTAAGTTTCCCCCCAAAATTTTTTATCTCGTAAAACCAACATCATTATACCACTTTTAATTAAAATGTTTCCAGGGAAATTTTTTTTAATATTAACAACCAATATAGAGCATTAGCTGATATGGAAGAAGTGAAACTATTAAGAACACAGAATATATGCATTTTCTGGTCTACAGTGGCTGAAAATAAAAACGCATTTGATTAATACATGTTTCCTGATAAATCGAGAGTAGCTTACGGAATTTTGTCCATACCTCACTCCTCTGTAAATGTCCAAAGGATTTCTCTTACCAAAATCTCATGAAAACAAAATAAAGGAACAGTCATCGTATTCTGTAACTCGCTCAAGCTAACGCCCTGTCCCACGATGTCACCGTATAACAAATAACAAAAAATTTTCTAATGTTGTTGTTTGCAATGCAATTTGTCGATCGAACGATTTCAGGTGACATCGTGGGACAGGCCGTAAATCTCTATCGCTAAAAATCTATAAAATCAATTTATCGATTTTCTGCTACGAATGCAATTTGATCATAATTTTAGCGATTGAATTTAGCTTTAGCTATATTGACTTACGGAATACGGGGGCAGGCCTTATGTTCCAACAGTATTAAGTCTAATCCAGGCTATACCTATTTGTACCTATTTCTTCCTTTTTCATTTCTTTGTAAATAAATTTTTTTAATGTTTTGTTAATAAAATTTAAATAAATGATTAAATGAAATAATTTTTTATTTATATTTATTAAATGTTACATATACAATTACAAAATATGTCATAACTTAACAAGAACCTTCACTCGTTGTAGTGAAACAGACCAGGGTCTACGGTGGGAATCGAACCCACAACCTCCACACTGATAGGCTAGCACACTACTCACTAGCCTACCGAGGCACCCATAAAATAAATAAATAAATAAAATTTTTGGTATTCTAGGGAACAAAAAAGTACCAAAAGAACTTTTTTTTGATACCGAAATGCAAATCGCATCTCTCATCACTTGTAGCATGGTTAAGTTTTTCAAGATGTCTACTTAACGAAATACTTAGGGGCAATTCTTCCATTTGTAATTTAGCAAGAAACGTGTTCGCAACAAATTTGCTTCAGCTTGGGAGGATCAATATATAATTGAAATTCATAATTAATCAAAGGTAAGTCGTTATAAATTATCAATCTGGAATGGGATGGAAATTAATCGATTTCAAATCGCGCCATTTCACAAATGTAATAATGGTCAAATAAGTGTTTCTAAATGGCAGAATACATGGAAATCGAATTTAAGTTAGAATAAAATATTCTAAGTGGAAACGATGAAAACGCATCAATAAGTCATATTTCCAACATCCAAATATAAATTTTTTATGATGAATATATAATGTACCGCCCCAGTCTGAATAATGTTGTCGATTGGTATTGTAAACTGATACATTCATTGTTTTTTTTTTATATTAAGTTTGATTAGTTGTTTTTACTAACTTTATTATATATTTTAGAATTTTTTAGTAAATTGTGGGCAGTTTTCCGATTACCAACATGTGAACCAAATAAGATGCATCTCACAGCTGCCCGTGTGAGGTTATGCCACATGATGTACATACATATTAGTTATTCAACCACGATGTTTTTAGGTACATACTTCATATTGTATATCATAATATATGTATATAAACTAAATAATTCCATAAGTATTTTAAGTGATGATCCTATAGTACCGCCCCAGTCAGAACTTAAATGTTGATTGGTTATTTATTTACTGAAAGTTGTTTAATATAATATGTTCAACAGATTAATGCGAAACTTCCGTAATACGTGAACTTTTCTAACCATTTCAGCTCGCGAGGCCAAGACGATAATGGAATCTGAAAAATTCTTGTAAATTGTACAGGTAAATGTAATAATGGTCAAATAAGTGTTTCTAAATGGCAGAATACATGGAAATCGAATTGAAGTTAGAATAAAATATTCTAAGCTTGGAAACGATGAAAACCCATCAATAAGTCATATTTCCAACATCCAAATGTCAATTTTTTATGATGAATATATAATGTACCGCCCCAGTCTGAATAATGTTGTCGATTGGTATTGTAAACTGATACATTCATTGTTTTTTTTTTATATTAAGTTTGATTAGTTGTTTTTACTAACTTTATTATATATTTTAGAATTTTTTAGTAAATTGTGGGCAGTTTTCCGATTACCAACATGTGAACCAAATAAGATGCATCTTACAGCTGCCCGTGTGAGGTTATGCCACATGATGTACATACATATTAGTTATTCAACCACGATGTTTTTAGGTACATACATCATATTGTATATCATAATATATGTATATAAACTAAATAATTCCATAAGTATTTTAAGTGATGATCCTATAGTACCGCCCCAGTCAGAACTTAAATGTTGATTGGTTATTTATTTACTGAAAGTTGTTTAATATAATATGTTAACAGATTAATGCGAAACTTCCGTAATTCGTGAACTTTTCTAACCATTTCAGCTCGCGAGGCCAAGACGATAATGGAATCTGAAAAATTGGAAATTGTACAGGTAAGGAATTAGTAAATTGTATTAAATATGTTTATTGTATTAAATATTAGTGATGATTTGACTTAAATGCAGTTTAACGAAGCAGCTCCAAACAAAATAAAAAGTTGCCTATGTAATAGAAAATTGAAAATAAGAAGAAAATATTAAATAAAAAAGTTGGCGGCGACGCCTATTTTCCGAGTTATAGGGCTCTGAACTTTCTATAGAAAACTTCCAAAAATCTCAAAAAAAAAAATTTTTACATCTTATCGCATTGGAAAGAAAAAAAATTGACTGCGACCCTTATTTCTTGAGTTATTGGCCTTTAAATTTTTCATAGACGATTGTGATTTCTCTTTGGATTGCTGAATGTGATGGGTCAGTATTTGAACCAATTAAGAGCTATGCAGAAAATCATTAACAAGCAGTGCCGTTTTGGGAAATACCATGATTAATTCATCTGCGCCTTGTCGGGAAACACCTTGGTGGAGAAATAACTTAAGCCCGGCCAAAGGCCGGCAGTGCAGGAAAACGTTATTATACAAGAAAACTTTGCAATGCAGAAAATCTTTATTAAGCTGCGCCTTGTCGGGAAACGCCATGGTGGAGAAAATCCTTAAGCCCGGCCAAAGGCCGGCAGTCCATAAAAACTTTATTAGACAATAAAACTATGCAATGCAGAAAATCTTTATTAAGCTGCGCCTTGTCGGGAAACACCATGGTGGAGAAAATCCTTAAGCCCGGCCAAAGGCCGGCAGTCCATAAAAACTTTATTAGACAAAAAAACTGCAATGCAGAAAATCTTTATTAAGCTGCGCCGTGTCGGGAAACACCATGGTGTAGAAAATCCTTAAACCCGGCCAAATGCCGACAGTGCATAAAAACGTTATTAGACAAGAAAACTGCAACGCAGAAAATCTAAGATGCGCCGTGTCGGGAAACACTGGTGAAGAAAATCCCTAAGCCCACGAAAACTTTATTAGACAAGAAAACTGCAATGCAGAAAATCTTTATTAAGCTGCGTCGTGTCTGGAAACACCGTGGTGGAGAAAATCCTTAAGCCCAGTTTTCACCATGGTGAAAACTTCACAGGCCAATAACTCGAGAAATAAGGGTCGGAGCCAATTTTTCTACTTAATTTTTTTCTTATATTATAAATTTCCTATGAGATAACCTATTTAAAAAAATTTTGGAAATTTTTCGCTGTTTCCTATGAAAAAGTTCAGAGCCCCATAACTCGGAAAATAGGCGTCGCCACCAAATTTTTTATTTAATATTTTTTTCTTATTTTTCAATTTTCTATCACATAGGCTACTTTTTATTTTGTTTGGAGCTGCTTCGCTAAACTGCATTTGTTCCCATATTTCCAACATCCAAATGTCAATTTTTTATGATGAATATATAATGTACCGCCCCAGTCTGAATAATGTTGTCGATTGGTATTGTAAACTGATACATTCATTGTTTTTTTTTTTATATTAAGTTTGATTAGTTGTTTTTACTAACTTTATTATATATTTTAGAATTTTTTAGTAAATTATGGGCAGTTTTCCTATTACCAACATGTGAACCAAAAAGATGCATCTTACAGCTGCCCGTGTGAGGTTATGCCACATGATGTACATATTAGTTATTCAACCACGATGTTTTTAGGTACATACTTCATATTGTATATCATAATATATGTATATAAACTAAATAATTCCATCAGTATTTTAAGTGATGATCCTATAGTACCGCCCCAGTCTGAACTTAAATGTTGATTGGTTATTTACTGAAAGTTGTTCAATATAATATGTTAACAGATTAATGCGAAACTTCCGTAATACGTGAACTTTTCTAACCATTTCAGCTCGCGAGGCCAAGACGATAATGGAATCTGAAAAATTCTTGTAAATTGTACAGGTAAGGAATTAGTAAATTGTATTAAATATGAGTTTTTAGTGATGATTTTTATAGAAGACAAGCATATAACAGAACTTTTATATGTTGATTCCTATTGTCTGAAAAACTTAGAAAATGTACATAAATGTGTAAATATAGCAAGTAGATCGTTATGTCTAATCTCTATTTTTTTTTCTTGGATTTTAGGCAAAATTCCAGCAATGGTACCAGAGGTACAAAAGAAAAAAAATGGAAATGCTTGCTTTATCCAGGTGTGTATTTATATTTAAAAAAATTTAAAACGTAGAATGTTTGCGTATGATGATAATTGTTATCCCTATCATAAAAAAATTGATGATTTTGGTAGACTGAAAAGCAAACAACAGTTTTTGTATAAAGTTTCAAGTATATAAAATAGAGAAAAATAAATTTAAATTTAACTTTTACAGGGTTATATACGCATTGCAGCAATCGAGTCAACAAATAAGGCGCCAAGTGAATTGAATGCTTTTTTGTATAGTTTTTCCCTGTTGTAAATATTTGGACGTGATTTTAAAGATTAATAAAAAAAATTTGAAACCCATTCTTTTTGCAAATTACTTTTCATTTTATTTCATTTATTCATCCAAAATAGAAAAACCTAGCCTAATGGCCATAATCGGTTTCACTTATACTACTACAAAGATCTACATCTACTTCTATAGTGCAACGTCTAAAGCCAAATGTACATTGTTGGTGCAAGCATGATATATATGATGCTTGGTGTATTGTGGGGTAGTGTTCTCTCGGATGTTGCAATTTTTCGGTGGAATATACCATTTGTAAGCATTAAAAACGATCTTGGCACACAGAATCAGAGTTTTGTGGCAGGATGTTTTAAAACACGATGTGCTCAATGAGGTAGTTTTACACGAGAACAATTTTTGTTATTTTCCAAATTACACGAGACTAATTCATCTGGGGGTCTACTCCGTATTTCGAAACGAAAGAAAATGCTTCGAATTTGTATGTTCCCAACATTACAATTCGAAAGCATTTGCTTTCGTTTCGAATTACAGAGTAGACGCCCGGATATAAAATCAGGCATGTTCAGAAAACCACTAGTGATTTTAAAAGTAATAATGGTCATGCAGATATTTCTTCGCCCTTTTTTTAATTTTTCTGTTGTATAACAGCATCAAATATCATTTCTGAAATAAATTTAACATCAGAGCGCCCTCCTTCGTTGTGTAGCAAAATCATCGGCGAAGTAAAATAATAAAATGGATACAAGACACAGCTTCAAAAAATTAATACGCCCCATTTAACATCAGAGAGGCCTACAACACTGCATTATTAAAATCGTGCGAAAATCAGAGTTGTAAAAAGAATGAAGCTTTCCTCTATCTCTTCTTTCACCACCTGTCTTCTCTAGTAACTTCAACGTAGGAAACAGCTGGTCGATATTTTTATATGAAAAGTTGGTTACGTTACATTACATCTCTATAACCATTTTCATTACTTTTCTCATAATATCGATCAGATGTTTCCTACTGTTGCTATTACTTTACATTACAGTCGGGTAACTAAGCCTTTACACGGAAAGTTTAATTTGCAGTAAGGCAAGTACATAACAGGTAAAGTTGAAAACAGCTGATCTACTTTTTTTTTGAAAAATGTAATAGGTCTCCCTGCCTACAACCCCGCATTAGCAGGGCTTCCATTGAAAATTTCGAAAAAGGGTAATAAAAAGGGTATTTAAGAAAAATAAAGGGTCTCTTGAAGTAAAAAAGGGTCAATGCCTATTTATTAGGTCTATACAACTCTACAAAAACACAGCAATACAAAAAACAACTTTATGTTTAAGTTGTCAGAAACACACACAAACATGAACCAAAGTATATGGTGCAAACGACTCTTGACAGCTTAAACACAAAAACACAGAATATTATCAGGACGGTGGCATTGACGTGATAAATAGGCCTTAAAAAGGGTCAAGTTTCTTGTGAACAAAAAAAAATACCATTTATTTCAACTAAAAAAGATGAAAGCGGGTATTCAAAATATATATATTCCATACTTAACTCATTTTTTTAACGAATAGTCAGTCGGTGGAGCAAAACTAATCTGGGTCGACGATTTGCTGTTTTTTTAAGTTATGTGTGTATTGGTTTTGTGCTGGCGATGAAAAAATTATGTCGGCACAATTGTTCTGGTGTGTGAAAGGCCAATCAGAATATCAAGTGTTTCATTCCACGCTGTTTCTCAAAATTGTACCGGCACTATTGTGAATGTTATCAGCTATGGCATGTAACACGGATGGAAATCATGGTACAATTGTACTTTTTATGGTACATTTTAGACTTCGTTGGTACCGTGGTACTACTGCGAGTTACTTGATACAGTTTAAAAATGCCAATGTTTCACTACATCGACGGTTGGTTTCTGGTTGGCGGCACAGTATATACAAAATACATCATGTCTGCAGCAAACCAGAAACCAACTGACAATATGGTAGCATTAATTTTGTCTATGTTGTCTTTAATTTTTTTGTGTGAGTTTTATTTAGAATAACCGATCTGTAACAAGTCTAATATTCGAATGTACCCCTATGAATGTAATATTTAATATTTTCGCATGTTATTTTTAATTTTTTATACTGAATTTTTATACACATTTTTGTTAAGTTGCTGTTTTTTTATTGTTTACTTCTGAATTTTTACACATTTTTTTACGTTTCCGCTCTTTTTAATAAATAGACTTGTGCCATTTAGTTCATTTCAGTGACCGGTCATTTTAGTTCATTATTTATAAATGAACTAGTTCGTTCATTTAGTTCAATCGGTCAATGATTTTACATCTACAATTCTACATGCATATGTATGTATGTTTGTGTGGTCTTTGGAAAAATTTAAAACACAGACTCTGTGATTAAAAAACTACGAAAACTAATTAATTAATAATAAATTTGTTTTATAATGAGTTTATAAAACATATTTAGTGTGAAAACCTTTAAATATTTTAAAATTTAAAATATTTTTAAGTGTTTACTTGTGTTTTCTTGTTTATTGCATTTGTGGTAGTAGCCATCGATAAAAAGAACTAAATATACATGCATACATACATACATATGGATGAGTATAGAAGCAAAGCACACAAACAGTAAAAAAGTAAAGCAAAACGTTGAAAACATTTAGTTCATATCCTCTGTGGTAGTTCATTTTGTGTCTTAGTTCTTAGTTCAAAAAATGAACTAGTTCAAAAATTGAACTAGTGATCGTAAAACAATTGATCTAGTTCACATAGTTCAAAGTACTGAATCGTTCATTTGAACTAGTTCGTTCATGAACTACACAAGACTATTAATAAATATTAAAAAAATGGTACCGCCATGGTCCAAAAAGTACATTTTGTTTTCACAATTGGTACAAAATAGAAGAAGTCATTTTCCTTCCCTGGCATGTAATATTTGTTTACAGTTGTACTGCTAAATTTAGTGAAAATACCGTTCAATCCTTCAATATTTTTGTAAAAATTTAGTTTTATATATTAGAAAATGTTTTCTTATAACTTACCACACGGCTTAAATACAAATACTTACATTACACCAGATGGTAACATTAAATTTGATCCTCCCGTTTATGAACAACGCTATACGACAGTCATTCGAATCATTGAAGACCAATGTTGGAATCCGCAATTGAAAAAGGTACATATTTAGACATTCGAGATTCCATTAAGTTTATACTTAAACTAAGCCCGTATTGGTTGATAGGTTGTCGATTTTGGTTGTGCCGAAATGCGTCTATTACCGTTGTTACGACGTATTCCACATGTGGAGCACATTTTAGAGGTAAGCAAAGATTAAACTTTTGTTGCAGAACTCGTAAAACATCATTACCATTGAAACCAATTATTTACTAAAAATCTATATATAAATTTCCATGCATTTTTCAAAGCATCAAACAAGTAATGATCTGCTAGCAGCGTAACTTCCATAGATCGATTAATAAGCAATATGTACCTAGTTCACTTGAACTCCTAGCCAACATTTTATGAAATTGTTGATAATCGAGTCATCTGTTAAAGCAGTCATAACGTTGCCTCTGTTTACCCAAATTGTTGGTTAATTTCAACTCATTTTCTAATAATATATTTATTTATGTAATTAATGCGCAATTTTTTTTATTGAATAGCTGTATCTGCAAATAATATTTTCAAATGCAACGATAAATTATTTCCAACTTTTGTTTTCGCGCAAAAAATTAATCAGTTTTTGGCCAACAAAAGTACTTAAAGCAAATTAAGTTTTCAGTTTTTTTTAATGATCTCAATTGCGGTAAGACTTTTACTGATAAATATATGAAACATTTATTCAGCGCCCCGAATATCAAAAGACGTAACTTATCACTTAATTCTTAAAATCTTAAAGAACTTGTCATTAACAAATATTGCATACATAAATACATCTATGGACACCGAAATAGCGCCCCTAAGAGTGATTGGATAGTATTATAATTAAATCAAAACTAAATAAATAAAAATAAATAAAAATTAACAAAAAGAAACTAAATAAATATAATAAATAAATGATATCTTCAAGCATCTTTTTATGCGTAAATTCGTCAATAAATAAATTTATTTATTTATTAATTTAGACATTATTAGATTTAATTGAACTGTAGTGAATTTTAATCAGAAATAATTTCTTAGTCAGGCTTGAGTTCAGTAATTTCAATTGTTATTGAATGAAATATTTTTATTAATTAATGTGAGTATCTAAAGAAGAGAAGAAAAATTAAACTAGAATATATTAGCTGGGGGAAATACCGATATTTTTCTGTGCAGCCACGCACTTCATCAGCACCCATGTCTATCTACTGGGGTAGAGATTATTATTATTAACATCAGATATTTAACTTAAATTTCTATGAAATGGAATATGAGAATTGATTGTGTATACAATTATCACATTAATTAATAAAAATATTTCATTCAATAAGAATTGAAATTACTGAACTCAAGCCTGACTAAGAAATTATTTCTAATTTATTAATTTTTTTTTCACTGCTTCATACCTGCGAGGTAAACTTTCCAAAGCGCATCATAATTCTTAAACTGTTTTTGCCAAGCTTTAATTTTCAAGACGTTCCACAACTCTTGTATGGGATTAAGGTCTGGGCGTTGTGGCGGCGAATCCAAAATTGCAATGGCATCTCTATAAATCAAATTTCTTCCCACGTTCGCTGTATGTTTGGGGCCATTATCGTGCATGAATATCTAGTTTAAAAGTATTTTCTCGAAGCAATACCTTCTTGTAGCCTCCATCGTGCTTAACCCCCTTTTTAGTACAACGGGGACTAAATTATTCGTTCTTTCTTCAATAAACAAAAGTGTTTCCATCAGGAACAATCACATTGATTTGGGTATCATCCGTAAGAATTTATTATTTATTCATTTCATAAATACTTTACAAAATAAATTTGTAAAGTTCTGTTGCACAAAAATGGGAGGAGTAACTAGACCATATGCCCATGATGTTATTAATAGTATTCTTAGAAATTTTTTTGTGGCTGACTATACACGAGCTTTGGCTATACGTGGCAAATCAGTTAACCAGTGCGAGCGAGACGAAAAACTCTCGAAAGCCAAACAACACACACAAGCCTGATCGCACTTAAATAATTACGATGACTCGAGAATTGTTCTTCAGCCCAGAGCTGCTTAGCGACTGTAAGAAGAATTATTTTCCAACATTTTATATCTGGGGGACTACTCTGTATTTCGAAACGAAAGAAAAGGCTATTGAATTTACATGTTATTAAGATACAAATTCGAAAATATTTTCTTTCGTTTCGAAATGCAAGGTAGACCCCCTGGCTATTTGCAAAACCTAAAAGGGTCTTAATATTTTTTTTAAAGCAGTGGTTTCTTTCTACTGATACGTCCATACAGATTATTTTCATTAATGTACCTTCTTACAAGTCTATTGGATACATTCAGGCCAAACTAATCGTTTATTAAGATGTCTTTTTTCGTTTCCTTTTCCTTGTTGAGCAAATTTATATCCGTACTAACACATTTGATGACATTGTAAACAATTTTTTAAAACAGCCAATTATTATTTGGGAGATTTTAACTTTTTTCAAGTGAGTAGTGAGCTCCTCTAGTCATTTTCAAGTACAAAATGTGAAATGAATGCAAGTTTTATTAAATTACGCAAGATTTTTAAACTAAATGTTCACCAACTATATCTGTTCGAAAATTAAATAAAACTGCTCTAATTTTCTGTCCAAAGGAAAAAATTTAATTAAGCCTTCCAGAAACAAAAATGTAAAAAGATTAATGGAACTTTTCCATATAATTTTACGAGAAGTTAGGTAGAGCAACAAAATGGTTCACATGCGTATTAAATATGAAATTAATTTGTCAGAAACAGTGGGGGCATGATAGACTTCTGCGATATTTATTTATTTATTTATTTCAATCCGATACATAGGAAGCCTAAAAGGCCAATTATACATGTACCTATAGAATTATATTAATAGTCACTTATAGCTACAGTAAGTAAATATGTGTTATATTATATAAAAAAATAAAAAATTATTTAAATGAATAAGTCTCAGTGTCAGTGACTCCCCAGCCACACAAAATTAGTAAGAAGAAATTAAATTTTAAATAATAGTAAAAAAAGATCCAAAATTGCCGCCGATGTGTTAAATGTCATACAATCATATTATATTCTGGACGAAAACCAGTTCAAAAGCATCTTTTTATAGATAAAAATAGAATATGAGAATAGTTTCAAAGGTGATGGTAAGTTATTCCAAACCCTGCAGACTCTTATTTATCTGTCCATAATAGATGTATGTATGTATGTATGCACATGCATACATACTAGATATACCAAACGGACGGCATAATCGTCCGTATTCTAGATGTAAATAATTATATTAAGATTCAAAGAAAAATTATCTAAACGTCATAACAAATTCATTAAAAGTCGCACAGTCACACAATATGCATACATATTTACATAAACAATAATTCGTACATAAAATTAAGAAAAACCCAGAAACAAAATCCCTTTATTAAAGCTACTTCAATTTATTGAACTCTCTTCCTATAAGGTGTATGGCTTTCATAACAAATAAGAGAAAAAAATGGAATAGCAAGAGAAATACTGCAAGTACCCTGTAGTAAATAAAATAATCAGTTGAGAAAAAACACTCACTTATAAATTAATAATTTTGCAAGTGACTACAAATTGGTTTAAATATCATGCAGATATCAACCAAACATATAGAATAGAAGCACACGTAAAAAAGAAATAAAAGCAAAATAAGTAAATGAAAAGAAAATAAAAAAATTAAAAGAAGCATGCCATGAAATCAAATGCCAAATGTTTGTGTCAAGGCACATTCACAAGGTAGTAGCGGAAATTCAGCTGAGCTATTTTTTTTTCAAATTAAAGTTCATCAGAAACTTCAAAAATTTTTTACGAAAGAGAAATTAAAAGAAAATGTTAAAAAATTTCAGTATGAAAAATATTTTATTAAAATAAATTCTGTGAAAACAAATTTAAAATTTAAAAACTATTAAAAATTGTGAGAAGTGCTAAACGTTGCAAATTTTGTTAGTGGTAGCTGCCGTGGAGAAATATTTTCAAATTTATGTGAATCAATTTTATTATTATTGTGTTAAACAAATTCTATTTTTGAAGTTTTGGATGAACTGAAACCCATGTTGTTTTTTTCATTGTTGTATTTTTTCATTGTTTTTGTAATCCTGATATTACCTGGAAATGAATTTGCCTTGGTTTGTGTTGAAAAAAAAACTAAATAATTGCAATACTTAATATGTATAATATTTTGTATGAGCGAATCGTATGTATGGAGATATTTATGTACATATATATTTATGTACGAATTTTTTTATTTTTAGTGAATATCAAGGCAAATTCATTTCCAGGTAATATCAGGATTACAAAAACAATGAAAAAATACAACAATGAAAAAAACAACATGGGTTTTAGTTCATCCAAAACTTCAAAAATAGAATTTGTTTAACACAATAATAATAAAATTGATTCACATAAATTTGAAAATATTTCTCCACGGCAGCTACCACTAACAAAATTTGCAACGTTTAGCACTTCTCACAATTTTTTAATAGTTTTTTTCATATTTTTAAATTTGTTTTCACAGAATTTATTTTAATAAAATATTTTTCATACTGAAATTTTTTAACATTTTCCTTTAATTTCTCTTTCGTAAAAACTTTTTGAAGTTTCTGATGAACTTTAATTTGAAAAAAAAAATAGCTCAGCTGCATTTCCGCTACTACCTTGTGAATGTGCCTTGGTGAATATAATATTAATAAATATTTATATAGACATGTATGTATTTATATATTTACATATATATATATGAATATATACATATGTATATGTACATATATACATATGTATGTATATAATATATAATATAAATATACATACATATATCTTTTATCTACTATAATATTAATTGACTACAAATTGGTTGAAAAATAAGTAGTTAGTAGTCAATTTAAAAGTCATGCAAAGATGGCCAATTGACTACCGCCTATGAAATGCCTATGTCAAAATAGTGAGTCGGCGACAAGGAAAAAAGTCACTTAATCAACCAGTTGTGGTTATTAAAAAACCAGTTTGAAGTTACTTACAAATGGGTTTGAGTTCCTATAGGGTACACACACTCACACACACACATGTTTTGTTTAATTTTTAAGTATAAGCTAATAAATGCATGTGTACTATGTTTGCATGTAGTAGTAGCAACTTTAAACGCTTATAGCTCCCAAAATACTGACCCGATTTCAATAAAATATAAATTGTGCACATCTGTGCAGAAAATCCTTTAAAATCATGTAAGTCTTTCCAAAATCGGTGCAGTAGTTCCGGCTCAAAAGGGATTACAAAAAACTTGTTCGCCTATTAATTATATAGATTTATGTATATTAAAAATTAAAGATAGCACTCAATAGAAAAGAAATAAGCGTTTATTCGGAAATCAATCACTGTACAAAATATAGTGCATACGAGATCTGTAAAGACAGCTAATTACGTTCTAAACCATTATCCAAAAAAAATTTTAAAACATACGTGGAATTTTCTATGGAAATGCCATAGAAGGTACTTCCATCCTCTCTTTGTTTTAAAAAAATAAGTATTTTTGAAGTTTGTTTTTTGAGAGAAATAAAAAAAAGTTTCCCATATCGTAAAAAATACAAGTCTTCCCACATAAAATTTTTACAAAAATGTGTAATTACATGACATTACACATCTGTGATGTTTAAAAAGTGGTTATGTAATAACTTGGCGCATATTTTTAAATTTTCTGCCTAAAATAAGTATTTTAACTATCAGGGCAATTATTTAAAAAATTCCGCAGGAAATTTCTCCCAGGGAACAATTCCAACTAATAGCAAATGATAGGGAAAACAAAAAATTGTAATTAGAAAAGGGAGAAATATCCTGTGGAATTTTTTACATAATTGCCCTGTAGATTTTCATCCAAATTGATTGATGATTTTGATTAGTTGGCAATGAATTTTCATTAAGTTTAAAAAATATTGATTGATATTACATTTTGTTTAATCTATATAATTCGCTTCTTGTTGATTATAAAATGTTTTTCTAAAAAATGGTACTTCAATACCCGATCAATAATTTTGGCAAGTCTATTTCACAGATTTTCCAGGCTCTTAAACACTGTTGGCGGACACCAGATTATGTAGAGAACTTAAAGAATGCTACATTCATATTTTTACCACGATATTTTGTGCGTCCACAGTTTGTAATATGCAGGTCATTTTCGCTTTCTTTAACACAACAATACATTTACAATGCATTTCATTGCTTTTCAAGATAATAAAACATTTACCATCACAATTTTTTTTAATTTCTTTGAATTTATAAAAAAAACTTCTGAAATAATTTTTCAATAAAATTTTCAAACAAACAGGAAACAGAGGGGAAATATTAAATTAATACGGTAGCACGATTTTGCTGGAAACTTCAAAATACCTATCCTTGTCAGAAGATTAATGTCAAGAAAACATGAGAGAATGGAAGTACCTTCTACATATATTTATATCATGGAAATGCCTATATACATATCGCTCATTTACTCAAAGAACGTCATAACTCCAAAAATGGAATTTTTGAGTTAGTGATGGAGCATTAATCCTCACATCGTTCCTCATATTGTGTAAAAATTCCATTCAAATATCTTGTTTACTTAGCTCTTGAGATCAAAATAAAATTTTCTTTTTCCATTGAGTTGTATGTAAATTGAAAACTTTAAACTCGTTTGTTAATCCTTGTTGCTTTTAACTCTCTTACCAAAATATTTTATCTTCTTTGCTTACATATCGCTCATTTACTTCAATAGTGTCACAACTCAAAAAATTATTTTTTTGAGTTAATAAACTGAGTTATGACACTTGATGATCCGATCTTTTTCCTTACGCTATTCGCGAAATTTTTGCATGCGGCTAGAACTGTATGAATTAAAATTGGTGGGCAGCAATCGAAAGATATCATATTTCTTATATGTATCTTGCCGTCACGTACAGACACGTTTTAATCACCAAGGATCAATTACTATTAAAAAATGATTTCGTTAATTGGTTTTGATATATCTAGCTTTAGTTTCGATTTGATCGTAAGCGACAAAAATTTAAGTTTTCAGAAGTTTTTTTTTAATATTCAAATATGTTTTTGTACGTAAATGGTCGCTTACGATAAAATTTTACAGCCCGTATGTTAATTGTAGTTGTAAGAGTATGTAGTTATTAACTTGACTGCACCCGGTCAAAAATACTTGTGTGGCAACACTCTATTCTTTAATAGCTGTTGTTGTTATTTACATTTATTTTCTTTTACATACTCTTACAACTACAATTTGAAGCTGAAAAAAAGTCAGCCAATGTAGCAATGGTAAAGTAAGAAAATAAAAAAACATGTTGATTATTGAGTTCTTGTTTCAACTTTGTTATTTGTTGTTAGGCTTCTCATTTGTTTAAATGAAAGTTTATAACATAATAACTCTAGTTGTTCTAAGAAATTTGGGTAAAGGTTCCCTGATGATCTGCATTAGCAACAGTGAAATGCGCATAGGATCCAGCTAAACCCCTCAATAATCAATTTCAATGTATTTTTAATAAAAAATATTTTACTTAATAAGTAAAATAATAATTTGGGATTATTAGTGCGTTTAAAAATTTTAAACTTAAATTTTAACAATTTCCATAAAAACACTAATTAAAAAAAAATTATATTTTCGATATAATGTCGTTTACGATAAAATCGGAAATAAGGCTCGATATATTGGTTCATTTGGCATAGGGCCATTAATAACTATAATTAATATAAAAAAATAATCGAAATATTTTTACATGTGGGATTCATGATAAGGCCAAAGAAGTTTTGCCCTTAATGCAGTCAATAAGGCTGGGTAGACATCTGGTGTGCATGGCCTTTCCCATTATGTTTTTTATATGGAAAGCAATGCGCAACACAACGATAAATATCGGAAATGATAAACGTTGCCAGAAGTATACAATATTGCGATGTCACAAAATGCCATAGTGTGTACTCGGCATAAGGCCGAGTTTACATCTGTGTGCCATGTGCCCAAAAAGCGTAACCAATAATTACTAATGAAATGATTCAAAATGATTTACAAAAGATTAATATTTTGTCTATTTAGAATGTGGTGGGACAGTACCATCTGTCAATTATATGGTTTGATTACGGATGGCAATTAAAACTTTAGTTTCGTTGCCAAATGTTATTCCGTATGGAAACTAACTAGCTGTTAATTTTTTTTTGTTGTACTGCGCAAAATAATGTATTTTTGCATTCAAGTGTACACCTCGTCGCACTACCCATCGTTAAAACCCTAATTTATTACATTTAAAATTTTTTATTTGAAATTGTCGTTTTAATTATCCGCCAAAATAACTATTGAACGAACTATTTCGATCATGAACAACTAATTTAGAATAAGAAGTTTTTTTTTTTGTATTTTTGTTTATTTGATTTTGTTGTTGATTTTATAATGTGTATTAGATAATTTATTATGCATTTTTATGTATATACGTATCCTAGAGATTACTATTAAATGTTTTTTTTCCTTTGAAATATGTGTTCTTGTATTGTGTTTTTGTTTTAATTTAAAAGAGGATTAATTCTACTTATTTGATATATTGATAAAATACAAAAATTGAAAACTTAAAAATGAAGTACAATTAAATAAAACTGACACGAAATCTTAAAAAACATAAGGATAATTTCAGTTAAAAAAAAATAATAAACTAACTAAAAAATTACCATAATTTTTTGTTATTATGTAACCACGAGTCTATATGAATACAATGCAATAATTATGTTTTGACGCATTTCGTTGCTGCTTAAGCAACTAATCAGCAGATTTCAACCACAATTCAAAATAGTTTACAAATCTAAAACGTTCATAAAAAAATCACAATACTTACAAAAATATAAATATAGTAAAATAAAAAACATGTTCAAAATTACAAAAAAAAATATTCGTGCATTTTAGAGAATTTTTAAATTCAAGTTTAATATCGCACTTTTTCACTAGAGTTTCTCTAGTGAAATGATAGTAATAACAATAAAATATGAATTTTTGCAAAAAATTGCGATATAATTAATACAAATTAATCAAATTATTATTTGCCTCTATTATATATATATTGTGTGTTTTTCTATAAACTTGGGAAATTGTAAAATTTTTTGAATTGTAGTTGAAGTCTACTGATTAGAAGCGTAAAATGCACAAAAACTAACTATTTATTGTAAAAGTGGAAAAAGTGATGAATCGTAATCATATGTTATGAAAAATGAATATATTTTCCCTTTTGAAGCGATCGAATTAAATTCAATCTCATTTTTGAAAACAAAATTTGAACTAAACAAAAATTCAAATAACTGAAGCTTAAAATTAAACTCTAAACTTATTTTGTTTGTAAAGTTAGTGTTTTTGTTTTAATAGAATATACATTTTTATTTACTTTTAAAATTCTCCTTTTTATATTAGTTTTATTTCCTATTTTGTTTTGTTTTAACTATTTAATGAAAATATTTCAATTTAAGTAGTAAGAGATGTTTCATAACCAGAAAGGGATAATTTATTTTTTAGAAATAAAATTATTTATTTATTTAAACATTTTTTTTGCTATTGCAATAATGCGGAAGGATCTTATTTTAATTTATTAATTTATTTATTTTAAATTAAAATAATGAATTTAGTTATAGCATCAGGTTTTTACTATCAATAGTTTTAATACTTTTTATATTGTTTTATATTACTTTTAATTTCTTAACAGAATAATTTATATGCTTTTGTTCATATTACAATGATTAATTCAACAAAAGATATATAAAAATTCTATTCGTTTTTAATAATCATAAAACTATACGAGTGAAGAAGAACAATATTCTAAAAAACCGTTCATGTTATGTGATTTTATATTGTGTAGCCATGTAATCATTTCTTACAATTGCGTGAGTAAATTGTTTCAGTGTTAGTTTTCCATACTTCCGGGCTAAAATTCGAATTTGAATAATCTTGTAGACATTCGGAAGTTGCATGATCAGTCTTTATAAGGCGTCGCCGTGTACGATGTCCCCGTCTTTTCTTAGAAATTTCTTTGCAGTGTTCTGTTTCTCCAGTACATGAGGCATCCCTCGCCTGAGTCGTCCTACTTGTTGATGAGGGTTTGCGTCCAATGGTTTTTATGGCACTGCCACTTTTTCTTATTGACTTGGACAGTTTGGTACCGGATACCCTCGGTATAGCCGATGTCATGTCAATGATAGTTGTAGCTGCTTTCTTACGCCTGGTTCTAGCACAAATAGGTGTAGCTGATAATGGTGCGCTATCAGCACCAGTAACTTGGGGCGTTACATCGGGAGTTTTCAATATCAGCTTTCTTGCTACTGTCGTTGTTTTTCTTACAATTTTGTTACTTTTACGCTTAGTAATTGTTTTTCCATTTAACTTGGATGCAGCTTTAATTTTGCGACGACCACATTTCTCATATGTTTCAGTTGTGTCTGTTTCTCCATCATCACCGCTCTGTTCTCCATTATCTTCATCGTCATTATCATCAATTTCCATATGTTCAGTTTCATTTTCATTATGGTTGTATTTTCCATTATCACATTCGTCGATTTCCTTTTTGTTCTAAAAATTGTACGAAAAAATAATTTTATTAAAAATGTGCTCCCATAAATTGTGTTTCAATTACCTCATTTTTAGTTTGTCTCTGTTTACATTCTTTTTCTAGTTTATTTGTCTCGTTTTCATACTCCCTCACCGAGCGTCCCAAAAGAGTTAAAACCTCCATGATAGCTTTTGTTGGTTTACCTTGATATCGCCTAACAATTGGTTCTTGCACTTCACTTAATTCCTCTTCACGATCAAACTCTTTTTCTGCCCTTTCTCGTGCTATTTGGTCTGGGTCTTGGGATAGAACTTCAGCCCACGAAAATTTCTTCTTCTTAATACCTTTTTTATCCGATTTCGAGCGAAGATTCTTCGGCGAAACGCGATTTGTGAGTGTTCTTTCGTGAAATGGAGTACCACCCACAGAAAGATTTTGCATTATGTTTAAAACTGTGTTGCAAGTGCCGTTGAGTTTGTTCGTTTCAAAGAAATCGTTTTTATTTTCAATTTCTTCTTTAACTCTTACGCAAGTTTCTTGAATTTCATGCATTTTAAGACGCAACTCGGAAAGGGGATAGCCGAGTTGTTCATATTCTCTTTCAAAAAGACGCTTGTACCTCTTGTAGTCAGGACGTTCGTGGTATGCTAGTTGACTTACCAAACGAAGATATTCGCCCAAATATTTGGGAACTTGATTTCCATAAATTTGCCTTAAAAGCTCTCGTACATCGGTCATTAAGAACTCCTTGGCACGATGTACTTTTTCTTGCTGTTGATTGGTAGCCGCCTCTTTCCAAGGCAAATAGCCCTGAGACCAAAACAATAGGTTATAACCCAGGCATTCCATATCACTGCGCCTTGAATGGGCGCCCATGTGAGCATCGCGGGATGTAAATTCTAGAGTACCATCATGTGCTCGCCGTTGATCCATGACAAATGGACGATGGACACCGTTGTCAATGAATTTTGAGGCCAACCCATAATCAATAAGAAAAATCCGTTCTTCATTTACCTCAATCCATTCTTCATTGCTCTGACGAAAATTAGAAAAATTGCCGTTTTTCTCAGTTTTAAACTTACTTTTAGTATCATCATTGTCATTGGCGTTGTCACATTGCATTTGAACATCACGTTTGTTATTCAGGCTTAAAAGCTTTTCTTGGCGCCTAGTCAAACGCCGCGATTCTAAGTTTGAAGTGTATGATTTTTTTGCAGATGGCCTAATGTTACGGCGTTCTGAGAGAGGCAGAAAATCTTCGGACTCATCATCCGAAGTGTTGGAATGCATATCACTAGATGAATTATTACCGCCATGCCCATGACTCTTCAGTGACATCCCATCCTCATTAAAGAATTCTGAGTAACTAATGCGTTTAGCGGGACGTAGGTAATGGGATTTTACCATTTCATCATACACAGAATTTGGTTTTTCACGACGACACGATCTAACCGGATTTGACCCACTATATTGTACAATATTTCGCGAAGCTGACCTTTTCCCATTATGTTGCTTATTTTTAGTTGAAGGAGTGTGATACGTATCCACGCTTGTACTATTCATGCTATTTGTTGTAGTGCCATCATCGAAATCTTCATCTTCGTCATCTTCTGTTGCAGAGTCGTCATAATCGTAGGATTTGGACTTAAGCACAAAGTCTTCATCATCTTCATCATTGGCTTCCTGCTCCGAACTATTTCCGCTATCTGTGGTCTGTTGTTTCTCATCATAATGATCATCATATTTTGATGACTTGATATTTCTTTTTTGTTTGCCGCTAGCAGCAACGTCGCCAAATTCACTCCTTTTCGAAAAGATCGAGGCAGACGATTTCTTTTTCTGTGTTAAATATTTGCATTTCGATATCATAAGATTTTGAGCTTTCACGTCATTGTGACAATAGCCCTTATCGTGTAAATTTTCTAAAACATTTATAATGTGGATAGCCAGTGTTAATACGGATTTTTGGTGAATACGGCACTTTTTAATTAATGAATGCAAATCCCGATCAAAGCGAGGTAAAACCAAAAAACGATACCGAGCATTGCCAAAATAATGTGAACCGGAAGCTATATAATCCGGTATTCCGGAAGGCTCAGTATTTAGTAAATTATTACTAGATGCAATTGTTTGTTTTTCACTTTCTGTAATTTCTTCTTTAAAGGTGGCTATAATAAAAAAATAAAAGTTTTGCATCTATTAAATGTAATTAAGTTTTTAAAAATAAAATTAGTATTTGTAGTTATGTTAAAAATATTCGATATTTAAAATGTACAAAGTGTTGGAATCTTAAGAAAAAGTTTGTTTATGTATTTGAATCTTTATTTCTTCATATTATTTATTTTAATGTTACATACATACATATATGGATGTACATTAAGTAAATATAAAAAAAAATTGTTCTGCTCTCACAAGTTTGAAATTGTCGAAAGTCGACTGTAATAGTTTTTGAAACAAAAAATAAAAACGGTAAATGAGTTTTAAGTACTCTTTGAGTGTTTGCCGTCAAACAACTATGAATGCGTGTAGCTAAAAATAAAAAACATGCAAATTGCAAATAAACGCATTAATTTTAAACCGAATACGCATAACTTTAAACATCCAACAACTATGTTTATGTAACTAAAATTTATAGACTGTTGTAAGTACAAATATATAAAAATATTCTGAATATTAAATCGACTACACATGTGCGCATACACGGCTATTTTACTTATACAAAAATTTTCCATTCCATTTTATGTACACAAATGATTGTATACGGTAGCGAATGATGAATAAATATTCAGAGTATCAGTGTTCTTGACTGATAAAACATTCATAGTATGCATATATACACATTCTGACTGAAAGTATGACAGAGCGTCAATTAGTTTTTTTTTTTTTTTTTTTTATTAAAAGAGAAGTAACACTCAGGCAATTAATGCCTACTACTATTACTAGGTGTTACCTTCTTTAGGAAAGGGATAGTGAGAGAGAAGACAGGTGGTGAAGGAAGAGATAGAGGAAAGCTTCATTCTTTTACAACTCTGCTTTTTCGCACGTTTTGAATAATGCAGTGTTGCAGCGCCTCTCTGATGTTAAATGAGGCGTATTAATTTTTTTGAAGCTGTGTCTTGTAGCCATTTTATTGATTATTTTACTTCGCCAATGATTTTGCTACACAACGAAGGAGGGCGCTCTGATGTTACATTAGGATTAGTATCTGCTGAAGTCGGTATAGTTCAGTGACCAGTGACTATGCCTTCATCACTTGAACTTTCCTACAACAACTGACACAAAGGGACACTAATGCACATTAGAAAAATGCGTGGTGTTGTTATTTAATGACTGTCGGATACAGGGATTGAACCCAGGACCTTCGGTTTTGTAGTCAACGTGCTAACTACTTCAGCCAACGCCAACGCGTTTGATACGCATGTGCCTTTTTATTTGCAGTTGTAGCGTAGTTTTGTTTTTTTGCATAAACGGAGAAAAGATGCTCTTTATGTTGGAATCGCCTGTAGTCATAGTAGCTTGACAGGAAATATGTGAGCGTACAAACTGTTTGCGCTACAATTAGGATTATGCGCAGTTTCTAAAATTACGACTATTTACTTATATATAGTGGAATTCACTGTTGTCCTTGTAGATCTTGTAGCTTTAGTAAATTGTTGTTGCTTTGCTTAAAATTTAGCTAGATTTATTTACCAAAGCTACAATATGTAATGGATCTACAAGACAACTGTGAATTCCGCTTCTAATTTTTTTGAGTACTCATCATTCTCTGCTACATACATCCATACATATGTATGTACGTACATATGCAAACACATACATATATATGTACATATATCAACTTACAATTTTTTTTGGCAGTTTTCATTAGACAATGTATTTCCACAAAAAGAGGTCCATTAGAGTGTGGCTCAATTTTAACAACAAATTTTGCATTATCGTTTGTAACCGGAATGGTGATGTTATCAGATGCTAAAAATATTTCACCAAAATTGCCTTTACCTGCAAACAAAGAAAAATTAAATAATATTAATTGCACTGTTATAAAAGCAATAAACAAAATGAAGACAATATGCATTAAAAAACACTGCTGTTTTATAAAAAAATATTTACAATTACATATTTACTATGTCAACTTACCAATGGGGCGACCCAAACGCCAAGGTTTTCGTGTTAAATCATACAAAATCGTACCATTGACAATCGATGGTCTGAGGGTATAAACAGGTTTAGGTGATTCAGTTATTGAAGAATTATTATCGTTTTGGGTAAGGCTTATATTTAAGGAGCTGTTTAAGAGTATGGAGGAATTATTTGCTTGTTTGCTAGACGCATTTCTTGGTGCTGTTGCAACTAATCCCAGTGGTAAACCATCATTTGATGATGAATCTTCATCATCGTTTTCATGCCAATAGTTGTTGTGAGGGGTACTTAAACGCAAACTTTTGTTATTTGTTATGTTAGAAGTGCGTTTACGCTTGCGTATACTACGTTGCCCTGTGGTAACTGGTGTAACGTAGTGTTCATGACTTTCAACAACAACACGTTTACCCATCTTCCAGTTGGTTATATTTTATTTAAATAGCTTATAGGTGAATGTAGAATTTTATTCCTTGTGTTAAAGCATTAGAATCGTTTATCGTTTCAAAAATTCCATCAATGCATTAAAATCTTTAATTTCTTTTTCTTCTAAAAGTTGTTTTTTTTATTCATGCAATCAGTCTCTTTAAAAAATATAAATATGCTTATTTTCGTTTTATCTTCTTAAAAAGCAGAAAAGTTGTGTATATAATGTTGAATTGTAATTATTTAATTATAAAAGACAAGCATGTCTCTCCCTTTATTTTATGCGTCGTCTTTCGCAGATTTATATTTATTTTTTTGTCTTTCACATAACTACATATTTAAATATACATATGTATAAAATATTTATTGCGAAATGATGTTTGATTTTTTTGTCGCTTTTAAATTAATGATGATGGTATTGCTGCTTGTATTAAAATGAATATTTAATACATAAATTTAATGTTGTTGCATTCTATGATTGTGCTTTTTATTAAAATTGTGGATCATATGAAAATATACAATAAAAATGCAGTTAGTTTTGCATCATTAAAAAAAATAGGTATATGTATGCACATATACATATGTATGTATGTATGTACATATATACAGCCTTATTTATAAAAATTATTAAGGTTTTATTACACGTAGGTTTTCTAAAACAGTTTTCATAAAAAAGTTTTCTTATTAAGCCTTTATAAATCCTTAATAAATTTTTAAAAATAAGGCTGTAAGTAATATATTTATTTAATTATGTATATGTATAATGAAAAACTAATATGAAGTTAGCATTTGTGTTAGAGCTTTACCCTACAATTTTACAAAGATGTAATCTTGAGTTGAAACTACATTATGCGCCGGTTTTTAAAGTCAAACCTAGTTCAATTTCGTCACTTATGCTAACTACATGCCAGTTGACTTAAATTAAATTTTTACTAAATTTTAACCTTTGTGTTGGTTTCAGGTCAATTTATATACTATAATTCGACTTCTTCAGTTTTTTCTTGCGAGTTACTAGTTTGTTATATTCTTAATTAAATAAGGTAAAATTTCGTGCAAAAAAATCGATTTCTTATGGCGTTTTCTTTTCTAAAAGAAAAGTGTAACATATATGTTACATCTAATTTGGCAACATTTTTAAATGCTCACCTGATTTTTAAGAAGTGCTGCATATTTTGCGTTTACAAAAGAACAATTTTCCAACAAGTTTCGGCATAAAACAATGACGAACTATAAAATGATTCATTTTTTTCATAGACAATAACAAAAACAGCTGTTAATATAATGCTGCACTCATGCCCCTTTAATGAAAATGAGTGTTGAACATGTAGCATTTTTCTTCTTTTTAAGGGCAACATCTTGAGAAAAGAACGCTTTGATTTTTAAAATAATACATACTTTTCAGAAAAGAACACAAAGAAATGTAAAACTCAGCATAAGTGCAGCATATTGCTCAGAAAAGAAAACGCCATTAAATTTAATGAAGGTACGTTTCAAGATTTGTATTTTATTTCGCTCCTTGAATTGTAAGAATTGTTTTCTCCGATTATAACAAATAAGGCTGCCCCGCGGAGTTCGTTATAATCTAACTCCCCTGTATATGAATATTTTTTTAATTAAAGTAAACTCAAATTCTGTAGTCACTATTTTATAGAAGTGGCTATAATTATATTCCTTCTTAACCTTACATCTATGTATGTATTATAGACCTGCACAGTGCTAAAAAACACTGTTGGCAAGACAAATAACTCAAAAATAATTCTTGCCAAAAGTGTTGTTTAGCGTTTGTTTTAGAATATTTCGCTGTAGTAAAGCGTTTAAAAAATGCAGCATGTCTTGGAAAGGTCTTATAAATAGTCTTGTGAAGGTATAGTATGTATGTAGGAATATTATGTACAATAAAATAATATGAAAAAGTCTAATTTTAAGCAAAAAGCCATGCCGATTTATTTATGTATTTATAATTATTGTAATTTCATGAAATAATGAATTTATATCCCAATTGATTAAAAGCCTCTTAAATGACATTCCCTCCGAACCGACTACTTTTGAAATTTATTAATTTCCATAGTTTTCAATTATGTCTGTATGTGTATTATTTCAAAGTGCAACACAGATATATATGTATATATAATATAAAAGTTGGTTGAAAGTTTAACCATGTTTCTCATTAAGTCCACGAATCATTTCAACCAACATAGAATAACATAATAATATACGTATGTATGATTATTCAACCATGATTTCAACTTGGCAAGAAAAAACTTAAAAAAGTCGCAACAAAAATTCGTTTTATTTGAACGAGACGGCGAACGTTTCCAAATATTCAGTAATAAAAAATAGACTTCCTTTTTGTACAAAAGATTGAATCATTTCAAGAAAAGACAGAGGAGCACCAAAAACATTGCCGACAATACCGCTTTATAGACACAAAAAACATAAAAATGTAAAAAATCAAATAAAAGCGAACAACAAAAACACACATAAAGAAACCGACCGAACAAGAAAATTAAAAAAAGCTGCTCTGCCTGACATGGCAGCCAACTGCGAGTGCAGGCAGAACAAGACTATGCACATATGTACCATTTTTCATGTCACAATCTTTTTATATATACATATGTACATACATACATATATGCAACATTTTATTTATAAGATTCAGCATTGATTTCATTATATTAAATTTGATTTTATATTTATTGAATAAGTCAAACTTAGTTAGTTGCATCCATTAAATTGTTTAAATTTTCCACATACTAACACATTAATTTATTTATAAATTATCTTTTCTTTATACTTTTCTGTTTCATTTCCAACCTGAACATTTTTCCATCTACATTTTTTCTTTACACTTTTTTTCCAATGAAAAAAATTGGCCACATTTCACTCTAATAAAAAGGCTTTTACATTTATTTAATTCTTTCAAACTTTATTCAAAATGTATTTATGTACATAATTTTATACAATTCACATATTTTTGTTAATAATTTTGATTATTTTACCACTTAAAACTTACAAAAATTACAGCCTCTTAATTGGGCTTTACTATTTCTTCTATCACACTCTGTCATGCACACACAACTGACAACTGAAACAAGACCGAATTGAAAATTGTTTCATTTCATTAACCAAAAAATTTTTGTGGTAAATATTGTTAGACAAATAGACAAAACTACAAAAATCCATTAAAGTTTAAAGAAATATGAAATATACAAAAATATATACAAAGAACTAAAATATTTTACTCATTTATATCAATGTGTAAATGTTATTTAAAAAAAATTTTCAGACGGTGGGATGAAATCGTTTTTGATTATTGTGAATGCTTATAACGCTGAGACGTGTTTAATAGGTAGATATATTAACTTTGAGCACAGTTGCCATTTTGGCATTTTCACTCGTAGATTTAGCATATCATTTCGTATGAAAGCATTCATTCAGTTTTTCAAAAACATGCGAAAAGAACCTACGGAAACTTAAAATTTAGCATTTTTGTTTATCTTCTGAAATGCATTTTGGAAATAAACGAATGAGTTTATATTAGCAAAGCAATATTGCCCGTAAGATAGACCTTTGGGGTTGGTTATTGGTTTGTGGCAAACATAATGGATTTTGAATATACTGTGCCGCAAAGCAATAACCCACCGACGATATGTATATTAGAGCTTACAAAGCGGAGATTTGTTTTCATGAAATGAAACCTATTGCCCTATTAATACTTTAGTACAAATTAAATGGGTAATAATGTAATGTTATTTAAATTTTTACTATTTTAAATACATACATACATTTAGGGCCATTATTACAACTTAAAGTTAGTTAAAAGTAGGGTTTTGTCGGACGTATAAAAGGCTACTCATAATTATAAATTTAATTTAACTTAACAGGAAGAATAAATTTGCCTTTAACTTAGCGCTCACTTTAGGTAAAGCTAAAATTTTACTGATGAAAAACTTTTTATACGTCCGATAAAACCTTACTTTTAACTAACTTTAAGATGTAATAGTGGCTCTTAAAAGCTAATTTGATATATTTTTCTTAAATATGCAAAAATCACGGAGTTAATGAAGGGCATTTTTGCGAAATTTTCGTTAATAATGTGTACTCAGAACTTTTATGCAAGTATTTGCACGTCTAAACGCATGGTTAACGAGAATTCCCAAAATATTTGATTGGTCTAGCGATGACCGTTCGTAAGCTGGACTGTGTTTAATAAAGTAATATTTTAGTAGTTTTTTGCACATTAAAAAAGTTCTCGATTTAAAAGATTTTTTTAAGTCGCGTCTAATGGTGCATTAGCTTTATCATTCGTACCATCAGCAATGTGTTATGCCATAAAAGCTACGATTTCTTAAGCATTTTTATAGCAGATGCCACTTACATATGTTAAATCAAAATTCTATTATTATTATTATTAACTAGCTGACCACCCCGGCTTTGCTCGGAAGTTTTTTACTAATGATTGTCCCCTTTGTTAGTTTGTGCGTAGAAAAAATGAGAAGTGAATAGTAGGCATTTTTTTAATTTTTTTTCTTTACAAACCATGTCCTGAAAATTTCTAATCGAATAAAAAAAATCAGCCAAATCGCTCCACCCGTTCTCATGTTATGCGATTTCATACATGGACCGTTTCATTTATATATATATATATATATAGAAGATTAAAGAAAATAAAAATAGATCCAAACGATTAAATTTTAAAAGTCTTGATTACGGTTGCTTACGTCACTAGAAAATATTTTCACTATTTTGTTATAATTCTCTCTCAAAAATCCCTTTTAATTTGATACCCATATCCAGTGTTGTTAGAAAATTTTGTCGAAAAGTCGTAAATTTTTTAAAATAAAATCGTCAAAATCGTCACAATTTTAAAAAATAATCGTCGAAAAATCGTCATACAAGAATTATCCATTTTATTGAACAACTAATATATCATTAGACTTGTGTCCAACAGTTCTTTTTGAACTAGTTCGTTCAGTTGGACACAAGTTCGATCAAAAACATCAATGTAAATTAATTGGGTTTGAAACAACTTTTGATTCAAACGCTCTCAAACTAGTCTTGTGACAAGACTATATATCATATTAGAAATAAAAGACTATTTTATATAACAATAAACAATTCATCGACATTATTGTCAAAGATAAAAACTATAGGGTGAAATTCAATCAAAAAATTCAGAATATATAATAGTGTGTTAACAATTTCTAAATAAAACTAGTTTCAAAATAAAACTATACATATTAGAATTAGATTTTTTTATAAAATTTTTCTTAATGTCAACACTGTAACATTCCGAACCCTCATACCAAGGCGAATTCCCTCATACCTAAATAAGAGCGGCAAGCGTCGCGTTAGCAGCAGGGTACGTATTTTCAGTACAATCAAGTAATATTTTCACATTTATGGCGTTTTTTTTTTAATGTACTGAAAATGCGTACCCTGCTGCTAACGCGACGTTTCGGAAACACAATGACTTCAAGGGTTTCTGTTTCCAGTAAATTTTAGATCTTAACTTTAGTAAGATTAATATTACTAAATATTCTTTTAACACTAGCTGATGAGTTTGGAAAAATAAAATAAGTAAATAACAAACTCACATAAGTTATTTATTGTTTATCGTTGGTAATTTAATCGATTTACCTTTTTTCCAAAATATATTTATAGATATAAGTCCCCAGCAAAAAAGTTTGCTTACTAGAATGCGAAAAAGTGTATGTACTCTTCAGTCGTAAGTAAGCAATTTGACGAATAACCCATTATTTTTGTTTGAAAATTTCAAAAAGTATGCGGTACCCTATACTTTTTGCCTACAAATATCCAAAAGTTAATAGATTACTGATTGCCTAAAAGTATTCAAAATTTAATGGGTTATTTTGTGGATTAATTTTTGCCTAAAATTGTTCAAAAATAAGTTTTTGCTAATAAAAATAAATACAATTTTTTAAAAATCATAATTTTGCAAAGAAATATATGAAGATGTATATTGAATAATATGCAAAAATACTTAAATTTTGTAATAAATTTTTCTCTATATATACATTATTGACTGGAAAGTACTACAATAAGTACTTTCACGTAATGATATAAATAAGTACCACTCATTACTTTGTAAGCCATTAAAAGAGCGAAGGGAAGAGAAACGAGTACTCACCTTCATGTACTGTCAATAAGTTTTGCTTTCTCCTACGTAATGTTGAAAAAGCACACAGTATACACAAAAGTATGCATAAAAAATATGAGCTGAAAAATAAGACTTGCATTGTGTGAACGCCGATGAAAGTTCAAAGAAGAAAAGGTGATAAGTTTAGCAATAAGACTTGACTAGTGTGATCTGGGACTTAAGAAACAAGATTTGGAAAAACTTTTTAGTAAAGGACGAATTTCAATAAATAAATAAATAAATTTCAAAATAACTGATGCTGTAATTAAAATTAAATTTTTTCTGCAAGGACTTGTTGGCATATTTATGTTACTAAATACTTATTTCAACAAATCGTCAAAATATGAGGAATATTTGAAACAAAATCGTTAATCGTCATTTTGGGCAATTTGTTATAAAAAATTGTCAAAATGACGTAAAATCCTCATATCTAACAACACTGCCCATATCATGGGAGTATATGAAAAGGAATTCCCTGTAATTTTGGGGCGCCCGCCATATTGTGCTTGGACCGATTTCATTATTTAATCTAATCAAATTTTTTGAGTTAATGAAGAATAATGCGGAATTTCGTATTTTATCTTGTGTAAAAATTTCATGGTACCAGCTATTTATACCATCACCTCCTGAGAGAAGAATATTTGCTCATGTCTTCATTGAGTTGTATGCAAAAACTTAAAACGCTTTTTCTGCAAAACTATTTTTTTTGCGTTGTGACGTTATTGAAGTAAATGAGTGATATGTACATATCGAGCAATTTTTTCAATTTTATCGTAAGCGAGATGTTATCGGAAATATACTTTTTTATTGAAGTTAAAATTTTATGGGCCTACACATAGTTTAGAATTATCAAAATGGCAAAATTGTTGATAACTTTTAAGATACAGGCTGTACAATTTTATCGTAATCGACAATTTACGTACAAAAAAAAATTAATTTGAATACTTTAAAAAAACCTTCTCCTGAAAAATTAAATTTTTGTCGCTTACGATAAAATCGAAAATAAGGCTCGATATGGAAGCAAAAACGGGTACAATTTTAGCCTTTATATGTTCGAATTTTGGAAAAGTGAAAAAACACATCTCAAATGTTTTCTTAGAGAAAATGATTTGGGAAAAACTTTGCTTTCATGTGTAATACTTTAAGAGATATGTGGTGTGCCAAAAAGGAACCAATACTGATTTTTTGCACGTTTTATCTCTCAAAAGTATATGTCAAAAAAAGTACCAGACACTTATTTTTTTAGCAGTATTTAATTTTTTTTGAAATTTGAGTCTATCTGCTTTATTTTTGCAGATATAAAGATACCGATTTTCCCCTTTTTCTTAGTGGATGTACACACGCTTTACATGCACTAGCTTGGGCTAGACTATGATCACCCACTCAGTCACGTTACTCGTTTATATATAATAATAATTAGTAATAATACCCATAAAAAAATAATAATATGTAATAAGTACGTGTTTAGACTTGGTTTAGTTATTTTATATATTAAGTAATTAATTCAAAAAGCACTTTTTCCAAAAAATATCTCTTTCAAAAAGTTATTTTTGCAAAAAGTACCTTTCTCAAAAAGAACTTTTTCCAAAAACTACCTTTTTTAAAAAAGTAATTTTCCCAAAAACTACCTTTTTCAAAAAGCATTTTTTTTTCAATGAATAAGAAAATGTCTTTTTCTTAAAGCACCTTTTTAAGTGTAAATATGTTTTCTTAAAACTACTTTTTTTGAAAGAGTATTTAATCTTTTATAAAATAGCATCACCAAAAAGGCACATCTCTCAAAAATTACCTTAATTGGGGGCACACGTGTAATTTTTGCATTTCAATTCCATTCAATTTGCAATACACTCACACTTTTTTCACATACACAATCAAACTTTTTAAATTGAAAACTAGATTGCTTTCAAATTCATCTACCCATTTGTATGGAAATTTAATTTTAAATTTAAACAACTGGTCACAGCACACATCGTCGGTGGCATTTAACAAATTAAATTGACTATCAATTTGTGTCACAGCTATCAACTTCAAGGAATTTTGACACACAGTATGTGTGATGATATTGAAAGCGATTTATTGAACGTGTGACTGCAGCGTTATCCAAAAGTTTTATATTCGAAAAGTACATTTTCAAAAATTTAATTTTCAATAAGTGTCATGAAACGAAAATTCAGATATACGAAGAAAAATATTTCCGCAAAATTATTACTGATTTCGAAAAAAATAAAACAAATTTTTATACTTATCAGCTTAAAAGTGCTAAAGGTATGCAGATCGTATTGAAGGGCATTGATGCTTATGTTAATCCCGACGAAATAAAAGAAGCACTCATCATAAAAGGATTTAAAGTAAAAAGTGTTACTAATATAATCAATAGAGAGAAGATCCCCCAGCCTCTATTTCGTGTTGAACTGGAGCCAAATGATATACAGTTGAAAAAGAACGAGACACATCCAATTTACAGCCTAAAATACCTTTTATACCGAAAAATTACAGTTGAAGAGCCACATAAGCGTTCAGGTCCCGTACAGTGCCACAATTGCCAAGAATATGGTCATACAAAAACTTACTGCAATTTACCTACAGTTTGTGTTATCTGCGGTGAATTGCATGGTACTGCTAGCTGCACGAAGCCAAAAGATCAAGCAGAAAAAAATGCAGTAATTGTTGAGGTAATCACACCGCTAACTACAGAGGATGCCCTGTATATTCTTTCGTTAAACAGGCTATGGGTCAGAAACCTAAACTAGCTCCACCTCAATCAGCAAACGCTTACTCCGCCACTCTTCCTCAAACAAGCCAACCAGTTAGTTCACGTGTATCGTATGCCGATGTTGCTAAGACTAGTTCTATTCCCACACAAAATGTTCCACCGCAAAATAAGTCAACGAATGCAAACTCTAGCTTTAACTTTAGTCGTCTTGAAGCTACTATTGAGAATCTGGTGCTAACTATAAATAATTTTACAACAAATATGACTACCTTGATGCAAGAAATGCTTAGAATGCAGAATACTCTGCTTCAAGCATTAGTTAACAAGCCATGAACACGTTAAAACTATGTTTCTGGAACGCAAACGGCATTCGCCAACATAAAAATGAACTTGAGCACTTCCTCACGGAAAAAAATATTGATATAATGTTGGTTTCTGAGACTCATTTGACTTCAAGAAGTCTATTCAGAATTAACGGCTACACTTTATATGATTCAAAGGACCCAAGAGGAAGAGCTTGCGGGGGATCTGCAATTTTAATAAAGTCAAGACTCAAGCATTTTATTATTGACAACATTTGTGAAGAACATCTACAAGCAACGAATATTTGTGTCAAAAATGTTTGCACAAATTTTGTCATATCATCAATTTACTCCCCTCCTAGATACGCAATTACTGAGGATCAATATGAGGATTTCTACAAATCTCTCGGCCCTTGTTTCGTAGCAGCTGGCGACTATAATGCTAAACATACGTTCTGGGGTTCGCGTCTTATTACTCCCAGAGGTCGAGCGTTGCTCAATACAATTTCCAAAATGGGCTTGGACGTTATTTCGAATGGAGAGCCCACTTACTGGCCTACTGACATACATAGAGTTCCGGATGTTATAGATTTTGGCGTCATGAAAAATATTTCTAGGCAATTAATTCACGTAGAAGCTTCCCTAGATCTATCGTCCGATCACTCTCCCACGATCGTTACAATCTGTAGCCCACTGAGAAGTGCTCTACCTTACTTATATGTGAAGATGGCCAGTCGTGTTAATTGGCTGCGATTCAAAAATATCTTAGTAGTCATTGCACGGAAAACATTACGCTAAGAACTCATGATGATGTTGAATCTAACATTGCCAATCTTAACGAAAATATTAAGCAGGCTGCTAAACATGCCACTACCTCCCATCCGCAGACTGGGTTTAATAGACTATATTCTACAGATATTGAACGTCTCGTATGTGAAAAAAGAAGAGGTAGAAGGGAATGGCAACAGCACAGATCACCCCAGAATAAAATTAGATTTAAAGAGTGCACTAAACGACTCCAAGAGCTGCTTGCACATGAAAAAACTGCATCTCTTAAAAACTATCTGGAAAATCTTGATGTCACACCAGCATCTAATTACTCTTTATGGCGCGCTGCTAGAAAGCTTAAAACACCCGTTGAGTTTAAACCACCTCTGCGCACATCTACCGGAGGTTGGGCAAGAAGCGATACTGAAAAAGGTAACATATTTGCTGACCATTTAAAATACGTATTTACCCCAAACACATGTACTGGTGTAATTGATTTGCCAAATGTAGTCGCTCTACCCCCTCAACAAATAAAGTTTAAGACGCGTGATGTACAAAAACTAATTGCTGAACTCAACCCGAAGAAAGCTCCGGGTTTTGATGGAATTAGTAACCAGATGCTGATGAAGTTGCCTCGTATTGCAATTAGAATACTGTTATCTATATAATTAATAGGCGAACACGTTTTTTGTAATCCCTCTTACGCCGGAACTACTGCACCGATTTTGGAAAGATGTATACCAATTTAAAGGAATTTCTGCACAGATGTGCAGAATCTATATTTTTTTGAAATCGGTTTAGTATTTTGGGAGCTATAAGCGTTTAAAGTTGCTACTACTACATGCAAACATAGTACACACGCATTTGTTAGCTTACACTGTGTGTGTGTGTGTGTGTGTGTATATTTGTGTAGTATTTTTCCTGCTATTCCAATTTTTTTTTTCTTATTTGTTATTGTATGAAAGCCATAAAACTTATAGGAAGAGAGTTCAGTAAATTGAATTAGGTGTAATAACGAGATTTTGTTTCTGTTTAGAATACGGACGATTGTGTCGTCCGTTTGGTATATCTAGTTTATTTTTAATGCCACACAGCTGGAAACTTGCCAAAGTTAAAATTATTCCAAAGCCGGGCAAAGATCTTACCAAGGCTGAGTAATATAGGCCAATAAGTCTCCTATCAACAATGTCAAAGCTTTTCGAAAAACTGCTCATGACAAAATTGTCCCCAATTCTAGTTAATAGTGGGTGCATACCGGACCATCAATTTGGTTTTAGAAGTCAGCATAGCACCATTGAACAAATTCATAGATTGGTCCAATTTATAAGAAGAACATTTGAAGAAAAGAAGTATTGTTCTGCGCTGTTTATCGACTCAAATATACATCGTGATTTAAACATGCCACTAGTGATTGAAGAAATTGCAAAATATGCAGGGAAATATTTAACAAACCTCGAGTCACATCCTAATCCGCTTGCTCGTAATGTTTTGAACTTTACTGGACACATCCGCCTAAAAAAGAGGGATACAAGTGCCATTATACTCAACACTCCAGATGGGACTGCTTGAAAATACTTTTTATTTTTTTTTCTTCCTTTTGATTATCACTACTTATGTATTATTTATAACCAGGGAAACCAGAAATATGCTCTAAAAAAAGTATTTTATGCGCATTCAATATGCACTAAAAACTTGAAAATATGCACAAAAAAAATTAAAAAAATATGCTCTTAAAATAAAATAAATTTGGTTTTTTAATTAAAAAATTCAACAACATTTGTATATAAAATAAGCAAAAGAGCAAACAATAAAAAATTAACAAAGAATAGCTGCCGTATTGAAACAAAATTGCCATACATATTTTGACTAAAGCAAATAATACAAATTATTATTTTTTTGATAATCTCGTAAAAATTTAACTTCAAGTTCAAAAGAGATCACGATATCAGAATTAAAACTTTGGAACTATATTTTCGATAAATAAGACAAGATTTGTATGTATAATATTTATTGCAATAAACAACAATCTAGGTCAATATAGATTTTCAAATAAAATCGTTGCATGCCACATCTAAATAAACTTTTATATATTGACAATGTTCCTTCAACGTCTACTCGGGGTAGAGTCCGTCACAAATAGAAAAACCGAATTTTTTATTGAAACTAACGTCCGTAATAACTACGAAAATTTATACACTACATGGAACATTAAAAATGAGACTTAGATGGCGAAAAATAAAAATAAAAATTTTGTGCAACACTTAAGCTTGTAAGCAAATTAAAATAAAATTTTTTATTTATTTTATTTTATTTTATTTTATTTATTTAATTTCAAAATATGCCCTATAAGCGTAAATTATGCTCTAAAAATTAGAAAATATGCTAAACAAAATATGCGTGTTAGAGTGATAAATGCAAAAACATGCTCTAAAGGGTAAAATATGCAAAAATATGCTTTAAAGGGCAAAATATGCAAAAATATGCACTAACAAATCGATGCCAAAATTAATAAAAGTTCTGAAGCGGATAAATATCTTGTCCCCGCATGAATACGTCGCACAAGAAAAAACATGCAATTGCATATTTGCGGTTACCCTGTTTATAACTATCTCTAAATTTATGTCCGACAGTGGTCGGGCCTAATAATTATATTTTAGATTTAAGATTTGAATACTTATTGTTAGTTCATATTTGAAGATACAATAAATAAAAAATATGTATTAAAAAAAAAAATTAGTGTCATTTCCCAAAACCACGCTTTCAAAAAAGTGCTGTTTTCAAAAATAATATTTAATTTTTTTTAAAGTTCTGTTCTCGAAAAGTGTTTATTTTAAGTACTAAATTAATATTCAAAGTGCCCCTTTGATGACAGAATACAGAATTCAGAATGCACTATATCAGTTAGTCAAATTTAACTCAAATTTAAAATGTTTCAATTATATAAATTTTCCCGAGTTTAAAATTTTTAGCAACGGGAAGTATTTACCCAAGCCTACAATATGCACCTTATCATTAAGTGGGAATTTTCAAAAAGTGCCAAAACTTATTCGATATTCTGTCCAGAAGAAAATAACGCGTCAAAAAGCTTTCTGCTATGTTCGAAAATGTATAAGATGTGTCGAATGCAAAAAAATAAAAAAAATCAGTTTTTACTCCCTTTTAACCCCTAAAAGTATACATATCGAAAAAGTACGAAACATATAGCAGCATTCGTATGCTTTTGGAATTTTAGTCTATCTAATGTAGTTTCCGACATATGTATGTATAAAAATACTTATTTTACCCTTTTGTACCCCATTTTACCCCCTTAGCATTAGAATTTCCAAAAATTCCTTCTTAAAGCGGGAGCCAGGCACGTCAATATTCAGCTTCAATATATTTAGTTGTGTGCGCTTGTTTACAAAAAATATTCACACCAATAATATATGTGTGACTATTTTTGGTAAATAAACGCATACAAAGACAAATATTGAAGCTGAATATTGATATGTCTAGCACCCGTTTATTGGATCTATACATCGTAAGGGCAACCTACACACCAAAATTTCAGCTCTCTAGCTATACTCGTTTGCACTGTGCGATGATACGTCAGTCAGTCATTAACGTTACTGTTTTATATATCGTCACGTAAAATCCAAAAGGCCGTAAGTACACCTTTTACTTTTTTACATGAGAAGCAAAAAACCTTATAAATTTAAGACTATTTCTTTGTTAGTTGCCAAATTGAATAATGAATAAAATCGGTATTTTTAAACATGTTTGAGTAAAATTTTAAGATAAAAAAGTATATTTTGAATTTATTGGTTGTTACTGCCTTTTGGATTCTATATATATATATATATATATATATATATATATATATAGATTTCTCACGAATAGTCATTAAATTTTTAAAAGTACATATACATACGTATAAAATTCTATGAGACTTTTAAATATTGAAAAAAATACCATAAATGTAACGAAAATAAATAGTTCATTCTGTAAAAATTGCTAAGCAAGAAATACCAAAAAATCCCGGGACTTAATTTTACAAATCCAGGGATTCCGGATTTGCCAAACTCGAAAAATCACGGGATTTCGAAATTTGGAATTTCCCGTTTTGCATTATTACTATATACATATTTTGAGTTTTTAATAAAGACATTTTTCTTTTTATACTCTTTACCAAAAATTATAACTGGTATATATAGGTTTGTCATTAATTTCCACAATATTCATATGTGACCCATAAATTATATATGTATGTATATTCTGGGTCCTTATGAATAGGGAAGACGAATAAGCGATCACTGAACATACTTGTTTGTTTGCATGAAAAATAATTTCTAAACACTCACCTTTTGTAAATGAGACGAAACAAATAATTATTCACACAAAAAATAAGTTTTAATACTACAAAATATGAAAAAATTTGTTACGTCGGTTAATCGAATGAAATTATTCGGTTTAAACGTTAATCGAAAAAAGCCAATTTTAAATTAACCGATCAGTTAATCGGACAGTAATTAACCGGTTAACCAATTAACGGTTAACCGATTGAATACCCTACTACCTACTCACATTAATTAATAAAAATATTTCATTCAATAAGAATTGAACATACTGAACTTAAGCCCGATTAAGAAATTATTTCTGATGAAAATTCGCTACATATAGTTCATTTAAATTTAATACATATGTATCACTTGATTTCTTTGTATTAATTAACGCGATTTTTAATGTAACGAGAACATATTTACCGTTTTCGCGTGGCAGTCTGTGATGCCGAATTTAGCAATTTTCTGGCTAAATTTAGCCATTTTTCATCTCATTTAGCCAGAAGGAAAGTTAATTTAGCTATTAGCCATTTTATTTAGCTACTTTTGTTTTAATTTAGATATTTTTGTTAGCAATTTTTGTTTTCGCATTATTATGAATAACAAAATACACTACAATGGCGTTTAAAAAATTGTGCAATCATGTGTTATGCATTTTTACATAAAAAATTTTCAGTTAGGGGCTATACACATATTGCGGAACGATATTTTCGGAGTTTATTATATTTATTATTTTTACTTTTATTCACTTTATTAAACATTTTTCCCGACTCGCAGCAAAAATATAATATGAACTATGTACCTTCTTATTTTTGTTTAATAGTCATGATTTTTGCATTCATTCTCGTTTAGGGGCTTATCACATATTACGTAATGATCCCGAAGGGTTTGGGGGGGGGGGGTTAAGGATTTGTTACGGCTTAGAAAATGTATAATGATAATTTTGTAAAAAGCGTCAATAAGGGGTAGGGTGTATAAAAACTCCGAAAATAACGTTACGTAATATAAAAAATTAACTTTTTGATTGAAACTAAAATTTTATGGGACTACCACAGTTTAAAATTATCAAAGTGCCAAAATTTTTGATATATTTTATGAGTCTCTCATATATATATTTGATATATTTTATGAGTCTGTATCATAAATATATTTTTAAATATTCATATGTGGGAATATTTAAAAAAAAAACCTGCTGAAAACTTTATCTTTTGTCGCTTACGATTAAATGGAAAATAAGGCTCGACTTATGCCCCTTAGCAATTTGTGTGTACATTTAGAATTTATTGTTTAAAAAATTCTGCTAACACTAATGGAATTAGAGTTATTTATGCGGTATTCCTGGAATTTATCTACCGCGTTCTCTGTAGATAATATTATCCTAAAACCTTGAAAATATGTTTAAACCATGTTTATGTTTTATGATTTAATTAAATAATTATTTTACCATTTAAGGTTGATATAGACGAAGAACTTTTAAAAACTTACCAACAAAGGGCGGTACCTCTCATTTCGGATTATTTAAAAAAAAGAGAAAAACCACTTCGTGTTGAAGTACTAAAGGGTAGCATTACTGATGCAGTTGAACAATTGAGCGATATAGATGCGGTAATAGGTCTTGAAATGTAAGTACCTTCATAAAAATCTACATATATACATATGTATATCTGTAATTACATATTCAGAGCGTCTGCTGCAAGAACGTCATAACTAGGGAAAGGATTTTCATGCATTTAAAATCGCGTTTTATGTACATAAAATATACATTAAAAATATAAAAATATAAAAATATATATTAAAAAGTTATAAAATATACATTTATTAATTCTTTTTTCAACATTAAAAACTTGAAAAAATAAGCTTACTCATCAGCTTCCTTAACAAACATTTTGTCAAATCATGGAATACAAAATATAGTTAAAAATAACTTTTATTTACGTAAATTAATAAGTGTTTTAGTAAATTGTTAAAGGTAAATCTTTGACGATTTTTTTTTAACAATTTTATTGTAAAAATTAACATTCCACATCAGCAAAAGTTATTGGTACACATTTAAATGCTTCTAGTTCATTTGTGGAATATTCAGTTTCAAAATTTTAGCTGTTTGAACTATAAAATATTGATGCAATATGTTGCATTTTTTAAGTCCATATTTTTTTTGTATAAATTTATCTTAGTCCTAATTTACACCCAGCAAATCTTATTGCTAAGCTGATTAGTTTTTTAGAAGAGAAAGACGAGGGGAAAAGAAAAATTTATGTTCCCCTCGTCTCTCTCTCCGACAAACTAATCAGCTTAGCAATAAGACTTGATTAGTGTAAATTAGGACTAGGGATGAAACGATACCACCAAGGTATCGATGCTTTTACTTGATACGGTATGGGTTCAAAAGTATCGATACCTACTAAGTATCGCATAAATATCATCGATACTTACTTGTATCGATTAGGTTCTTCATATCATTTGAAGTAGTGAAACAAAAATAAATACACAATACCCACATATCGTCGGTTTGTTATTGATTTGCTGCAGACATAATGTATTTTGTATATACCGTGCCGGAAACCAATAACCAACCGACGATATATGTATGTACATATGTATGTAGTATGTACAGTTAGTGTCACTAATATTCGGTTTTCAGATTCAGAATCAATAAAAAAGTCTACCAAACAATGGCAACTTTTTAAACTAGTATGGTAGACTTTTTATTGATTGTGAATCTGAAAACCGAATATTAGTGAAACTCCCTGTTGTACTTGCTTTGAAATACATATTTTTGTCGACAGGAGCAGTATAGTCGGTGTATTGCCGCAATAACACACGCTTTTAAAACAATTTTTTCAGCTCGCAATTTTATCGCCTTTTTTATAACACACACTTAACTTGGGCTCCCATTTTCTTGAATTTACTTTAATATATATTCTAAACATAAATTTAGATTTAATAAGAACAAATAAAATTTTGTTAAACTGGCGTCATATCCAATATTGTTGTGGCCAATAGGAAACGAGTATTTCTTTACCGATACGAGTACTTTTTACCGATACCTACTCTGTACTCGGTAGTAAAGAATCGATACCAAAAGTACTTGGTTTCTAAGAAAAAGTATCGAGTACTTACTTGTATTTACTCGTATCGTTTCATCCATAATTAGGACTAATTTATTATTTTGTCTTTCAGAGCTCTATTTTTTTTAAATACATCTTCAATTAATTCAACTTGAGCTGTTAAAGAATCAAAACCATCTAACTAATTGGGCTATAGTGTCAACACGAAAGCCATTCTCTGGTTGCACAAATATCAATTCAGTGCTTAAGTTTTTTTATTTTTATTTAAAATTTCTTTAACTTTGTTAATATAAATATAATATTCGACAGCATTCAACCACGCTGCCCATCTAGTTACCGTAGGCTGTGTGAGAATTCGTATCCCTGTATTTTTTCTTTAAAAGCTGCAACACGCAAAGGAGCTCTTAAAAACACTTTCTATCCACTATTTAAAAGGGCTTCTATCCCATGCTTTTGTATTTTTTTTTGTATAGAATTTTGCAAATGAATTGAGTTTTCATCCCAGTTGAAATTGTTTTAGTTTTCCTCTTTTTTTGTTCTTACACAGTCGTAAGAAATGCAAAAATACTTTGCAACTAATCAAAAAACACCAAAATTGGTTTTATAGCATGAAAAAATTAAGAAATGTATTAAAAATATACATTTATGTAAAAATATGTATTTATTTTAAAATATGCAAAAATATGCACTAACTAATCGATGCCATTTTGTCGCAAATTTGTTGATTCGCAAAGATATTTTATTTACGTTGAACTAGGACCAAAAAGTGGCACAAAATAGGGGATTTATTAAAAAAATGGGCAAAATTAAAAAAAAAACGAGAAAACTACACTAAACTTCTTAATTTGAATGTATTATTATATAATTCACTTTAATAAAAAGGGGAAAAAAAGTGGCAAAGCAGTAGAAAAAGTGGCAATTTGCCACTTTAGTCGGTCAAACGGTCACGCTGAGGACCAACGACAGAAAACATGTATGTATTTACATGAGAATCCTTTCCCTACTCATAACCTAAAAAAATAGATTTTCTAGTTAATACTACAGAATCACTCATAAACTTTATTAAAATACAAATACATATGTGACGCGCAAAATAGAAAGGGACCTAAGGGTAAAAACCGGTTTTGTTCAGGAGAGCCACTTTAAAGATTTAAATACGTGTATCTTTGGTGTACCATGACTGAGCGTGTTGGTATTGGTCTCATTTGAATGCGACACATCTCATGACGTCAGGAACGTGTTGGTCAACCTTGAAAACGCGCGTACGTCGTCCCTACCTCTTGTTTTGTGTAGTTGGTTTTTACTGTTTTCTACCTAGCGCACTGTTTCCATGAGTTTGATATCAATTTTGCTCGCGTTTTTTCGAATCCTGGTTTATTTTCTGAAATTATTAATTGTGAATTATAATAAATACTCATTTATAATTCTTTTAAATCGTGAATATCACTCTGTTAGTGCGAAAATTTTTTCACATAACCTTAGAATCGTCGACTTCAATTTCATAAAACGCGCATATCTCTGGGAGGGAACACTTTTGGGCATGGGATCGGTCTCATTCGATGCTCAGATGTTGTCCACATCAAAAAAAAAAAGTGAAAATTTATATTTTTTACCCTTAGGTCCCTTTCTCTATGCGCTGTCACATATACATATGTTGTGTACTCGCCTCTTGAGAGTAAACTTTTATGTTACTTATTTTTATGTTATGTGAATAAAAATAATTATTTAATTTTTACTTAAAAATTTGTTTCAAAACCACAAATATTTGTGTTTTTTTTATTTTAAGTTAAAATCAAATACTTTTATTTTATTCACAATACCTATTAGCTTGTTAAAATAATCTTTTTTCGGTTTGGATGCTCTTGCATCAATAGTTCGATGTGTACTAAAAGTTTTAAAAATATTAAAGCATGTTTGTTTTAAATTTCTTCAAAAATATCTTAATTATATTCTGCAATACAATACACAAAGTATTGAACATTTGCACAAGAAAGTTTTAGATAATGTTCCTAGAAATGTTTTCGGTTTTATACAGCCAAAGTTGGCTATTTTCTCTACGCCCAATTCAGAGTTCAATGTCCTGTTCGGGCCAATGCTGGAAAATGGTTTCAGGCATTACGATCACAAATTCGAATGGAATCGAAAAGAGTTTGAATCATGGGCTGAAGATATATGCAAAAATTATCCCAATTACAGTGTATCCTTTATGGGTGTGGGTAAACCACCACCTAAAGATGAACAATTGGGCTGTTCTACCCAAATAGCAATATTTGCTCGTAATGACATGATTGACAAACCCATATGTGAAGAAATTGTAAAAAATCCCATAACGCCTGAAGCACAATATAAAGTTATATATGCCATAGATTATCCATTTAATAAAGATGAACGTTCTAAAGAACACAAAATCTTGGATGAGACAAATTACTATGTTAACCAATCGAAAAATTGTCCAAAATACTTCAACAAAGAACGATGCATTTATCAACTACCATGGAAGCACCTCTTGGATTATGCAACAAGTATTAGTTGTACTGAAGCAGAATTCTTAGAAATATTGAAGACTAATAAATTCAATATTGAGGGCGACTTTATAGTTTTACCAGAATATGATGAGGATGATTATCTTGACGATCCCGACTTCGATGGAGAATATTTAGATGCTGAGCCATATAGATATAATCTAAGTGAAGAAGAAGAAGATGAGCTGGCAACAAATTTAGCTTCAGGTTGCAATTTAACTTCAAGTGATGTTAACTATGACACAGAAGAAGATTGGGATTGAATTTCAAATTAATATACATCATAATTTTTCGCTTATCTATATTTCTTGGAACTATTTGTTTTCTCGCAATGACATGGAGTTTTTATTTAACACTTTCATATAAATCATATCTTATGTATCATTTATTAGTTTCAAAAATACATACATACATACCTATGTATGTATAAATAATTAGTTATAAGTAATTATAGTTATATCTCTGAATATTAGTTTCTTATTTCCATTAAATTTCATTAATTTATGTACATGAAACTATGTAATTATTTTATTATTATTTTCTAAAAAATAAAAATATTAAAGAATTATACGAAATAAATTGATTGTTGGGTTTGGTCTCGTAGACAGATCCTTTAATAAAATCTTTTGTGGACAATTTAATTCCAAAAGAATAATATGTTCCGGTCCAGACTTGCAATTATTATTATTATTTCTATTTTTTTTTTATATTTATTTATTGTACCTTCAAAAATGAACTAACAATAAGTATTCAAATCTTAGGTATAAATATAATTATTAGGCCCGACCAGTGTCGGACATAAACTTAGTGATTAATTAGTAATACATACATACATGCTAAGGAAAACTAAATTTCCAAGCAGTTTCATCTGGAGTATTAGAGCTTGTGTCCCACTTGTTTGAGCGGATGTGTCAAGTAAAATTCAAGATATTACGAGCAAGTGTATTAGGATATGACTCGAGTTTTGTTAGATATTTGCCTGCGTATTTGCAATTTCTTTAGTCATATATCATGGCATATTTAAAATACGATGTAAACTTGAGTTTTTAATGTACCATGGAACCGATATTATTAACCGTAAAATTTGGTTTTGCCTTCGTTAGATTCTCTCTACATTGGAAGCTGAAGCAGTGCCCCATAGCTGAATTCCGTAACACCATATTGGTTTCAAAAGCGACTTGTATATTAAAAGCTTACAATCTAGACTTAGGATTGAATTTCTACTAATCAGCCAAACTACCTGAGTTAAGTTTAGTTTCATTTGTGTTAACTTAGAGTCGATATAGTGTTTCCATGTAAGCCGTCGATCAAGGAGTATACCAAGGTATTTCACTTTTGAATGTTGAGGAATAACTTGATTGTTGATTCGAATGATTGTTGATTCGTTTACTTTAATTCTCCATAAGTTCAACCATATTTCCAGCTGGGTAATATGCTCCTGCAGATTGCAGGATGCCTCATAAGGGTTTTCGGGCATACTCATGCAGGCTGTATCATCGGCAAATGTATATGTGTGGATATTACTGCTCAAAGGCATATCACAAGTATAAACCAAATACAAACTGGCCCCAGTATACTCCCCTGTGAGGGTGGCGTTGGCTGAAGTAGTTAGCACGTTGACTACAAAACCGAAGGTCCTATGTTCAAACCAGGGAGGGAGGAGGGCCTCCAACAGCCATTAAAATAACAAAACAACGCACATTTCTGATGTACATTAGTGTCATTTGTATCAGTTGTTGTGGGAAAAGTTCTAGTGATGCAGGCATAAAGCAAAGGCACTGGTCACTAAAACTACACCGGCTTCAGCGGATGCTAATCCTAACGTAACATCAGAACGCCCTCCTTCGTCGATATTGTGTAGCAGAATCATCGGCGAAGTCAAATAACCAATAAAATGGCTACTAAACACAGCTTTAATTTAATTTAATACACCTCATTCACCACCAGAGGCGCTGCAACAATGCAAATAAGCGTGCAAAAAAAAGCAGGGTTGTAAAAAAATTAAGCTTTCCTCTATCCCTTCCTTCACCACCTGTATTCTCTATCACTATCCTTTCCCTATCACCCTCTCTCACTATCTTCTCTTCACCACACAGGTACCACAAAGGGATCTTTGTGGTACCTGTGTGGTATCACTTGACCCAAGTGAGATGGACTCTAAATTTCACCCTTCCTTACCAGCAGCCTGCTAACCTTACCTAACCTACTCCCCTGTGGCACACCGGATGATATAGATTTGGGCACACTCATGAAGTCTCCTTCCACAACAGTGAACTTCCGGGCAATAATGGAACTTTTCAAAAGATTTAGAATGTTAATTGGTAAGAATGTCTTCAATTTTAAAATTAGGCCTTCAAATGCCTGAGAAACGTCAATAAACAGGGCAGAACAATACTTCTTTTCTTCAAATGTTGTTCTTATAAACTGAACCAATCTATGAGTTTGTTCAACGGTGCTATGCTGACTTCTAAAACCAAATTGATGGACCGGTATGCACCCATTATCAGTTAGAATTGAGGACAATTTTATCATAAGTATCTTTTCGCAGAGCTTTGACATTGTTGACAGTAAACTTATTGGCCTACATGACTCAGCCTTGCCCAGTAAAAAAAGACACTCCAAAAAAGTGATGAAAATGTAGAGTTTGCGAGCTGGAAGTTGTGCAAATTTCGATCCGTTCTAATGATTTTTACATAGGGTTGTCATTGCAAAAAGTTCTCCTTTTCGATGCCTGGTCACCGAATTGGAAGCAATTTTAAGAAAAAGTTCATTTTTTGTGTTCTATGATAATATTTTCATCTAGGAAAAATGGTAAATAGTTACCTAATTCAACAATTCGTTTCTTTTAATACGAATTTAAATCCGAAACAGTGTTTTTATGTAAATTTAAGTAAATTACTTTTAAATTTTAGACTAAAATTAGTTCATAAATTTCTTTAAAAAATTCGATTTTTAACCCCCGACCAAAAAAAGGGCTGTTATAAGTTTGTAGTGTGTGTCTGTGTATCTGTGTGTCTGTCCATGTCCACGTACAGCCCAAGCGGCTGGACCGATTTTGATTTAGTTTTCTTTGTTTGAAAGGTGACTTGATCGAGATGGTTCTTAACCATGTTTGAAGAAAATCGGTGTAGCCGTTTAGAAGATGTTACATCTTTTCTAGATATATCGGGGGTTTTTAAAATTTTTAATGTTATGAGTGGAGGCTGTAGAGCAACTACACTCGGCAAATCAGCAACACCAGTACATGTGTTTTGGGTAAATATGCAAATCAGTGATGCATTTTGAGTTTTTGGATTTAGGGCCAAATTAACGATTTAAAAGGGCCAAAATACCTTTGATAGGGCCAAAAAAGTTTTTTAATGTACTTGACTATAATCTTTTAATTTAAATAAAAACACAAATATGTATTAATAATATGATACATGTGATTTATTTTGTTTAGAGTAAAAACAGAAATTAGCGACAAAAATTCAAAGTTTTTAAAGTACTTTTTGTTAAACTAAAGTAAATACATATATATTTTATATATATGTATGTATCTCGCTTAAAAAAAAATAAAATTTTAGTTGAAAAACATTCTGTATGTAACTCATGTTTTATTATTCATATTCTAAATTCTTAGTCCAATAGTTCCTGAATTTACTTCTGTTTAAAAGCATTTTTTTTTGTGTTAAGTTTTAAAATATCTTCATCATAACAATTGATAGAATTAGATTTCATTAAATCTTTTAATTCTAATAAATTTGACAAGTATTTTTTACATGAAGACGATTTCTTCTGTTATGGCCTGTTTCACGATATCGAAAGAAAACTCTCGACTGAAAATGTATATTGAAAACAAAAGCGAGTTTTCATATTTTTTATATAAAATATAAATTTTCATCGAAAGAAAAGATTCTTTCCACACATGCTGAGGAATGGGGAATAGAAAGAGTTCCTTGAATAATTCTGTATAATGGTAGAATGGTTTTTGCAAAATTTACTTTTACTTAAATCGTTGAGCTTTTTAAATTCTGGAACTTGCGATACTGCCCTATGTTCATTATTTACTTGTCCTGTTTCCTTTCGAAAAATTTTAATAGCAAGTTGTCCAACAAAAACATAATCTGGTGCAGATTTCGGAAACCAGTTTAAATAAAAATCTCCAAAAATAAAAGTAGTTTTTAAAACGGAGAAAACTCATTTAAAAAGTGTACTCTAATGTTTGAAGGAATTAGTTGAATTTTGAGCTGAAAAGGCCAAAATAGCCTCGAGAGTACCACAGGGCCATCAAACATCCAAAAGTGCCACAAATGGCCCAATTGTGCCACATTTTGCATCACTGATGCAAATATGTTACCTTTCTCAGTATCGCTTCTTGCGCAACCTCCGGTAGATGTGCGCAGATGTGGTTTAAACTCAACGGGTATTTTAAGCTTTCTAGCAGCGCGCCATAAAGAGTAATTAGATAATTTCTGAGAGATGCAGTTTTTTTCAAATGCAAGCAACTCTTGGAGTCGTTTAGTGCACTTTTTAAGTCTGATTATATGTTGAGCGTGATCTGTGCTATTGTCATTCCCTTCTAACTCTTCTTTTTTCACATACGAGACGTTCAATATCCGTAGAATAAATTCTATTAAAATAGAAATATTTATATTGAAATAGAAATATATATTTGTTCTACTCTCTCGCTCTTTTGCACTAAAAAATAAAAACTTGCTGCAACAAAAATTGTAAGTAATTGTAAATGTTTTTTTTTTTTTGAAACTGCATTCACAGTGCCCACACTGTGAAGTTTTTGTTTTACAGCTAATATATGTGTTCGCTCATATACATATGTATATCTCATCAGAATGAGATTCTAAACAAAAACTGCATGTACGTGGAACGAAGTACCCTTTTCCAATCCACTCTCCCCTTTCTTAATCAAACTTAAAAGTTTTGCAGCAAATGTTTCATAAGGCCGAGTCACATCCTTCATACGTTACATGTCGCCTTTTTCAATCATTAACGCAACGACGAAGGAAGTTGGCACAGTGAATTCTTTGTTGACGGAAACATTTGAGCAGCTTCAATAGGTTTATTCTCCATTTCATTTTCAAGTTTTTATTTTGTTAACTATTTATATATTTTGTATTATTTTATTCTTGTTCCCACAAAACACAAAAACTTAAACCAAAACATACAAAAAAAAAACGCACGCTAAAAGTTAAAAGTTACCCAACTTTAGTACTTTATTAGTGTTTAGTGTTGGAGGAGACGTACTGAATGTAATATATGTAGCTCATAAGAAATTATTTATTTCAACTTAGCTGTCAGTTGAAAAAGACAAAGTTATAGTGTGGACAACGTCTAAAGGGTGCTAAATTTCATATCACAACTTTATTATATTGTTTATATTATATTTTATATTCTAGTGTGCTCTTTGAAAATCATTATGTATGTAATTTGCAATTGGGTTAAAAATTATTCTCAAAATCGATCGCAATTCATCGCACATTTTCAAAACAATAATTTTTCATCACATACATACATATCTGATTATGTTTTATCTACACTAAAGTTATAAAGTTGAAAAGTTTGTATGTTTATATGTTTGTAAGAGGTAATCTCCGGAACTGAAACCTCCTAACGGACATAGTCTATATAAGGTTTCACTAAAGTGCTTAGGATAGGGTCCAGAGACGTTAAACCCCCTATACTCAGAAAATATTAATTATCGTCTTAGAAGATCTACTAAATCAAACAAAAGACAAACAAAGCCATTTTAACATGTTTTCCCTTTATTTCGCCTCCAGTCTATCCGGCCGCTAGACGTAAGGAGAATTACTGCATATGCGAAAATATCTAATCAACTTTGATGCAATAAATAAATTAATTAATTGAGGGTAAGACAACGTTTGCCGGGCTCAGCTAGTCTTATACATATATACATATGTAAATAAGGCACACATTTTTTGGCGTGCACTGTTAACTTTCGTTCAAAAATATTTAGCATTAGGGTGAGTACGAACCGAGTTTTAAAAGTCACAACTAGAATATAACGTGGTAGTAAAAAATTATTAAAGACAGAAATGTAGCCCTTACAGAGCCATGAACACCGGTATACAAAATTTTATGATCGGACTAAAAATGGCGACACAGGGAACAAAATACTAAAAGGGCGGTATTTTTAGGCGTGCCAAAAAAATTATAAAAATATTTTTGGAATTGTTTTTACATTATCTTTAATCCTAGGGGTGACTGGCACAACTTTTTTTTGTCGAACCACTCTAAAGGGGTCAAAATGCTTGATGAGATTGGTTATAGTATGAGTGAAAATTTGTTAGTATGTGTGACACCAACGATGCTTGAATGAAAATCAAAAAATTTTGATTTTTGGCATGCTTGCTGTCACTTTTTATATACGTGTATGTGTTAACCCGTCAAGCACGAACAAATTTTCATTATAATTATATTTTCATTGTGAACAGTTGTAAAATAAAATCGGAATTTAAGAGAAAACAGAAAAGTTACTAATACAAAAAATACAAAATACAAAAAAATACATTATTGTTATTAACATTTCTTTATTTAGAGACATTTTATAAAAATTTTTAGCCAAACGACCAGCACAAAATCAAAATGAATGCTTGATGGGCCATCAAGCATGGTAATATCAAGCCGACAAGCACACGTACACGAACTTGACAGCAAGCATTTTGATCGTGTCCAAAGCCCTTAATGCAGAATATAAATATTCTTCAAAATTCTTAGACACAATTTACACTGTGCCTTTTCTGCTTGCCTGTGCAGCCAGGCTTTTTGAGTTTGTTGGTGAGAGGTGTTGAGAAGCATGCGGAGTAATGCTAGGAACACAATTGGGACGAACGACGAATTTCGTCCACCTCGACGAATTCGTCGATATGAGTTCGCTGCGTAAATTCATCGTGTGAAGCACAATAACGACGAATTTACGCAGCGAATTCCTCTCTTATATTTGATAAAGTTGGTTGTTGTGTGTACAAAGACAGAGAGTGAGAGAGAGAAAATTGTTTTTTCGTCGTTCGTCGGCGTACAAATTAGAAATAAACCTATCTCAGAATTCGTCACGCACGACGAATTTCGTTGTACGGCGGTGTTGTGTTCATTTTCATATGCACACATGTGTTTTATTTTTTATGACGAAAATTCGCACCGAATAATTCGTCGTTCGTCCCAGTTGTGTTCCTAGCATAAAACAAAAGGCACGAAATGAAAATTCGAGGGGATTTTTGACATTACTCTTTGTTTTTTCCTACTCTCAGCATTAATCATGTATATTAACGTCAAAAAGTCATGAAGAAAAAAAGTATTAATGTAAATGTGCGGACTTTTCGAAGGGGCCTTAAAAGAAAATTGTCGAAGCAAGGCAGGCTAAAAAGTCAAATGTGAATAGGCACTTAGCACCAAAGTGGTAAAAAAGCCAAAAAAATTAACTTTATATTTTATTTTGTTTTTTTATAATAAATTATCTGAGTATAGGGTTCTCACCGCCTCTGGGTCCTATCCTAAGCACTTTAGTCTAAACTCATATAGCTTATGTCAGTTAACAGGTTACATTCTTCATTTTGTTGAAAACAATTTAAAAAAAAGATCAGCAGTTCCGGAGATAACCTCTATGTGGTCAAGTCGCCAAGTGGTTTAGTTTAGACCACCAGGCGATCCTAGTACAGACATATATAGTTTTAAAAGTCTTGCAGATAACTTTACATGTAATTTATAGAACCGACACATAGAACGTTCTCACAGGTAATTTTAAATTAACCCCCTGTTTGTGTAAGACGTTTGAGTTAGAAATCTTGGCGTTTTTGTAATAGATTCAAGGAAACTTGTACAACTTTTCTTTAATCTATTACAGAAACGCCAAGATTTTTAACTCAAACGTCTCACATAAACATATTTTATAATGCGTGTAATTCCTGCCGCAATAAAAGTGTTAATTGATCATCTAGAGGTTTGAGATGAAATTAAGTTACTTTGCTGACCGAGGATAGAAGGGAGGCTAAGTTTTCTAGTTTACAAACATGATGAATGACCTCAACACTTAAAATCATCGTCGATGGATTACAAGCAGTATGTTCAAAAAATTTGTTAAATTATCAAAAGTATTTTCAGGGGTGAAAAGATACATACATATATATATATACGTATATATATATATATGTATATACATGTATGTATATACATACATACATACATATCGTCGCTGTTTCAACTAACTGACCTAACTGACATTTTGTAAATTTTACAGGAGAGGAGTTTTTATGATTGTTTTCTACATGTATTCTTATGGAAACGTCTGAAATATTTTTACTGTTATAGGCTCGACAGTAATGTTTACAGTAGGGATGTAACGAATGTTCGCATTCGCTATCGCATTCGCAAATAATTCGCTTACTTTTGCTATTTGCATTCGCTTTTGCATTCGCTAAAATGTATGCGAATATTTAAAGCGAATACTAAAGAAAAAAATATTGGAAATATTTTCCAGTTTTTGAAAAAGAAAAAACTGTTAAAACTTTTGAAAAATGGTAAGCAGATCATTACTTCGTTCAAAAAATTTTAAATGCAAAAATATTAACTAATCCTTCTTTGTTGTAAATTTTTTGCGAAACAAGTGCCACTCATATTATTTCGCATGAAAACTTAAAATGTTGAAGATATATTTCATATGTTTTTCCCAAGATGAACAGAGTACTACTTCTGGAAAAAATGTTCATGAACAATTCATTTCAATTTTTCTTAATATGTATTTTGATAGCATTTTACAGGAAATATTGAACTTAGGGCCAAAGTACGAATGGGTTGATTGCCTAACATTTTGTAAATTTATTTTTAATTATTATCTATACTTATTTTAATATGATTTCATTTCTTTCAGTTTAACAATTTTTATTTCTAATAAATTAATAAATATTTGCTGAATTCAAGACTCAAGTAGATCTATGTATACAACACAACTTCATGTTCTTAGATACATTTATTTTCATGTGATTTTTTTAACGTATTGTAATATTCGCATTCGCTTTCGCATTCGCATTCGCTTTCGCAAAAATTAAAATGTATTATTCGTTTTCGCATTCGCATTCGCTAAACTGGTATTCGTTACATCCCTAGTTTACAGTCATAAAAATTGTGGCGACGATATGTGAGTATAAAAACGAAAGCAAAAACAAGTTTCCTTCTATTGTTTTCAGTTTGTGAATGAATTGTTTTTAAGGGATGGAGGAAGTCGTATTGAGTTTCTGCAAGTGTGTTTGTGCATTTATATTTCCGGCAGTACAAGTAAGTTGCATATATTGATATAGAGTCTTCCATTAGAGAAGGTAAACCATGCACTTTCAAAACCTTAGTTTAATTTATGACTTAAGCATTTTTAGTTGGAAAAGTACGCACTGCGCTTTTTTAATTCTAGCTAGATAGAACGTTGCTTAAAAAAAGTCGTGGTAAGGAGACGTAATTAGCATACAAAGGGACCTATTATTTGGACTCAAGTGAGTTTACTTTCTCTTCTCAGCAATCTGCGGGTATTTGTACATATAGCTCATTTACTTCAATAGTGTCATAACTCGAAAAATGCGTTTTCTGCAAAACAATTTTTTGGAGTTGTGGCACTATTGAACTAAATGTATTACATGCATATGTACATATGTAAGTACTAGTGATGTGTTGAACGTCAATTTTTGATATTTTTTGTATGAAAAAGAACTTCATACTCCTGCTCACGTACATTAAATTTAATAAAAATTATCCAATATTTTAATAGTCGTCATTAAATAACATTTGAAAATGATACACAACACAAATTTCTATAATAAATAAACAATGTAGAGACAAATTGTAGTCAAACTTTCCTAACCTCTTCTCCTTTTACAATTTTAAATAGTGCCTTCTTATTCACAAATAAATTCAGTAAAGTGCGACTGTGACTCGCGCACGAAGGGTTCCGTACGTTGGGCTTTGAGCATTTTTTTTAATACAGTGTTTTTTACGTTTTTTCAGCTGAAATACTTTTTTTTATTGTTTTTCGCTTTTTTCTCGTTTTGGCGATTTTTTAAATTTTGGCGATTGTTTTTAATTTTGGCGATTTTTTTCATTTTGGTTATTTTTTTTATTTTGGCGATTTTTTTTTTAATTTTGGCAATTTTTTTAATTTTGGCGATTTTTTTAATTTTTGCGATTTTTCATTTTGGCGATTTTTTTTTTCGTTTTGACGATTTTTTCATTTTTGCGATTTTTCCGGTTTTCCGCGATTTATTTTCGATTTAGAAATTTTTTTTAATTTGGTGCTTTTTTTTCGTTTTGGCGATTTTTTTTTTATTTTGGCGATTTTTTTTCGGTTTGGCGATTTTATAATTTTGAGATTTTTTTGTTTTACCGTTTTTGAAAATTTCAAGTTGTTTGCTCTTACGGTTTCCAAGATACAGCAAGTTATCAAAATTACATAGTCAAAATTACATTAACTGATGGTACACCCTCTAATTAAAATTTTTTAAATTTTAGTGTTAATTGTTGTAGTCTGTATAAAAATACACTAACTTTACAAATTTCAAGTGCATATACATACAATTGTATGTATATTACATGGGATTTTAACATTTTTCGTTGCTCGTTTTGGCACACCCTTTAATTTCCAACTCTCATGTATTTGTTGTTGCAGCGGCCAAGGGTCTACACACTCTGTCCAAATTTCAGGTCCGTAGCTCTTACGGTTCTCGAGAAAATACCCTGTGACGGACAGACGGACAGACGGCCAGACGGACAGACGGCCAGACGGACAGACGGACAGCGTAGCGAAAACAATAGGGTTCCTTTTTCACCTTTGGTGTACGGAACCCTAAAAACAGAACTATTTTTTGTGAATAACTAAGTGAGCTCAACATCTTTCAAATGTAGCAAATTTGCATCCGATCCGTTGACCCGTTCTTAAGTTGAGATGTTTATATACACATAGCCCATAAAGTCTGCGTTCACCTTAATATACGGCCCTGTTTTGTAAACCGATCGATTTGAAATCGCACGATTTTTGAAAACCAACTCGCACAATAGAAGTACTTTTCTAGATTTTTTTTTCAATTTTTTATTAGATTCTCAAATATCATATCTGAAAGAAAATTATCGTGTATGATTTTAAACACGTCTGCGGGACCATTATTAATTTTTTGAAAACGAGAAATTTACTCGATTAGGTTTACAGAACAGGGCCGAATATTTCAAGTGATTTGAAAATAATACGTAAACGTTTGAGATTAAATTTATTTTCACACAAATCTTTCTTAAAACCTCTAGTTACAAAAATCAAAAACAACATGTACATACATATGTACATTTCTTTTACCAATTTTCATAAAGCAGAATTTAATGTTGTAAGTACTTAACTTAAGTACATAAATATTGCAACCAAAAAGTGTGCGTTCAGTTCCAATTTAAGGAATAAGGGATTCAGTCAGTTTTTTCAAAGGAAACCTTAATTTAATTGAACAATTTCAAACAATAGCAAGTAATAGGGAAAATAAAAAAATTCTCGATAAATTTTATTCATGATTGCCCTGAATATTTTTTTAGATATCCACGCTGCTTTAATACTTCACTTAGTCTATTTTACATGTCATTGATCAACTTCTATGCTTCCTCAGCTTTAATTTTGGCCCCACTTCGAAGAGCTTCTTTGCTTATTAAGACCTGCTGACGAATTTTTTTTTTCTCTAAAAATCACACAGGTGCTCAGTGGGATTGTGGTAAGGTGATTGGGGGGTGTTCTAAGCTGCTTAGGAGCATTGAACAATAGCCAAAGTCTAAAGATCCCACCTGTGTGCTTTTAGTCGCTGTTCTGTTCGAACCAAAATGTATATGACAAATCAAATTTTTCTGCACTCAGCATTAAATTTCTTTTTAAAATTTTTAAATATGCTCATTTATCCATTGAAGATTTAATAAACTCCATCTGACCTACACCTGCAGCCGCCATACAAAAATATTTTGTAATACATTGAAATTGTAAAGCAATGTATTTAGAAAGTATAGAGTATCCCATATGTGAGCTAAATTTAGATGTGGGTGAAGAAGCTTGGCGCATGCGTTTTCTTTTACCTCACAAGTGCTTTTATTTCGCAAATAAAATGAAAACAAACGACAAATGCACATTAACAACCAACAAGGGGAGTCAAGAAGCACTTTAGTTGAGTTAAAAGGAGTCATTAATGAACAGTAAATCCAGAAACAAATGTAAGTTTTATAAACATTGGAGAAAAAAGTAATAAAAACAAAGAAGAAACAAACAAACTACATATAAACAAGAATTTATGAAATAAAAAAAATTAAAATCGTTGAGTCAAAATAATTTTTAAAAAACCCAACTTCAAAATAAAATGACTGATGATGGCGGCAATCAGGAAAAAGAAGCTGAAAAGAAGATTATACACGTTTATCCTCTTGTTAAGGTAAAATTTCAACGAACCTTGTTTATAGTATAAAGGTTTCGAAATAAAATGCAAGGATTTTTTTTCAGCATTCTGATATGAATGAAGAAATGCGCACCGAAGCTATTGAATTAAGCATAACGGCTTGCGAAAAATATTCCAGCAATTATGAGGTATTTTTTTCAATACATATTCTAAGTCAAAAGTTGGTTTATTAACTGTCATTTACAATAATTAGCAAGCTGCTCGTGTTATTAAGGAATCAATGGATAAGAAATTTGGCATTTATTGGCATGTAGTTGTAGGTGAAGGATTTGGTTTTGAAATCACTTATGAGACTAAAAATATTTTGTATTTATTTTTTGCTGGTAATTTAGCAATACTGTTGTGGAAGTGCTCTTAATTATTTTATAGTTATACACACATACATAAATATACATACATACATATGTACATATATTTAAAAATTAATAAAATTTATAATTGGAATTAAGTATTTGCAAATGCTACTTCTTTAATTTTGTACATACTGTAGCAATTTTAACTTTTTTAAGGAATAATTTCTTCTTTCTTATTATTCCTGATTAAATTTCAGTCTATGTAGTTCAATTGAATTTAATATTTTTACTTATACTGCAGCAATTTTAATTTATTCATCTAAAAAAAAAAAAACGTAACAGAAAATATATTTACATTTAAGTTGTTATGGTGATAAATTCATTGAACATTTTATCAATAAGTTGTATTGGAAATTTTAGTTAGAAAATACAAAATACATACAACATTTGCAACTATCGGGAATAAAAGGCGAACACTTTGTTCACCTGAAACGTTAGTATTTTGTATGTAAGAAAGCAATGAATGCTCACGTGAAATTTGTTCCCTTTCCCGATTATTGCAATCACGAATTCTGATTTGCTGTTGTATTGATGTGCTAATTTCTCCACTATTTTCACAAATTTTTGTTAATGGTAAATAGTTCTCGTGAAAATTTTTTCGCCCCTTTTTCATGGTAATTTCAGCCTTATGTGCGTATCATCAAGAATACAAGGCGAAATAGTTTTTTTTTACAATAATTCTGCTCTTTTAAGTAAAAATACATCATGCAAAATTTCAGTTTCGATTGCACTACACTGATGGAAACCACCGAATGACTTTGAAACAAATTTGTTTCGGAAAGATGTGATAAATTTTGTAAGATCTATAATAAATTTTGACCACTTGCAAAAAGTGGACTAGAAATTAATGAAATATGTATATGGGAATCAGTTGACCTTACTGACAATCAGTAAAACTTCCCGCTAAATTACAGATTTTGGTGAAATTTGCTGCATCTAATATACTTTTTAAGTCTATAAAAATCAACGAATATCTAAAATATATTTGAGGAAGACTTGAAGTTATGAGAAAAAAATACGTTTTTTCGAATTTTTTCGCCAAGTATATGTCTTGAGCGCATCACCCGATTTTAGTAATATTAGCAGTAATTCACGTGACTTTTTGAAGTTAAGAGCTGATTAGCTGGTTTTGGACTTGATCGAATTAGTAATTTAAATTAAAAAAAAAAAGAGAAAAATTAAAAATCTAGGGGTCCAGCTCATTTGGGTCCAATACGGTGATCTCTTTGTGCTACCTGTAAGTTGAAAGTAGCAGAAGAAAACTGAGGAATAAAGAGGAAGATATAGATGAAAAGTTTCTTGAGTATAAGAGAGAATAAAAGAGAAGTGGGTCAGGAAAGGATATAGTCACTAGGTTTCTGAAGAGGATGCCGTTGGCTGAAGTAGTTAGCACGTTGACTACAAATCCGAAGGTCCTGGGTCCGAGCCCGGTATCCGACAGTCATTAAAATAACAACACCACGCATTGCATTTTTGTGATGTGCATTAGTGTCCTTTGTAATGGGTGTTTTTTATTGAGGTATAGAACTTTAAGTTGGCATCACTTTTTTAACTGGCGGCCACTTTGTCAGCTGTCAAGTGATTAATATTTAGTTTGGTTTGCCACATGATACAATTATACAGGTAACCGCGAAGCGCCAGCTGTTTTGCTTGTTTCGTGGTGCACTCTGCCAAATGTTGTTTATGTTTTACAAACACACACACACGCTGTGTATCTTTCATTGCTCTATGACAGTTGGCACCAGAAACTAGCAACAAAAAGCCCTGTTGTTTTATTTGCTGTAAATTTGTTGTCGATTTGCGGTTACCTGTATAATTGTATCATGGTTTGCCATTTCATCATGAACAGGTTGACAAAATAACAACGCTTGCAAATCGTGCAAATTTATTTCGAAAATAATGGTTCAGTTCGCGAAGTTTACCGCAAACTCCGTCCATTTTATGGTCGACATAATCGTACATCAGAGCAATTAATTCGGTTAACTATGGATCGTTTTCGCACTACGTTTACTCTATGTGATAATACGCATCCGCAGAGACGTCGAACAGTGCGCACCGAAGAAACAATTGCCGCTGTAGAGCAAAGTGTTGAAGAGGACCCGAATGAATCGATTCGCCACCGTGCACAGCAATTTGAGCTTTGTCCATCAACTTTATGGAAGATTTTGAAGATTTTGAATGTGGATGAGTTGTGGTTCCAACAAGACGGCGCTACATGCCACACAGCGCACGTCACAATCGATTTATTGAAGGAAACATTCGATGAGCGCATAATTTCGCGGAATGGATCTGTCAATTGGCCACCAAGATCGTGTGATTTGACACCATTGGATTAGTTTCTTTGGGGATATGTGAAGTCGCTCGTCTACGCCAACAAACCAGAAACGTTAGGGGACTTGGAAGCCAACATTCGTGGCGTTATTGCCAACATACGGCCCCATATGCTCGAAAAAGTGGTTGAAAATTGGACCTGTAGAATTGGCTTTATTCGAGCCAGCCGCGGCGGCCACATGCCCGAAATCATATTTAAACATTAATGGCATAAAATTATCCTTCCAATAAAGCCAAATTGATGGACATTAAAACGATTTTCTTGTGTTTTATTTCAATTCGAAGTTCTATACCTCTAAAAAAACACCCGTTACAAGTTGTTGTGGGAAAGGTTCTAGTGATGCAAGCATAAAGCTTGAATTAGACGTGACATAGCCATAACGCCATAGCCATAACCAAACCAAAATTCAATTGGTTTCTATGGTGAGAGTTATGGCGAGTCTCTCTCACTCTCACTCTCACCATAGAAATCAATTCAATTTTGGTTTGGTTATGGCTATGGCGTTATGGCTATGTCACGTCTAATTCAAGCTTAAGGCACTGGTCACTAAAACTACACCGGTTTCAGCGAATGCTAGTCCTAATGTAACATCAGAGCGCCCTCCTCCGTTGGCATTGTGTAGCAATATCGTCGGCGAAGTAAAATAACCAATAAAATGGCTACTAAACACAGCTTCAAAATTTAATTCGCCCCATTTAACACCAGAGAGGATCTGAAACACTGCAAATAAGCGTGCAAAAAAGCAGAGTTGTAAAAGAATAAAGCTTTCCTCTATCTCTTCCTTCACCTTTCTCCATTATAACTATCCCTTCCCTATCACGCTTTCTCACTATCTTCTCTTCACCGAACAGGTACCATAAAGCTGGATTCTGACCTTCACCTTTCCTTACCAGCAGCCTGCTAACCTAACCTAGATTTCTGAATCATATTGCCAATAACTCGGACAGGCTATTGAAGGATATTCTATATGTATGTATATTCACACCAAAAAAAATATGATTATATACTTGCAATAAAAATACATACATACATACATACATATATCAAGTTTTGAACTTGATTAAAAGTCGAATAAATGTTGAAAATTCGCAATATTGGAAACAAGTCCTAAACTAAAATTGATTAAACTCGCTAAAACTGTAAGGTAAATCATTAACTCAGGAGAAAGCGCAAAACATTATGAAAATTCGCCAAATCTTACAAAAGATTTAAATTTTAAGTCCCTAAATAAAAATAAATAAAGAAAACCAAAAACTTTGCAAAACTTATATCTTTAAAAATCTCTAAAACTCCATGGTAAAAATCGCAAAAACTTGCCAACAGCGGCATAATAGCGAAGTCTAATCTGCCATCGAAAATTGCTAAGAATACTTGCAAATAACCGCTTTCATCGCGAACAATGCAAAAATTCGCGAGAAGTTGCAGAATGGGAAATAAGCTTAAAATTCATTAGAAATCGGCAAACTGTTAAAAATAAAATAAGCTCGGAAAAAACGCGAAAAAATCGCAAGCTCGCTAAAAATTTCTAAACGCATTGTAGAAATCACTTTCAACCCTTTAGATAGATAATCCTTGATTTGTCTTCATATAAATGTTTTAGCAACGCCTCCTCCTGTTCCGGGTTTTTGTGCTTACCCTTTTAAAACACAAATAAATTCGTTAAAAAAAGAATTTATTAAAAACGTTGTTTATTTGCTTACATTTTCGTATTTTTCCAATAAATAGGTACAAAAAATTCATTTTTGCTAAAAAGTATTTTTTTCACAATTTTGTTTGCTGCCGATTTCAAATTACTATTTTGTCGTGAAATTGGAGTGCAGAAAACTTCAATCCCGTTTGAAACAAACTGAAAATGAAATTTTACTTTTTAAATCACTTTTACGAAATTGAGAACACAAACCAAGAGAAAATTTCACTTTCATTTCATTTTACGAATGTAGGCGATAATTTTTTCTATTGTAGTATGCTTTCAGAAGTAATTTTTCGTAAAAGTTTAAATATAAATATGATAATTTTCAGAGCAATATTTTTTTACCAAGTTATATAACTTTAATAATTTTATTTTAAGCATATGCTTAGGATTTCGTTGGTTATCCACTTAAGAAAATTTTAAAATTTTGCATAGACATTCAAAACACAAACTCATTTCTCATATTCAATTAAAAAGAAAAATATTCCAAGATGTTTCTTAATAGTAAAACATTTTCAATTTATTGGATTAAAATATTCCAAAGTCTCGTTCAATTTGAAATCACTTGACTTGACTAATGGATAATTTAACTTCAAATTAAAATTATAATTTTGTATATATAATATAATTATAATTATTATTTTTTGTTAATTTATAAAAGAAATAAACACTTTAAAACTAAGCATCTTAAATTGTACATTTTAATCATCTAAAAAGTGAAGAGAAAAAAAAATTAAAATCTATTTACGCATAAACATCTTCGCGATCAGCTCCTGAGGCGTCACCACCATCCTCCAAGTTTGCAAACAGCAAGAAATGTGAAGGTCGGTGAACTTCGTGGTAGAATTCTTTAGGATTTGCTAATTGCAAATCGTATTTCATGTTGGGATCATGACGCACTCCCATAAAGTTATAATTCCAACTGCCCTGGGAGGGTACCATAAAGAAGCCAAGGAACTTATTAGATAACAACATTTGTACTCTTTCGTAATGGGATGGTAGATAGCCTTTTGGGTTATTTCCCTTATCAGTATTTTTAGAGCCCCATTCGAATCCGGAAGGTGTCAATTTGTAAGCGGTCAGCGAACATGAGCCGGGCGTAAAGGAACAGGTTATAATTATGGTCTTTTCACCGTCCCATGTGGAATTTTCTTGCATTACCTTCGCATGTGTTGTAATGTCTTGTGGTGATAGCTGAGGAAGTTCATTGGGTTGCGTATGTATCCAGCCTAGGGGTTCCATATCTTTAAGATATTGATGTGTGGGCAGGCCATTCGGAAGATTAATAGTTTGATGTGTGCCCCACTGGGGAGGCATGACAATACAACGAATTTCTTTCACCTGTGGGTTATCTGGAGGACTTACACCATATAAATAGCCAGCAATTTGGGCCCTTAAATCTGAAATGGTTACAAACTTCTTGAGAATATTTTTCGGCAAAATGTACGTGTAGCCGGTTTCTTTAATGTCGTCCGAGCTGACATATATGTGGTTGGTTCGAAGATGAAGATTAGTTGCCGAAATTGCTCTAACACGCCACTCAGTTTTCGAACTGAACGTCTGTGTTTCATAGTTCGATGTAGTGGAGGTAATTATTTCATCGCCATGTTTGTTGGTGGTTCTAGTAGTTGTAGCTGTAAGTTGGTTTTGTTCCTTAGTCTGCTTTTCGATTTCAGCTATCTGTTGCCTTTGGGCCGAAGGTGCACTAATTTCCATGCCCAAAATGATATCGCGAATTTCCGATTGCGTAAGAGAGGCTACATTTACGTTATTCTTTTTTCCATAATCAGCCAATATAAGATCTTTTAATTGCACTTCCACCTTAATCCACTCTTCGTCCGTAAGCGTTGGCCAAATGTGATGAGCCTCGGTGATAGTCGTTTTGTCTGGTTTAAGTATGATCTTTGTTCTTTCGGTGTTCACATGTAAAGCTCTAAGAATTAATATTAAACGACTGAAGGCTGTATAGGACGATATAGTCTTTAGCCAATCATCGTAGAGATTGAACAGAACCATTTGAGGTTCGGTGGCTTTCAAAATTAAATCACCGAATTTCTCTACTTTCAGGCAAGCTTGGAATGGTAACTGCAGTTCAGAACCTTTTATAACAATATTAGGAAAATCCAATAAATGCACTTCCAAGGGATCTAACATGCCCTTACGAGTAACAATAATTTGCTTTGGCTGTTCTTCAACCGGCAGTGAACGAATAAGAGCAGCAACTTCTTCAGCGGTTTTCCATTTAGCCAATTGACCCAAACGTTTCTGACCTGCCCACACCGAAGTGTGAATAATCTTCAAGAAAAGTTGACCCGTGCGAGGATTAAAGATGAAAATTGCACCGTTAATGGGTTTGGTGGTTAAGTTGCCTTCAAAAGTTTTGTGTATGGTAACACGATACACATTTGTATCATCCACGAACCAGATGATCTGATTGGAGAACAATTCACCATAGTTTTGGGAACTCAAGTAAGGTTCTGTTGGCTCGGAAGAATATAATTGCAAAGCTTTACGAATGCGCTCTCTTAAAACATACAAAGCCGGATTGGCTTTCATTATCTTGGCCATGGCTTGCTGGATCAGAGTCTTGCATCCGGGGAACCAATTACCATACGCCGAATGCAAATTGTATGCCAAATCGATGGCAACAAGCACTCCTGTGGGGGATGGATAGATAGACATGTTGTCTGTAGTATAATCTAAGAATTTTGCCCTAGCATAACGTTCAACGTCATGAGAGTCGTAATCACCCCAACGCAGTTGTATGTCCAGCCAGTATTTCTGAGTGGTGGTATTGTCCATGGTGTCTTTTGTGTCGGCCAACAAAGAGGGACGCGAAACATTCCATTTGTAAGCGGGGAAAAGCAAAATATCCGCACAAGATGAATTCATTTTGTATGATTTACGTGGATGTATTGTTTCTTTTTGAACTGTTTCTATTTCTAAGGCATCCAGTTCTTGATCGAAGACCTGACACAAGTCCATAACAATTGATTCGTGTATTTTTTGCCATAAATGAGCTCTGAAGATTTGAATTAAGGAAATCTTCAATGTTGGTATCTTACCGTGCATGAATATACCCGTCAAATCCAATTGTACCTGGAAACCCACATAAACGTTGGCTCTGTTAATAGTTGGTGACCACCACAGCGTAAAACGGCGATTGGGTATTTGATTCAAACCTGATCGTTGGGCGTTGGTCAATTTTTTATATTTCATGGACTCTTCAAAACCAGAAGCTTTTTCCCAGAAAAGACCTTCCCAAGTGGGGAAATAAGTTCCCTTAAAGAGAGTGTGTTCCAAGATACCCTCAACACCTCCCAGAGCCTGTATCATATCAGTGCGATAATTATTCAAATTCCATAATTTACCATCGTGTCTTTGATGCGTCCACCAGAAAGGATTTTGTTTGAGAACTTGGTATTGTTTGAACTCTGTGCGGATACGCCAACCTTTGTCATAGGCCAGCGTGTGCCTATCCTTCTGGAAAAGTGTATTGATACGAGGTATACCACGATCCCACGAGTCTTCTAAATCTTCCAGGGTTAAACGTCTATTTTGTGTACTAGCCTCTTGGCGTTTTAAGGCATATTCAGCCCATACACGTTGAGAATCTATGAATTCACTTTCCCATGGCTGTATGTAACGATAAAGATTAGGAATCAATTGATCCTCATCGTGCGACATACCTATAAAAGAGAATTATATAAATTTCTAATAATAATAACAGAAAACAAAACAAGTGTTAAGGAATTTTTTAAATACTTCTTTGTTCATTATAATTTAAAATTATGTATTATGAAATCGTTTAAAGACTTTGTTATTTTCACGCCTTCTTAATCATGGTAAGAAGTGAATTCATGTTTAACGCTTTCCCAAATCCGAATAAATTCATCATTATTAAAGTGATGACAACGAACATCTAAAAACCGTTAAAATTAATTTTAATGAAAATCTATTTAAATTCCGGCACCAACACATGATCTCTCTCCAACGACGTGTTAATGTAAAAATCATGTATGTTTCCCCTAAATATAACCAGTTCGTCATCACTTGATTCAAACCGATTTTTGTCACGTTTTTTGCTGAGTATTTAATAATTATATAATTACTAGCAGACCCGGCCACGCGTTGCTGTGGCTTAGTGATTTAAGACAGATTTGAAAGACAAATTTAACACAAATTAACATAACATTTTTATAACATTTATCCAATAGTATATATACTCTAAATATCTTTAATCGTAATGAATCACAGTTAATGTTCAATGAAGCGCCAGTCGATGTACAATATTTTTGGTCAATCGGTCCTTTGTTAATACAAATAAACTTGATGGTCTTCCTACTCGTGAACACGCCACGTATAATTGCCCATGGGAGAAACATGGATTTTCCAAGTCTAAGCCGCAAATCGACATTGTTTGGCCTTGAAATTTATTTATAGTCATCGCGAAAGCTAAACGAATTGGAAACTGTAGCCTTTTAAATGGTATGGGAGAATCGGATGGTATCATTGGAATACGTGGTAACAAAACAATTTCTCCTTTAAACTTTCCTGTCAAAATAGTTGCTTCAAGAAGGTTTCCAGTGATTCTTTTGATCACCAAACGTGTACCGTTGCATAGTTTAGGGGGATTTAAATTACGCAGTAGAATAATCGGTGATCCAATTTTCAATCGAAGATTGTGTGGTGGCATTCCTGTTATGTCTAAAGAATTTAAAAATGTTGACTCGTTTTTGAGTTTATTAGGAAACATTTAGATTTTTATATCATTAAAAAATGGGCGTTATAGTAGGCGTGGACGAAAAAAAAATTTCCTATTATTTATTCTGGAGTTTGAGTAACATGCTGACAAAGTTTCAGAAGGATCGGTCCAGCGGTCTAGCTTCGTATACGGTACAAACATTTTGCCACGCCCCTCCGCCCTCAGGCCATTAATTTAAATAATAACTATCCTATCATCTAAGTTGGACCAAATTACATATATATGGCAATTTTCATGAATATCAGTTGACTCGTTTTTGAGTTTATTCGGAAACATTTAGATTTTTATATCATTAAAAAATGGGCGTTAAAGTAGGCGTGGACGAAAAAAAATTTCCTATTATTTATTCTGGAGTTTGAGTAACATGCTGACAAAGTTTCAGAAGGATCGGACCAGCGGTCTAGCTTCGTATACGGTACAAACATTTTGCCACGCCCCTCCGCCCTCAGGCCATTAATTTAAATAATAACTATCCTATCATCTAAGTTGGACCAAATTACATATATATGCCAATTTTCATGAATATCAGTTGACTCGTTTTTGAGTTTATTCGAAACATACACAGTGACACGGATTTTTTATATATTAAGATAAGATTTTCAACAAAAAACAGTCATAGACTTACCAGATCTAAAATGCGTAATGCCCACATCTGTTTGTTTAGACCACCTTAAATCCGACTGCGGTATTAAAACGTGACCCATACTCAACATTCCCAAGCCTCCCAATTCTTTGGGAGTGTAAAATACCACAGGCGGAAAACGAGAGGGCATTTTAGAGTTTAATCCAATCTTTATACGAGTTTGTATCTTATTCTCACATTTAACCAAAAGATCTAAAAGTTCTTGAGTGTTGACAACTGCCTCACGGAAATAAGTCATTAAACCAATTAAAGCTGTATTCCATTTGTTAACAATCTAACAAGGAAATAAATAAATAAACAAAATAAATTCAATTAAACAAATACATTTGTTTAAACAGGCGCAATCTCTGTTACCTTAGTAAATGTAGTAGAACCGGAAGCCATTAAAATTTGCCTTACACGATTATGGAAACGACCCAAAGATTCGTCATCGACTCGCAAGAAGCATTGAGCAGTTCGTTCTTTGGTAACTTCGTTTTGAAGATTCCAAACGCCGTCACGATGTGTAAATTCTTCATTTTGTGTACGACACTAAACAAAAATAGAATCAGTCAATTAAATGATTAAAATTCACAAAAATGCTTTAAAAACAAGAACCTTCGGTAAAATTCGGCATTCGAAACCACACATGTTAAACAAAAGATTTGGATTATCTTTTGAATAAACCGAAACGAACGTATTTTCCCAGTTAATTGTCGTAACAGAGCGAGGTAATCGATTTTTTATATCCCAGAACACAGCACGACCCCTTTAACAAAAAATAAAAAACATTTTGCATTTTAACATTTACAGAAAATACGCACATCCACATTTAGTTGAAACTTACAAGTTTACATCGTGTTTCATTAAACGCATACGAGCATCTCTTGGCCAACATTTTTTGTTATTATAACCCACGATATTTTCGTTATTTGGATCTGGATGTTCGGTCAAATAGCGTTGTATCAAATCTCTGGCTTCTTCGGCACTAAATCTAAAGAACAAGTGAATACGATCAACATAACGACAATACAAACGTATTGGATGTGCTGCCTCTGTGACAGTATCTTGGAAAGTTAAGAAATCGTTAGGCATTTGTGGCGGTCCCGCCATTTCACTAGCCCTATGCAAGCCAAGCACGAGAAGATCCAAAACTAAACCATAATATTGCGTTATGAACGAAGAGAATTGTAGACCACGTATGATGCCATAACTGTTAGTATGATTCATGTCCTTATAATTGATTACTACATTATTTTTTGCCGTCATATAATCGGCAATATTGTGATCGACAATAAGACGCAAAAGACGGTTAAGCAGAGTCAAGTCAATTTTTTCATAAAGCTTTTCAAAGCGACTTTCTAATAAAACGTTACATTCGCCTTCACTGACATCCCAAACGTCTTGAAGATTGTTTATACCTGAAAATATAATATAAATAAAAAGGAAATAATTATTAAAGTCTATTCATTCAATCAGTCGAATCTTAAAACCAGTTTTCCCCTTTTTAAAAAAATTATTTGCACAAATTTCGGTAAAATAAAACAGCTGGAACTCGATGATAAATTACTTTTAAAGTTTCTCTCCACCTGTTTAGAATAAGAATATTTTATTATCCGGAAAATATGATTCCCCAGGTTTTAATTCCCGATGCATAAATATTTAGAATCGGTCTGAATATTCTTTAATTTATGGTTATGTTCAAACAACATTTATTACAAAAATCCAACAACCAACAATTCCGAATTTCGTGTGTAAATATTCCCCCTTATTGTGAATGGCGTCGTAGACGTCACATCAAGACGAAAGTAAAAATTGTCACTTGTCTACTCTTTGTCGACAACAATTGACTATTATTAACATGCTCCATTAATTAACAAAGCCTTAGAGATTAGTAAGAGATTGTCAATAAGAGCCAATTGTTGCCGATAAAGAGTAGACGAGTGACAATATTTACTGTCGACTTGATGTGACGCCGACGACGCCATTCACAATAAGGTGGATTTTACGATTATGTACTAGAACTAGAGATGAGCGATTGAGTGATTTTCTTAATAACTTTGCTCCTGGTGAATATGATTTATAAATCACTGTTCTTTTAAACAGCGACCATGCTCACGCTTTTAAAGATTTGTGTACTTCAGCTTTAAAAATATTTTTATTGCAGCAGAGTTGTGTTATTTTGAGAAATAATAATGAAATGAAATTTGCCTAACGGGAGCAGGAAAGGAGGAATTACAATTCCATGGCGTGTCAACTGGGGTAATAAAAAATTATTTGATGGCGACTAGAGATTTAACCTTCGGGTCTGCCTCTCCGGGCAGATGTGTTTCAGATGAACGTAATCACCTGCATTTACGGCCTATCTCACGGTGGTTTAAGCACAGCGTGAAAGCAAGCGCCCAACCATTGCCCCCATGCACCCTTAGAAAGCACCATGTGACCTACCAAGAACAGATAGGTTGCAATTTTTGAACATAGGTATGCCTGTACTACGAAAAAGTACCTCGCTGAGGTACTTTGAGCTATCTTAACTCTTGCCAAAGCAGCTTCTGTTGCATAGCAACAGCACCTAGAATGGTGTCTGGCTGACCGCGTGATGCCAATCACTAGCATTGATTTAACACTGAGAAGCCAAGACTATTCTCGCAGCATTTTTGGTAACAACCACAGCCAGTGGTTGTTCACACCCACAGCGAATTCTCTAAGAGGATTCCTCACCATTTACCGGCACAGCTCAACCACTCATTTGGAGCCGGACATAATTTAGTACCTACTCCACACAGATCAACATCATCTATTTAACCCCGTGGGGTTAGATAAAGTACACCTCACCTCTATTGTCTTTTGAACTCATTACAGTTCCAGGTGACGCTGAACCTGCATGGCAACATAGCAAACCTACTTCCTTTTATAAATATTTGCACATCCGATCATGTGTTGCCAGAAATTGGGTAGTAACACATAAGTTCTATGGGTAAAAAGCCAAAGGTACACAGAGTAGAAAAAGCCAATTTACCCCGGCTGTGTTAGCCGGGATTGCCACACACGTAATCTCCTCTCCGGGCAGTGCTGACCGCATGGTTTCCACCATCCATCAGACCGATGGAAACTGGCAGCTCAGAACTCGCTTTTCAGGGGAAACCAATGAAAGCCTCTGTAACGAGTGCGCGAGTAAAGATTTTCGGTTCGTCGTGGACCAGGAATCTCGTAAGAGACTGTGGTTGTTCGGCGGTATTGTAAAATTCGACTTGGGGACTGTCAGCTTTAGATTCCCTAAATCTGATGATCCCAAGGCTGCGGGTGCTGCAGAAACGAAACTAATAAAACACCTCAGGCCGAGTTTACATCTGTGTGTCATATCCCCAAAAAAGCATAACCACTAATTACAATACAATGTATTTATTGATTTAAACAGTTTCCAATCATGCTGAATTCTACAAAATTGTCTATTAGTCTATACATGTCTGAATCAAAAAGTTTTTCATTAGGAATTAGTGGTTACGCTTTTTTGGACACATGCCGCACAGATCGCATTTAGACGTAGCTTTATCCAAGAGCAGTGGATTAACAAATATAGGGTTATTTAGTTCTTTCAGTTACGGAAAACCCCCTGTCGAATTCTGCTTGCCTCGGTTTACATCCAGTTGATTCATGCGGGCTAGTGTGCAAAAGCTGATGGAGTATGCAAGAGTAAGAAGAGTTGCAGATGTTATAGACATAACACCAAGTGACAGAAATAGGAACCATGTGGAGAACCAGTTTAATAATATGTACATACACAGAGCTTGCATGCAAGGTACTTGCATGTGTAAACGCAGGGTTATCAACGAAAATTTCGCAGAAATGGCCGACTGTCTTGCAACTTGCATGTTTACCTTTTAGTGCAGAGTTGTCCATAACATAAAAAAGTTTAATTTTAAGGGAACCAGGGGGTCGATTCTGAATTTATGATAAAAATGAAGTGATAAAAAATTTATCATATTCACTTCACTTGACAGGTAGTTCTCATAAAAAACTAAAATCAGAATCGCATTTTCAATGAAGTGATATTTTATTTTTCATTTTCACGATTTTACAGAAACAGAATCGACCCCCAGATATTATTGAACTTTTTTCGTATTATTTCAAAGTTATTTATGTCTAAAAAAAATTTATTTATTTATTATTTATTTAATTAATAACTTAATAATAATTAATTATTATAAAGTTATAAAAATAGAGCAATAGCTACAGAGGCCATCAGCTCTCTAAAAAAAAAATAATTAACTGCTTGATTTATGAATATTTAAGAAAAAATTATTAAATTAGCTTTTAAATGTATTTAAAATGAGTAAAAACTCATATAACATTACACTGAAATGCAGTTAGTTTGTGCTAAAGTATTAATAGGGCAACTCTGTTACCTAACTTTCCATTTACTTGCTACAAGTTCACTAAGTCACTGTCTTGTAAAATTCCTTGGCAGTTGAGTTGGAAGTAGACTGCAAGTGCCGAAAGTGTAGATGTATTGTATTAGTAAGAGTTTGATTGTATTGAGTTGTTCGAACTTGCACCTGCATGTGTAAACCCTAGGTGAGTTGGAAGTAGACTGCAAGTGCCGAAAGTGTAGATGTGTTAGTAAAAGAGTTTGAGTGTATTGAGTTTTTCGAACTTGCACCTGCACGTGTAAACCCTAGGTTAAATAAATACGAAGTTAAGAAGCAGAAATGTTTGTGTGTATGTGTTTGAATGTGTGTTTTGTGTGTGTATTAGTGTTTTTTCCTGTATGTACAAATATAATAGTAATACAAACAACAAAAACATTTCTTCCAGCAAGCAATTAAATACGCAATTGAAACTGCAAAATCAAAAGGAAAGAAAAACACTCAACATGTCTACTACGATAATTTCAGAATTGATTTAAAACACCAGTAAGACAAAGAGAAAACTTTTCGAACATGTCGAAAGCTGAAGGTCTTCGTTTTGTATAACTATTGGTTTATTGTAGGGATGTAACGAATGTTCGCATTCGCAAATAATTCGCTTACTTTTGGTATTTGCATTCGCTAAAATGTATGCGAATATTTCAAGCGAATACTAAAGACAAAAAAAATTTATTTATTTTACGAAAATAGTTTACGATTTTAAATTTAAAGACGAAAGTTATTTTAAGCCAGCATGAAAAAGATACATATACTTACATGTAAAGCATTAATATTTTAGCGGAAAACTTTTCTATCAATAAGTTCTCATAAGTATCAAAATGAAACCCAAATCCAGCGGTGTTTGGAAATATTTTTTAGTTTTGAAAAAGAAAAGACAGTGGTTGATTTGCGCGAAAATATTTTCTGCTTAAAGCATGGTACTCTGTTCGAAGTTGTGAAACATTTTCAGTGCCATTCGTTATTTCGCGTGAAAAATTTGACATGTACTAAATGTAGCCCAACTCGCGGTTTTTTAAATAAATTTCTCGCTTTTATTGCTTGATAGTATGCAACATTGTTAAAATTCCGTGCGAAAAAAGTACTGCTCATGTTGTTTCGCAGCTAAACTAAAATGATGCCAGATTAATTTTGCATGGAAAGACATGATTTTCCGCGAATTTATTTCGCAAATATTTCATACCAAATACTTTTATATGTAGTTTGACAGCATTTCGCACGAAATTGTGAACAGAGTATCAGGCTTAATAAGACTAGTCTGCTCAAACTTTTGAACGCCATTCATTACTTCGTACAACAAATTCCAAATCCAAACAATATTAACTAGTCCTTGTTTGTTGTAAATTCCACGCGAAACAAGTGCCACTCATATTATTTCTCATGAAAACTTAAAATGTTGAAGATATATTTCATATGTTTTTCCCAAGATGAACAGAGTACTACTTCTGCAAGATTTTTCCAGGAAAAATTCATTCCAAGTTTTCTTCATATGTATTTGACATCATTTCACATGAAATGTAGAACAGAGTATCAGGATTTAGGGCTAAAGTACAGGGTGGCCCAGATAGGCCGAAGTGGTTTCAATTCCTTATAACTTTTTTATTATAACTTTTTTATTATTTTTCTTTTCAGTATTTTGTAAAGAAGATTTGGGGAATTTGTCCAACAACTGAATCCGACAGATTACCAGCAACGACTTGATTATGCAAATTATTTTCGTCAAAAAGCAGAAGAAAATCGTGATCTTATTCATAACTTAATTATGAGCAACGAAGCTCATTTTTAATTAAATAGGTTCGTTAATAGGCAAAACTGCAGAATATGGGCTACGAAAAATCCTAGAGTAGTTAAACTGCGAGAATTACATCCACTTAAGTGAACCGTTTGGTGCGGTGTTTCGTCGAAAAGGATAATTAGCTTATCGGGTATGTTCTGCATTCCACGTGAAAATTCCACGAGTGTAATTGCCATAAAATTGTTGTTGGAAATATGTAATTATAACAACAATGCTATGGCAATTCCACTCGTGGAATTTTCACGTGGAATGCAGAACATACCCGTATATTTTTTTTTAATATGAACACGATGCTGTCATTTCCATCACTGGTGTTAGAGATCGTTGTTGAATTGTGTACTGTTCCATTTTAAATTTCCCAAGTCTTCCCTACAAAATACTGAAAAAAAAAAAAAAAAATTATAATACAAAAGTTATAAGGAATTCAAACCCCTTCGGCCATTCTGGGCCACCCTGTACGAATGGGTGGATTGCCTAACATTGTGTAAACTTATTTTTAAATATTATATATACTTACTCTTATATACATAAATTTATTTGCATGTGATATTTTAACGAATTTTAATATTTGCATTCGCATTCGCTTTCGCAAAAATTAAAATGTATTATTCGCTTTCGCATTTGCATTCGCTAAACTGGTATTCGTTACATCCCTAGTTTATTGTATTATTAACTTCTACAACGACACTTGAATTTTCAGAAGCAGGAGTATGAGCAGAAGCAAAAGAAAATACACAAATTGGCAATTTTGAACGCTGTATAAGAGCATCTCTACTTCCTTTATGCAAAAAACTAAACTACACTACAACTACAAATAAAATGGTACATGTGTATAAAACCAATTGACTCTCTCTCACACTTTTAGTCTGAGTATGTTTATACACAGATTATGAATGTTTAATCAGTCAAAAATAAAAATACACCCATACTCGGAATATTTATTCATCATATACATACAATCATTTGTGCACATAAAATGAAATGGAAAATGTGTGGCTGTTTGAAAACATGATTTGTGTGTGTGTGTAAATAAAATAGCTCTGCATGTACGTATGTATGTATGTGTGAGGCAACCGAAAGTGGTAAAATGGATTTACAAATCCGTTGTCAGACCGGTTATTTCCTATGATTGTGTAGTAAGGTGTTAGGCAGTTAGGAGGGAGCCACGAGAGATTGCTTGATAAGGTTCAGAGGCGCGCAAGAATAGGGTCGGTGCTAGATGAGGAAATACGTGACATGTCGTTTAAATTTCCGATGCGCCATTACTACAGAGACTCAGTAATTGGATGGCGAGCAAGACCAATCGTTCATGTGGTTAAAACTTAACTCAGTTAGGTCCAAACTGCTACTGGGTATGAATAGGAAGGTGATGCGAGGCTTGATAGGCGCATGGACTGGTTACTGCTCGGTCAGAGCAAGTTTACATGAGAGCATGAGTGATATCGCTGAATGCAAACTATAGAATATTAGAGGTTTCATCATGGGAATTCAGTAGCTTGATGTCAGATAATAGGGCGTTTTCAGGGGTAAGCGTACTAATAGAAGATAATCACAAGGGACCCAACTGTGTGTCCGAGTGGAGGTGTGTTACAACACTATCCTGCCTAACCCAACCTAATAAGAATATTAACAAGATAAGACTATTAGCATTAAGCTCTTTCTAAATATTCAATAATGTCGTAAGACGCAGAGACAATAAAATTGCGAAAGCAAAAATATGAGAGCTACAGGGACCGTAAATAACTGTTATCGAAAAAAATTGAACTCAAAAACTCCCTGTGTTAGAGTCAACGGAGACCTATACTGTCATATACAAATAGATTCGTATTGGCGAGCACTTTCAGAATTTATAGGGAGCTTAAAAAAACGATCTCATCTCCACAGTTAAGAGTTATTTTTCAACGGAAAAATAAAATATCAGATGATACTCTTAAAAAGAGAGTCTTATTTTGCCGTCATTAAATAAAACTCTTTTAAGGTGTTTTATTTTTTCCCTGTAAAATGAAACTCTTTTAAGGAGTTTTATTTTTTCCCTCTAAAATAAACTCATTTAGTTAAATGAAGTAAAAAAAATAAGTCGCTTGTATTGGGAAGCAATTTACATAAACTGAGTTTTATTTTCGGACGGAGTTTTATTTTAGAGGGAAAAAATAAAACTCCTGAAATGAATTTTATTTTATGACGGAAAAATAAAACTCTCTTTTTAAGAGTTTCATCCGACCTCTTATTTTTACGTTGAAAAATAACTGTCTTAGATGAAGTTTTATTTTTTAATTCACAAAATAACTGTTATAAAATAATTTTTTGACTTTTTTTAACTGTTATTTACGGTCCCTGGAGAGCTATAATTTCCAAACAAACGATTTGACACGATTATACGATTTTTTTTCCATCAAAATCTGAAGATATACAAAAAATAATCTGGTAAAGTAAACATGCAATAGCAAATATTTAATAGTGATTTTTTAATCACTGTTATTAAGTATCAGGTATGTAAATATCGCTCAACTCTACTGTGAACTGACCTAATACAAATGTTTTATCATCATATGCATAGGTAAAGAACATAATACATAAACCTATAAGACCATGCTGATGGTAAGAAAGTAACCACCCAAAATATAATCCGTCGTATTCATAAAAAATATTTAAAGTTTATTAAGGGTTTATTTGACATATTTCTATAGGAAATTTGTCAAATAAACCTGTAATAAGCCTAAAATATTTTTTGTGAATAAGGCAGAATGACTATAAGGCTGAGTTTACATCTGGTATTTCTTGTGTGTCATTTGCCCAAAAAAGCGTAACCAACTAATTACTAATGAAAAACTGTTTGATTCAGTCACGTATGTATTTATTGATTTAAACAGTTCCAATCATGTTGGATTTTATAAAATTGTCTATTAGTTATGGATGGAACTATTTAACTTAATAAATACATATCAGAAACAAACAGTTTTTCATTAGTAATTAGTGGTTACGCTTTTTTTACGCTTGTGTGGCATTTGGCACACCAATGTAAACCCGGCCTAATGCTATTGCATTAAAATATTAAGAAATATACAATCACAAAAATATTTAAGTCGGATGCAAACAACAACTACTACTACTCCAGAAAAGCAAAATAGGCATTTCTGGCATTAGAACTCACTTCACAATTTTTTTTCCTTTGGGCTACTCAAATAGAGTATTCCTCAAGGGTACTTTGTTTTTGTGTTTGCTTGCGGTTTTGTTTTTGTTATCTCTTGCTATGTAAAAATATTAGTAAAGCCAATAAGCTTATTGCGCTGATTTACACGGGCACAATTGTGCTGGCATAACATGCCAGTTTGCGGGTGAGAGAGGAATAGAGAAGGGTTTTGTGTTTGGCATAATTTTTCAACCAGCTACAACCCCGCATTAGCAGCACAAAACCAATACACACACAACTTAAAAAACAGCAAATGTTAAATGAATACGAAAAACACTAACACACACAAAAAGCTGTGTATACGTATACATGTTATACCAGATGAATTAGTCCCGTGTAATTTAGAAAAGAACAAAAATTGTGCAGCTTAAAAATTGTTTTCGTGTAAACTAGAGATGGGCGCGTGTCGAATTTTTCCAACACGACACGCACGAACACGAATACCATGATGTTCAACACGTACGAGACACGCACGCCAAAACATTTTCCCAACACGAAACTGCACAACACGCACGAAATCAAATACGAGTGCAATAACAAAAAATCGTTTTTTATCTTCAAAGACATATTTTTGTTTTATTTTATTGTTTCATACAATTGTATGTATGTATGTGTGTACAATGTACACTGTACATATGTACATATTTATGTTCTATTCGTATTTATTTACATATTTTTGTTGAAAAAAAGTAATTTATCAAGAGTTGCTCTCAATAATCTTGTGCGGCGTTCGCTTAAGATTAATCCAGAAGTGGTAAATACTCACTCACTAGTCGCGAAACTTACAGGTATATTTAGTACCTGTTTGGCAAGCTTCTGCAAAATCTTTAAATTCGTTGCATGCTTCCAAAATTTTAAATCATCGTTTTCGTTTTCTTTCGAGCTATTATAATAATATTCAATTTCAATGTTAACATTGTTTTTTTTTCTAATCTAATTTTAATTTGGTTCGTTACCAATTGGTATTTTTCATCATTTCGACGAATAGCTTCTTGAATTTTATTTTTCATTTTGCTCCCAAAAATTAATTACTTTTTTCAAGCGTAATTTTCAAACAGTGGTGGCACTGTCAACAGCAGATATACTATATACGAAACTTTGACCTTAAAAGTGCCAAACCATGGCTGGTGCTTGCGTGTTGGTCGATACAAAATAGGCTTTAAATTTTTTTCCTGTATGCATGAAATACATATTTTGCACGTTAAATCGTTTCGTGTTTTTCGTGTCAATGTTGCTGAACACGACACGAAACGAACACGCACAAAATCAGATTTTCTGACACGAACACTACGGGCCCGATTATGGTTTACAACAGTTGTTATTTTAATGTTGTATTTTTCAAATTGCGATTACGGTTTACAACATGTGTTCTTATGTGTTGTTAGAACTGGGAAAAACTGACAACTGCTCATTAGGTGTTGTCTTATTGTCGTTGAAGAAAATTTTGTAGGTATACATACGTAAATGTTTTTGCATAGTGTTTATAACTGCAATTTAAAATATTTCTTAGAAAAATAAAAAGCGGGTGGATGTGATGACACGCTTGGAAAGAAATTTATACAAAAAATTTAAATTAAATAAAAAATCGTATAAATTGAAAAAGACAAAATTTGATCTCTAAACTCTAATTGACAAAAAGAGAATGCAGGAGATGTGACGAGCATAAACTAAATACACATCTTTTTTTTGTAATACTTCAACTTCTTAAATTCTCCTATTTTTTTTTTTTGTTTGTTTATTTAATATATTTGCATGAATTAAAAGCAATGAATATAATTAAAACAATACAAAATATTTACTTCTTTAAAAATGTATGTAAGTACATACTAATCTATTTCATAACCATCATAAAAAAATTTATCGACTTTAACATCCATTATAATTTTTTCTTCTAACATACATTGTATTAAGGGATTTTTTTAATTGTTTTTCTTTTGAACTTCATCTTTTTGGCACACAGCTTTGCATATTTATGTACATATCTACTACAATTAAAATACAACTGTGTGACATACAAAACACCTAGATGTTGTAAATCATAATCGCAAAAAGGATTAATGTTGTGATGTAACCGAAACAACACAACATTTTTGTGTTGTAAACCATAATCGGGGCATACGTGCTGAGTCGTGCGTGTTCGTGTCACGAAAAAAAACACGACACGCGCCCATCTCTAGTGTAAACTACCTCATTTATCAAGGTGAATATTTATTACGAATATCTTTGTTGTATGATTTTTGATTTTGTTGTTTTTTTATTTTTTATTTTTGTTTCGTATGTATGTAAAAAAAATCGAATATAACGTCTGTTCACTATGAAGGTTCAACTAAAACTTAAATGGTGTTATTTTATTTTAGGTTATTTTTTGTAGCATTAAAATAAGTTGTTAATAAAATGAAAGATTTCCATAGAAAGCTGATTAATTTGTCTTGAAATTGCTTTTGGTTTTAGCTTAAAATTTTACAAAGCAACAGAGATACTTTGATTAGAAGAGCGGAGCGTTTGCTGTACAAGTTTTTTCTTTGCTTACTGTATATCTTCCCAGCAACCTGTCTACCTAACCTAATAACACTAGCAAACTTATTTTTATTTACATAATTATTAATTAAAAAAATAGAGATCAATATTTAAAACCGAATGCGGCAAACTCCGCAATCATAAGTACAAATCACAGGTAGCAAAACGTATTATGTTGATTGTTTTCCTGCAATTTTGTATAGTTAATTGGTTTTTGAATATGAGGTTAGGTAGACAGGTTGCTGGGAAGATATATGTAGCTATAAACTCACGTTCATTTCGAAGGTCTTTTCATGCTTACCTGAAAGAAAATAAAGTAGGAGAGCGAGGGAGCGAGCGAAAGAGTTAATTTTATTCAAAAATATAGAAGTTAAGTTGGTAACCTAGATTAGCTTTAAAAATTTTATGTTGAGTGTAGTATATAAGGACAATAATTTGGAAATAAAATTTAGTTTCATACAAATATTTGATTCTAAAATTTTACTTTATAGCGTTTTAGCAAATACATTACTTTCAGCTTAATAAAAATATGGAGAGTTTCACCTGCAAGGAATTGATTGAAGAATATTTTAAAAATAAAAATGAGGAAGATGTTCTAAGCTACATTCATAGAAAATTAAAATTAAATTCTTACAGCAGTGAAACAGAATTAGACTTACAAAACAAAGTATCTGCTTTTGTCAACAATTTGAAAAAACGCTACATGGAAGCTGATTGGAGTAAAAGTAAATTCAACATGTGCTTTGCAAAATGGTTACAAGGTGAACTTACTATCAAGATAACTTCTGAAACTACAATTAAAAACAGTGGAGGAAGACCACAAAAATCGCTGAAAAATATGAATGAAGAAATCGGCTGTGAAAACATTAAAGATAGTTTGCTAATTTTTTATGGAAATTTGTTTTATAAATCATGTATATCGTCGGCTTAGAGTGTAAACCTGCTAACTCACTTCAAACAAATTGTGCAGGTCTCTCCTGCTGTTAACATTTCTATACATAGCTTAAGAAATTAGCCTAATACATTAAGTTTTTTCCACATCTAGAGTTTCAAATTAAGATATATATTTTAGACAGTCGATGCGACGTATTTTCCTCTTTCGAACGGCATTAAAATGTCATATTTTATAAAAAGTGGACTTAGCAGGTTTACACTCTAACCCGACATATACATATAACTTTTGCAGAATAAAATAACTTGTATTTTAAAAATCAAGAAATTACTAATAGAAATTTAAAAAAGTTTGTTGTCTAGATGAATTTCGTTGCTGCTTATGTAACTTATCAGTAGGCTTTATTAAGTTTCTTAAATATATTTTATTATTAAAAAAAAACTTAAAGAAAATTATTAACACTTCATTTTTGTCATTTTATTTTAGATTTTTTGATATTGCTTTCAATACCCAATCAGCGTGAGGTTTGCAACAAGGGGATTTCAAATACAAATCACCTTGCTTCAAATCACACGAAGAGTAGGTATACATTGACTCCAACACACACAAGAAATTAAAAAAAAATTAATAAAAACTCACCTTGGCACCATTTATAAGCAAGTAGTGGTGGTGGCTCAGTATCACTTGGTTTTATCCACGGAGGGAACAAACGTCGTTTATCGGCTTCATACCATAAATATTGATCTAAATAGGCGTCAGTTATCTTTTCCAGAGGTTCAACATCATATACAGGTATTAAGTGGCTATATAAATCCATAAACTCAATGCCAACTTCTTTGAAAGCTCTTTGTGTAAGCAAATGTCTTTTAATACGTGATAGAGCTTCATGAGGGTTATCATATGCTTGTTCGATAAGACCCAATTCTTCACGTTGACTTTGATTCAAACGTGACTTGACACTGTAGGCTTCTTTAAGCCGCTCCAATGCTAAAATCAACAGTTTGGTGTCGTGTTTGTACGATAGAGGTGGGAAGGGTATAGGACCAAATCTACGCGATTCCAACCAATGGACAGTGGTTGTATAAATAGCCACCGCCTCCTCAGGCGATATATACGGTCCATCCTTCAAATAGTTATGTTGACGTTCTTGTTCAGCCTTCAAATAAAGACGTGTCAAACGTCCTAAATTCTTTTTGCATACAGTTTTATCCACAGTAGCACCACGACGTATACGTTCACGATTATAATGAGCAGTATTAGTCCACCAGTCAGCTTTCATTTTTACATAACGTAAAATCATGTTTTCTATAGGTATGGGTAAACCAGGTACTTTCCATGGAATATTGGCCTTCCAACAGCGCCAAGCTTCAGAAAGATGCTGCAAAATAGTTCTGGCCTTGTTTTGTTTTATACCCTCAGGCATCATATCAACAATGTCATGCATAACAGAAGCACGCAATTCCAAATCGAAATGCGATTCTACACGCTGTTTAGTTACCGTCTTGGCAACACCCTTCGAATGTCGACCCTCGAATTGACGTGAAAGCAAGTTTCCCAACCAACGTTCCAGAAGAGGAGTTATTCCACGCATAAAGAAAAGCCAAACACGCCAACCAGGTGACCAAAAACCACAACCAGGACCTTTTCCAACAGGACCCTGAAAATAGAGAAGATAAAAAATACTCAAAATATTGAATTAATATCTAATACACATTAAATTACCGTGTTGAAACGATAATAAATTAAATGCTTCAAATCTTTGCACATGCGAATTTGTCTCATAAGTTTGTACTTGTAACGGTACATGCCTGTCAATTGACCCACATGAGCAAATATATACTGGAGACCATCAGCAAGTTGAAATGCATCAACATTGTTTAACCGGTATTGAACATGGGAATCAATAATTAATTTCGTTAGTCGTAAAATTTCACGACACAAATGGAAAGCTACAAAAAATAACACAGAGAAATTTCAATAAAAATTGACATAATATTAATTCTGCTTTTTCTATTTACTTACCATTACCAAATCTAGACTTTTTACGTTCTTTGGTGGTCAAAGTCTTGACTGGCTTTAAGTTGAAATTATAGTCCAAATGTAGATAGTTCAAGTTTTTGCGATGAATCAAGAGATTCAACATATTATAACCTTGGCGGCATACTTGTAATCCAGCTTCAACCCAATCTAGTGTGGTTGTTTGAAAGAATTTTGTGGATTTAAAAGAGCGGAACAGATATCTACATTATTTCAGAAAACAAATCTTTATAAAATTGATTCAGGCAATTTAATCTAAAAGCTCACCTCTTACGTTGTGGTTTAGGCCTACGATGTTTCAAGGCATTTAATACATAATATTTCAATAGTTTTTGATAACTAACTCGAACTTTTACGGGGTGTCCAGGTGGGCAATGTTCCTTATACCAACATTTCACTAAGGGTATATCAATTGCTCTTCTGCAACGTCCAGATCTTAAGTTAAAAGGTCTTGGCGCCCACAATAATGATATACCATTGGCTGTATTGTCAGTATACAAGGGTGTATCTTGCAAAAAGGGTTGCACTTCTTCCGGCAACGAAAAATCTTCATCGTCATCTGGCAAAGGTTCAGCAATTTTTATAACATTTGCATGGCGATGCGAAATAGGATTGATTAAAGGATCAAAGTAAAAAGCTGGCAAATCAGGATCTTCTGTTTTTATATACACAACATTTGGCGTATGATACCTGCAATCAATTGCAAGTTGTTCGATTTTTCTAACTTCAAAATTCATAAACTCAAATACAAACACATACAATGATGAATGAACAAGTGTTATTTTCACTTCAATTGCAATGCAAATTATAAGATATCTAATATTTATATTGTAGTTAAAATGTTTGATTTGTCCAGCAGCATAAAATTATAACTTTTCAATTAAATGCTTGCGTTAACAAGTCACCTTGAAATTATGATATAGTTTTAGATATTATTTATTTTATTGGTAGTAATATTTCTTATAAGGTATTTTTTATATTTCACTTTTATCATATTCAATCAAAACAAATTTCAAGTCTTGATACTATTCAAGAGTGAGTTAAAAATATCAATAATCTATAACTTACCAGGAGAGATGCACAAAATGTGGCATATTGTTGTAAAGATAAGGAAAGGCTATCCTGTATTCAGTACGTATTGGCTGACGTATAATTACTTTATTAATGTCGTTAAACTCATTCCAATCCTCATCACTAATGAGAATTAAAAATAATTGTAATAAAAATGTTAAAGGTAAGCAAATACCTATTGTATACAAATTTACAAATACCTACCCAACGTTATGATCCTTAATTAAAGGTTCAAATTTTGGACCACCAGGTATGGCCATATTTAAGGCCTTAGCAGTAAAGAAGCTTTTTGGATCGAAGAGATAAAAGAAGTTATCATCAACCAAATCGGTAAGTAACTGGTTGGCCAAACGATATAATGTAGCCAATTGAGGAAGGGTCAAATTCCATTTACGGTAAGTAGAACCATTTACATACGGTGTACCTACTAGAGGGCGATGGTCATAAAACCATTTATAGACTGAGCCATCTTCATCGTGATCTAATTCAATTTGTATGGCTTCTAAAGGTTCAACATCTAGTACATTATCGGCATAATCTAGCGGAGGTTCCTCATCGTCGAAGGGAGGAAAACGCATACGTTTAAAATGACGACGATCACGTTTTTCACGACGCATCATTATCCACATGGTACCCCACTGCGCTATGTAAACTGGTTCTATAACCCAAGGTATTTCATTGACAAATGTTATGGCACCCGTTATGTGATACAAAACTTGTACATCTCTTATCTGTTCCCAGGGCATGGGCATATTTTCTAAAAGTTTTAGAACAGCATGTGGCATGTATTTCAAAGCACCTAAATAAACACGTTTATCATGACGGTATTTACGCGATGTCATGTCACCGTGGTCTCGAATAATTTTACGAATATGTTCTGGAGGCATATCTTCTTTTTGAGCATCAACAAAGCCATATTTACGCTTGTCCGCAAAACGCTTCGACTGCAATTGCTGCCATTTCATGGATTTTTCTTGTAGTTTTTCCTCTGGTATATCCGGTTTGGGAGTAGGAATTTGCCCCAATTGAGATTGCATCGCTTGTGGTGGTAGACCCACTTGTTGTGGTGGCGGAGGAAGAGGTGCTCCTGGTGGTGGTATTTGCTGTATTTGATTTGCCATTTGATGTGCATGCATCTGTGCTTGTTGGGCCTGAGCTGCAGCAGCGTAAGCCTGAGCTTGCTGTTGAGCCATAATTTGAGCGGCCCACGCATTGGGCGGTATCATATATGGAGGTAATGACATTGTGTTTCACTTTTGCCACCCCTAATAATATAGTTGCCTCTAAAATAAATATTGTAAAATGGGAAAACATACGAAGTTTTTCAAGTCTCAAAATCTAAGTTCGGACTTTGCGGCATCCAGACAAAATTTTTTTCTTCTGCCGACAATGCATATGTACATACACACGTCCATATGTATGTATGTGCATTTTTCAACTAAAATTTTGTACACAAAACTCATTTTTCCAAAAATATTTATACTTACTGTATATATTTTAACCAATGTTATGTTTTTTAAACAACTTTTTATCTTTAAAAGAAATAATGTAACAAATTTCTATAATATTTTTAGCACACAATAAAGAAAACGTTTTCTATAAGCAAGGCGGCAGACATTTTTTCAGGTGGCCAGTGCTGTTAAATTGAAGATTTTCTGCTCGAACTTCAAGGTACCCTGCATGTGTGTATATCAAATATTTAAGCGATTTTTAATATATTTTTAACCTTTTATATTAACCCTTGTAAATGAATTTTTTTTTATTTACAAGTCTAGTAGAGATCAAAAACCACAAGAATTCATTAATTAGGGAAGAATTTTTTTTTTAAGTTTTATGATTTTGTAGTATAGTGAGGCCTAGCCTTAAGGTGAAATGTTAGTGCCATTTCATATTATGCCTTTTTAACCTGCCTTATTTTAACAATTTTATTTTAAGCCGCCAATGAAAAGTCACCAACATATGCATTTTTAGTCATGCCTTTTTGACGTAGATATACACGCTAAGTGCTGAGAGTATGAGAAAAGCCAAAGTAAATTTATATAAAGTATATGCAAGTACTCAGGTGATTAATCTTTTTCTTTTGTAGTCTTAATGCGTGAATGTCAAAAGTTATACGCAATTGTGTGTACTGAAAGCGCATGTGAGAAAGTTTAAATAAATTTTTACCAGCCAGCAATACACTAAACAAGTTCAGTGCTCAAGCCTGGCACTGGGTAAACTAAGCTTGTGAAACACACTACACAAGTAAAGTATGCATTTTTTATTTTATTTCGTCACAATGCTGGTAGTTCTTTGTAAAGTTCTAGGAACTCTGTCCAGAATATTTAATCTGAGCTCATTTCTTGCTGTGAACTCTTAAAAAAATCACGACACAACTGAGCGCTTGCAACATACACTACACAAGTCCACTGTACAGTTTTCAAACTTGAGCAAATATCAAAATCATTTTGATATTTACTCAGTTCACTGCGTAAACAGCACAACCACCCCCATATACTACACAAGCGCACTGCACATTGCCAGACTTGTGCAGTGAACTTGCGTAGTGTATGGCCGGCATAAAAGAAATTTCAAAAGTCCCCTCGAATTTTTACATCGTGGCTTCTGTTTTACCTCGCAAGCACACTGGACATTGCCAGACTTGTGCAGTGAACTTGCGTAGTGTATGGCCGGCATAAAAGAAATTTCAAAACTCCCCTCGAATTTTTATATCGTGGCTTCTGTTTTACCTCGCAAAAAATATTAAAGAATAAACAATTTAAATGAACTCACTTTTAATAGTAAATTAAGTAGAAACTTTAACAAACTAATATATTTTTCTGAAAACATCGTGCTTGTAATTCAATTTTGTTCATATATAAAAATTAAAAAAAACATGTTATCTGTGGTATATTTGGCTCCACGATACCAGTTAAGGGCTAAACACCCAGCCGTGACTACATGTTACCGATTATCTCGTACTTGGTAGTACTCATTTGCGAATGATTACAAAAGAGAATAGGTTAAAAAATAAAGATCTGTCAAAATTTTTTCTTTGAGCAAAAATTTTACACGTATCGATGTAGTTAAGTGGAAAAAAAAACAAACATTTTCTTGTAAATCTTAAAGCGAAATAAATCAAATTTTTTTAAGCAACGAAGTGAAAATAAATAAAAATGTTTGCAAATTTAAAGAATAAACTTATCGAAGAAGTAAAGGCTTCGCCTTCAAAATTTCAACAATTTGCTACTGCTGCCCAGGTAATGAGAAACCTGTAAAATATCCAATGTAATGAAAGTGTACATATGCATACTTATATATCTATGTATTCGCATATGTATATAAGCTTTGTGTAAAAATATAAATAAAACCCAATATTCCTTCTCTATAAGAAATATTGCATGAAGAATAAAATGGGAACATTGGCCAAAAATATAAATTGACGAAAGTAATTTTAGCACACAAATGTATATTTATTGTTTTTCAATTTCGCTTTTAGGCTGCCGTATCTTCTGCAAGTACACCCAGTGGTTCCGAATCCACTGCAACCACCAATACCACAAATGAAAATTTTTTCAGTATTACCGAAGAAGGTTTGTGTTTTCAAATGTTTCCTTTGTAAATATTGAAGAAAAAAAATTTTTAATTTCTAGATACTCCACAAAACTCTCCGTATAAGCCTTTAAAATTACCAACAGTTGTTGCGCGTGGTCGAAATTCTACTTCCCACAGTACTAACAATGGCACTGGTGCTATACCCAGAACACGTAAACTATCGAACTCATCTATGGCTAGTGATGTTTCCTTTCGATTGCCAACGTGGGATGCCGGTTCGGTAAGAATAAATGAAATAACACCCAATGAAATTGGGCCTAATAGATTATCTAATAATAAAAAAGATACCAAACTAGTTATTTAATGAAATAAATCCCAAAAATTCTGAGTATTCTATTGAATTCCTTAAGCAGAAACGAAATCCATATACATACAGAAGTATGTAGACGATGCTTAACCAACAAAAACGAAAATTCAAATTATTTCCAAAAGTTGTTCCATCCGAAAAGATTAAGCAAATTCCAATTAAATAACATCCAAACAGTTTTAAGTAATTTAAAAATATATTATGAGGTCATGATGTAGAAAATCTTTTGTAAGCGTACCCAGTATTCAAAATACAATAAAGTAGAAAATTGTTGAGTGCAGAAATGCTTGTTATCCAAGATAGTTTTGATATTGTACCTTAAAAGAGAAGAAGCTTTGGACATACCTCAGAGGAGAAAATCCTAATATAATTTTTGGTTTTTTTTTAACAAAATGAATTAAAATTAAGAACGTAAGTGCGCAAAACGCCCGAGTTTAGACGGGCGAGCATTTGGAAAAAAATCTGCAATTCTCTTTTGTTTTTTCCTTCGCGTTCAAACAGACGAAAATGTTGCCGGCAACATTCCATTATTGGATAATACCAGCCACATATGCATATACATATATGTATGTATATCGTCGATTGATAATTTAATTGTATGTGTATTGTGATAGTTTCAAGTAAATTGAGTTTTAAGTTTTGAAAATTGTATCAGCAAGTGCCACATACGACAAACTCAACAATCCATATCTAAAAAACCGTATGAGGTATCGAAAAACTGATTACCCCAAATGAAAGATCAGGTCGGAAACCCTAAGGAATCGATCTTAACTCAAAACCGCAAAAAATCCACATACAACATTTAAATTATCAACCGACGATATGTAAAAAAGAATATGTCCACTAGGGATGCCAAACGGGAAATTCCGAACCCGAAAATCCCGGGATTTTCGGGACTTAACAAATCCCGAATCCCGGGATTTGTAAAATTCAATTCCGGGATTTCATTTTCGGGATTTCTTAGCAATTTTTATATAAAAAACTTAATAAATTAAAATTTTCGTTGATTTTATGGTATTTTTTATAATATTTAAAAGTCCCATACAATTTTATACGTACAGTTTTAACAATTTAATGACTATTCGTGACTTATTTCTTATAAACTAACAATAAGAGCAAAATAAATAAAACTATTTTCTTACGGTAATTTTCATCAAAGGAGCTACAATACATGTACATTTTAGAATTATTTTGAAAACAAATTATATTAGCTTTGGTATCATAAATCATCAATCAACTGTTCGAGTGTGTGTGTATGTTTTTCACATTGCAGTTCAAAATTATTTTCTTTTTTACTTAGACCTTTTAGGTAGTTTTTGACACAAACATAAGATCAAACCCATTTAAATTACATTTGTTTGATAAATAGTTTTAGTCAAAAACGACCGACTGAATGAGATCGACTCAATTATTTTATTCGAGTTGCAGAGGAAAAGGCCAGGACACTAATAAACCATACTCCTCTAAGCGAACGTATGAATACATATGTATCGTATCGGTTGAACTTGTAGAAAACAATCTATGTATGAATTAAAAATTTTTCAGTATAGCAAAAATACTGTTCAAGTGCTCACGCAAACTTTTAATATATGTGCCTATAAAAATGTGATCGTTAGACGTAATTAATCGAATTTGATTAGAATAGTGTATACATTTCTTTTAATTTTTCGACATGTTCAGCTTTATTATCGTTGTCATAGTCGTAACGAAAACGATACAAAATTAGATAATGCTTGGTATACATCATGATACAATAATATAAAGGTACAACCACATTTGACGTATAAAATTAATTTTGACTTTTACCAAAATTGTTTGATTACTGTTTTTTTGTAAAGAGAGAGGAAAACGTTGCCACACGAAATTACGGGGAACTTTTTTTTAGGAATGTTTTTGGAAATGTGTAATTTTAAGTTTAGAAATTATGGTTTAATACACACTTTTTTAAATGTTGTATTAATTGGATACGTGGATAACGAAATATGCATGTGTATAATATGATGTAGAATGGATGAGCGTGTTTCATGCATATAATACACATTTACATACACTTCGTGTGCAAATTTATTGCAGCTTACAGTACGAATTAATGCTTTTTTGATGGGCTACATCTGAATAATCTGAACAAAAAAAGACATGCAAAAGAAATAGTTAATGCATGGGTTCTATTGCTAATGAATTGGTTCAATTTAGGTGCAGAACGCATGATTTTAACACAGGCGTGTCATTGACGAACATGGGCGAACATTTAGCAAAACTGCTCATCATTCCAATGAGTGCTTAGAACCCATGATACGTTTATTCGTTTATATATACATACATATGTATGTTTAAAACAGAGCATAACGAAGTGCCCGCGGGTGGCCTTTTGCTTATAATTTTAGGCTCTAAGCAGGCATACTCTGATGATTGTATTTGAGGCAAACAGCTTTGAAAGCTGTTAAGTGTGCTGTTGTTTCCTTGCAAATTAAGAGGAAGCATTGTTCTCGCCGAGATCTGATTGGCAATTGTGCTCTCGCTCTTTTAAAAAAGTTTGCACATTGTGTATATCACTTGGACGCACCTGATGTAAAGCAATAAGCCAGAGTAGTACGAAGAGAAAGTCCCACCCTTGATTCAGAGGCTTTTCCGTTGGTAATTTCCCTTGAATTGTTTATGCTGATGTAAATTTTTTTTATAATTATAATTTAAATACATATTCTTCAATATTTTTCAATAAATAAAAAAGAACGTCAAAAAATTAATCAAAAACTCGGATTTCATAAATTAATAAGGTAGCATGAATTTTGAGAGTAAAAAATTGTCGGCACAAACGTCAGAAGGTTAATATGGCGACGAAAAGAGAGAACGGCTGTACCTTTATATTATTGTATCATGGTATACATACATACATATGTATGTATGTAACAAAAATTAAAGTGAATCTAAAAATTTTCGTAAGTCAACTTAAGCGGTAGTGCTAAAAGTCCACAGATACATTAGTTTTGGTTTAGATTATAGTAAAACATTTATATTGAAAACAATATAATTAACAATATATTAAGTTATTGTTTTCACTATAAATTCTCTAACATCAAATGTGATTAATCAACTTAAAAATAGATGAGAAAAATTCTTTTGATTTTTATTTTCATACTCGTATTAGAAAATTGTTCACTTTAAAGACAATTGTGGAATGATAAATTATGAACATAAAACCTTCTAAACTGCATTAAATTGTTATTAAAGTAATATTTATTTAAAAAATAGTTTATTTTACGAAAAAAAATTCTATCCCGAAATCTCGAAAATCCCGTGATCCCGAAAAATCCCGGGATTTTCGGGATCCGGATTACAAAATCCCGAATCCCGGGATTTCCAAAAATCGATCCCGATTGGCATCCCTAATGTCCACAAAGCGTGTCGCCGAGTACCGAACATAAAACCCACTCTCTTTTCCCCACCCGTACAAATGCTACAAAATAAATGTTTTCGTGTCTAAACTAGGACTAACCGATAAAAAAACAATATTTGGTATACTGAAATAGATACGTAAAAACCTATATTTATATATGTATGTATTTTAATTTTAAATTCAATTACATATCTTTCTTTGTTTATTTTTAATTTTAGGTATATCATTTACAATCAGACCTGGATGAATCAGGCAGTGAAATGGGCGATACAGCTTCAACGGCTGCGAAATTAGATGTTATAACGAAAGAACAACTTTTTGACGCATATCGCAAATCTTTGGATCGTTATCATAAATATCGATGTCGTTATACAGATTTGGCTAAAAAATACAAGGATCTTGAACGTGATAGTACTAAGGCAAGGGTATGTACAAAGTATTTATACGAACATAAATCTTTTATTAGTCAAATTCCAATAGGATCTATTAATATTAATGTATATGTACATATGTATATTAATAACATAATTTATTTTTAATAATCATTACAAACTTGGTGGCGTTGGCTGAAGTAGTTAGCACGTTGAATACAAAACCGAAGGTCCTGGGTTCAAACCCTGTCTCCGACAGTCATTAAAAAATAACAACACCACGCATTTTTCTGATGTACATTAGTGTCCTTTGTATCAGTTGTTGTGGGAAAAGTTCTAGTGATGCAGGCCGTATGGTCGGTATTGTGTAGCAGAATCATGGGCGAAGGAAAATAACCAATAAAATGGCTACTAAACACAGCTTCGCCTCATTCACCACCAGAGGCGCTACAACACTGCAAATAAGCGTGCAAAAAAAGCAGAGTTGTAAAAGAATGAAGCTTTCCTCTATCTCTTGCTTCCCCACCTGTCTTCTCTCTATCACTATACCTCCCCTATCACTATCCCTTCCCTATCACCATCTCTCACTATCCCCTCTTCACCACACATGTACCACAAAGGGATCATTGTATTGGTCCCAAGTGAGCTGGACTCTAAATTTCACCATTCCTTACCAGGAGCCTTCTAACCTAACCTAACCTTACAAACTTCCATGTCGCACTTAATCAACAAGAGGATATTAACTTTTTTTCGTAACACGAACACGCACGACTTAGCATGAATTGTTCGTGACAAAGATAAGCGGTTTGACAGGAGCGGATGGAAGATGGTTGCTTATGCGGATGACGTGGTTTTACTGGTAGCGGGAAAGTTTCTTCCGACTGTCAGTGAAGTGATGCAGTCGGCGTTGGACGATCTATCCTCCTGGGCCAGCAGCAAAGGACTGGAAGTCAACCCAAAGAAACCGAGTTAGTTTTCTTTACCAGTAGATACAAAATAAAAAGATTTGTAATGTCCAGGATGGGAAAGGTAGAAAGAAACGGCCTACTATGCATGAGGGAACTCTATAGAAAGGAACTGGGGTCTGCAACCGAAGATAGTAAACTAGATTTACACATCGGTTGTCAGACCGGTTATTTCCTGTGTTTGTGTGGTATGGTGAGAGTCATTGAGGAAGGAAAGTCACAGGAGATTACTTGGTAAGGTTCAGAGGTGTGCCTCTCTGGGCATCTCATGTGTTCAGAGGAGCACACCTCAGGCTGCCTTGAACATCATTCTTCATCTACTTCCTATAGAGGACTTTGTGGTGAGAACGGCAACTAGAAGTCTCCTTAGACTCGTAGAAACAAGTTTGGTGAGGACAGGAATCACAAATCACACATCAATCTTAAATGAGATCAGTTTTAGTGATCAGGGATCCGTAAACGCTGGGTTCACGGACTATAAGTTCGCTGAAATTGGTTTTAGTAGAACACCCTCACTGGTGATTCCGGATAGAGACTATGTGGTCAAATGCGATAAGCTATATAAGGGTAGTGCGGTCTTTACAGACGGGTCAAAAATGGTGGAAAGCACAGGGCATGGTGTCAACATCTTGGAAACGAAAATTCTTAGCTGAAGGTGGGAAGGTTACCTTCTACGTCGACAGCCAGGCAGTGCTTTGACGGGACACAATGTCAAATCGGAACTTGTTAGTGACTGTAGAAGAGCCCTCAACTTGCTTATGGACAAATATAGTGTCAGACTATGTTGGGTTCTTGACCACAGCAGTGTTGAGGGAAATGAAATTGCCGATGAGCTGGCAAGAATAGGATCGGCTTTAGATGAGGGAATGTGTGACAGATCGGTGAAACTACCGATAGGTCATTACTACAGGAAACTCAGTAATTGGGTAGAGAGCAGGACCAACAGTTCATGGCGAAGTAGGGAGAATTGCAGAGTCTCGAGGGGTATGTGGCCAAAACTTGACTCAAGGAAATCCAAACTGCTACTAAACATAGACAGGAACGCGATGCGTATCGTGATAGGCGCGTTGACTATTCACTGCTCGGCCAGAGCAAGAACCAGAATTTGGGAAACTGGGACTCCAAATTTCTGTAGGATGTGCAGGGATGAAGAGGAACCAGAAACCATTGATCATATTATCTGTCACTGCCCGGTGGCGACGTCATAACCTAACATGTATTACTTTTGTATAATTAGTTATTTTATTTTCACTTTTTCACACAAACTTTAATTTATAAATCAATTAAACACATTTACGGCCCTTTTCACAATGTACAATTAAAAGCTAACAGGGACTTTAACGGCAAGTTTTGTATGAAGAACTGTCTGTTAAAGTTCACGTTAACTTTTAATCATACATTGTGGAAAGGGACGTTAGGGCCATTATTACAACTTAAAGTTAGTTAAAAGTAGGATTTTATCGGACGTATAAAAAGTTTTTCAAAGGTAAAATTTTAGCTTAACCTAAAGTGAGCGCTAAGTTAAAGGCAAATGTATGATTCCTGGTAAGTTAAATTAAATTTATAATAATGAATAGCGATAGCTTTTAATACAATGATCTCTTTGTGCTACCTGTGAGCTGAAGAGAAGATGTGATGGAGGGTGATAGGGAAGGGATAGTGATAGAGAAGACAGATGGTGAAGGAAGAGATAGTAGAGGAAAGCTTCATTCTTTTACAACTCTGCTCTTTGCACGCTTTTTGATAATGCAGTGTTACAGTGCCATCTATATTATGTGTGTATTTTTTCACGAAACTCAAACCATACTTTTTATGACTTTATTTATAAAACATAATTGATTAAGAGTAATTCGCTTAAAAAATCCCTTTGAAATTGACTGAGTTATTAAATACTTTGTTAGAAGACTTTTTCTTACGAGTAAAAAATTACCTGCATGATGTTTTTTTCGTTCTATTTATGCTTCCAGGATGATGAAAATACAATTTAATAGACGTACATATATCAATACAAAGTATAACATTTATACAAACATTTTTCCTTAGAGCCATATTTTTTATATACACCAAACATACATTATCCGCAAAATTACACCAAATTAAAATTTATTTCGCTATGGGTATCGTTTTTTGAAATACTGAAATTGAAAATATCTGGTATTTTATTTGAATTGTACGTTATTATCTAGTTAGTACCCTATACTCGTAATAACTAATACAATGTGTACAGTTTGAGGGCCGCAAGTTGCAAATCACTATTATACTAAATTCAAGTTAGAGTGGCAGCAAAAATTTGCAAAAAGAGCTTAACTCATTTAAAAATACTATAACTAATTATAAGTTTGCGGAACATTAAGGTTGGTGTAGTAGTAGCAGGTAGTTTTTTAACAGAAAGTTCTAATAAAACATTTAATAACTCAGTCTATATCCAAAACATTTTTTAACTCTAACTTGCGAATTACTCTTAACCAATTATTTTTAATAAATAAAGTCATAACAAGTATGGTTCTAGAACAAAAAAACTGCTTAAGAACGAATCCAAAGTAAAAAAGTGACGAAAAAAACGCAAAAGTTATATTTGGTGGAAAAATAGTCACATATGTATATCTGAAATTTACTGAAATAAAATATATATTGTTCGAAAGCTCTTAGTCTCTTCTTTATAAATTTAAAATCGGTTGATATTCAACTTAGTTAGATGTCGATAAGTGCCCACGGATACGTAAAATCGGGTTTTTACCCGTAACTCAAGATTTTGGATGTGTTTGGAAAATTTAAATACAGATTGTTGTGCTCGACAATACCTACCAGAAAAATAGTAACACGTCCTAGGTATTTAGATTTCATTAATTTTTTCACACAATGTAATGTTTTTATAAATAATTTAATATATTTTATGTCGTTAAGCAGCTCTGGGCTAAAGAACAGCTCTAGCGTCATCGTAATTATTTCTTAAGGTCGATCAGGCTTGTGTGTGTTGTTTGGCCTTCGAGAGTTTTTCGTCTCATTCGGACTGGTTTACTGATTTGCCACGGATAACCGTATAATCTTGCGGTTCTTTTGTGGAATTTCGTTGACAATCACGTTGCTACTTCCTATATGAAGGAAAAGGTCGTGTATAGTCAGTTACCAAAACTTTTTATTTAAATACTGTTAATAACATCTTGGGCACATGGTCTAGTTACAATACCTTACAAATGCGTATATAGACATGCTAAACCACCAACAAATAAATTTAAATTATTTTATATAAAATAAAACTTTTATAAAAAAAAAATATGGGAATGGGTTTATCTTGGAGGTCATCCCTTAAACTTCTCAAATTTTAAAGTTATTAGAAAACAGCGGTTTTTCAAAATTTTTTTGTCAACGACATCTCTCGAACGTTTCCCCGCTTAATAGTTTAAAATTTGAGAAAGCTTTGACAAAATATAATTTTCGAAAATTGTCCAAATGTAACGAACCGATTGGTTTACTATCTTACGGTATCTAGGTTAGGTTAGGTTAGCAGGCTGCTGGTGAAGAAATTAAAAATTAAATTAAATTAATTAAAAAATCTAGGTGTCCAGCTCACTTGGGTCCAATACGATCATCCCTTTGCGCTACCTGTAAGTTGAAAGTAGTAAAAGAAAGGGGATAGGAAATAAGGGGAGGATATAAATAGAACAAACGAGAAGAGAAATGGGTCAGGAAAGGGTCTAGTGTATACACTTGCCATAGAGGAGGGTTAACAACCATACCAGCCGCTGCTCCTAATGTATAGAAATAGGTCTCTGAGTCCTATTTCCGATAACTCGGACAGGCTACTGAAGGATATTCTACATAGGCATTCCAGACGGAGGTCCTCCAAAGCAGGGCAGAAGCAGAGGAGATGCGAAATGCTTTCCTCCTCTTCTTCATCATTGCAACTGTAGCAGTAATCATCATACGGGAGACCCATACGTTTAGCATGGGTTCCGAAAGTGCAGTGGCCGGTTAGTGTGGCCAAGAGACTCCTCAAGTGCTTCCGAGTGAAACTAATGAGGTTTTCGGTTCTCAATATAGCGCAGGTAGGCTCATTGCGCGATCTGTCCTGGGGGTCGATTCTGAATTTATGATAAAAATGAAGTGATAAAAAAATTATCATATTCACTTCACTTGACAGGTAGTTCTCATAAAAACTAAAATCAGAATCGCATTTTCAATGAAGTGATATTTTATTTTTCATTTTCACGATTTCACAGAAACAGAATCGACCCCCTGAGCTGAGTTGTGAAAGGCACCATTGAAGCGTCTCCAGCAGGATGAGAGAGAGCCCACAGAGATTGTCAATACCGACTACTCCGAGTAGGGTTCCCCTCTTTGCCGGGTCATCCGCAACTACATTGCCTGAATTAGTCCCGAATCTACGCATCCAATATAGTGTGATGGATGAGTGCTGCGCAAGTTTATCCAGGACTGTGCGACATTCTTGGACAAGGAATGATGTGGAGTACACGCGAGGGACTTGATTGCAAACTTAGCCAGTGTGTTGCTTTTTTAATGGCGGATATCTCTGCCTGTAATATGCTACATTCATCCGTGAGTCTGAAGGACATTTTAATTCAAAATTCTGGAATATATACACCCTTTCCGACTTGAGCCGACCGTGTAAACCTACACGGTTCCGTCCATAGAGGAGAACCATTCTGTCAATTAAATACTAAATTTCCTATTGAAGTAGGGTTCGGGAGTGCAGTAGTCAATCAGTTCAGGTATGTTGTTCGCTGTATTTAGAATGCTAGCATGACCCCGTGGTCCGTAGTTCCATACGACTATTGCATTCAGTGTTACAGCCGTATGTAGGGCCAATTTTCTAGCCGTTAAGTCCACCGGAAGCCAATATAGCATAGCGAAGAGTGCCTTTGTCGGCGTGGATTTAAGGGCACCTGTTATCGTAAGTGCCATTTTTCGGAGAATTCCTTCTATACGGGACTGATTGCCTGCTGATTCTAGTGCTTTCCACCAGACCGATATTACGTAAAATAGGATAGGTTTTATGACCATCTCTAGTATCCAACCGACTCCTTTGGGGTTGATGGTATCTAAGTGAGCTCAATATCTTTCTAATGCGGTATATTTGTCTCGCATCCATTGCGCCGTTCTCATTTTATGAGATGTTTACATACATATACACACCCATACACACATACGGAAATGCTGGCCACTGAGAGAACACCGAGAGAAATGTATTCGCGTATGTGTATTCATTTGTATAAGAAGCCGATTGATGTTCGACACTCTGGTGCCATACGGACATCATCGCGAAAATAGTATGAATCGACTCTCAGGATTTTCGAAAGTTCGGATAAAATCAGTAACTTTCAATAGCGGGAAGTTAAGTAAATATTGTTGCAAAGGTAAACATTGCAATGTTTAATCCAAATCTATTGTTCTGAATAAAATACTTTAATTTCTAATGTAAATACATTTATATACATACATATGTATAAGTGTTTTAATTTCAACATTCAAATTGCACTAAATAATATTATCTTTTGTTCAATTTATACAAACTTTCAAAATATCGTTCTTATTTACAGTCCGTTCTGGTTGAAACCCAAGAAAAGGCAATTCGGCGCATCAATGAGCTACGTGAGCAATGCTCTTTAGAACAACAAGCGAAAGCTCATTTAGAGGAAGCCTTACGCATTGAAATGGACGATATGCAGTGTAAAATGCAAGCCTATCAAACGAAACTTAAATTACTTGGTGAAAATCCCGATAATATAGCTAGTGCTTTGGCTGGTATTAATGAACAGTTAATAGATTTAAATACGGACACAACTAACCCCACTGAAATTTCATCAATCTCCATTAACGAAGCAATTGATAATGATGAAGACACTAAAAATGAAATCGAAAATTTAGAAAAAACATTGAAAGAACGTGACCAACAAATTGCTGAGCTCAACAGTAAATTAGACTTATTACGCAAACAGGAAGAAGAGAATGTGTTACTCTTGGCTCAGACAAAAGCAGCTATACATTCAGAGTTGGAACACAAGGAAAGTGAAGTCAAAAATCTAAGCGAAACTGTTAAAGAACTGCAGGCCGAATTGCAACAGGCAAACAAAAAAGAAAAAAGCAGCAGTTTGGCAGTAGAAGAATTGAATGAAATGAAAGATAAATTGAAACAAACTCAAATGACTAAACAAGAACTTGATGCGAAGATAATTGCCGCCGAGCATATTTTGCATGAAATGCGTGAAAAACATGATGAAAAAGAGAAAACTTACAAGACGATTGAAGATCAATTGGAAAAGCAAGCTAAAGATAGTGAAGCAAAACTACAAGAATTAAAATTGCAAAACCAACAACTCAACGAAATAGTGACACGATATCAGCAAAACGAAATTTCTTTAGCCGAGATCGATAACGAATTAAATAGAACGAAAAATGAAAATGATAATCTTAAAGCGAGGCTGACTGAGTGTGAAATCAAATTACAGGAAGCCGAAATTCAATACAATGATCGTTTAGAAACGTTGCAACATCTTCAAGATGAACTAAACGGTAAAGAAGAAATGTATACTCAGGCAGTGGATAAAAAGGAGGAACTACAACAACAACTGCAACAAGAAAAATTACATAGGGAGGAACTTTGGCAAAAGTATACGCAACTGGAAAATGAACTTAAAATAACTAAAGAACAAACAACCAATACGGAATCGGAAACTATTACCAATTTGAAATCGGAACTTGAAAGAGTTTCGATTGAACTAAATCAACAACTTAAAACAGCTAAGGAACAATTGAGTAACAAGGAAAAAGAACTGAAATCATTGATGAAAAAGACCTCGAAAAGTGAAAAACAACAGGAAAGTCACCTTACACAAATTGAGCAACAAAATAAAGAAATTGAAAAGCTTAAGAATGACTTAATGCAACAAGAAAATGTTATCGAAGCATTAAGAGATGCGTCTCGACAAAAAGAACAACAAATGAACGAAGAAAAGGATGAATTAAGAATTCAAATTAATGGCATACTAAGCGAGATATCCCAAATGGAAGAACAAATGCGCATCGTCCAGGAATCCCATCAGGAATTGGACAATGAAAAACGTAATTTGGAAAATAAAATTGAGCATATGCAGCATCAGACTCAAGCAACCGAAGAAGATTCGAAACGTTGGCAGGAAAAACTTAAAGAAACCGAAGAGAAACTTAAAACTTGCGAACTCAAATTACAGACGGTAGAAAGTGAACATACACAAATGGCTGAAAAGAGTTGTCTGCTAGAAGAAAATTCTCACAGGCTTGAGAAACTATTAGCGGAAAAGGAAAGACAACAAGCCGAGTCTGAAGAAGCTTTAATTAATGAACTTAGATTGAAGCTTCAAACTACGGAGAATTCTTTGCAAAAACTTAATGAAAAAATGCAGGAAGTATTGGATGAAAATTCGCGTTTACAGAACAACCAAGAAATAAATGATCATGATCAAAGAACCCTTCAAGACCGATATGATTCCTTGGAAAAGGAGAATGTCTGTTTAGAAGACAACAAAAAATGTCTACAACAAGAACTTAATGCCCTGAAAAGCAAACTTATTGAAGAGGAACAAAGAAATGAACACATTCAAAATGATGTATTACAGCAGCGAGAAAAACTAGTTAGTTTGCAGAAGGAATTCGAAAATAAAGAAACACATTTTAAGGAAGAGCAAGTGCTCAAGGAAAAACTGCAACAAGAACATCAACTATTACGGGTACAATTGGAACAATTAAACAGCGTACAAAGTAACTTGTCTGAAGTTAATGAATTGCTTAAAGAAAAACAACAAGCTCTGCAGGAAATACAAACTGAATTAAACGAGCTGAAACTGAATCATCAGTTGCAGTTAGATTCCAATAAAAGAGAAATTCAAGAACAGGCAGAAAACTATCAAATGCTTTTATCTAAAACAGAAGATGAAATGTTGATGCTAAAAGAGCAAGCGATTCGTGAACGTGATGAAAAAATTCAGGAATTAGAAAAGCTTAAAGAAGAGTTTACAGTGCTAAAAGAAGAAAAGGAATCCCTGCACGAACAATTCTTGCAAAACACCTCAAAACTTAATAGCGTGTTAGAGAATCAACAAGAATCGGATTCATTAAGCAAACAATTATATGAAATAAAAGAGCATAACTCAGATCTACAAGAAAAAATAAATAAGTTCGAAGAACTTCAACAAAAAAGAGAAATTGAAATACAAACCTATAAAGGAAGACAACAACAATTGATGGAGGAGTTAGCAATATTGCAGCAAAGCAAAGAAATAGAATTACAAAAGCTGCAACAGCTTACAGAAGAACATCATAAAGAGAAACAAGAAAAAGACAAGCTCTTAGAACTGGTTAAAAACTCCCAACTTCAATTGGAGGAACTGGAAAAGCAACATGATAACAAATTAGAGGAAATCGAAAAATTGAAACAGAAACTTTCACAACATACTTCCAAAATTAATGTAAGTGAACAGTATATTATTGAAAACGAATACTTAAATAAACATGTCAAACAACTGGAAACTGAATTAGCCAAACAGGAACAAGAAGATAAAAATAAAAATTTTAACTCAGGAGAGTTAAAGGAAAAACTCAACTCTCTTCAGTGTGAGTTATATGTTCTCAAAGAAAATGCCGAAAAGCATGCTACCGAAGTCGAATTAAGAGAAAAACATATACAGGAATTAAAATCACAAAACAAAATGCTAAACTTGGATCTGGAAAAGGAAAGGGCAGAGCTGCAGCGTCAATTAGAACATATTAAATATATAACGGAACAGGATGATACCGTACAGAAGGATCTTCTATTGGCGCAAAATAGACTAAAAGATTTGGAGACAAAACACAACATTTTTACACAGGATTTCGAAGCACTGAAAGAGCAATCCGTTCAACAAAGCCAAAGCGAAGCAAGACAAATCGATAACTTGAAAAATGATCTTGAACGAAACACTTTAACTATAGAAACTTTACAAAATGAAGTTAAAGATTTAAATAAAGAGTTGGAAGTTAAACAAAATATAGAGGAACAAATGCAGGCCTTAAAAATCCAGTTAGAAGAACGTACTGGGGAAACGTCGCACCAAGTAATAAACAGCGTTGAGTCATCCAACATTAATAAATCACCAGCAAGCTCAGGACAGGACTCTGAACATTTGCGCAAAATAAATGAAACACTACAACATGAATTAGAAGAATTAAAGCATAAATCAACACGAGAAATCTCAACACTCGAACAAGAAATTGAAGATTTACAGTCGACCAATAAGCAAATGACCGATCGAATTATGGACTTGGAGGTGTTAAAAGCTGGCTTACAAGCTCAAAAACTTTTTGGCATAGCTAACAAGCCACTTCCACAAAATAATAATAATTCGAATATGGGAGATGATGCTTATAATTCTGCAAATGATGTAGAAAAACAAGAATTGGAAACTAAACTTAAAACCATTATGGCCGAAGTTCAGGATGTATCAAATCGTAATCTTTTCTTAGAGCAGAAATGTGAAAACTATTTGATATTGGAGCAATCGAATGAACGTTTAAAATTACAAAATGCTAAACTATCGAGACAATTGGACGAAACTTTGGTAAGTACTGCATTGAGGGCAATCATAAATAAAATTCCGCCAGAAATTTTTCCCGGGGAACAATTTTAAACAATAGCAAGTAATAGGGACAAAAAAAATTCTAATTGGAAAAGAGAAATTTCAGAAATTTATTCATTATTGCCCTGATTGTCTGCTACTTTGTTAGCGGGTATTTTAAAAGTACTAACCCACATAGATTACGCTCAAATCTAAAAAGAACGCGCTACTCCTCATTATGATATTGTGTTCAACTGACTTATTTTTCATATTAATTCCCTAAATCTATTCATCAAGCTCATTTATTTGAGACTCATATTAATAGACAATTAATTGCAGTCGTCTGAGAAATTTCTTATATTATTTTTTATACTGTACTGACCAAGTCCTTTTATTTGGGACTCATAGTGAAAGAGTTCAGTGCTAAGATATGCACACCAGAGAACGACAAAAATATCGTTTTAAATAATCTTTGAGTATTGGCCGTCAAACAACTAGGAATGAGTACAGCTAAAAATTAAAAAAATACGCTCATTTGCAAACATACGCATTAATTTCAAACTGTATAATCGTATAACTACATATAAACATCCCATAACTATTTTTATACACATTTTTTTAATTACGCTATACAAACAACTATAACGAAAATTTATAGACTGTATGAGCTACAATCATAAGCATGAGTATAAAAATATTCTGACTATTAATAGGCTACGCATGCGTATATGCAGGCCTATTTTGAGCGCTGCCGATTTCTGTGTAATTATCTAAAAATGAGACAAAATATTTATTATTGGACTATTTTTGGATCATAAAATCTATATTCAATTTAATCTCTGGGACTGCTGGTCCGATTTTAAATTTTATTTTCAACAAAGCGAAGAGTACATCCTCGCCACGGACATATTCTATATAAGGTGACACTAAAGTGTTTAGGATAAGGTACAGGGACGCTAAACCTCCTATACTCAGAAAATATTAATTATTGTTTTAGAAGAGATCTATTAAAGCAATAGTTTGCGTACTCAAAAGAAAAACAAAGCCATTTCAACGTAAGTACGCCGTTCTCCCTTCATTCCGCCACAAGTCTAGCTGTCCGTTTGACAGTGTCCATACTGAATGCGAAAGTGACTTTTGCGTTTGCTACACTTTATATAAATATATTAAATATACTAAATAGCTTAACCGATTTTGATGAAATTGAAAATATAGGCTTTTTATTTTTTTAAACTACATATGTCCCCCATTGGGGAATTACTGCCTCTCCGTAAATATCAACCAATTTTGATGAAATTTGAATCATAGAGATAGATCAGCTTAACGAAACACTCATGCGTTATATTTTTTTCAAAGCTAGGAGTATGCACAGACAGATGATCTATTTCAATGACGTAATGTACAATGAAGTCTTGACACTAGTAGAAAATAATTTATTTGAATTAAGCGAAAAAAGTTCCAAGTGATTTTTAATTAACCGCACCCATTCGGCCCAAAAATTATATCTTAGGTGCAAGTGGTGTACCTCAGTATAACTTCAATGATTTGGCGGATTTTTTTAAACGAAAATTTACCTAAATTAGTGGCAGATCAGCTTTTGGCAGTCATACTATAATTGACAGTGTAACTAACAATAGAGGAAAACTATTTTTCTAGAACGCACCAGGAGGTTCGGGAAAACGTTTCTTACTAATTTATTACTTACAAAGGAAATGTGGTAAAGTTGCTCTAGAAGTAGGTTATTCAGGAATTGCTGCATCATTATTGAGCAATGGAAAAACGGCACATTCCACTTTCAAACTCCCAGTATCATCATCTACAGTAGAACAATCTGTATGTTCTACACAAAAGTATAGTACCTTTGGTAGAGTTTTAGAAAGCACAATGAGTCAGACCGAATGTTAAAAAATATTACAAATTCTAGCGCAGTTATGTAGGGAGTAACTTTTGTATTTGCTAGTGATTTGCATCAAACGCTCCCCGTAGTTACAAAAGTAACGAGAAGAGATATAATTAAAGGTTGTATAAAATCTTGCCTCTTCATGGATTTCTGTTCAGATACTGAAATTGCGAACAAATTTGAGAGCCCATCTCAACATTAATATGAACAATGAATTCCTGCTGCAACTGCTTAAACTCGGCGATGGGATTTTCCTGCAACAAATGTAAACTCCAACCCCAAAGCGATTGTTTTAGGTAGAACATTAGGCCAAATAGTTCAGTTTACGTCATCTTATACGTGAAGTATGTACAATGTACATATATCCAGCCCTAGAAAATTTACTTGATAGATCAAGGACAATAGTATCGCCAAGAAACGAAACAGTTAATGAAATTAATAATTTAATTATGCAAAAAATGCCTGGCCAATTCAAAATGTCATATCGAGGATGCAGTCAATTATCCGCATGAATTTCAGAAATAGTTTAATCCTTGTGGCTTTCCATTACACGAACTTTTACTTAAAGTCAGTGAGTCTATCATGTTAGGTTAGGTTAGAAAGGGTGGTGCTATACCGAAGCTCCACTCGGAGACCCAATTGGGTTCATTGTGATTCCTTTCTATTGCCCAAAAAAGTAATATTTACTCCACTATTTGTAGCCAGAAGTGACCCTATTATCCGTTATTGAGCCATTGAATTCCCATGATGAATCCCCTGATGTCCCCTAGTTTAAACTTTTCGATATCAGTAATGCTTTCATTACCGATAGTATGGTTTCCATCGATCTGACGGGTGGTGGAAACCACGCTGTCACCACTGCCCGGAGAGGCATATCTGAGGCTGAAATTACCTCCAGTTTCGCCTCCTCTCGAAGGTTGCCACACCAGTTAACGACGGTTTTAAGGAAATCAAATGATTTCTTATTACCGCAGTTGACAAGTTTGACACTCCTCGCCCAGTCCGCGCCATAGAATTGTAATTCCTCCTCCTTTTCTGCCCCCGCTAGGCCGATTTCATCAATGAGCCTAACTTCAACCAGCTACCACAGTTCAGGATTGATCCTCCCATCCGGATCATTCTTACCTATGACAGCCGCCCGAAAATCACCTTCCTGGGTCGTCGACTTCTTCACCTTCTTTGACGTATAGGGTTTGTCATCGCCAGATCTCTCTCTCTCTTCGATGACTCCTTTCGGGGATCCCTAAGAGCTGGTTTGACAGCTTTCTCCTTACTACCTGACTGTGCCTTGTCAGCCTCGACCATCGAGGACCTGATCGCCTTGGCAAACAAGGCACTGCCAGACTCCTTTGCTGCTATCTTATTTTTGGAGTTGGATGTGCCCGTCGATACAACCCCTACAGTCTTGTGAGGTTTAGCCTGGACTCCGTCGACACTCACATCATTCTCCAAAGGAGATGTTATACCCAGGAGAACACTAATAGGGCCGTAAATTCTTTAGAACTTCTTAACGTCCTGCCTGTGCTTGATGACCAGATGTCTCTCCTTTGCTGTATACAGCTCGGGATCTCTCTTGGCCATATTTTCCAGAAAGTACAGAGATTTCCTAGTGCTGATCTTGCCCTTATCCAATTTTGTCAGACCATCCTAGCCCATATGTCCTGTCGGACAATTTTATTTGAGGAAGATTAATGCTCTCCCTTACCCACCGAATCATTTATATGCTTGGATCCAGAGTCTAAGAGATCCACCCCTGAAATCCGACACGGCTAATTGAAATCAGTCTGATTTCCCTCTCGTCGTCAGACCCCACTGACAGATCTCCCAGCTTCTTACTGACCCCTGCAGCTAAGTCACCCGATGGAGTATTGAGTTCATCAACTCTCTCCAAAGAGCATATCATACTTTTAATAAATTTTAACATGTGAAATGGGACAATACTGTTAGTTCAGGACCTAAAAGATAATTTATTTGTGGGCACAATCATCACCGGACCTGCACCCGGCCAGCTTGCAAACATTCTAAAAACTCAAATGATTCCTACTGGTCTACCAATACTTTTTGAACGGTTACAATTTCCAGTAAAACATCATTTGCAATCCCAGCAAAAATAAATTTGGTACAAGTAAGCACTAAGACAAAAAGAAGCGCTGAAAAATACACAGTGCATCCCCTCTGCCTTACGAGGATGCAATAATGTAAGTGAATGACGAAATTTAACACAAACACTACGAAGTTGGTCGGCTGTTTACACTCAAATTCTCACATTTTTTTATAGTGCATCCTCTCTCGCTTACCTGTGCCCGGTTTCTATAACTTGTGAGAAGTTCTCGCATCGAGAAAAATTAAATAATTATATTGGTTGTCCTATTTTACAGTGGGTTACTCACATAAAAACTTATATAAACTTACAAAAAATATCAACTAATACAGTTTTTTTCTTACCCGCCCTGTGTTTCACAGAATGATAACAATTTTTTCGACTCGAAAAGTTCTCACTTTCCTTACAGAAACGATGCACTGAATACAAATTTTTGTGCAAATGAAATTTTTACTTCGAGTTTTAATTTTTTATTTTTGAATTGAATTGTGTACGAAAATAAATATGTGCTTCACTGGTTAGTGTTCTAGCCTAACATACGAAGATCCTGGGATCGACTCCTGATTCAACGAGTCAACACCCCATTCCTTTTTTGTTTTGTTTGTTATTGTCTGGAGAAGAATACGAAAGAAAAAATTAAGAAAATTGCGCGGAACAGGGTAAAACTGGAAAAATTTGTGCGGTTGGTATTTTTCTGTTTTTGATCAAATTGGTATAAATTCAGTTTAAAGTATACTCAGTTTCTTTCTGGATGCGAATGAAGTCGCGGAGAAATTCTAGTATAAAATAAATATAAAAACAAAAAAAGTATTGGAAGTTAATCTAACGACTTCTTAAGTCCACTCGGACTAATTTACATATTTATTTACAATATCTAATTTTTCTTTACAGGTATCCATACAACATAATGACGGTATTTCAGCTAATACAGAGTTTGAATATTTAAAAAATATTATGTTCCAGGTAGGATTGAAATTATAATTCTATTATTAAATTTTAGTTTTTATTATAAACTTGTTGCTCATTTAGATTTTCTAAAAAAATTGTAAATGATGAATTGAAATTGTTATTAATTTATAATTTTTAGTATCTGACTGGTTCAGCGAATGGAAACAATGAAACGCTGGTTAAAGTTATATCAGCAGTTTTAAAATTTTCACCCCAGCAAACTCAGGTGGCGCTAGAAAAGGAACATCAAAGAAGGTCTTTAGTAAGTATTTTATAATTATTGATCGTTACATTGAGGTTGTATTTTTCATACATACATTCAGTTTTTTGGAAAATGAGATAGAATTTCTGAAGAGATTTAATATTGCCAGAGTATATGTATGTATTTATTTATTTATTATCCCTATTGCAATACAAAGCCATCTAGGACAAAAATACCTATAACATAGTACATACATATGAATAAAACTTAGTAAATAACTAAAGCTGCCCTGGCAGAAAAAAATAACGTTGGGAAAGCGTTTTATAAGTTGCTTCAAATGTTGGCAAGATTTAAGACTTTCAACGTTTTAAGTGCTTTGCCGACACCCAAATTAGCAAATATAACAAATTCTTCCTATATTTTGTTGTTGGCAGTATGATTCTTTAAAATGCCAAGAAATGCTTCAAGAAGGGTCTCACGAAGAGGTGAATTGTACTTCAACAATGCCAACAATGATGCGCTAAACAATCTAATGTGTGTAAAAGAAATTTCAGCTCCAATGCACTAAGGTTACTCAGAATCAAGCGAGCTAACTTGACAGAGCGGTTGCCCTTTCACCTAACCTAAGCGTGAAGTTGCTTATATTATTGAAAAGTTCTGCTTAAATAAGTAGATAAGGTTAGGTTGGAAATAAAAAGTCTCTTTGTGTTACCTGAGAATAGGAAAGGGATAGTGCAAGCACAGATAGATGCTGAAGTGATATATACATAGATCGATAGAAGAGAAGCTTTGTTTTCTTTTATTGCTTTAACAGTTCTGCTATTGTGGGTTTTAGTAATTTTTATTGCATCGTTGGAGCGCCTCTGGTGTTCAGTAGGCGTATTACTTTAAACTACATATGTAGGCATTTTATATATTTTACTTCGCCGACAATTAATTGCTACAAATATCTGCGAAGGAGGGTGTGCTGCGATATACATTGGCATAGACACTAAAGCATATCAGAAAAATATATGTATGATGTTGATATGACTTGGTCTGGCCAGGGTTTGAACTTGGGCTATCGGACATCGTCATCTTCTTTGTAATGGACGCACTAAATACTTCAGCAAAAATATTTTCTATTTTACTAAAGTTTTAAAGCTGTGCTTGGTAGCCATTTTGTTGATTATTTTACTTCTCCGATGATTCTCCCACACACTACCGACGAATGAGGGCGCTCTGATGTTACATTAGCTTTAGTATCAACTGAGTCCAGATAAGTCCAGGGAAGACACAGTTTCCCTACTTAAACTTTCTGACAACAACTGACGCAGAAGTAGACTAAAGTCCGAGTCACATAGAATACGCCATACGTTAAACTTCGTCTTTTTAAACTGACAGCTAAGTTGGAATGCAGGGTTTTTTTTGAGCTACATATGTCAAATTCGTTACGTCTCCGTCAACGCAAAAAGTACAAAAGTTGTGTAACTTTTAACGTACGTCGTTGTTTTGATTTAGGTTTTTATGTTTTATGGGAGCAAGAATAAATTAAAACAAAAGATTTAAATAAATAATAAAACTTGAGTTTAATTAATGAAATGGAGAAAAAACCTATGGAAACTGCTCTAATGTTTCCATCAACAAAGTAGTCATTGTGTCAACTTCTTCGGTCGTTGCGTTAGTGGTAGTTGAAAAAGGTGACGTATAACATGTGAAGAATTCTATGTGATTCAGCCATAAATGATAAAACAGAATAAAGTCTGCAATGTTATAATCCTAGAGGGTCCCGTGGGATTCGCAGGAATTATTAAGTTAATAATTATTAAAAACACTTTATTTTATTTATATGACCTGGAGGGTCCACGTAGGAATCGCAGGCTTCTTTATTTAGTTATCACACTAGAACTACTACTGTCTCTTACTTAAACTTATTTTTATTATTTATACTAAAATTATGCTAACTACTTAAAAATACTTTTACAAAATTTTGGCCGTATTAGCCAATAAGAATAGTGTTGCTTACAAACTAATATGAATTAAATATGCTGACTTTACAAAACAGTTTTCCTGGCTCACGATGTCGACAAGAAATTTTCGTTCGCTTATTTATATTGAAAACAAAAACAAAATAAGAAAATTTGTTTTTGTTTTCAATATAAATAAGCGAACGAAAATTTCTAGTCGACATCGTGAGCCAGGCAGAGTAAGTATAAAATTTATGGTTTATCAACCAATGAAAACAAATGGTGATAAGTGATATTCACTTAATATACAAAAATAGTAAGGGTGTTTACTTAAAGAATTTATTTAATTAATATGTTTGCTTAAAAATAATAAGATTAATGGTGATTCACAACAGCAACTTCAGGAAAATCGCTTTCAAATTAATAAAGCCCATAATAACATCGACGGCAGTAACTTCAAATGCTCTCTAATTTTTGTTTTATTTTCTTTTGTGCTTATTTTTTGTAGTTTTGTTTACAAAATGTAACATTTTTGAGAGAAAAATAAAATAGATTCTATCTCACGACTGCTTTCTGGAGCGCTTTTTTTTTTTGCCAATTCGTATGGAAAATGTGTTTATGCCGGTATTATGTTTAATCATTAATGCTTATCAGAAAAATGTGTTGAGTTTTTAGTTTATGACTTTGTCAGACACTGGGTTCGAATTCAGGACCTTTGGTTTTGTAGTTAACGCGCTAAGTACTCCAATCAACTAAATCCAATCGATAGGACAGGAATATGCGATTTCCAACCCTGTAGGTATATAACATACCGGAATTTTGATGTGAGAGTTTCGGCCAACCTGCTTGAATATGGAAATTCTCACAATTGCTAGTGCTTGTTGTAAAATACAAAATTTTAATCAGAAATAATTTCTTAAGCTTAAATTAGACGTGCCATAGCCATAACCAAACCAAAATTCAATTAGTTTCTATGGCAATGGCGTTATGGCGAGACATCTATAATCAAATACAGTGTTGCCCCTAAAGTTTGGTTCGAACAGCTGTTTTGTATGGTTATGGTTATGTCACGTCTAATTTAAGCTTTAATTGGGTTTAAGTTCAGTATTGTCAATTCTTATTAATGAAATATTTTTATTTATTAATGTGATTTTCTAAAGAAGAGAAGAAAAATTTAACTAGACTTTATTAGCTGGGGGAAATACCGATATTTTTCTGTGCAGCCACGCACTTCATCAGCACCCATCAATGTATATATCTACTTGGACAGAGATTGTTATCAACATCAGCTATTTAATGTGAATTTTTAATGAAATGGAATATGAGAAATGATTATTTTTTAACCCCCGACAAAAAAATGGGTGTTATAAGTTTGTAGTGTGTGTCTGTCCGTGTCCACGTACAGCTCAAACGGCTGGACCGATTTTGATTTAGTTTTCTCTGTTTGAAAGGTGACTTGATCGAGATGGTTCTTAACCATGTTTGAAGAAAATCGATCCAGCCGCTTAGAAGATGTCACATCTTTTCTAGATATATCGGGGGTTTTTAAAATTTTTAATTTTTGTTATTATATGTATATAACTATTGATTTACCTTTCGTAAATATATGTACATATACATATGTATCACATAAATCCAAACATTCACTATGCAAATAAACTTTAGAATTAACCAACAATAAAGTTTCAAAATTGATTTAAAAATGGTGCCAATGTTTTTCGAAAGCGTATAAGAACAAGCCTTTATGTATCTGTTGCGAAAGCATTATTATTTTGTTATACCCTTGAAGAGCACCGGTGAAAATTTTCAGAAATTAATAAATATTCCAAAGCAAAACTTAAATATAAGGTAAAAGGAAAACGTAGAGGTCAAGGCACATTCACAAGGTAGTAGCGGAAATGCAGCTGAGCTATTTTTTTTTTAAATTAAAGTTCATCCGAAACTTCAAAATTTTTTTACGAAAGAGAAATTAAAAGAAAATGTAAAAAAATTTCAATATGAAAAATATTTTATTAAAAAAATTCTGTGAAAACAAATCTAAAAATATGAAAAAACTATTAAAAAATTGTGAAAAGTGCTAAACGTTGCAAATTTTGTTAGTGGTAGCTGCCGCGGAGAAATATTTTCAAAGTTATGTGAATAATTTTTATTATTATTATGTTAAAGAAATTATATGTTTGAAGTTTTGGATGAACTACAGCCCATGTTGTTTTTTTCATTGTTTTTGTAATCCTGATATTACCTGGAAATGAATTTGCTTTGGTAGAGGTTTTCTTTAGTCTAACGAAACATTTTTTTAAATTTAAATCCGAATCTTATCGTATGTTTTACCAAGTTTGTTATATTCATTATTTTTTTTCAGATAAACAAAATTCTATAGCACGAAAATGAAAAGAGTTACTACATTTGGTAGCAATAGTTTATATTATACAAATTATAATTAAAAATTATTTTTAATAATACTTAAATAAAAACATTTATCAAATAATTATAGTTATAAAAAAAAACAATAATTAGTAAGTTATGTTAACTAAATATCACAAAAAGTACCTTTTTTGAGAAACAAAAGAATAAGATACTGTATTTGTATTATACAGCTTTTTACCTTCAAAAAAATAAAAACAAATAGAAAAACTTTAAAATTTTATACAAAAATAAATAGAAAAATATTTGAAAATATTTAACAATTAATAAAATAACATTCATAAGAAATATTGTAAAAAATATCAGTAAAAATTGCATTTTATATACTAAATACATACATATGTACATAAGAAACATATATAAATTTGTTAATTTAAGTCAAAATATTGCTAGATTGTTTTATAGGGTATGATGGAAATTGCACCATTTGAAAATGTGTGAAGAAAAACCATAAAAAATTATGAAAATAAAAAATAAGTTTATTTTTTTTTTTGTTATTAACATGTCATTTTCAAATCGTGCAATTTCCAGCCCACACCTGCTTTTTTAAAGTACTTCTCCTTTTCCCTAGACTTCTTTAAATATACTTGTCTTCAGTTTTATAAGTTAAATTTTTAATTTAGATTAACACCCAAAATTATTTCATACGTGCAATTTATTTCTTTGAAATTTTTTTTATAAATTTTAACATGCCATGTCTGTTTAAAGAATTAAGCATTATACCCTGTATGTACATAATACACATAATAAAATATGTTTAAAAAAAAAATAATAAAAAAGAATTGTTAAATCAACAAACTTTTAAAAAATTATACTGGCTTGTTTTTTTTAATTAGAAGATGTATACAAATTCAATTTAATATTACCGACTAATTGAATTTAGAACACAAGTATATGACAATTAGCTTTCATTATTTTAAAAATTCGATGTAAAGAGCAGAGGGAAACATCTGTGAATTTGGGAAATAACAACGTAAGTAAAATTGATACAAAATATTCGAATAGCGATAATATTTTTTCTCGGATGGCCCATAAGCACTTATAACTACTTATAACAATACATGTGCCCGAAACTTCAAATCACGAATTCAAATCCCGAGTTTCGAAATTCCGAATTTCAAAATCCTGAATTATAATATCCCGAATAATTGTAGTTTTCGTTTTAAAAATCGCGAAATTTTTACTATTCAGGATATTAAAATCAATAAATAAATTGTTCAATCATAATTCACATACATGTCGCACACTAAATCATAAACAGTCACAACTCAAAAAATTTCAGATTCTGTGCATAGACCTAGTAAATGGACCTTGGCGCGTTTATATGAAGATTTTTTTGTCAGGGGACTTTTTGATATTAATTTGATCAATGCTTTTTATTCGTTCATTCGTTTAGCAGTGTTGCCGTAAAGGAACTAATTGTTAGTTTGGAAAGTGTAGAATTAATATGTCCATATATTTTTATTATTTTTTAATTAACTACCAAAATACTATAATTTATTTTCTCTCCTTACTTTATTTGTTTATAATTTTTATATTATAACTGTTTATTTCATGCATGTTATAAAAAATTGGCATAACTGGCAACACTGCTTGTACATAGCATACAAAAAATACGAGAGAAAGAAATATGTGAGAGAGAAGAGATAAAATTTTCGCTTCAATTCCCAGTACGTGCGACTTTTGCTACCCCGCAAGCTTCTCCGCACTTCTCGCCAACAAACTCGACCCGCAGCTAGGTCATCCTTCATCTAAATGGGCTCTGTGTATGTTGTACGTCACCTAAAATCCATAAATATGCACGGTTGTCACCTTTTTTACACGAGTGTACTTACTGCTTTTTGAGTTACGTATTTGTTGGCAATGTAGTTACGGCGTTTTTGAATTACGTTAACAAAATCGTTATTTTGAACGTATTCGTGTAAAGTTTTAAGGATAGACGGTTTTTGTTATTTACATATGGGTGTGTTCGTAAATACATCACTGCTTTGCATCATACGTGCGAACTTTTATTTAAAATGCAATACAAGTTCGCTGATAACCTGTTCTAGTATTAATCATGTTTGTACATCATATTTGACATTTATTTGTGCTTTATCTACTTCAGTGAACCAGTTTAGAACATTTAAATTTAAATTTACAGCGCAGTGATGCATTTACGAACATACCCTATGTACTTATGTATATCACTCGGGGCTGTTCTGAAAATCACTGTGATTTCAAATCACATGATTTTAGAAACAAACTATTCAGGGGTTTTTAAATCGTGCGATCTACAAAAACGAAAAACAGTGCCCTGCTCACCGTACGATTAATTGCATTCGAAGTTAAGTTCGTATAAAATATCTTAAAGATCTAAAACATTAAAACCAATTAAAAAGCTGCAATTAATTAGCCACCTTTTTAATTGAGCTCTTCCCTGGAAATTAGGTGATTTTAAAACCCACTAACAAATCAGCTGTTTATAGTGATTTTCGGAACATAACCGATAATCGTGCTATTTACATTTTATTCACCCTTATTCCATTTGTCGACATCGACGTCACTTTAACACAATACTAAAAAATTGGGGCTTGTACACCAGTTCTCGAAAACAACTGACTCCCTGTTGGCAAGCGAATGCCATTTACTAAAATTAAGGGAACGGAAATATATTGCCATTATCACAAAATTATTCTCGAAAGTGAGTAAACAGGCCCCAATTTTTTGGTATTGTGTTAACGTGACGTCGATGTCGACAAATGGAATAAGGGTGATTAATTTTGTGAAATCACCGTGATTTGACGTTGGTGTTTTCAGAAAAGTCCCAATTATCAGTCAATATTGATAATAGGTATATTACGAGTATTACCAGACTGCGCGACGCAAATAAGGGTATTGTGAATGTGTGTTCCTTTGCGGCACTATATAAACCGAAAGCATGGACCTATTTTGATGATTTTTATGCCGAGTACAAATTTGGCATTTCTTGTGTTGTAATTTTCAAAATGTGTGTAATGCCGTTCCCATTATGTTGTTTATATGGAAAGCAATACCACACAACGAAAAACATTGGAAATGACAAACGTTGCCACCAGTATACACTATTGCGATGTCACAAAATGCCATAGTGTGTACTCGGCATTACATTCAATAAATTTTTCTTAATCCTGGTAGTGTTATTAAAGATATGACAGTAGTCAAAACTCAATATGGGGGCCAACAGACGCCATTTTGTAAATACGAAAAAATAAAATAAAAAGTCGGCGAACTATATCCAAATGAGTATCATTCGGCAGGTATTTTAAAATCATCTTTAGGTTTCTTTTATGATTTTTCATTTCGAATGAACATTTAGGATATTAAACGGCTCAAAGTTGGTCGCAATAGGGTTTTTTGATTTTTTTAATTTCGTACTAGTACAAAATAGACGTAGTAGAAATACGACCGACTGGTCAGGGCTCACTTCAAAGACTGTCATTTGCTTTGTTTTTTTTTTTTGCATTTTATCCTTCATAGTTGTCGTAATCACGTTCTATTGGGCCTTATTACGAGTGTCGTATTACGACTTCCGCGGTTTTTTACTAGACTAAAGAACATTGCAACAGTTTTGCTTTAATGTAGCACAAAATCGTCGTAGTCGAAATACGACACTCGTAATTAAGCCCATTATAATTTTTCTCCAATTTCAAAACTTCTTTACCCCATCGATATGTTATTTTAATTCAAAATAAATTTTCTTTATTTTTTTAGCAATTAAACCTCGAGGACAAATTAGCTTCTTTCTATTTGCAACTTTCTTTTTTATTTAAAGTTGATTTGTCTTTATTTCAATGTAATAAGAAATAAGCCCTTACAAGGTCATGGTCAGATTTTATTCTAAAAATACATATACATACATACATACAAATGTGTTTTAAAAACTGAACATTCTTACAAAAATATGCAATTGTGAGATGTATAAAGGAATATTAATAAGAAATATTATAGATACTTAGATTTGATATACTATACATACACACATACGAGTATATAAAACACTTCTATAACTTCTAATCTTGTTTTTTTCTTTCTTTTTCTTACAAATAAGTACAAAAACAGTTATGATTTAAATAACTTGTGTTTATATTCTTATGAATTGAATAGGCTAAAGTTCGTAACGCTTTTTAAGCCAAATTACATGTGATAATTATTAATGAACAAATAACATCAAAGTTAGTTGTAAATATTCTGACAACAACACATAGTTGAACGGAACAGCCAGCCGTTTTCGAAGGCCACTAAACCTTCCTCATCAGCGTTCTTCTGTGTTTTGGTCCACTGTGTGTGGTGTCAGTTGATGTAGATGTCTGCCTTATATACGTAACTTTATTGCAAATGGAATATGTGAATTGGTTTGATTCATTGCATTTCAATTTGCTAATGTGTTTCGTAATGTATACGCAAGTTACCATCTATATATATATACCATCTTCTATATATATTACCATCTTCTATATATATTACAACAGTCTTACCATTGTTGTAATATATATAGAAGATGGTAATATATATAGAAGATGGTATATATATATAGATGGTAACTTGCGTATACATTACGAAACACATTAGCAAATTGAAATGCAATGAATCAAACCAATTCACATATTCCATTTGCAATAAAGTTACGTATATAAGGCAGACATCTACATCAACTGACACCACACACAGTGGACCAAAACACAGAAGAACGCTGATGAGGAAGGTTTAGTGGCCTTCGAAAACGGCTGGCTGTTCCGTTCAACTATGTGTTGTTGTCAGAATATTTACAACTAACTTTGATGTTATTTGTTCATTAATAATTATCACATGTAATTTGGCTTAAAAAGCGTTACGAACTTTAGCCTATTCAATTCATAAGAATATAGAAACAAATACAGTTCGAAAAATAATAATTAAATTAACTTGTGTTTATTTTTTTTTTTTTTTGTAATCCTTATCGGGAGAAATAGGCGAAAATTTCTTCGCGTAAAACTTTGCAATTTTTTTTTTTGTATGGAAAAAATTATTGTTTCGCGTGAACAAATGTTTCGCTTTATTCCCCGATAAAGTGGATTATTGATTAATGTTGACAACAATGTTGTTTCGAATAATTGTAAGTAAGAATTAATTAAATATTTAAACAAAAAATTACAAGTAAAAAAAAGAATTAGAAAATATATATACATATATGAAAAAAAGAGAAAAAATGAAAACGTGTGAACTCAAATGCTAATCTTAACAATCTTTTTAGTTGTTATAAACAATTATAAGATTTGAGACGAGTTTAAAAACACGTTTGAACAATACACAAAATAAGTCACGAAACATTGACAATATGCAAATACATACAAATAACTTAAAAATATAGATAATCGATTTTTTTTTGCTTTTCTACATAAAAAAATTAATAAGAAATTTTGGCGAATCAGTCGTGCGTTGTGTTTTAAACATTATTTCGATAGCTCGTATTTAAGCACGCAAATTTAATTAAAGTCGTAACAGATATTAAAAAATAAAGAATTAATCTACATTAAAGCATCGCATAGTTTATGCAGCCAGCAAATGCGATATTAAAAAATGTAAATGTTTAAAATTAAAAAAAGAACATTTCAACAGCTGCTCTTCTGAATCTGGTTTTGCTATAAAACAAATCATGGAAAAAGGCTGCTTATTTTTACAACACTAGTTTCGGAATGAAATATGTCGCCTTGCGCCTACGCTCCCTTTGAAAACAGGGGCTCTACTATATAATTCTAAACGAAAGCAAATGCTTTCGAATTGCAATGTTAATAACATACAAATTTGAAATCGTTTTTATTCGTTTCGAAATACAGATTAGACCCCCAGTAAAAGTAAAAAAACTTTTTATGGAAACGGATTCTGAGTAAGTTTAAAATTTAGTACTCATAACATCAAATTTGATAGGTGACGTGCAATGAAGAGAAACTTTTAATTTGTCTTCAAATTCCAGCGTTAGAGGCCTTAATAATAATAACAGAGCATACACAATCGATTTTAATATATGTATAAATGAAAATAGCATTTTCTTAAGGAATTGTCATATATAAAAAAATCTTTTAAAGCATAAAATTGAAATGGACGCATATGTACGTATATGTATTTCCATTGTATAAAAAATAAAAGCAATTATACTAACTATTTAGGCCACTAGAATCTACATAATTATAAAACTTAATTCGTTTCATTCTCTTAACACCGTTCTTATTACTCGCTTCTAATTATTGAATCCATTAACGTACTGTATAATTCAGGACGCAATGAAACTTTTTGGAATTTGGACGCCTGATATTTTGAATACACAGCCTTGAGTTTAGCACTAGGGGCATTGCGAGCTAGATGGGCGATTTCTTTGGCGATTGGCGTCAAATGTTCGACTGGATATGTTGAAAACCATTCCAATGTGGAATTCCAGTACTTATTGCTTAAGCCGCTGGAACTGTCGCTATTTCCTTTCAGTATATTAAGGGCTAAGAAAAGGGAAGCAGCAGCAACCTGTAATTTTTCTATTTTAATAAAACCAATTTGTATTAATTGCAGTTTTAAGAAACTCACCTCTGATGGTTTATAATGAGACATTTCGTACTCAACTAAGGATAGTTCCAGAAAGTATTTTGACATTGCATGATGATTATCTTCTGCATCGGCGGCTTTGGAAAAGCGACGCAAAAAATGTATGGGCAGTGGTCTGGAGAGATTGCAGTCCAAAGTTTTGATTATTTGCAATTCCATTTGGCGGATTTGTTTGCCGGTGTAGGTGTCATCAGTAATATAGATAAAATCAGCTATGGCTGGTGGATAAAGTTCCTCATATTTCGAAGCAATAAATAGAGCAGTTACTCCCACCAGCTGCAATTGAGAACGTTTTGTATTCTTGACTTCTTGCAAATAACGATCAATGATAGCCACAGCCAATTGAAATGTTTCCGCTACCAAATGGAATTGCGTATGAACTTCGTTTATCCAATCAATTAGAACAGCACGCATTTTCGGATAAACTTCAGTCTGACCTTCCAAATAATTCCTCTGCACTGGTTGTTCCGTTTCCAGTTTAAACAGGTACGCATATATATCGTTAACATATTCCGAAACTAATATTAAATTTTCCTCATCACCTTCATCAATATTTTTAACATCATCCAAAAATTTCGAAGATTGAGCCTGCACACTGACAATTTTTAAGTCATCATCCTTTTTTTCAATTTTTATTTCTTTTTTAATTGCAATGGACCCATTAGAATTACTTTTCACCAATGCAGATTTGCTTTTGACAGCTGCAACAGGCTTCTGTGTAATGGCAGCTTGGATTTTTGTTAAAGATTTACGTGACAACTTGCTATCTTCTCTGCGCAATGTAGTAGTTCCTTTCTCTACTTTGTGTTCATCTGGATCAGACTTAACTGAAAGGTTAAAAAATTTGACAACATGTACTATTGAAACAATATAAATAATGTGATCTGTCTCACTTTTCACTTGTTGCGCTCTATTCTCGATCACTTTCGTGGTCACCGTCTTAACTTTATTTTGCCCAACAAGCAAATGCGATGATCCATGCCTTTGTAGACCCAATACTGAAGTACAACTGCTGGCAATCGAACGCACCGAATTAGAACGTGTTAATATCTTACGTTGCACAGCTGCTGCAGCGGGTTTTGGAACTTCGCCAGTTGCACCACTTATTTTTGTTGCACCTACGATGTTTGTCGCAGTTGTTGATGTCTTATTGCGTTGCGTATCAACGCGTGCTTTTGCCGCCCGTATAGCATTTTGAAGTTTAGTAGTATCTTTCAAGCTAATATAAGTAAATCGAACATTAGATAAAAAGATTAATATTAACACATAATAGTTTCACTTTCGCAAAGACTTGAGTGCTGAGGAGAAGGTAATCTTACAGCTAGCTTAAAAATTATTGCCCTTATGCAAAAACCATTGTTAAAGTTAAATCCTGCTTTAAAACCTCTTTTGTTATACAAAATTCGTTTGTTAAACCAACTTTAAGTTTAATAATCGTTTTTGCATAAGGGGGTATATCTCTTGTAATTTATATCTTATTATAGGCCCTTATTATGAGTTGCATTCGATTTTCGACTTTCGCTGGCTATCGAACATTTTAAATAGAATGTTCAATTCATATTATGAGCATCGAAAATTTCGTTGAGCAATGCATTTTCTATCAAACAGCATTTACCTCCCGATGAAGTATTTTAGTATAAAAAATTATTATAAACATTTGTTTTTTATTTTTAGGTAAAGTTGTTGCAAAATTGAGGGTGGCGTTGGCTGAAGTAGTTAGCACGTTGACTACAAAATCGAAGCACAGAATATCGAAGGTCCTGGGTTCAATCCCTGTATCCGACAGTAATTAAAAAATAACAACACCACGCATTTTTCTGATGTGCATTAGTGTCCCTTTGTGTCAGTTGTTGTAGGAAAGTTCAAGTGATGAAGGCATAGTCACTGGTCACTGAACTATACCGACTTCAGCAGATACTAATCCTAATGTAACATCAGAGCGCCCTCCTTCGTTGTGTAGCAAAATCATCGGCGAAGTAAAATAATCAATAAAATGGCTACAAGACACAGCTTCTTAATACGCCTCATTTAACAACAGAGAGGCGCTGCAACACTGCATTATTAAAAACGTGCGAAAAGCAGAGTTGTAAAAGAATGAAGCTTTCCTCTATCTCTTCTTTCACCACCTGTCTTCTCTCTCACTATCCCTTTCCTAAAGAAGGTAATACCTAGTAATAGCAGTAGGCATTAATTGCCTGAGTGTTACTCCTCTTAAAAAAAAAAAAAAAAAAATTGTAAAAATCACTTTGAGTGACATTTACAATAAGGACATTCTTTGTCTAATGCTAGTCATAACACCAAATGAAAATTCATTCGATAAGTAGGTACTTTCGACTACAGTCGAAGATCGAAAGTTGCTCAAAATAAGGGCATTAGATGAAAGACATAAAAGAATTTCATAAATGTAAAAAATTTGTATTTGTTTAACATACAAAATCATGGCCTATACATATAGCCTATAGCAAGGGTGCCCAAGCCCTATCCTCTTGGTGCTCATTTGTTTTTGTAAATGCTCATAACTATAGGCTGTGTGTTTCAATACTCACATCATACATTCAGAACTAGCAATACGAAATACACAAATAACTTTGTCTTATTAGTTTTTTTTGTCGTACTTCAGTGTATACACGCAAGTAAAAAGCAACAACACTTTTTCTTTTTTCTTTGTATGTATTAGTTTTAATAACCCTATCGAAAATTTGGCTAACTTTAAACTAACTTTAAGCTAGCTATTTCGCAACTAGTACTGCCTGACACTTGGATTACTTTGCAATGTAATCAACTGACTATTTTAAAATTGCGATGTCCTAGGCGGTAGTCAATTGTCTCACTATGCACTACTTTCAGCTAACTTAAAGTTGACTTTTTTAAATCACTTGGTAGTCAGTAAATTAAAAAAAATTTCTGGGGTTCGAACATGTAACATCACACGTTGTGTACTCAACGCGCTACCACTCGGCTAAGCTGCCATCCAAAATGACAACAGCAAAATCTTAATATAAAACTGAAATGAGTTTTAAAGTAGCTGAGAATAAATTCGTACTCAACTTAAGAATTAATTTTGGGTTTGTTCTGGATGACTTGCACACATGGGCATGCTGCATTACTTTTTTACTGCATTACGTGTTTCAGTAATCAGTAAAAATTACTGATTACTGAAAAATAAAATCAGTATTCGGTAAGTTTTACTGGTTACTGAAAAGAGAAATCATTATTCAGTAAATTTTAGTGGTTACTGAAAAGCGAAATCAGTATTCAGTAAATTTTCCTGATTATTGAAAAAAGAAAGAAAACAGTCGTTCTTCTTATGCAGGCAATTTGTTGTTGTATCCCGTTCGGCCAAGTATAAAATTGTTTCCTGGAGATAAGTTCCCATATCGCTTAAATTGGGTTGTACATCAACATCTGGTTATGAATATTGAATAATCAAATATGCATATTAATATAAATATTAATATAAATACAATTTTCAAAACACACAGTATCTACTATCAGTCATTTACTGATTACTGCATTTTTTTTACACAAATCAGTAAAATTTACTGAATTCTGATCTTATTTTCAGCAATCAGTACTTTTTACTGAATACTGATTTCCTTTTTCAGCAATCAGAAGGTTTTACTGAATACTATTTTTTTTTTTCAATAATCAGCAAAATTTACTGAATACTGATTTCTCTTTTCAGTAACCAGTAAAACTTACTGAATACTGATTTTTTTTCAATAATCAGTAAAATTTACTGAATACTGATTTCTCTTTTCAGTAACCAGTAAAATTTACTGAATACTGATTTTTTTTCCAGTAATCAGTAAAAAAAGAAAATACTGAAAAAGTACTGGTACTGAAAAATGCCCATCTATGATGACTTGGCAGCTAGTTTTTAGTCAGTCTAAGAAAAGTTAACCATAAGTTAACTATTTTTGTAGTCAACCACACATTCTCCGACAGGGAAGAAATGTTAAATAAAAATTAGTTTTTCTTTAAATGTATTGGTGTTTACTATACCATAAGGAACTTTTGGGCACCCCTGGCCTATAGGCTAGGTATACATAAAAGGATTAAAAAAAAAAATAAAATTGCCGCTATTAAACGAGAGAGAAACGCACAAATATTTGCTACTTTGTTTTTATTACAATGGATATTTTTCATTTATTCGAGGCGTTTTCCTGAATATCCACCAATATTAAATTTTTATGGGCATGTTTGTCACCGCCCACTTTTTTAAAACCAAAATTAACTTCTCAGTGCTCAAGGTGTGTGCCAAGTTTCATAGGAATTGGTTAAATAGAAATACATGTTATATAATAATTAACTTTAATGGGCGTGGCTCCTACGATTTTTTAAACTTTGAAGCTGTGTTTTGATTCATTTAATTATTTCAACTTGAGGCATGTTCTGAAAATGACATCTTTTAAATCACATGTGATTTTAAAAGTAATAATGGTCCTGCAGACGTTTTTAAAATCATATACCATAAATTTCTTTCAAAAGTGATATTTCATGCTCTATAATGCAATAGAAAAATTAAAAAAAAAGAATGAAAAAATATATGCATGACCATTATTACTTTTAAAATCAGATGTCGTCGGGTGGTTACTGGTTTGAAATCTCACGATTTTAGAAAACTTGCTCCGACATTATAACCTTTTTTTTATAGATTTTTTCAATATTTTTCTTATGTAGATTCTCAAATATCATGTCTGAAAGAAAATTCTCGGATATGATTTTAAACACGTCTGCAGGACCATTATTAATTTTTTGAAAACGAGAAATTTGCTCGGATTCAGTTTACAGCAGAGGGCCGTATATTATTTATTTATTTTAGTCTATGGACAAAAAATCCTTACAGACAAAGATAACAGTATACCTATAATTATATTGTATAAATATCTAAATTAACAATAAAGTAAGTTTAAAACCTACATATGGGCATTTCTCCAAAAAATTACAATTTTTTGTCACGTTCGACAGCAAGCAAATAACCTTGTATTTCTGAAAAATGTGACTAAATTTTTCATAAAATTTTACCTAACGTAGAGCTGCTGACGCCCTACACAAATGTATAAAGAAGTAAAAAAAAAGTTTCGTTTTCTTTCAAAAAAAACAAGCACATTTGCTTGGTGTAGAACGCGACAAAAAGTAGACTTTCCTGGAAAAATTCCCATATATACAAAATTAATTTACAGTTTATAAATCACAGCTAATTTTATATTAAAACAGTTACTTTATTAAACTAAAAAGTAGGAGTTTAAACTTAGATTTCTCAGTGCCGAATTCAATAAAAGATTGAGAAACTTTTTGTAAATTTAAGTTAATCTCATTGAGCTGAACAAAGGCACGTGTTAAAGTACCATTACGTGCATAATTAGTCCTATGGAAGGGTACATCAAATAGCTTGCCCAACCTAAGATTTCTAGGAGGTATATAAAACGGTACCATATAAAGCAAATCAGGGCAATTAATAGAACCATTGATATCATACACAAAAAGTGACGATTGAACTATTCTACGTGCTTCTATAGTACGTAAGCCTATAAACAAGCATTTAGACTCATACGGAACGGAAGATAAGTACGGTAACAAGCGTGAGGCTAATTTAATAAAAAAAAAAAAAAATACGTTGAAGTCTTTCAACACGAGAAATCTGATTAAATACGTGATGACTCCAAATAGCAGAAGCATATTCTAACTTAGATCTTACGAACGATGTATAGATATGCTTGAGTATATATGGGTCAACAAATTCACAACTTCTTTTCAATAAATCAAACATTTTATATGCCTTGGGAAGTATGTAATCAATCTGCCTTATCGTGTTTGGCGTATTTCAAATACGACTACGACTGTTTAGTAATAGATTAAAGAAGACTTCAACAGTTTTTCTTTAATCTATTACCAAACAGTCGTAGTCGTATTTGAAATACGCCAACCACGATAAGGCAGAATATGAGCTGCAAAAGACAACGAGCTGTCAAACATCACCCCTAAGTCCAACTTAGAGTTTGACGTGTTCAAATTTATACCATTAATATTAAAGACAACCACAGTGGGAGTCAGAGACCTATGAAAGGAGACATGTAAACATTTATTACTGTTTAGCCGGCACCAATTACTTAGATTATTAATCTCAATTTGCAGAATATACGCATCATTAATTGATTCCAATTTCATAAAGAATTTCAAACCATCGGCATATAAAATATACCTCGATTCCACGAAACAGCCACCAATGTCATTAATGAACAAATTAAATAAAAATATATTTTTGCTGCGCAAACCAATAACCAATCGACGATGTGATTTTCAGAACATGGTTGATAAACTTTTTCCATTAAACTATCATTATCTAAACCTGAAAGAAAATTAATAATCAGGGCAATCAATCATGAATAAAATTCCTCCTGAAATTTCTCCCTTTTCCAATTACAATTTTTTGTTTTCCCTATTACTTGCTATTAGTTGGATTTGTTCCCCCGGGGAAAATTTTACGCGGAATTTTATTTATGATTGCCCTGAATATATTTCATGTTGTGCACTAAAATAGTAGTGCTCGCCACTATGATATAAATTTTAAATTATCTGCAGGTAAATATATTTTTCTATGCTGATTTCGTTTCTTTCCCATTTATCTGAATTATAAAAAATGATTGCACATTTTAATGACATACATATTTCACGGGTTAATTTTTTGTTTTGTTTATACAAAAACAACAATATATTTGAGATATAAAAGTCCGTTAAATTCAACGAAGGTTTATTTCTCTCACAAAAAGTGCTGAATCAGCTGAATAGAGAAAAGAAGACATGCTAAAAGGCCAACAGATACGAAGCCATGTAAAACCAACCCTCAACCAAACGAATTCATGGAATTTGTATACAAAGAAAACATGAGATACTTACTCTTTATGGGCAGTGTCCTTTGTGGCAAATGTGCGAACAATTCCACGATTTTGAAGATCACCCAAAGCAGCCCTTTTGGTAACTTCATTAGTAGAACCACCAATTTTTTTGACTTGTTTGAAAGCAGCAGATTCGTTCTAAAAAGGCAATAATAAACCATGATAGATTAAAAATAAAATCATTGCACCCATCGGAGCCATTTTGAAATATATAAACACGTATTACTAATTAACATACAGATATACTAAAAATTTAATTATCGACAGTAAACAAAATTTAATGACAATGAAGATAAAGGAAGGAAAAGTACCGCAAGAACAATAGAAAAGGAATTTCTTTTTTGCTAATTTCATTAAACGGATGTTTTCCCGTGTTTTTAATATACTCGCAATTAGGACACCAAAAATTACCTCGTCTACACGTTTCGAAACCTTTGTTCCAACCATATTTGTGATTTTAATATTCCTTTAATTTAATATTTATTAGATTTTTTCAATTGAATATTTTTTTGTATTGAATTTATTTTATTTTACACTTTTTTAAGACGTTCGTAACACATAAAACTGACATAAAAAGAAACGAGTTTTGTATGTATAATTAATTAAAATTTTCTAAATTGCACCATAAATATTTAATTTTATATCGAGATTGAACGTTTATTGCTATTTTTAAACTTTATTGAAAATGCAGTAAAGCAAAAATTTTAGTTTTGCAACAACTCGAACGCCGCTTTCAAAATAAATGCTGGCTGTTTGAATACTCGCGCAATGTCTTCGTTAAGTTCTTCTTTGCAGATGTATTAAACCAGCAATGCTAACCTAGCGTTTATATACGCTGTATGCGGCGTTTTTTTAATAGAACCGCTTTATTTACATTACGCTGCAGCTACACCACGATCAATAAATCGCTTTCAATGCCTTGACACATACAGTGTGTCAAAATTCCTTGAACTTGATAGCTGTGACCAGTGTTGCCAGAATTTCTAAGGATAAAATCTGCAAAATTCAACAATTCTTCACGAAAAAATCTGCAAAATCTGCATTTTATTTTTAAAATCTTCAAAGCAATTTTTTAAACAACTTTTTTTTTATATTTTATTAAAAAAATTTACATAAATATGGAGTACATGTGCGACATATATATTTTTATAGAATGACTCAAAATATGTTATTAAGAATTACGTACACAAGCGTAATAGCAAAAAATAGGAAATATTCATAAATATTATTTGGGTTTACAAAACGTTTAACAAAGAAAAATTTGTTTTGTAAGGCTTTCGTAAACTAAAACTATTTTTTATGAATACGGCAGAATAAGCTTAAAAGCTTCAAGCAAAAATCTTTACAAGCTAACATCTTCGATTTTGAATAAATTTTTAATTTCTCATTACTAGGGCTAGGAATCTCATGCAAATGCATGTTTTCACTGGGCATCATAAAACGGAAACGGTTAAGTTATCTTTGCGAATCGTGAAATTTCCTTTGAAATGGCATTCAATCGTTTTTGCATATTTTGCTAAAAATACTCGTTTTTGCAAATTTTTGCGCATATTTTTCAATAAATGCATGTTTTTTGTGCATATTTTTGCTATTTTGGTTAGCATCCCATTGAAAAAGTAAAACGCACATAGTTTGTTACAAAATATTTGCCTGAATCACCCTGTTGAACTCTAAATTTTTATATTTACACAACATTTTTATTGTTTTGTTCGGGAATTCGCTGCAAATTTGTAACTTTACACAACATAACACGTTTTAAATGGAAAGTGAGTTGGTTTTGAGATTTTTTCTGCACAATTATGGAAATTAACGGCCTGGCCCACGATGTCACGAGAAATCGTTCGATCGACAACTTGTATTGCAAACAAAAATAAATTGTCTAAAGTTATTGTTGTTTGCAATACAAGTTGTCGATCGAACGATATCTGGTGACATCGTGGGCCAGGCCGTTAATTTAACTTAATTTTTTGTTGTTGAATTTATTGTTTTGTTTTTCTTTATACTAATTTTATATGTATGTAGATATGTATATTAAATGAATTGTTTTCTGCTTTTTTTTTTGTTAAATTGTTTTTAAATAAAATATTAAAAACATATTTTTAATTGCATATTTTCTGTGTTTTTAGTGCATATTTTCAAATTTTAAGTGCATGTTTTATGCGCATATTTTCGATTTTTTAGTGCATGAGATTCCTTGCCCTACTCATTACCTTTTAACAATTAGCTGCCGCACTGGTTGAAGTCTAATGATGAGGAAAAGCCGCCAATTTTCCACACGCAAAGTTTACTTTGCAAAGTCTTGAAGAGAAAATAATATATTCTCTACGATGTTTCCTAAGTCCAAAAATTTTAACTCTCTAAACTATGAGTAGTTCACACATAAAAGAAACAATAAGTAGTAGCAGTATTAGGAAAAATTTAAAAAAAATTGCACTATAATTGGAGTTGAAAAATCTGGGTTTTTAGCCCAAAAATCTTCAAATCTGGATTTCGTGTTTTTGGAGGGTAAAAATCTGCAAAATCCAGATAAATCTGCATTTCTGGCAACCGTGGCTGTGACACAAATTGATAAACAATTTGATTTTGTCATACGATGTAAGAGGAAAAGTGCTAGATTGCATAAATAAAAGTGCTAAAATGCTCTACAGCACACACAACAAAGTTAAAATCAGTTAACATTTTTAGTTTCTATTATTTCTTTAGCACCCCATACACTTGATATGAATTTGTGTTTTTTTTTGTATTCTATATCACCGCTTACGTGTATATCATGTTCATAGATGACACAAAACATTTTTTCATAACAATGAAAATACTATTATGTATTTTGTGTAATGTTTTGGCAAAATTATATAGTATTATGTTAAGTTTGTTACTGTGAGAACAATTTTGCCATTTTTTGGAAAGATTTGTATCAATCATTCCATAGTATAGGTAAAACCGACAATAATATCGATGGTGTTGCGTCAATTGGATTGGATACCTAGAAAAAAAACCCTTTAATGCAGTCCCTACACGTTGCGACTGGTAAAATTTAGTTGCAATACCAGTTGATCGATCACTGCCAAGGCAAATTCATTTCCAGGTAATATCAGGATTACAAAAACAATGAAAAAATTCAACAATGAAAAAAACAACATGGGTTTTAGTTCATCCAAAACTTCAAAAATAGAATTTGTTTAACACAATAATAATAAAATTGATTCATATAAATTTGAAAATATTTCTCCACGGCAGCTACCACTAACAAAATTTGCAACGTTTAGCACTTCTCACAATTTTTTAATAGTTTTTTTCATATTTTTAAATTTGCTTTCACAGAATTTATTTTAATAAAATATTTTTCATACTGAAATTTTTTAACATTTTCTTTTAATTTCTCTTTCGTAAAAAATTTTTGAAGTTTCTGATGAACTTTAATTTGAAAAAAATAGCTCAGCTGAATTTCCGCTACTACCTTGTGAATGTGCCTTGGATCACTGCAAAGGCTGCAATTTTCCACCAATTTTTCATCCAATGGCGGCACATGGAAAAATTATTTGATACAAAATAATTGTTTGACAAATTTTAAGTTATTTACAAAAATAGTTGTTGTTTAAAAATAATAAAAAACATAATTGTTCGAAACTTCTTACAAACACAATCATTTTTTGACCAAACGTCAACCTTAAACAGCTCAAATGTAATGTGTTTAGTTATTGCAAAACTCGTCTTAAACATGTTTAAAAACATATGTAAGAGTGATCATAGTCACCCTTATCGTGAATAAAAGTTCACGTGAAAACTGTTCCCTTTCCATAAATTGTGATCGCCAATGTTTACGTTGTTGTTGTGTCAGTATACTATTTTCTAACTTTATTCGCCATTATTTTGTTCACGGGAAATATTTCACAAAATGTTCGCCTTTTATTCCCGATAAGGGGAGTATTATTGTTTAATTTTAATTAATTTTTAATATGATAGTCAGTTCAATGAAAATCAAATTTTTTGGTCAATCAGACTTCTAACGTAACAATTACTTATACAACTTAGTTAAATTGTACAAGTCGCAACGTGTAGGGGCCTCATAACGTCCCCACAAGAACAGTATTAGTCAATTGACCGGTTATTTCATCAGTAGTCATGAAGGATATATTCATCATTGCGCAGAACAAATGAAATATGTGATATTGTATACATGTGATATATTCGAACTGCTCACTCAATCTATTGCTTTTTACGAATAAATGATACCATAAATATTAAGTAGACAAAATCGTACGAGTTGTTAGAGATGAGAAAAAACTAAAATAATTCACTAGTACTCGTCCATATAGAGAAACATTTTTGATTTCTCTTTTGAAATTGTATTCGTGTCTACACTCTGAAGTTTTTGTTTTGCAGCTGAATACATTTTCGCATATATTTCTCATGAGAATGACGTACTCAACAAGAACTTCATGTACATGAAACAAAGTACACTTTTCCATTCCTCTTTCCCCGTTCATCAACAAAATCAAAACTTTTGCAGCAAATGTTTCACTGTATGGACGGGGACTTATAAAAAATGTTTGTTAGCAATAATGCGTATACAATTTTTGTTTTCTCCACGTTTATGAATTATTTTTTTTTCTTGAATGAAGGTTAGACTGGCAAATATGATCGACACTCTCAACACTATTGTTCAAAACTCATGTTCGATAATGTGTACCCCACTTTAGCTAGTTGGAACTTATCGATCTTGACTTGATTTTTCTCGACTTGCGAAAACTTCTCGCAAGTTACAGAACACAGGCACAGGTCATTTAAAAGGGTGGATTAGTGATTTTTTTCCACTTTTCTATTCATTACATTTTTGGCGCTTTTTTAAGATACTATTTTGCATCACTTGTTCCAAAAAAGTTGTCATTGCTGCAGTCATGGCTGCCAGATAAAATTATCGAAAAACCGTCGAAATCCTGATCAAATATAAAATAATCATTTCATACTTGAAAAATCGTTGGTCTCAAGTAGAAAGGCCCTAACTCACATAATTGTAACTTTACAATAGAAGGTAAAACATACGAGTAATAGAAAGTGCAATATTCAAAATTAAATTTTTTTTGTTGTTTTTTATTAATTTTTTTTGTAAAACTGCCTGTAAAAGCGTTATTTTTTAGATATTGGAATCACTGCACATGTACATAAAATTTCTTTTAATTGAAGCCGTATACATACTTGCATACATACATACGTATGTAACTTTTATTTAACGCTAATCAATCAACAAATAAACTTTGTTAAATCAAACAATAAACTATTAATCAAACTACACCAAAACCTTTTATTGGGCGTGCATATATGAACTTTAACAGCAGAATTTATTTCATAAAAATCTGCCTAAATTGGACTATCGAAAATCGTCGATTTTAAGGAAAAAATCGTTAATATACTATTTTCGCCACCAATAATCGTCAAAATGACGATAAATCGTCACATCTGGCAGCCGTGGCTGCAATTAAGAAACTTGACGAAATACTGCTGAATTTGCTCTTCACCATACATTGCAGACCAGTGATGCCAACTTTTTACACTCAAAACGCGTAAAAATTTTTGAAAAAAGGGCTAAACTGAAAATATATACGTTTAATGCAACATAAAGTAAAATTTTTGGAAAAAGCGCGAAAAGGGGCTAGTTTTAAATGTTTCTTTTGAAAATCAAAGCCAAAGTAAAGTAATTTGTTAGAAAATAAATAACTACTATGAGATGAACTCATAGCTTGATATATAACATTTCAATAAGGTAGGTACATACATATTTCATTTACATTTCATACTACATTTCAATAAGGGACATACGTAGATTAAATAGTGTATATATGTATGTGCAGTGATGCCAACAATTCAGAGGCAAAACGAGTCAACCGAGTAGTCGAAAAGAGCTAAATTTAAAAATTTGAGATTTTTCCGTTTTAAATCTATGAATGTAATTCAATTTGTTCTTCAAGATTTTTTAACATTAATAAAAATAGTAGTAAGAAAAAATAAAAGATCCATTGCTAAAAACGGTGTAAGTACAGCAGCATATAATGCAAGATTTGCTTGCGCAATTTGCGTTTGTGTTGGAACTTCTGATATAGGTATGTATCTGGCTAGGATAGCACAATATCGTTAAATGAAACCATACATTTTTTATGCTTTCGAGTCTCCGAACGGCGAACTAAATCAAAATATTTCGCTCTTATAATTAATTTGCAAGATTTGCACAAAGCTTTACATGGATCTTTGTTGGTTTAGTCATTTTTTAAACGAGGAATTCGATTCCCAAGATTTCCTATATTTTTGGCAGTAAGAATCCATTTCAATAATTTGTCAAACTTTTTTTAATTATTCAGAAACGAACACAGTAAATACCTAAATATATCTTACATAGTTTCAAAAAAGTATCTGCATTTGCAACAAAACATATTTACCAAAAATTGTTGCGATTGCGGTGGGGGGAAATAAAAATACAGACGAAAGGGAGGTGGCCCAAATGGAGAGCCACAAGTCCCTCACTGTTAATCTCATACGGAAGGTGGCCAAGTAGAAATAGGAAAGCCACGAGTCCCATGAAGTAATTCATGATAGGGAGGGCATTTTCGTATGTGGAGACTCCAACTCCAGCCCTTGTCCCGGTGTTTAAACAATTAGTTGTAGGTGGCACGTCTGAAAGAAAAATGCTGAAAAAGAACAAGAGGAAAAATTTAACGAAATAAATAAACAGTGATCCCACGGAATTTTCATCGGCCTTAGGAGGAACGATATAAGTAATTTTTTTGTATACTTACAAGCCATTTCATGGAGCGATTTACCTAAAAATAAAAGATTATAAAAATTATAAATTCACGTCTACTTACGTGTGCTTCATGTTAAAGTGCAGAGTGTCTGTGGATGACAGTTGATGTGTTTACTGGTGTGAGTGTTTTAGTACATAAGGAGCAACAGAATTGCCAACGTAAACTAATGAATGGGGAATGAAGAGTCGAATTTTCATTCATTTTCATTCATCTTTAGGGTAGGATAGAAAGGAAAGAAAACATTCTAACTTATTAAGAACGGTTACTGAAAGTGCTGATGACATAGTGAAATATAGGATATGGATGATCCCTTTAGAATATGATGAGAGGTTACACGGGGAGTAAGGACGGCCAGGGAAAATAAAACTAATTAAAGGAAAAAAATATTATATATAATTTACACAAAAAAATAAATTACAGTACAAATTTATTTATTTGCCTTTAAATATTTATAATGTGAAAAATTAATAGAGACATATTACATAAGATGCAGTTACATCTTATTTACCAAGTAAGGAGCGGTTAGTTAGAAAGGATTCTAATCGTTGTCCTTGTCTTGCATTGTTATCTTAAGGATAGGTGCGAAAATCAAACTGTAAAGCACAAAAGTACATACATAATAGTTACATATGTACTCGGGAAGATCCTTCCAATAGTGTATATATATATAGGATTGGATGGCATTATAAATAGGGCAAAACGGGAAAATGTACATCAAAAACGAGGTCAAATCTGAACTGTGTGGTTGAAAAAAAAGGAGTACAATTAATTTAAATAAAATCAAAACGAATACAAAAGTTTGCAGATAAAAATAAAGTAAAATTTTTAAAATTTGTGAGCAAATAGGAGCCATAATAAAATTCATCACATAAAAAAAAAAGAAAAAATAGGAGAATACATAGATCCAAACGTAAGTGACCATAATAAGGAATACGTAAAAGTGAGTGTGTATAAAGGATTGTATTCATTTGTCTAGCTGGCTATACCAAGGAAAAAAAGGGAGCACGCAATCAAAAGAAGGTGCACCAAGGTATTCTAAAGGAAATAGCCAGGTAAAACTAAAATTGTATCTCTTGTTGATTAAGAATTAACATAAGTCAGTGCGGAAATAAAACGATTGAAAAAAAACATCAAAAATTATAAGAAAAGTTAAGTTTTACCCCAAGGGGTCTAGAATAATTGAAAAAGACCAGTGGTTCCACACAGAGGAAGAAAAAGAAAAATAAAAGTCGTCTAGAAAAGCAGTGTTAGGGAATATTAGATGAATGTAATATAAGTATATAAGTATGTGTGGTAGTAGCTAAAATAAGAAAATTAATGTTAAGTGTATAAAGAAACATTTTTTTATAACAAGTTGGTAAAAAAAAGTATTAAGTATTGTCCATATAATTGTCCACATAAATCTCTAGTGTAAGTGAAATAAATAAAAAAATAAATAAAAATAGTGTTAGGCGCTCAAATTAGTCGCGAATAGTCAGTGTTAATATTAAAAAAAAAGAAAACTAGTCGAACTTAGGGAGCTCCTTCAGTGAGGAATATATTAAAAATAGAGTAGATCGTTAGCCTTTTATTAGGGTTATAAAATAAATAATTTGAGCTCTAACTAGGAGGTGAGAGAAAAGAAAATCCAATAATAAATTATAGTAAAAGTAAATGAACCATAGAGATTTATGTCGATATTGATTTAGAAAGTCTAGAATATATATAAATTTGTTAAAGATAAATTAAATTAAGGTAAATTAAGTAAATATAAGATTTTAGTATATTTTGTTAATAAATTATGTGTTGAAATTTGTTAGAAATTTAAAAATGATAGCTTAAATTATTAAAGTCATGGTAATGATGGATTGGTAAGTGGAAGAAAACGGTCGAGTGGATACACGGGTTATGGTCAAATGTTTGATTTTGGTACTTACCATAACATGGTTGGGAGGGCATATTGAGGAAAACACTACCTCTGATTCTTTCGTTTGTGGTGTGCTGTACGTAATGTTTGTATGTTTGATTTTGTATTGTTTTTTTTTTTGCAATTTTTTCTTGTTGGAGTATATCGCAACTGGCGAGAGGGTTGGGACCTAATTGAGGTAAACAGCTAGTCGGAAACCTCGTCAGTGGCGTATAATCACACGCCAGGCTCGCACACATACTCATAAACAAAAATGTAAATGCCTCAAAGACGTAACAATAGGATAAACACGAGAAAATTTACTATAAGATGCGAAAAGTGCGTTTATCTAAATAAACGAGAAAACTACATTAAATTTTTTTATTTTTAATGTATTTTTATATAATTTAATCTAAAAAAAGAGGGGAAAAGGTGGCAAGGCAGTCAAAAAAGTGGCAAGGCAGTCCAAAAGGTGGAAATTTGCCACTTTAGTCGGTCAAACGGTCACGCTGGTAGTAATATTTCCAGAGATATTTTACCCATTACCTATTTACATATGAAATTAATAAACTAAAATTTAAAACTAAAAGTCAATGCTACAAAACACAAATATCATATCGGAATTGAATAAACAACAATTTTGGGAGCTGATATTATCCTTTATTAGAGATGCCATATTTTCTAGTTGCATTTGCTGGGAGCATGCAAGATCTGGTACCACTACATAACCCAGGTTGCCAGCTCTACATACGAATAAAACTGTTGGATTTGAAACAGCTAAAAAGGTGAATTTACTTTTTGAATGTAGATTTCAGTTGCCACAGTTGCAACAATTGTAAAAAATATACATAAGTACATACATAATTATTATGTACTAATAGATATAAAAATATTTTGTAGAACTATGTCCTTGTCCAGACTTGCAATTTTTGTTGCTGCAATTTTTTTAAATTCTGCTTTGGAATTGCATAAGTGTCCACATTAGGAAATTCTAGTTTTGCAATTATGTATTAAAAATATTCTATTACACCACAATCATCCCTGAAAAATTAACAATTCTATTTAATTTTGTTATATTTTGTGTTTTTTATACAACTGAAGAAAGAAAATAAAATAAAACATCAAATACATACATTTAAATTAACAAGTGAGAGTTTCAAAACAAAATAGAATTGCCGAGCACATGAAACTGTACACTTTAACAAACTTCTCACCTCTCTCACCTATAAACTCAAGAATTGCTGCAACAAAAATTGCAAGTCTGGACAGGGACTATGTTGATACAGCAATTTTAGTTGCTCCACTTTTGCTGGGAGCATACAATCTCATTGTCTCAATCTGAAAAACTGTGTTATGGTTAGACGATAGCAACGTTGAATAGGCCATAGATTTTAATTGTATTTCCATTTATGCATATGAACAAATTATGTCTTCTTTTTACCTTTTATATGAGTTTGAATAGTGCAAAAGAAATGATTTTTAAAAACATTATAGAAATGTACAATATAAAACGGGTATAAACGAATTAGTATTAAATAGGCGTACCTCGGTTTAATTATTAGAGAAGAAAATTTTCACTAAACAAATTCAGATAAATTAACCATTTTATTAAATTGTAATTTCTTATTTTTATTAAATGAGTGTCTAAATTAATACATTACATGAATAAATTAACAAAGTTTTTTTGTTGTTGGTTAATCAGAACAACCTTTTTAAATAAATTATAAGAAAACAAGAACGCTGATGACGAAGGTGTGGATAACTTCGAAAACAGCATGTTGTTACGTTCTGCTAGTGTTTGTCAGAATATTTACATTTAACTTTGGTGTTAATTGTTCATTTAATATGTAAGTTTGCTTCATAAATGTATGAACTTTTGCCTAATCGAAACCAAACATAGAAGTAAACAAACTTTCTTAAATTCGTAGTTATTTTAACATGCGTTAAACAAAAATAAGAAATTAGGAAAAAAAATTTTATCAAAAGTAAAAATCATTACAAAAGATTCTGAATTACAATATTTTCTTGTATATCTACATATATCTTGTATATTATGACAGTCATTCAATAAACACCCAAACACATACATATTTTGCAAACAATTTTTAAGAAAATATTTTTCTCTAACGAATTTTTTATAATTTTAATGACCTAAGATATTTTTATGCTTGATATTTATTAATTTCATTTCTTTTTTATATTATTTCTATTCATTTAGATTTCGAATACGAATATAAAGTTTGACCTTCCATAATTACTTTTGAATAAAACGTTTGCAATTTTCAAGTGTTTAATTTTTAGGGCACTGCTACACGTTCAATATATATTGAACGCGATCCAGTATCGTGATATTTATTGAACGTGTAGCATGCAGTATTGATGGATTGCGATCCATATCGCAGAAAGGCCTAAATTATGGAATCCAGATCGCGGATCGCGTGATAAATATTGAACGTGTAGCATTTTTATGATATTAGATCGCGATACGTCAATAAAAACTGAAATAAAACAAATAAAATAAAAAAAATTTAACAAATAATAAGTAAAAAAGATTATTACATTTGTGTAAAGTTTGTTTTAATAAAGGGTAATGGCAGAATATAGTAAAAGCGAGTGGGTTCTACCGGTGGAATCGGAATTAACAACCGAAAAAATTATTTTGAAATACTTTATTTTTGATTTGGAGGCATTGCCGGAGTTGTGGGACTCGCCGGCTAAAGCTTATTAATAAATTTATTATTAATAAACGATCCGCACAGCACAAAATAACGTAAATACTGACGCGATAAATATTGAACGTGTAGCATACGCTCGTGATCCATCATTCCATTAAAATGAATCGCGATCCAAATATCACAATAGATATTGAACGTGTAGCAGTGCCCTTAGAATATTGTTTTTCATTCGAGTATTTTTTGTTCCAAGAAATTTCATTAATATTTTAAAACTATTTTTTATCATTACTTAAAAATTTGTAATACTGAAAATTATAATAAACATGTTTGTTCTTTTGATATAAAAATAAATTGCTGGTCAATTTATAAAATTGATTAACCATTTTTAGCAATACATAATAAAGTATGAGATTTCAAACAGTTTAGTAACATGTGTACATATTTTGTAGAAGTGTTATTGGCATCTAAGAATTATAAAAAAACCTAAATCTATTGTAATAGAATTTTAACTTTTTGCTTATCTTTAAACAATTTATAGCTTCCGTCCAAAAGAGAGGAAAAAAAATAGCATGAATAAAAGTATGTATTTATGTAGGTGGTTACGTATGTATGTACGTATGTACTCGTATGTACATAAATCTATTAGCATCATTATTTGATGTAAAAACTTCAATATTAAAAACTGTTGTATTTTACCCAACATTAATGGAACTTCGAAAATGTCTGCAAATAAAAAAAATGTTTTATCGAAAAAATGGAATATTTCGTAATTATATCCATTTCGTTTCTGCTTAAGAAACTCATCAGTAGACTTCAACTAAAAATTTTTGAAAAAAGCTAAAACCAGCTTCAACCTTTTATAGAAAAATAAAAAATAAGAGTGGTTGTTGAGAATTTGATGCTTTTCATCTTAATATGTCTATATATGTACATATGTACGTAGGAATTCTCAATAATATTTTAATTTATTTATTTTTTATATTAAGTCAAATATGTTCTAAGTTATGAGAGATACGAAAACACATCTTAGGACATTATTTCTTAAGGTAGGGTCACACTTGGCAAACATTTGCCCAAAAAAGCGTAACCACTCAATGTTTGTGAAAAACCATTTGATTCAGACAAGTGTTTCTTAAGTTAAACAGTTTCATAAACAATTAATAGACAACCTCATTGATTCCAACATTATTGGAAACTATTTAACTTAACAAACACGTATCTGAATTGAAAGCTTTTTCATTAATATTTTGTGGTTACGTTTTTTGAGCAAATATTTGCCCAAGTGTAACCATCCTTTTAAAAATTTTGAGCTTAGATCCTTTATCCAATAAAAATCAGATAATTTTTCTAAAAGTTACAAGCCTCAGATGTTTTTTGAGTCCCATGTGGTCAACTTAGGCCCGCTGTAACTCCTGTCCAGCTTAAGCCAGAAGGCTGCCAAGACATGTGTTATTATAAAGCCTAAGTCCTCCTCTACGGATGTTCGAAGATTCATATAAATCCAATCAGTAGTTTAGAAGTTCCAGATTTATTACCATTTATTTTGCAAAAGTCCCCACTGTGGACTGTAATGTAAAAATATTACCTGTTGTGCTAATCGGGGTGTTGCAATAATCGTTGCTTGCGCAAATCGAGCTCGTATACAGTATACTGTATATGGCAAGAATTTACATTTTTATTTGCAAATAAGTCATGTTTATTAATGTGATATATATGTATCTCTTTTTGGAAATCCCGGGATTGGGGATTTTATAAGTCCTGATTCCGAAATCCCGGGATTTTCGGGATCTAATTATAATAAATTTACAAATAAATAAATAAATAGTACATATAACTTGAGGGTTACACGATCAAGTTTTGCCTTTCAAATTTCAATACATTCACACTTTTTCACTAATACAATCACCCTTTTAGAATTTGATGGGACTTTGACTTCAAATTTTCTTTTCAATTGTGTATTCAAATTTATAGGCAAAAAACAACTGACACCAATTTCAATGAGCACACTTTTCGTTTTTGTTTTCAAATATTCTGCCGGCATAGTATTTTTATGTTCTTTTATTACACATAATGTTATGTTCCTCCTAAAAACTTTAATTAACTTTAAATAAATATTATTAGGAACAAAAAAAAATATGTAAAAAATGTAATGATGTGTTGCGGTTTATAGACCTAAATAGAAGCCATGGAAATGTGTGTTTAAGCTGTTTTCTTATCAACGGCATATTGAAAATAAATTTGCTTGAAAATTGCGTGCAGCCTACGTCACAGCTTTCAATTTAAATTACTTTTGACAACCAGTATGTGTGAAAAACTTGAATGCAAATCTTGGTCGTGTAACTGTAGCGTTAAGTATTAAACTTATTTAGCTTTTTTTTCAACACAAACATTTGACATTTGATTTTATGACCAGCGATACCGTTGTGCGACTAAAGTCGCATTTTGCCCCTTTTTCTAATGCCTTGCCACTTTTTATGCCCCTTAGTTTTAAATCCCCTTTTAGTATCATTTGCATTATTTTGTGCCCCTTTTTATTCAAAGTCAACTTTAATTTTTATTTTTACAATAAATGTACGCAAATTTGTACAGATTCTACCACATTCGACAACAAGATTTTATTTCCTATGTGTATATATGAAAAAATAAAATTTTTTTTTGGGAAATTGACAGTATGGCGCAATATTATTTTCTGAGTATATGGTGTTAAAAGGCCTTGGTATGAATTTTTTCATTTGTTTAAGATTTTTAAATATGAAATTACATACAGTCATTCATAGATAACTCTAACTGTATTTTCCGCAGCCAAATTTGATTTGAAAGCCAAATTTGATAAAAGCACATAATTTTAAAAGGTGAAAAACTTTATGCTAAGGGAAATAATATTGTATGGAAATACCACAGTGAATTGCTATCATCAAGTAATGCTTTTGATTTAAGTTCCCATGAAATTAGTTCATCATGTGAGCCTATTATCTTAAAAAAACCAGTAAAAAAGAAAAAAGCAACACGAGAGTATTCCAATGATTAGGAGAGACGGCACAAGTGGGTTCAGATGGATGCAGATACCAAAAAACCTATTTGTGTTTTCTACATTCAGTTGCTCATCTGCCGAATGAATCATTGAATGTCATGTTAAAACAGCCACACACGTGGCCAATTCCAAAAAACAAATGATGTAAAAATATTCGAGCTTTTATCACAAAAAAATACCGATTTTCGAAAGAAAGTTAATATTGCTGAAATGAAGCTTGTTTTAAAGATGATAAGATGAACCCGTTCAAGCAAATGGACAAATTGGCCAAATTAAATGCAAAAATATATCCAGATTCGCCAGATGCAAAGTCAACGAGTTACACCTTATTTCTCTGTCTATATAAAGTGAAATTAAAAAAAAAAAAAACACACAAAGCATAAATTAGTACTCGTATTACGAAAAAAATATCAAATAGACTAAAAGTAGACACTTGTCAGTCCATGCTGTCTGCTTTAATTTTATTTCAAAACGATTTGGAAGAATGGATTCCAAGTAAAAAACTTATTAATAAATACAAATGTACTATTTCAAAAGAAAAGGTATTTAAGGTATTTAATAACTATGCATAATGCCTAAAAAGAATAATATTATCCTCTTCAGAATCGAATTTTCAAATTTTTATCAAAACTTTATATGGTTGCATTATGCTGGTTTTTAAGTAAATAAATGATATGAACCATGTCCCAAATATGTATTTATGTATTCTTTAATTTTTTGTATATCGTAAGAACTGGTGCCAATTACTGCATTCGATATCGAACGAAACTTCCATTTATTTTCTGTTGGAATTTCGATTGATATCAAATGCAGTAATTTGACAACTCTTCTATTATTAACATAGATTTTATGATCTTTTTTATGTAATAGCTATTTATACTACGATTATACTGGTCTTATTTACAAATAGAAGTGTATATGAAGATTGTGAGTCAAATAAGCAATTATAAAACTAAAAATTTATTTTTCTGTATACATACATCGCATCCCCAGCAATAAGTAATTGTTCTCGTGAATTAGTAAGTTACAATTTTTACTTGCAAATAACACGTGCGTATAAACGTAGTATATGAGTTCTCATAAAATTAATGTTTTTGTACCTCTTATACATGAGAAATTGTTGTTTGTTGTTTGTTTTAAATAAACATAACTTAATAAATATGCTTGTTTCTTTAATTTTTCTAGATTTTGAAGTTGCCTCTTTTTTTCTTTCAAATCCCCTTTTTGTGCCACTTTTTTTTTGAAAATCCCCTCTTTGTGCCCCTTTTTGAAAAATTTCAACGGTAACGCTGTTTATGACATGCTTCTTTTGATTTTTATACCCTTTACCAAAAATGGAAAAGGGTATATATAGGTTTGTCATTCCGTGTGTAATTTCCATAATTTTAATTTGCGACCAAAAAAAATATATATATTCTGGGTCCTTATGAATAGCGAAGACGAATAAGCGATGTCCGTCTGTCCGTCCCTCCGTCCGGTGTACGTGAAATCGGTTTTCCGAAGCTCCCAGAAAAGCTAGAGACTTCGTTCTTAGACTGGTGTATCAGAAATGGTCCAACTTAGATTGGTATTGAAATTCAGCAAAATCGAGCAGACGATTGCAGAGTTGGAAAGCTTAAACTTTATTTTGCCATATAAAAGTAACTACCGAAAACAAATTTTTATTTTTTTTTAATAAATAAATTTATTTTACACTTCAGTACGACTAAAATTGGAATTTTAAATTAAAAAAATATAAAAAAAAAATAAAAAGACGTTTCCAGGGTTGGAAAACTTTAACTTTTTGTGTTATGTAAAATTAACTTTGTCTAAAACTATGCAGGGTATTTTCTCGAGAACCGTAAGAGTTAGAGACCTGAAATTTGGACACAGTGTGTATACCTTTGGCCGCCACAACAACAAATACATGAGAATTGGAAATTAAAGGGTGTTCCAAAACGAGCATCGAAAAATGTTAAAATCCCAAATAATATACACACAATTGTATGTACGTATGTATATACACTTGAAATTTGTAAGGTTAGTGTATTTTTATACAGACTACAAAAATTAACACAAAAATTTCAAAAAATTTAAATTAAAGGGTGTTCCATCAGCTAATGCAATTTTGACAACTTGCTGTATCTTGGAAACCGTAAGAGCAAAACTCTTGAAATTTTCAAAAACGGTAAAACTAAAAAATCAAAAAGTTATAAAATCGCCAAATCGAAAAAAATCGCCAAAAACAAAAAAAAAAAATCGCCAAAATGAAAAAAGCACCAAATTACAAAAATAATGTCTAAGACTAAAATAAATCGCGAATAACCGGAAAAATTGCTAAAATGAAAAAAAACCGCCAAAATGAAAAAAAACGCCAAAATGAAAAAAAAAATCGTCAAAACGAAAAAAACCCCAAAAAACAGAAAAAATCGCCAAAATGCAAAAAAAACCCAAAAAAAAAACAGGAAAAAATCGCCAAAATGAAAAAAAAATCGCCAAAATGAAATATATCTCCAAAATGAAAAAAAAACCCAAAAAACAGAAAAAAATCGCCAAAATGAAAAAAACCCCAAAATAGGAAAAAACTGCCATAATGAAAAAATATCGCCAAAATGAAAACATCTCCAAAATGAAAAAAAAGCCCCAAAAAAAGAAAAAAAATCGCCAAAATGAAAAAAACGCCAAAAATGAAAAAAAATCGCCAAAATGAAAAAACCCCAGAAAAAAAAAATAATTGCAAATATCCGAAAAAAGTCGCCAAAATGAAAACAAAATCGCCAAAATGAAAAAAACCCCAAAAAATAAAAAAATTGCAAAAATCCAAAAAAATCGCCAAAATTAAATAATCTCCAAAATGAAAATAAACCCCCAAAAACGGAAAAAAATCGCCAAAATGAAAAAAAGCCCCAAAACCAGAAAAAATCGCCAAAATGAAAAAAGAATCGCCAAAATGAAGAAAATCTTTCAATGAAAATAAACCCAAAAAAAAAACAGAAAAAAATCGCCAAAATGAGAAAAAAGCGACAAAACTGAAAATATCTTTTAAACTGAAAAAAACTTAAAAAAAAGCAAAAAAGTCACATTAAAAAATGCTCAGAACCGAATGTGCGGAACCCTTCGTGCGCGAGTCAAAGTCTCACTTTACTGAATTTTTTAATATTAAAGGAATTAAATGAAACTAAGTTTTTTCTCATTTCGTTTTTGCTTCGTTCACTTAACATATTTTATGTATTTTTTAAAGAACTAGATGGGTATCAATAATCAGAAAAATCCAAAATTATGACTCCAGGGTTGGAAAACTTACACTGTTTGTGTTATGTAAAATTAAATACGGTCTAAATAATTCATTTTTCCTTTATAAATTAAATATATTTTATGCTTCTGAAAGAAAAAATTGGCCTATAAAATTATAAAAATGAAAACCAAGGCTCCAGAGATGGAAAATTTTAACTTTTTTTGATAATAGAGTAACTAAATAAAACAAAGTTTTTCCTTTTTTCCTTTTTGCTTTGTTCACTTAATATATTTTAAATATTTTTTAAAGAACTAGATTGGTATAAGGAATTAGAAAAATCCTAAATTCTGATTCCAGGGTTGGAAAACTTACACTTTTTGTGTTATGTAAAATTAAATAGTTCTAAAAAGTTTTTTCTTTTCCTTTATAAATTGAATATATTTTATGCTTCTGAAAGAAAAGTTTGGCGTATAAAATTTGAAAAATTAAAATTACAGCTCCAAAGATGATTTGATTTTTTTTAAATATTAAAGTATAAAATTAATTTTTTTTATTTCTTTGTTGACTTAACACACTTTATTAATTTTTTAAATCAGAAAAATCTAAAAGGTTGATTCCTGGGTTGGTAAATTAATTGTTTTTTCTACAAAAGTAACTAGGTCAAGTTAGTTTTTTCTTTTTGTTTACAAGTTTTATACACTTTATGACTTAGAATGAAATAGTTTGGCATAGAAATTAGAAAAATAAAAGACATAGCTCAAGAGCTGGAAAACTTAAATTTTTTCTGGTATATAAAACTAATTATTTCTTTGGTAATTCTATATTTTCTAAAGAAATAAATTAGTATTAAGAAACTCAGAAATATGGTTACAGGGTTGGAGCTTAAAAAAAAGTTTCGGTAAGAAAAATAACCAAAAATATTTTTTTTTCAGTTAAACAGATTTCATGTTTTGGAAAATCATTACTCAAGATTTTTTATACACGGTTAATTTTTTGATGGATATCTAATCTAATTGAATTATAAACGAAGGTTTGTGCTTATTGTGCTCTCAGCATAATAACTATTAATTTTTAGTAACTGGAGATAAAACTAAAATTTATCGCTAAAGATAAATTAAAGGACATGTTCCGTTTCATTTTCCTGATACCTTTCCTTTCTGCTGAACAAATTTCAAAAAAATCCTGTAGGAATAAAACGTTTACATAATACCACGATGTATACCATTTGCAATGGGAACTTTAAATCAAGACACTAAGCAGTTTTGCAACATCAATGATTATTAAATAAGGGAAAATATAAAACAAGTTAGTTTACTTGGTATGGAGGTGCAATACTAAGAATATTTTAGAGTTATTAAATAGCAGCACGGTTTTTCCACATCTCGAGAGCGAGTAAATAAGCTCCATTTTTTGGTATTGTATTGACGTGACGTCGTTGTTGACTGAAATAAGAATGAATGTAAAATATATCTTAACCACAGAGTGTAGAGTAAAATATTCAACTATTGCTAATATCGAAAATAAAATAATTTAATCAAATTTTTTAATCGAAAAATACTGAAAAGTCACTTACTATTAATTGCTTTAGAGAAAAAAATTATAAATTTTATCACAAAACAAATATATATGTATGTGTCTGTATACTATATACATATATGAACGTACGTTGGTAAAGGGTATATAAGATTCGGCACAGCCGAATATAGCACTCTTACTTGTTTTTATTTTCTTTTCATTCACTTATTTTGCTTTTATTTATTTCTTACATGTGCTTCTATTCAATATGTTTGGTTGATATCTGCATGAGATTTAAACCAATTTGTAGTCACTTGCAAAATAATTAATTTATAAGTTAGTGTTTTTTATCAACCAATTATTTTATTTACTACAGGGTTACGTCTATTTATCACATTTTTATAGGAACATACATATATACATACAAAATTTGATTGAGCACTTGAACCGTATTTTTGCTCTACTGGAAAATTTTAAAATCATACATGAGTTGTTTTCTACAATGTATTCCTCCATTCGCTAATGGGAGTAGGGTTTATTAGTGTGCTGGCCTTCTAGTCTTTAACTCGAATAAAACTAGACTTCGGTCAAACTCATTCAGTCGGTCGTTTTTGACACAAACCTATGATCAAACCCATGTAGTTTAAGTGGGTTTGATCATAGGTTTGTGTCAAAAAAATGGTCTAAATAAAATGAAAATAATTTTGAACTCCAATGTAGAAAACATACATACAAACTCGAGCAGTTTTTTAGACAAACTACTCTGCATTATTCTGTAAATATTTCCCATTTTTACGTCAACCCGACAACAAAAAGTTTGCACGTGCCTTGTATTGTATTCCACTTGAATTGTAAAGAGCTATCAATAGTACTCAATTGTTACCGACAACAAGTAGATAAGTGCCAATTTTTTTGTATAGGGTTGAAGAGTTGACATATAGATAGTTCTACACTGCAATTGTGAATAAATTTGCGCAAGAAATTTCTCCCTTTTCCAATTAGATTTTTTTGCTTTCCCTTTTATAGTATGTTTCCACCGTTTAAGTAAATCACTTCAAAGTGTTTCCACCGAGCTTGTGAGTGATTTGTTGTTCGAATTTTCGTACTCAATTTATGCACGTGCTTTATAAGGTGGGCGCAGCAGCTGTAATGTGAATTTTATTCACATGTGCTTGACATTTAAAGTTGATTAAATATTCCTTAATGTCATTTTTTCGAAATTGTCAGTCACTATTGATGGATAACCCAGGGATGGAGTTTGTAATTTTAAAAGCAACGCAGGGTTGCATACATAGATCGAGTTCGAAAAATAGTATTTTCGACATTATTTAAAATAAATCAACCACTTTGAGGTGATTTATCCATATGCAAAATGTATGGTAAATCATGTATAAATTAACATGATTTGCACAAATCATCATGATTTGTATAAATCATGCCGGTGGAAACATACTATTAGTTGCTATTGTTAGAAATTGTTCCCCGGGAAAATTTTCTCGGGTATCGGCATTTGCCAAATCCCGAAAATCCCGGGATTCGGGATTTCCTGTTTGGCATCCCTAGTATTTAGTTATATCGTTATATGAAAGTTGTTGTTATTTTTTGATCCAGTTTCTTGTTTCTAATAAAAATAACATATTTTGTGTTAAAGTATATTTGAAAATGTAAGTGAGTACGTTGGGAACAGGTACATCCTATTTTTTTTATCTTCTGAAACCAAAATTGGTTGTCTACGAGTAAAATTGTTTATAGTTACTAGTTTTGAGCTGGTAAACCTTTTTTGCATACTAGCAACATAGGTTTTTGCTGTGGAGGCATAGTTCATTATGTTCTTTTTTCAGACTTTTTTAACGCACTAGTTTCACCAAGATTACGAGTATCATTTTACCTTTTTAGTAAAATATTTTTTTTTTATAAAAATGAAGAAAAACTTCTACATCATCTGATAAACTTAAAATGCCAAAAATTTTATATTAATCTACACACTAAAAATTTCTGTAATGCCGAGTACACACTATGGCATTTTGTAACATGGCAAGCAAAAATAAAAGTGGGAACTATTGGCAACGTTTGTCATTTCCGATATTTTTCGTTGTGTGGCATTACCACACAATGATGTAGACAGTTGTGAGAAAAAGTTGACAGCACTGCAGACACAAAAACCAAAGTGTCATAGTGTTGATATTTTGCTATATTGAGTACATACCCTGAAGGAAACGTGGGGTTATGTGTCCCCAAGCCACCACTTTTGTCTACTATTTTGGTGGCAATGTCAACAGAGCGTCTATTAATATTGTTTTCAATGCGTAGAAGACATTTTTTCAAATACACACAACTATGCTTCTTCTTAATGCATTATTGGTTTTTTGAAAATAGAAGCGACGCCAAGCAAAATTTAAGTGTTTATCAAAATTAGTTTAAGAAATCAAATTAAACGATTAATTTAAACGTATTAAACAACAATTAGAAAAATTACACAAAAATAATATACAAAAAAATTTAAATTAAACGATTTTAAGTGAAAGGTGCCAATCATGAATTAGTTCCTGTTGTTTTATGTTTTTTATGCAAAAGTTCCATTTTTTATATATTTGTTTAATAAAATATCAAAATTTGAACAAAATATGGAATTTCATTATCAAATGTGTATACTAGAATTACTAAAAAGTACTAGTGACCATCTGTTTCCAATGTCTTCATATGGTCCCTAAAGAACTACCTAATCAGTAGTTCCAATGTCAGTAGTTGCTTTTCAATGACATGCACATGTTAAATATCTATAGCAAAAATCATTGTGTGGGCTATAATTAGTCAGTAGTACTGGCGACAAAGTCAATAGTGAATCAGTACTGATTCACTAGTGACATTCCCTACAGGGTACCGAAAGAATAAAATTTTAAATAAAAATTTAAAAGTATGGAAAACGAAAACGAAAGTGGAAAAGCACAGAGAAGTATGAGAAAAATTCCAGCGCCCAGGACACATGACATGACGACACAGCTCATTCAGCTTGTGGAGGTTTGTGAGGCTGTATGGACTCATACAAATATGTAGCAAGCATTTATAGGGATTGAAATTCAAAGGAAACTTGAGGGGCAGAAATTTCGGTGGAATTAGGGCTTAATGCACACGAAATTTTTAAACAAACTTGAATCCTGCTAAACTGGCATGCAGAGTACAATAGAATTCTTGGTGGCACACATATTAAGCCCTGGTCTTTTCCACAAATTTCTTTGCCGTTTTTTTGAGATTTTTTTAACGGCCTGGCCCACGATGTCACGAGAAATCGTTCGATCGACAACTTGTATTGCAAACAACAACAAATTTTCTAAAGTTATTGTTGTTTGCAATACAAGTTGTCGATCGAACGATGTCTGGTGACATCGTTGGCCAGGCCGTAATTTTTTTCCTATTATTTATAAACATACGGTGGCACTACCCAATTGAATAATTTTGCGATTATTATATGTATAAATATTTATATTAATAAAAGGCCACTCAGACTATAATACTTTTGACGAAAATGCCTCCCTGATCTGATTTCTGTTTGAAAAATTTCAAAACACAATAACAACTCAACATGTCAGAGTTGCATTTTCCACAAAAGTATTAATACTTGTATTATAGTCTGAAATGGACTTTAACAAACAATACGAAAAACAAAGTCTCACCCTACGTCTACATCTGATATATTTTTATCAGGACATATCGCACCCTAAATACAAAAGGGGCACAACTCAAAATTATAAAAGTGCTTTTGCTTTTTTATAAAACAGGTAATTGAAGAAATTTATAACGACCCCAACAATTTCTTTTGCAATACAGTCTTCTTGAAGAATATAAAATACCATTATGGTTGTTTTTATGTGACATACTTGCGTCATTTGTACAGTATCAACAGTTGTTTGCAACTACTCAGCATCTGAAATTTTTTGAGTTGTGCCCCTTTTGTATTTAGGGTGCGATATGTCAAATTCCATATAAAAAAAGAGCTAACATAAAAAAATTATTTATCAATATAAAATTTGACTTTTGCTATGATAAAAATATATCAGGTGTAGACGTAGGGTTGCAATGATAAAACAAATGACACTAAATGTCATTATGTATATCACAATTAGTTCTTGATGTAGACAATGATGCTGTATTGCCATTATTTAGGGATGGGGAACACATTCCTTGTGTGTTATCGAAAAACTTGCATTGCACACATATGAAAATGACAACACATGAAATGCCAGATGTAAACTCAGCCAAGTATTAAATAAACTTCAAAAGATCTCATATAATATATGTATGTGTGTATGTATGTATGTGCTTTGGAAGAAATACACCAACAATTTTCCTTTGTTACAAAAGATCTCAACTCAACTCAACTGTGATGATCAGTGTCAAGATTTGACATACAACTTGTGGTCAAATGCTGTGTTGCATATTTTTATATGATTATACATACATACATACATACATACATATGTAAGGTATATAAATACAAATGTATTTTGATGTGTACATACACTCCCGATCAGATGATTAGAACCACTTACATTTCAGTTTTTAGTACTCCACATTTTTCAAAAAAATTTTTTTTTATCGAAAAGAAAGATTATTTAGTGCACATCACACAAATATCAAAAACAAAGAATAAAGTTTGTTTAAACAGTGGGCTTTAAAGCCCATTTTTCACAAAATAATTACAAATTTAAAATTTGTTTCCATCATATGAATAAAACCATTTCACACACAGTTTTGTGATTTGGGTAAATTTCCCGCGCAATGGCCCGAAATTTTCAAATTATTTTATAGAAAAAGACTTCATTCAGCATATTAGACTGATAGTCCATGGAAAATATTGAGGCATGCTTTGCTGTGATAATAGCATCATCATCATATACTCGCACATATCGTCGCTGTTTTAACTAACTGACCTAACTGACATCATTTTGAAAAATGAGTTAAGTCCACTATTAGACTTTATGAGTCATAATAGACATTGTCCACAATTTTTATCACTGTAAACATTACTGTCGAGCCTATAACAGTAAAAATATTTCAGACGTTTCCATAAGAATACAATCTCTCCTAAGTCCTAGCGTGATTTTTAATGTGAAGCTCCATGACAAAACTCTCTAAGATCATGTTCAATTTTGCCGCTTATGCTAACTTCATTGTTTTGATTCATTATATTACAATTTGCTGAAAGCTTTTTTGAAATGAAAGCTCAGTTTTAACATTTTTAATTTACAACACTCTTGCCGTTGTTGTTTGTTCCTTACTAATAATGTACATACATGCCTGTTAATGTGCTTATTTTTGTTTTACTTGAGACAAACTTTTTTAGTTTATTACATTAAGTATACGATATTTGTTTGATTTTCGCTACAGCTATTATTTTTAGTTAGTGATGCCCGAATTCCGTCACCAATAATGGCTAAATGCTGAAAAAAAAAAATGTCTAAAAACTAGCTAAAAAATGGCTAAGCGCCACCGAAAGCAAAAAGAAGGTATTTTACGAGTAATATATTATTTTTCTTAAAAGCAAATCGGGAACATTTTTTAAAGTAAATAAAAACAATAAATTGAAGTAAAAAAGTAAAGTTATTAGTCTAACAAATAATAAAGTAATAAGGAGACAATGAAAAAAACTGCGCATTTAGTGCAAACTTGCAATACTTGCAGTACGCCTTCAATTCATTTGTACATTCTGCTACTCAGTCTTTAAATTTTTGGGTTACTAATCCATTCTTTGCGAAATTTTTGTTTATACTTTTTGTTCATTTTCTATTTTTTAAACTTTCATTTAAGCTTTAATTTGTATTTTAATTTCACTCGTGTAAAACAAAAATTACCCTTGCTAGATTGATATCATAAACCACCAACTGGTAGACCTGACAACTTCCCAGCAAAAATTTTTCGAAATTTTGTAATGGGTAGTAAGTACTCTTTTAAATGTTAAAGTTTTTTTGAAATATGTGCCTTAGGGCCATTATTACAAATTAAAGTTAGTTCAAAGTAGGATTTTATCGGACGTATAAAAAGTTTTTCATCAGTACCATTTTAGCTCAACCTAAGGTGAGGGATAAGTTAAAGGCAAATGTATCTTTCCTGTTAAGTTAAATTAAATTTATAATAATGAACAGCGTTTTATACGTCCCACAAAATCCTAATCTTAACTAACTTTAAGTTGTAATAACGGCCCTTAGAGTTGTAGAGAAATTCAATTAAATTGTTTTTTTTATGAGCTAAGGCTGGCAATTAGTTTTTATGCAAGCCATACACCTTGCGACTGTTGGTACAACACGTTGGATTAACAAGTTGTGTGTTTTGCCCACAAACTTTACAACAACGTGCACAACATTAGAGCACAACTTCATTTCTTAATTTTTTTTTGGAGTAAACATGACATCGGGTGTTATGTCGTGTATTGTAATGGACGGTTTTTTTTTTGGTGACAAAATAAGAAGAAGAACGTAAAAAAGGACAGAAAAAAGAATTTGGTTAAAGGAGTGATTTATATAAAAAAACGTATTCTAATAACAAACTTTTGGAAATAATAAAAGAAAGTGAGCCAATGGACTATAAAAATTACACGTGGGTGTCAAACGAAGTATTCAATGACCTTTTGTCAAAAGTGCCGATGAATATAAAAAAGCAATTCTTCCGCGCAAACTCTTATACAATTATATAAAATCACTTCTTTCTGTTCAATTCTCCATTTTATACGCAAATTTGAATTCGAGCGCGATGTTTTTCATATGACCACAACGAAAATAAGAACAAAATGAAATGAAGTTGTACAACAAACTCCCAAATTTTACAACCTGTCCATACAACTAGACAAAAAATCAAATCTTTTTAATCTTTCGTACAACCGATACACAACTTCATACGACGACCCCACACACTTTACAATCTTATACACAACTTGATCATGTTGTACCAACAGTCGCAAGGTCTGTGGCTTGCTTTACGGAACTTCAGGTTCTCGTAAGAAAAACTTACGGAAATTCAGGTTGGTAAATTTCATAAAGAAATTTCCGTTTGCTTGACAGACTTTCAAAAGCAAAGTACAGAGAATTTTCAAAATTTATTGCCTATCTTAGGGATGTTATAAATATATTTAAGTGTTTTTGTGTGTATGAAAAATCATGAGAGAAACCTAATGATGCACAGTGGGGGATTTTGAAAAAAAAAGTGGAAATAATTCTGCAGTTTCTAAACGAAACTTCCGATTTTTATAAAATTTCATACAGCATTTAAAGATGGGTCACCGAGCTTAAGTCTGGAATTTGGACTATAGATCTCAAAAGGGGGCGGAGCCACAAGGCCCTAAAGTGGGCAACCTCGGGCTAATGAAAGTTTCAAACTAATGCTATGCTGATGTTTTTGATCTGATAAAAAATATTTTTTGCAATTGGATTTCTCTATCCATAATAATAAAAATTTTGAAAAAAAAAATCCTTTGTTATGTTTCTTATAGTATAAGCTTTTGAATAAATAAAACCAAGGGGTTTATATTCTTGCAAAAATTTTTAATAATAGCGAAATAATTAACCCTCTTTTTTCTGCAAAAAATCGACTTTTTCAAATATTTAATTTAAATTGCATATAAATTTTGACTTAGCTGTGCTATTGATACCAAATTATTTTTTCTAAATGTTAAACATTTTGTTTTTAACCCATATTAAGTTTCTTTTTCAAAATCGAACAAGATTTGACTTCTCCATTAGCAGAACAGTGGACCAAGGTTGGTAAAAATGCCAAAATTGAAATTTTTTTCTCGAATATTTCCTAAACTTTAAGCGGAACTGCATAAATGTAGCAGACTTTTTTTTAGCTCTTGGATAGAGAAATCCACTTGCAAAAAATCTTTTTTATAACAATCGGACGGATCATTTAGAAACTGCAGAATTATTTGCACTTTTTTTCAAAATCCCCCACTGTGTGATGATGAACACACATACATACATAGGCTGATAAATACTATAGCGTTTTTTGCTTAATTGATTGGTCAACGTACGTGACATTCTGTGGAATTGCCCATATATACTCGTATTCGCTTGCGGTAACGATAATGTGATTCTGTAGTTTCTTTTTAATGATAGTGCACATATGTGGTTTACTCACCGTTTAATTCTATATCATAAGTATCTCTGTATAGAAAATGTCAAAAAACACAAAGAATGCATGAAAAATATGTAAATATGTTACATATTTTACCCTCACTTCATTTTAGGTGTACATACTGCCCTTTATTCCAACTGGGGTAACAAAAATTTCATTTTGCATGTCATGTTTATAATTTCGAGAGAAGATTTCTTAAATACAAAATATAAAAACAAAAATTAAAAATTTTAAAAACCCCCGATATATCTAGAAAAGATGTGACATCTTCTAAACGGCTGGACCAATTTTCTTCAAACATTGTTAAGAACCATCTCGATCAAGTCACCGTTCAAACAGAGAAAACTAAATCAAAATGGGTCCAGCCGTTTGGGTTGTAAGTGGACACGGACAGACACACACACACTACAAACTTATAACACCCCTTTTTTGGTCGAGGGTTAAAAATGAAAATAAATAAATATTTACTTAAATAGTGGGACTATTTCAATATTTTAAGACGTAATTAGTGATGTCAATGTGTGTTTAAAAATCATAATAGTGTGCGGAAAACCTCTCAAATAGCCTTAAAAATCGCTAATGAAGTACATCAGTGAGAAAATGTAACCGTTGTAAATAAAAGCAGGTAGTTTTCTTCGATTGTAATATCAGAATTTGTAGCACTTTGAGTGATTCTAGGTAAAATTTAAAAAGGTTACATATGTATATGTATATATGTATAGTTTAAAATAATTCTTTCAGAAAAGAAAACACCATAAATGAATTTGAGCTTGTGATTTAATTTTTTTTTTACTTCAACCGACAGCGAATATCGTTATAATATGTTACTGGATACCAAAGTCGTTACATATCTGATATATTTATTACAGGGATACGATTATCGTAATAAAAGATACTGAATGCAGGTACTGCAATTCCGTAAGTCACACAAAAGGTAGTTTTATAAAAATAAAGTCGCACAGAAGATTCGTTTGGGAAAATAAATGTTATACATCTCTTTTTAAAATCTTTTTTATTCATAAAAAGCGTAACAAAACAAAAAAAAAAAACAAAAAGCTTATTGCAGAATCCACTTTTCTAATATTTCATAACATATACATTATATGCAGTATACATATCGCAGACTAAATCATAAAGAGTCACAACTCAAAAAATTTCAAATGTTGAGTAGTTGCAAAGAACTGTTGATACTGTACAAATGACGCAAGTATGTGATATAAAAACAACCATAATGGTATTTTATATTCTTTAAGAAGACTGTATTACAAAAGAAATTGTTGAGGTCGTTATAGATTTCTTCAATTAACTGGTTTATAAAAAAGCAAAAGCACTTTTTTTATAATTTTGAGTTGTGACTCTTTATGATTTAGTGTGCGATATGTGCTTCTGGACCAATATCCCATTTACTCAAAGAACGTCATAAGACAAAAATTTTATTTTTTTTGAGTTAGTGTGTAAAACATTTTCTTTTTCCATTAAATTGTGTGTAAATTTAAAACTTAAAACGCGTTTTTTTTTTTTGGCAAATTGGGTTTTTGAGCTATGACGTTTTCTGAGTAAATGAGCGATATGTTTTTATTACTGAGCAAAATTTACTTAAGTTTAACAAGTTTGGCTAAAGTTAAGGTTTAGATATTTTTGACAAAATTTTAACATTTCCAAGTAAAGCCTCGTGAGTACACTCAAGGAAAAGAATTTGCCTTTAAAACGATTTATTATTGTCAGAATAGTAAAACGGCTACGATCCATTAACTCGCCAATCTCGGGAAAAGATTTACCTTCATTTTGTAGTTTCACTTAGTTTTGGACCCATTGTTAGAAGAATGTGCAAATTAAAAAAGCTCTAATGGAACAATCCGGACTGTGTGAAAAGTAAAGTGTTGCCGGATGTGAAAAATTTCATTTGAGGAAAGTAAAAATAACTGAGTGAAGAAAATCTGTTCAATTTTCATTATTATTTCTTAAATAATATTCAATTATATTATAATTGTTTTATAGCCATTATATGTTCATAAAATAAATATTTTGTGTTTCGGAATACATAAAAAATACATTTGGTTTTAATAAGCAGTTTGTGCATATACTTAAGTCAGGCACTGTATGTACATATATGGTTTATTGGGACTGGGAATCCAGTCTCCTATATCTTTGTTTATTAAAAATTTTAATCTGACGGCATTGAGCTGCACGTTTTTACTTTTAATTTATTAGTTCATTTATGTATTTTTAAGCAAAGCTAATTTCGAAAAAATTCTTTCTGCCCAAACACTGCTGTAAGGCAGAGTTAATAAGTTTGTACAAATTAGGAAACATTGATTTGCTAGTGAATTCTTTAAATCACCAATTTTATGCCAAGATCATTATAGTTAACGTCGTCATAAGTGGTAAAAATATGTAATAAGAAAAATTTTAAGAAAATTTTAGCTTTACTGCAAATTAAATGTTGTTTGTGAGAAACTTTACAAAGAAAAAGGGTAAAAAGTAGCAAAAAATTAAAAAAGTCGGTGATAAAAAAGTCTCACAAAAAGTCACAGACCAGGGGGAAAATTACAGCATTCGATATGGTTCGAAATGTCAAAATATTTCCATATAAAATTCTATTGAAATATTTCGTAATTTCGTTCGATAACGAGTGCCGTAATTTGCCCGCAGGACTTTAGTCCTGCACATAATTAATAATAGATTTGTAAGACATAAATTTTTATATCAAGATATTTTTGTGAGACATTTTTAAATTTAATTGAACTAGAATGAATTAATAACAAAAATTAAAAATTTAAAAAACCCCCGATATATCTAGAAAAGATGTGACATCTTCTAAACGGCTGGACCAACTTTCTTCAAACATGGTTAAGAACCATCTCGATCAAGTCAGCCTTCAAACAGAAAAAACTAAATCAAAATCGGCCCAGCCGTCTGGTCTGTACATGGACACGGACATACACACAGATGCACAGAGACACAGATACACAGACGCATACACTACAAACTTATAACACCCCTTTTTTTGGTCGGGGGTTAAAAATATTCCCGATTAGAAATAAATATATTTTTAATAATATATTATCCTTAAAAATCCCAGGCGAAATAAGTGATTTTTCCCCAATAAATCCCCTGGGGATTTTGAAGAAATTTATATCCCCAATATAGTTCCCGCTTATGGAAAAATCCCCAAAGTTGAGAGTTCAGCTAACTGCTAAATTTAAAATTCGTTTCTTGCCAACTCTTTCCTAATATTTATAAGATAGTAATATTTTTTTTCTACTAGTAGTTTAACTTATAAAATTAGTCCAAATAATTGCAAGAAATTTAAAAATGCAATAATAGTTGTGTTCATTTACTAAAACTTTTTACGAATTTGTAACAATTGTTACTGGAAAGTGTTCATTAACCCAAAAAATTTGCAACAAGAGAGCGTCGAAAGAGCGTAAAAAATTGAGAGACAGAAAAATTCTTGCAAGTTTTTACAAGTAAAATTTTTACTTGTAATAATTTTTCAAACAGCTGTTTTATGATTGTGTTTGCAAAACAATTTTCTAAATTAAGTTGAAAATAAAAATATTTTGGAAATTGTAAGTAAATGTAAACTTTTAAGACGATAAAAAGTATTAAAAAGATAAAAAATTTATTTTTGTGTAACTAGCAACAACAGAAGCAAAATAATATGTCTAATGAAATTGAACTAATATATATCTGCATTAATATTTTTCTACAGCCTCTGAAATGTTTTTGTTTTTCTTTAATTTTCACAGACCAGCTGTTATTTTTAGTGTTGTAAATATTATGAGTACCTAGCTACTCGGTAATTTACACTAAGACGATATTTACACTGGGCATTTTCTGGTTATCTTTGCAGGCAGGCGTTTTAAGTTTGTTGGTGAGAGGTGTTGAGAAGCATGCGGAGTAAAACAAAAGGCACGAAATGAAAACTCGAGGGGATTTTTGACATTTATCTTTGTTTTTTCGTACTCTCAGCATTAAGCATGAATATTAACGTCAAAAAGTCTTGAAGAAAAAAGTCTTAATGTAAATGTAAAAGAAAATTGTCGAAGCAAGGCAGGCTAAAAAGGCATAATTTGAATAGGCATTAAGCAGGCAAAGAATTCAATTAGTTCAGATATATATTTGCAAATAAATTTGAATTAACACATAATTTATTAGTCACGACAATGGTGAATATAAATGACCATAATCACATCATTTTTAATCAATATCACAATTACAATCATTTTATAATAATATACATATACATATGTATAATATGTTCAGAAAACATAGGGGTAGTTATTGAGTACTCATATATACCTATACATTACAACACTACTTTAACTTGCAAATTTTAGCTAGTAAAGTGTTCATTTACTTTTTCACATTTTTGAGAGTAGTTTTGAAAAATTTCTTGTTACTCTCTCGTTACTAATTTTTACTAGTAAAGTAAATGAACACACCTAATATCATATGAACAAAAAATTTTGTATTTTTGTTTGTCTTCTTTATTTAAAATGCTGTTGCCTTAAATTTTCATGTGGTTGTTGTTATCTTCAGAAAATGCTCTTTCCCATGGCAATAAAATTTGAGCTCTCGACAAAAAATGTAAGAAGATATGCCCTAACTAAAACTAGATATTTAAATGCTTCTAATCATGTGATCGGGAGTGTATGTTGTATGTCTGTTTGCGTGTAATTTAAATTGTCTGGTATTATTGTTTCAATTTGCATTCGTTATAAATGAGTTGTACAGGAAAAGCACTTGACCAGAACAATACTCATTTTAAAATAGAATAAACAATAGATTCTTTTTGAATTCTAAATTGCATTAAGAATAGAAAAATGTTAAAAAAGACTACTCGTATTTTAGAATTGCTTAAGGAAACATTAACGAATTTATGATGTACATTTGAACGCTGCTGCTGCTGCATTATGATGTATTTCATGTTCTTTGGTTTTCGATCAAACGTTTTCAATTTTCTACAATGTAAATTTATCTCTTTTTAATATTGTTAAGCAAATAAAATTGTAAAACTTAATGTAATTTTTAGTATTTTTTTGGTTATTTTCTTCATTATTTTCTAAAATATTAATTTTAGCAAAAAACTTTCTTTGAGACTAATGTTCTTGACTAGAAGAGCTAAAATATTGCCACATATCATATTCTTGTTAAATGATTTTTTAAAAGACAGGGCTTGAAGGCCAACTTTGAGGGGCGCACACACCCCTAAAGCACAATTAATTTATCGCTATGAAATTTTTTTGTATTTTTTTACATAAAACTGAATCGATTTGGGGGAGAGAATATAAGAAATAAAAAAAAATACCTATTAACGGCCACGCTAATAAACATACATACATCCATACTTATAATACTAACCGCAAAACGTTTACATATACACATATGTATGTACGTACATATGTATGTATGTAAGTTAAAAGAAAAAATAAGCAATCAATGCAAATTAGAATATGTCCCAAATAAAAGCATATGCATATACATACATATACATAGGTATGTACATAAGTATGTATATAAATATTTTTACGATTACGATTCACACCCCTAAAACTAACTGATATTCGTCAACAAAATAGAAAATTCATACAATCGCGTCACGTGATTTATTATATGTTATATGCACATACATACTTACATACATATGCATGTTCAACTCATATTCCTTATACAAAACGTTAAGATATAAATATGTATGTATGTATGTATGCAAATGTGTGTCAAAATTGGCGTGTTAAATTACTGATTACTGATACATACTTACGTATACATATTTTGCTGCTTAAAAACTACTGCACACAAATAACTGAAATGGCTTTGTGACAGCACACAGTTCTTATAAAAAAATATAGCTGACTGTGTGACAGTATATAGTTTTTATATAAAAAGATAGGTGACTTTTCGTATAGAAATCTTGTCTGTGTTCCAGCAAACTTTGCTCAGAAAACTTTGCTTTTAGAAAAGTTGACTGTGCCATAGCTCACTTTTCTTATACAACATTTGAGTGTGTCTCACAGCACACTTTTCTAATAAAAAGTTGACTGTGTCACAGCACACTTTTCTTATAAAAAGTTGACTATGTCACAGCACACTTTTCTTATAAAAAGTTGACTGTGTCACAGCACACTTTTCTTATAAAAAGGTGACTGTATCACAGCACATTTTTTTATATAAAAGTTGACTGTGTCACAGCACACTTTTCTTCTAGAAAATTTGACTGTGTAACCGCGCACTTTTCTTCTAGAAAATTTGACTGTGTCACCGCACACTTTTCTTATAAAAAGTTGACTGTGTCACAGCACACTTTTCTTATAAAAGTTGACTGTGTCACAGCACACTTTTCTTATAAAAAGTTGACTGTATCACAGCACATTTTTTTATATAAAAGTTGACTGTGTCACAGCACACTTTTCTTCTAGAAAATTTGACTGTGTAACCGCGCACTTTTCTTCTAGAAAATTTGACTGTGTCACCGCACACTTTTCTTATAAAAAGTTGACTGTGTCACCGCACACTTTTCTTATAAAAAGTTGAATGTGTCACAGCACACTTTTCTTATAAAAAGTTGACTATGTCACAGCACACTTTTCTTATAAAAAGTTGACTGTGTCACAGCACACTTCTCTTATAAAAAGGTGACTGTATCACAGCACATTTTTTTATATAAAAGTTGACTGTGGCACAGCACACTTTTCGTCTAGAAAATTTGACTGTGTAACCGCGCACTTTTCTTCTAGAAAATTTGACTGTGTCACCGCACACTTTTCTTATAAAAAGTTGACTATGTCACAGCACACTTTTCTTATAAAAAGTTGACTGTGTCACAGCACACTTTTCTTATAAAAAGGTGACTGTATCACAGCACATTTTTTTATATAAAAGTTGACTGTGTCACAGCACACTTTTCTTCTAGAAAATTTGACTGTGTAACCGCGCACTTTTCTTCTAGAAAATTTGACTGAGTCACCGCACACTTTTCTTATAAAAAGTTGACTGTGTCACAGCACACTTTTCTTATAAAAGTTGACTGTGTCACAGCACACTTTTCTTATAAAAAGTTGACTGTATCACAGCACATTTTTTTATATAAAAGTTGACTGTGTCAGAGCACACTTTTCTTATAAAAAGTTGACTGTGTCACAGCACACTTTTCTTATAAAAAGGTGACTGTATCACAGCACATTTTTTTATATAAAAGTTGACTGTGTCACAGCACACTTTTCTTCTAGAAAATTTGACTGTGTAACCGCGCACTTTTCTTCTAGAAAATTTGACTGTGTCACCGCACACTTTTCTTATAAAAAGTTGACTGTGTCACAGCACACTTTTCTTATAAAAGTTGACTGTGTCACAGCACACTTTTCTTATAAAAAGTTGACTGTATCACAGCACATTTTTTTATATAAAAGTTGACTGTGTCACAGCACACTTTTCTTCTAGAAAATTTGACTGTGTAACCGCGCACTTTTCTTCTAGAAAATTTGACTGTGTCACCGCACACTTTTCTTATAAAAAGTTGACTGTGTCACCGCACACTTTTCTTATAAAAAGTTGAATGTGTCACAGCACACTTTTCTTATAAAAATTGACTATGTCACAGCACACTTTTTTATATAAAAGTTGACTGTGTCACCGCGCACTTTTCTTTTAGAAAATTTGACTGTGTTCCCCGCACACTTTTCTTCTAGAAAAGTTGACTGTATCTCAGCACACTACATGTACGTTAATTTGTATCTTACAATGGAAAATTTGTCAAGTCAGATGTTAAATATAGGCCGTATGAAAGAAACTTTAAGTGCAGTATTCACGGTCAAAATGCATGATACAAAACATCGTGTAAGTGTACATGAAGGTCTCAGCACGATAAATTAAAATCATGAATTGTCAAACTACATACAAAAGCATAGAGTTTGACAGTTCAATGCATGTATAACCTACTGCTTCGATTACCTTATATTTCTACTTTTGTTTTGCATACATGCATGTGCGAAGAATTAAAAAAAATTTTGATTTTGTTTAAGAATCATCGGTGTGACGCATACAAATAAAATTTCCTTAATATTATTATAATGCAGATCATGCATTTTGATCGTGAGTGCTGCGCTTTACAGACCAACCTAAATTACAAAGCAAAGTCCAACGTAATTTAGCGCTTAGCATTTACGCTGAAACTAGTAACGAGCATTAACGTTGGGCCATAAACAGTAATGCTCACTCACTTTGAATAATAAAACACTCTAAATAGAAATAAGATATTAAATGAAAACGCTAAATTGACGCGAAAGTAGCTAAAGTTACATTACTTAACAAAAACAACAGTACTTTTGCAGCCAACTTCACTTCTTTACGCACTGTCAAAATTGGATTTTCCAATTGCAAAGCGTTGACGCCGCGTTATTTCAGTTGGTCTCATACACTTAGTATGGGCATGAGAAATTTTGACCGTCAGACAATGCTTTGCGTGGTAATTTAGGTTGGTCTGTTAGAAATTGAATAAAATATTGTAATCACAAAGTACTTTTTTGCTTTGGCAATGTTAGTAGTTTTTGCTTTACTTCTCCAATTTGAAAAAAGTACAGCTGAAGCACATCGATTTCTCACCGAAGCTTATCCTTAACAAATTCCATAGCTTTTAACGAGGTGATTTTGACACAGAAGACAAGGACCGTATATATTAGCCCACAAAATTCGAAGATGATGAATTGGAGGCACTATTCCATGATTGTCATTGTCAAATTAAAAAAAAAATTTTTGCATTAGATTATTACTTGTGATAAAGAATGGAACCCGAATTGCAAGAAATCCTATGTGAAGCTCGGCTAGCTAGCCGAATCAACATCAAAGCCGAACATAAATGACATCAAAGTGATGCCCTATGCTTGGTGGGATCGGAAGGATCGCATCCCATCCGCACAGGGGACTTTTACCGAACACAATTGGTTCGATTGAAGCGAGAATTGGCCAAAAAATATGCGACCAGACATGAAGCCGCAATATTCAATCATGGCAACGCTCGACCAGTTAAAATCTATTTAGGAAATAGTTTTTCGGAAGATTTGCCTATCTTGCTGCATAATTCACCGCTTGCTCAGTCTGACTATCATTTACTTCAATCGATGCAGAGCGCTCCAACTGGAATGTGTTGTTCTTGGTCTCAGGGAAATTATAAATAAAATTCCGCGAGAATTTTTTCCCGGGAAGCAATTCAAACTAATAGCAAGTAATAGGTAAACAAAAAATTCTAATTAGAAAAGGGAGAAATTTCTGGCGGAATTGCCCTGTATACATATCGCCGCCCCAGAATAGTTTTGCTCCACCGACCATTCTTAAAAAAATGAGTTAGGTATGAAATATTTATATGTATTTTGAATACCCTCTTTCTTTTCAAAAAACGCGTTTCACGAAATTTATTATGGTTTCTGAGATATTAAGCATTCATTTTGCTCCATACACTATTTTTAGGTTTAATAAGCATTGTTTTGCTGTACACGCCACTGTTTGGCAATTCCGTCAAATTCTTCATACATACACGTACGAAGAAAAATTTACTCTTGTTATTGCTTCAATTCTAATTATAAGAAATTAATAATAAATAAATTCAGTAAAGTGCGACTTTGACTCGCGCACGAAGGGTTCCGTACGTTGGGCTTTGAGCATTTTTTTAATACAGTGTTTTTTTACGTTTTTTTTGATTATTTTTCGCTTTTTTTTTTCGTTTTGGCGATTTTTTCAATTTTGGCGATTTTTTTCATTTTGGCGATTTTTTTCAATTTGGCGATTTTTTTTCATTTTGGCAATTTTTTTCATTTTGGCGATTTTTTTAATTTTGGCGAATTTTTCATTTTGGCGATTTTTTTTTCATTTTAGCGATTTTTTTATTTTGGCGATTTTTCCGGTTTTCCGCGATTTATTTTCGATTTAGAAATTTTTTTTAATTTGGTGCTTTTTTTCGTTTTGGCGATTTTTTTTGATTTTGGCGTTTTTTTTTTGATTTTGGCGATTTCATAATTTTGAGATTTTTTTGTTTTACCGTTTTTGAAAATTTCAAGAAGTTTGCTCTTACGGTTTCCAAGATACAGCAAGTTATCAAAATTACATAGTCGAAATTACATTAACTGATGGTACACCCTTTAATTAAAATTTTTTAAATTTTAGTGTTAATTGTTGTAGTCTGTATAAAAATACACTAACTTTACAAATTTCAAGTGCATATAATACAATTGTATGTATATTACATGGGATTTTAACATTTTTCGTTGCTCGTTTTGGCACACCCTTTAATTTCCAACTCTCATGTATTTGTTGTTGTAGCGGCCAAGGGTCTACACACTGTGTCCAAATTTCAGGTCCGTAGCTCTTACGGTTCTCGAGAAAATACCCTGTGACGGACAGACGGACGGACGGACAGACGGACAGCGTAGCGAAAACAATAGGGTTCCATTTCACCTTTGGTGTACGGAACCCTAAAAAGAAGGTGCCAGGAAAAAAATTCAACAGCGACTGTTAAGCAAAAATAGCATTTTTTTTTTAAAGAACAAACACAGCCCGCGAATCGATTAGCTTGTCTGCGGAAAATACCCAAGGTCTATGGTGAGAATCGAACCCACGACCTCTGGACTGAGAGGCTAGCATCGCTGCCACTCAGCCACAGGGGCACCCAGACTCAGCCGCCGATTACATGTTTTAATATAAACTTATTAAACACTAAAATAAAATAAAACAGACCTTAATTATGCATGTTGGAGTATAACAGAAATCATTTAATTTAATTCTTTATATTAAATACTCAATTACTTGTTTTTCTTGTGCAAGTGTGTACACAGATCGATAGTTAAGGCTCAGTTACGCGAATGTAATGTAAAGTAACAGCAACAGTAGGAAACAGCTGATCGATATTGTTGTGTGAAAAGTAGTGCAAATGGTTATAGATATGTAATGTAACGTAACCTAGTTTTCATATAAAAGTATCGATCAGCTGTTTCCTACTGTTGCTGTTACTTTACATTACATTCGCGTAACTGAGCCTTTAAAAATATTACGGCGGCGGCCTCTTGTTCGGCGTTAAACGATCGTCTTATTGAACGATCGTCTCTGAACAGCAATAAAAGCATAAACAAAACAACAAAATTCTCAATTCACAGCAGTAAAGTATACGTATGGAGCACAAAAAGCTCCTTTTTGAAAATAAATTAAGAAAAGTGGTGTATGCGGCACAAAACGTATTTTTACTTTTACAATAAAGTAATATTAACTTCTAACTTCATGCGTGGAAGTTCACAAAAATTTACATTTTTCTTCAAAACATGTGTCGGAAGCAGTGGTGCAAATACAAAAAAAGTCAATGGGGTATATTTTGAGAAAACATGTAAAACTTCTTTGTCGTTTTGCTCCACTCCAACTTTGTGCCATATGGGCTAAACCAATTCTGAGGCGACGATATATTGCCAGAAAGATGGCCAGTACTTTCAATAAATTTATATTATAGCAATGTTTCACAATAAGGTCCCAATAAGAAAATTACTTAAGTAATTATTTAGTTTCATAAAAAAATGTATTAAACAAATATTTATTTTAATAAATTTCGTATTCCAATAAAATTTTTTATAATGGATTCGGCAATGTTTGTATAATAGTTAATAATAAATCGCAAATAACGATTATTTTCAAAATTTAAACTGAAAGAATCATACTAATAGAGAAGTGCTACGTGCACAAGGAATGCACCAAGATACTCCATGTTAGGGGTGGAAAACTATCGATGGCACTATCGTTACTATCGATACTTAATTTTTTCTGTGACTATCGATGTTTTAATTCTGCAATCGATTAATACTTGAAAACAATCTATGTATTTTAGTTACCATCGATAGTAAATGGTACACCACTAAAGGTTGCTTTTCATAAAGAAAAATAACTGCATGACGGAAAATTTCTTCCACCGATCTCACTTATTTTTCATACAATTATTTTAATTTTGTTATTTATTGAACTGACAAATAAAATTCCATTTAATTTTGTTTTATTTAAAAATATTTGCTTTTGAATTTTTAGTGTAAATAAATATGTACATTATGGGAGAACCATACAACTTCGATACTATCGCGATACACCGATATATTGACGATATCGGTAGTTTTTCTAACTGTCGATAGTCTTAAATTGATATATTGATATAGTTTATTAAACTATCGAAAACCTTCGATAGTGACACTATCACACCTCTACTCCATATCACATGGACTACCTATAGATGCACTGAATTTTATTTGTTTAATTTATATTAAAAAATTTTCATTACAAAAAAATCAAAATAAAAATGTACACAGAGAAAACAGTGATTACTAAATACCTCATAAAATAGAACAAAATTAATAAGAAATCTCTATGGTTTTTTTTCCAATAAAGAAATCTTCTTAATTTCATAGAGAAAACCTTTTTGAAAAAATCAAGAAAAAATCTTGTAGTTTTTATGAGGTTATCTTATTGATTTTTTCAATAAAAAATAAAAAAAATTGCGTCTTTATTCTCTGTACTTATGTATTTTCATTTAAATTCTATACCATATACATATGTATGTATGTAGTATATTGTAGATGTTATTTATTTATACATACATACATACATACATACATACACATGTTATATTCTTAACTAACTTACTCACCAAGTATTGAACCAGCAAACTTCCCACTGATAGACCAGCACTCTACCCAATATGCTAAGAAGCAGCCTGAATAACCTTTGAAATTATTGTGCATACATTCTTATACAAAAATGAAAAAGATCATGAAAAAAATGTTCTCTATGTCTATTTATAGATATGAAATAACAAGACACCTCATAAAATCAAGAAGATTTCCTTATTAAAAAAATCAATAAGATGCTTTACACATAATCATATAGGAACCTACTAAAATCAAGAAGAAAACCTTATTGAAAAAATCAATAAGGCAACCTAATAAAATCAAAAAGAAATCCCTATAGTTTACAATTTATAAGAAAACCTAATAGAATCAAGAAGTTTTTCTCTAAGGATTGTTTTTATGGTGCCAAAAATAACGGAAATCGAGTAAAAAAAAGTTGTGAATAATAAGATTTCTTCTTGATTTTATGTGGTTTTCTTCTTGATAAAATTAATAAGATTTACCACATAAAAACAATAAGGAATCTCTATGAAAAAATTTTCGCTTCTTTCTGCTGGGATACCCCTTAGGCTAAAAACGTTTCATAGAGAAAATCTTCTTGATTCTATGAATCAGTATTTTCTCTGTGAATTTGTTATTTTGTGAGGAATAAATAAAACAAACAGAATAACTGTTATTTTCTGAGAAATAAATAAAAATCAAGAAATAATAATTAAAAAGTAATTTTTAAAATAAAAATCGTTAAGTAAATAGTGAGAAAATAGCAAGCAATCTAAATGTAAAAATCGCTAATTTTACAAAAAGTTGTACACTCAGAGAAATAAATGAATATGCATGCATCTGTTAAAAATATGACAAATAATAATAACAATTCGTTTCATTAGGGATCAGTGTTTACAAGAACCTTCTGCTGATTTTTCTTTTCGCTCTTTTGTTGTTGTTGCGGTTGTGCAAAAGTCAATGAAGTTTTCATCAAACGAAATCTAACGATCTCTCAAAATCGAAAAATGAAAACAAACAGACAAACAAACAAACGATGACGATCAGCCGTATTTACATACATATGTACATATACTACGTTACAATTCACGATCTTACTACACTCGTTTTGATTATAAAAAAAATAATAACAATAAAAATAAAAAAGCACAACGTTTGCAAACAATTTACACAAGAATAATTTTCATGCAGAGTTTTCATTTATTTGATCATTCGTGTTTAAACCAGCGCACTGTTCAACAGAACGCGGGAAAAAAACTCGATTCAAAATTTAAAAGAAAGAAAAATTAAAAAGTGATTAAATTGTAATATAAAGTTAAAACAAAATGTAATAAGTGCTTAATGAATATACATTTTTTTTTAATTAAATCAAATTTCCAATACTAATTGCAAAAGAAAAGATTAAAAAAATAATATATAAAACCGACAAAATAAAATTTGTTTAATTTTAATTTAATTAAAGTTAGCACGCATTAATTAATTAATTTTCAAACTTTATTTTATAAAGTATAATTTTTTCATATTAAATTATACAAATATTTAATTGTTTTAGTGCTTAAAATTATGGGTTTGGAATGCGAAAGAAGTTAAAGATCACATTATTGCATTCTTAAGTTTAATATATATGTATATTGGCGGTATTCGATGTTTGATGCAAATTGTCTTGCATAAGTGCAAATGCAAAATATCATAGCTTTTCTTTAAAATCCAACAACAAAATACATACACAATACAAGGAAAAGCTACGATATTTTGCATTTGTACATACGCAATACAATTTGCATCAAACATCGAATACCGCCATTGTTTTTTCTTGTGTATAACAAACAACAATTTTAATTAATACGTTTGATTGTTGTAAGTATAGAGTGGAGTATTTATTGTTTTTTTTTAACACATAAAAGTGCTATCGATTGTAATTGTTCTATTTTAGCAAACCCTTAATCTATTGTTAATTTTAATTCCCTTTATTACTCATCGATTTAATTAATTTTTCTTTTTCCTGTCTAGTAAATTTAAGTGTTCAGCTTTTACGTTACATTTTTTGAATTGACTCTGGCTCTTACGATAAGCATGGATTTAATAACATATCAGTTATATATTATATTTTATTCTATTGTTTGTTGAATCTAGTGAAACTACTATTTAGTAAACATTATGGCATGTTGTGACATCGCCATAGTGTGTACTAGTGGCAACAATTAACAATTTCTTTATTTTTCCTTGTGTGACCAAAAACATAATGTTGAAGTCATTGCATACATTTTGAAAATGACACCACAAAATGACACTAAAAGAAGTTCCAAGTGTGTGTCATAAACAAGAGATCCTTTTACAAATACTTTGCGTTGGCACAGCTATTAACTATACTTATATTACTTCCTATTTTAATAATTTTCGTCAGTCGTTTTAATTTTATATGAATATGAATGGATTACTTTCATCATTATGCGATCGCTTATTTTCCTATGCATCACTATTTTTATTGTAATTGATATTCACTCATGTTGAATCTAATAACGTCAACCAGAAAAACATTTTATATGCGTTACGGTTGAAATAAGTTATTTTTGAAATCTTTTAGTTTGTTTACTTTGTTGAAAATAAAAAAGTTTTAGCTTTAATTTTCTAAATTTAAATATTTTTTTTCAAGTTTTCGACCAAACAAGCAATATGTACAAAAAAAATCTTAATCGGAAATAGAGACTATTTTTATCTACTATATTGCACAGTGGAACGCATCGAAAATAAATGCTAATCAACGACTTCGAATTTAAACTTTTAAAAGAAGCTCGATATCTAGTGCATCGTCTGCTAGGAAGTAAAACTAAAGAACATATAGCATCGCAGTGGATCAAGCCTAAAGATATTGAATACTAAAAATTTTTCTCGGCGCATTTTAAATATTTCATGAATTAAATGATAAATAATTAAATAAATATTTTAATAAAAAAAACTATAAAATATGGAAAAAAAGCGCTGAGGAAACAAAGCATATATTATCACCATTTATTTCTATCCGAAGATTTTCGAAAGTTCTCCTAGTTTTAGAAATGATAATGCACTTAGGCTTAGGTGGATTAATACATAAACCATTTGATATGGCCCATTTCCCGATTTTGGCTAAATCATCATTAATTCTACTCGCACAGAAAGTTACATCATCGATATCGTAATAGTTATATAGCTGGACATCGTCAGCATACATATGAATTGTACTGTTCATTGGTACATCAGGCAATTCATTAGTATACATACAGACAGGAAGGGGCCCAATAATTGAACCTTGAGGAACACCTCTTTTAACATAGAGCGCTCTTGAGATGTTGTCTTTTAACTGAACAACTTGAGATCGGTTCATTAGATAGGATGATAAAAGATTACACACCGAGCTAGAAAATTTGTTTAGCTTCACTAGCAGAATTTTATGATCCACTGTGTCAAACGCTTTACTGTGATCTAAGAGAATCAAGAAAGCAACCATATTCTGATAAATTTTTGATCTAATATACTTCAGCAACGTCTACTAATGCAGTTATGCAAGCCAGATTGTTTTGCAGATAACAAATCATTGCGTGCAAAATATTCGTTCATTTGTTTTGCCATAAGGTTTTCTAATATTTTAGACCAAAAAGGGTAGAATGGCAATTGATCGAAATTCGCTGTTAGATTTAGGGATTGGAATGGTCCTTGAAAGCTTCCACTCTTCAGGAAGTATGGATTTCGTAAGAATGGAATTGAACATATATGTTAGAAAGGGCAAAAGAAAATGGGACTTATACCATCCATGCCAACTTTTTTGAACTTCAAGTTTATCAATGCAGCGAAAACTAAATGGATATTTTACCGCAACAAAATATAGATCATCGTAAGTGTTTCTAGATGGAAAGGGAATGTTTACGTTTACAAATTTGCTATTGATAATGTTAATATCGACATCGTGATCTACAAGAGGAGAGCTTTTGCATCCAATACCAATCTTACGGATTTCCCTACATTTAGATTTGTTGTCTATGGCGCAAGTGAATTTTGTTTGGTAAAACAAAGACTTTGCATATTTAATACGTTTTGTGACTTCTCTGCTTACAGGTTTATGAACATCCTTTAAATATCAGTTTTAAACCTCTTCCAACGTGAGTAAGCTTCATCTCATTTATTTTTATCAAGAACTTGATATCAACACTACAGTGGAATCTCTCTTGAGCGGACAGTGACGGGACCATTGAAATGTGTCCGTACCAGGGGACTGTCCGGTCAAGAGGAAACTAAACATTTAAATGGAGCGCTGCCGGGACCTGTCAAAAGTGTCCGTCCAAAGGGGTGTCCGAATATAGGAAGTGTCCGTTAAGGGAGATTCCACTGTATTTTGAAAAAAATTTAAATTTAAATTTAATTTAATAAATTTAAATTAAAATACTCAATTAATCTATAAATTTTTAATTTTTTTTTGATTCGATATCAGTATAAGAAAAGATCGATTCTTTCGAAGCAATGAAAATGTCGTTCCTTGAAAACTATTCCTAACTTTTTTACTGGCATATTAAAGGCTGTTATTTCAGGTTTCATATACGAGTAAATTTGACCAGCATTTTTGAAATTTATATACATACATATGTATTAGAGTGGCCCACGCTTGTATGGAAAAGTAAAAGTATAGTCCAATACTTTCTCCACAAGCTTGATTTTGTTTCTTTTACTAAAATATATGTGTATACCAAAAATTGACTCAAAGGAACAATATTTAGAGGTCGCGATGATTGGCGACTTTTATGTTTCGCATCTTTTACTACTGGCTTATCATTATTGTACTTGTTGATGCATTGGAAATACTTTTTCACACGTTTCTTTGATCTTTACTAGATTTACATTCGTTAAAATTTAAATATATTGATCCCTTTATATAATTATTTAACTTAAATATTTTGAATGCAGAATTACAAGGAACGAGTTCATGTTAGTGAATTTCAGAATTTCTTATTTTTCTTACATGCACTTACTTTTCTCGTATGAAAACAAAATACTGTATTAGTAAGGGGCATCCCCTGATTGTTGTCTCAAAAGTAAAAAAAAAGCGAACTTCATTGATAATAAATACCTTAAACGAGAAGGTTGTGCGCGAAGGTTGTGCCTCATTGTTGTTTGTGCGCGATATTTTTTCAAAAAATTATATTATTTCAAAAAATCACAAATGTTTATATGGGGAACCCCCCAGGGGTGGTTTCAGGGGGTGTGCCACTGGCATAGATGGGTCGGCCCTCCAAAATTAGTGGGGGTTGGTCATAAATTTTGACTCGATTGAAGAACTATAAATGGGTCAAAGTGAGATTTTTCAAAATTTGACCCTTCGTATCAAAAGTCGGGACATCAAAATACATTTTAGAGGCATGGTTCCTTCGGCAAAAATTTTAATTTTGATCCCTAGAATACGATTTTGCTTGTAATTTGAGCGATTTTTTTGCCTCCATACAAATCGACCCGCCCTAATATATATATATATATATATATATATATATATATATATATATACATATACAGTGGAATCTCCCTTAACGGACACTTCCTATAGGCGGACACCCCCTGTAGACGGACACTTTTGACAGGTCCCAGCAGCGCTCCATTTAAATGTTTAGTTTTCTCTTGACCGGACAGTTCCCTTGTACGGACACATTTCAATGGTCCCTTCAGTGTCCGCTCAAGAGAGATTCCACTGTATATATATACATATGTATGTATAGATTCCCGTCGTTTCTACAAGGAGCATACGGCCTCAATATAATCCCTGAGCATATCCCTATTCTGCGCCAACGTCGTCACTTCTCCCCTTTTGCCACTGCGGTTTATTTCGGCCTCAATTTGTCTTCTCCATGTGCGAGCTGAACGTGTGTGCCTTCTAAGGGCGTGGTCAATCCAGCGCCATTCCCTTCTCTTTTTTTTCCCAATTGATAGGGATTGTTGGGTTGTTCTTCGCCAAAGCGTATGATTTGATATATACAGCATATATATATGCTGTCATTTATTTTGCAAATCCGTCCCACTGTAGATTACACATACTCATACACAAACGTACATAAGTGCCCAAGCACTTATTTTATCTGAAAGATAAGGTAAAATTGTTGAAAATCATTGAGTTTTACAATCGCACTTGACGATTTGGTTAAAAAAAATTATAAAGTACAAAGTGAATTTGAATTTTTCCATCTAATGAAATATCAATGAACAAACGAATATGTTTTCCTACGAGAGGCTTTTAATTCAGATAATTAAAATTATACAAGATAATTTTTAAATTATTTTTAATATTTTAACAAAACGATTCCTACATATTAGAGTTAAATATTTTTTTTTTACATATTAAGGGACTGTTTGTCTAAATGCGAACGAACGTTTCTATCGAACATTTATATTAAACACAAAAAACTAATAAATTTGTTTTTGTTTCCAATACTAATATTCGATAGAAACGTTCGTTCATATTAACAGGCCCTAAATTTTATATATATATTTCTTTGATATTTCAACAACATTATTTAAAAAATTTCAGTCCCAATGTGAATTTTTATTAACTAATGTTTTTTTATTATATTAACATATTTTTTTTACAAGAAAATTAATTAAATTTAATGCTTCGGTTTTCTTAACCAATAAATGACAAGTTTGTCATTATTGTATCGATTACAAAGCCGCAAATTTTGAGATATTTGAATTGTTGTTTGTAGTTCAGCTATTAAAGAACGTCTAAATGATAACTAAGTTTTAGTTACATGTTAAGTCTGAAACTAATGCAGCGGAGTTTGGTTATGATGCGCAACACTTATAATAAGTTGTAGCATATAACGAACAACTTCTATGGTAACAAAAGTTGAGCATTAATTTTCAATACAAATTAATTAGTGCGCTTATTATGAACTGTGGTTATACAGAGTTTTATCGGATTTCAAGTTCCATAAATATAACTGCATAAATATTTCTACGCTTATAATGCGTAAAGAATCGTTAGTTTTTCAGCTAGTTTGTAAAAGACGATAAAACTGTAGACGTATAGCTGATACATAAACGGACTACGTAAGAAGTGGCGTCCATAGAACACGCCATCAATTTGTCACGAAACTTACATACGTTGCATCGTGTATGCATCAACCTTGAGGGTGGCGTTGGCTGAAGTAGTTCCTGGGTTCGAGCCCAGTATCCAACAGTCATTAAAAATAACAAGACCACGGTTTTTTCTGATTTGTATCACTTGTTGTAGAAAAGTTCAAGTGATGAAGGCATAGTCACTGGTCACTGAACTATACAGGCTTCAGCAGATACCAATTCTAATGTAACACCAGTGCGCCCTCCTTCACGCAAAGAAAAAATATGGTTGAGGTAACCATAATCAAACAGCAACATAATATGATTGAATTATATGGTTGCAGTCAAATCATATTATTGTCAATAGAATAAATAATGTTATTATCTGTGTTAATAATAATATTATCTACAAAAACAATTAACTTTGTTATACCTAATCTTAGTATTGTAAATATGACAACACTATTGTTAGATGTCACTAAAATATAATTGAGACTTATCATACCATGTTCTAATATTATAACAATATTGTTAAATGCGACCACAGTATTATTTTATATAATAATAATATTTTGTTGTTTAATCATATATTTATTGATAAATCTTTTTTAACAGCTGTTCGTCAAATCTGAAATAAAAATAAATTGATATTGTTAAAATAAAATGTGTATATAGAAATGTATACTTACATAAGTATGTGTGTATACACGAAATACTGACACGTCTGCATAAAGAGATATACATATACCTATATGTATATATACATATGTATATTTTTATTTATCTACCCTTTTGTTTATACTTTTTTATTTATTTAACACCACGCGTGAACTACCGATAGCGTTCAAAAGAAACACTGAACTGACAGAAGATGTTTCTGAAAAATATTTTTTTAACAACTTAGCATAGTATGGTTTTGGATAGCATTATATTGTTATTTACATCATATCATTTTTACATAATGATACAAATTATATTGTAGTCATCAATTTTTAACAAAACTATATTGTTAACCTCTAACCATATCGCACTTTTTATGAACATAATAATGTAATTATTAAATTCAAACATTACTTTGTTTTTCGCAACGAAATTAATGTTTAAAATAACAATAACTAGTTTCTATATTCTTATAAATAGAACAGGCTAATGTTCTATTCATACGAATAAGAATAACTAGTTTTCAACGACCACACATTTGTTTCAGAGAACATAATATTGTTTTCTCAACCATTCCAATACCATATCTTTTCTTTGCGTGTTCGTAACCAATAAAACGGCTTTTGGACTTCTTCATTTAAGAAATTTATGTATTTAAATAAATGTTTAGATTTCAATGAAACAGCACAAAAATTACATATCGTTACCTTAATAAAAAAGGGTACAAACTCATTATATTTTTGAAATCGGGTTTTGCATTTTTTGATACATGTTCTTGTATCGAAATATATAACCGATATGTAATTGCATTCTACTAGTGCACAATTATAGTGACTACCTTTACTTTGCTATATAGAGCAAGAGCGGACACTGACGGGACCATTGAAATGTGTCCGTACAAGGGGACTGTCCGGTCAAGAGGAAACTAAACATTTAAAGTGTCCGTCCAAAGGGGGTGTCCGCCTATAGGAAGTGTCCGTTAAGGGAGATTCCACTGTAATTGTAATTATTGATAATAATTTCTTTATGGTCCTTCCATTATCGATTTACGCTTGTATTCACATCGATGCATCGTGGTCTTGATATCATTAAATTTTTGTAACTGCTTTTGTTACTGACTTGAAACGACCTGTAGCAGCGTGGTCAGCAACGACATTTTACAAAAGAACCGCAAGTTGAGGCAAATCAATTAACGAGTACGAGCCAGACGCAAGACTTTCGAAAAGAAAGCACATGCCTGGCAGCACTTAAGAAATAATCACAATTATGCTAGATGATCAATATGGACGAAATTCCTTGTCTAGTCTTCCTTATTAAATATATATGTGTGTATAAACTTAAGGTTGTTACGATAGTGCTAAGTACATAAAATTCGTCCAGCCCGCTTTAATAGAGTGTATTGCAGTCAGAGTTTTTGTTCTTGTTGTCTTCAAATATTTAAAATTATAGTATTGTAATCACAATCATAAAGTGTAATATAAGTATTCAACAATGTAAGTCAACCGCATACAAAAATGTTTGCAGTATAAATCATTAATAAATGTATTAGCAGTGTTCCAGTTACTTGTTTATTGAAATTTGAAAATTTAAAAGTCAGAGACAGAAGGAAATTGCCTACGCAGAAAAAATTATTCTCAAAAGATTTTCAAACAAATGTTTGTTTGAAATAAAATTTATTGTCAGTAAATATTTTTTACTGTGCCAGTAAATTCTTTGTTCCAAAAAATAAAAATTGCATAGAGCATAACCAGGCCACGACATTTGTCGGCTACTTGTCGGAATTTGCATCTATACAACACGATCAATCCAAATAAACAACAACAAGAGCACAACAGTACCTTGTACCTATGAACAAACAAGATAAACACCAACACACTTAAATACCAAATTATCTCAGCCGAACTCTGTTAAATTTAAATTTTTCCAAAATTGCTATCAGAATTTACAAAATTATTTGTAGGTCCGCATTCATACAAAATATTTACTGATTCAATGAATTTGGTTACTGAAAATTAAATTTGTTTTTAAACAAACATTTGTTTGAAAATATTTTGGGCATAATTTTTTCTGTGTAGTATTTGATCGAAAGAAGAAGTAACTTTTCAAATCGTTGTTATTCCTGATGAAAGAATGGCGGACCCACCTAATATTCATTGATATTGTATAAGTAATAATCTAACTATGTTATACATGCCATGTACATGTTAATGCTAATCGTTGATAAAATGTAATAAGATATTTTGAAAACTATTGCATATTTGTCAACTGCATAAAATGATTTAATGTGCACAATAGTTGAAAAGGAAATAATTAATTGAGCACATTTTTTTTATTACAAAAGTAAGAAATTCAAGAAGGCACATATCTTTTTCTTTGGAAAGATGAACATAAACAAATAGTTTACCCTACACTTAGTTATTAAAAATCAATAGTAAGAAATATGCTAAAATTATATAATACGAGGAGAGCTACTGAGTTTGCCTGACTAACTTGCTACTAGAGTTCGAGCGATTAATCGGCTTCGGCTTCGGCCTTCGGCCAAAAATTGGTAATCGGCCAACATTCGGCCTTTGGCAAAAAACGGCCGATTAGCCGAAGCCGAATATTTTTCATTCCAAGCTTGAAAAATAACATTATTTTTGGTCGTTGCTCGCCGACAGTTTCTATTGTGTTTAACGTTTTGAAAGGGTTGCTTTGAAATACAACCCTGTTGCTTTCTATTTTCTTTTACTTGGACGTTCTTGTGAGTGATCATTAGAAAAAGGAATCTAGAAATTGCAAAATAGTTTTATTTTTCTTGTTATGTATCCAATAGATATTACAGCTTTTTCAGTGATCTCAAAAAAGCAAACTTTTTTCTTAATTCATATAAAACAGGTATCATTTTTAAAATTTAAAACATTCGGCTTCGGCTTCGGTTTTGGCCGAAGTTTAGGATTTTAGCCGAAGTTCGGCTTCGATCTCTACTTGCTACCCACATTTCTAGATTTTTTTTTATTACTAGGTGTTACCTTCTTTAGTCAGTGTTCAGACGAAGAGATTATTATTTTTAAGTTTGCTAGTTTATAGGCGAGAGAGACGAGGGGAAAAGAAACGAGTACTAAGCTTCATGTACTGTCGATACGTTTTGCTTTCTCATTCGTAATTTAAAAAAGAGCATAAATGCATACACAAGACTATGTATAAAAAATATGTGCTTAAAAATAAGACTCGCATTGTGTGAACACCGACGATAGTTGAAAGAAGAAAAAGTGATAAGTTTGTCAATAAGACTTGACTGGTGTGAACTGGAACTTAGGAAAGGGATAGTGATAGAGAAGACAGGTGGTGAAGGAAGAGATAGAGGAAAGCTTCATTCTTTTTACAACTCTGCTTTTTTGTACGTTTTTTAATAATGCAGTGTTGCAGCGCCTCTGGTATTAAATAAGGAGTATTAAATTGTTTTTTTTTTGAAGCTGTGTTTAGTAGCCTTTATTGGTAATTTTACTTCGTCGATGATTCTGCTACACAACGAAGGAGGGCGTTCTGATGTTTCATTAGGATTAGTATCTGCTGAAGTCGGTATAGTTCAGTGACCAGTGACTATGCCTTCATCACATGAACTTTCCTAAAACAACTGATACAAATGCACATCAGAAAAATGCATGGTGTTGTTATTTTAAGGACTGTTGAATACCGGGTGCCAATATGCCAACGCCAACGCTACCCTCAGATTTAGTGCTTTTGAACGAACTTTTTTCAAATTGTTATTTTTTTTTAATGCACTGTATTGGTGCTTTATCACTTTTAATTTTAGAGCGTTTGGCAACTCCACTAAATATTTGTTTTTGATAGTCTGGTAGCTTCATACAAAATGCGAAACACGAATTCTGTTAATTTTTACAGCTCTGAATTTAAGCATATACATGCAACTTTTGTATTGGTTAAAGTTGTATTTGAAAAGAAAGTTTCAATCAAAATTGTGTTAAGCAAAAAAGAAAATTATTTGCAACATATTTTTGTTTTGAGAGATTTTGTTTGAAATTGTTTTTTTCAAATACAACTTTAAACTATACAACATGGCTTGTGAATTGAACATATATTTCAAAAACTTTAAGGAATTCTCTTTATCTTTTATAGGACATTTACATCTGCACGAAATCTAGCAGATTTCAAGTAAAAATATTTATCTGAATCTAAACCGTTTACAAGTATTTTTTTACATTTATTAAGATTTCGTATACAAAACAAAAACCATTCACTGAATATTTTCCAAAACTACCATAAAACAAATACCATATAGCCAATTCTTTTAAAGTACCACGGCTTATTTTTATGACAATTTTGAAAACAAACATTTTTTTAAGTAAATTTCGACAAAATTTAGTTACGAAGTATATTTTATTTTTCACCGACTTCAAAAAAGGAGTAGAGGAAGTTATCAATTCGTCTCGGTACATTTTAGGCCGATTGCAAAAATTGTTTTTTTTTTTAAATTAATTTTATGATATTATGCTTATTTGATTGCTGCGAAGTCTATCAAACACCTTTGGTTCTTGTAATTACACAATTTGAAATGGGCGGGGTAACGCCCATTAAAATTTATTATAATATTTCACGCGGTGCTACGTAACCGATTTTTACGAATCTTACCACACACCTTGAGCTGTAAAATAGACACAATCCTGCATTTAAAAATGGGCGGAGTCACGTCCATTAAAATTTAATATTTTATTTTAAGTGGTGTTCTACTTTACCGATTTTTACAAGACTTAACACGCACCCTGAGCTCTGAAAAACACACAATCTTGCATTTAAAAAATGGGCGGAAGCCCATCAGATGTTTGTTTGCATTGAAGTCGTTTTTTTTTTGGCAAAATTATGTATGGGAATCTACTCGAATCTCTACTAGATTTTGCTAAAAAATCTCATAAGTACTAGATTTTGCTCATAAATTTCAAATATAATGAAACCAGAGTAACGCTTAGAATTTATGTGCGTTTTTTCAATACAGAATTTCTATGAAAATTGTAAATGTTTTTTCTTTTTTAAAAACTGAAAAATATTTCGGTTTCATTTTGATACTTAGGACTACTTATTTAAAGAAGAGTTTTCCGATAAAATTTTAAAGCTTTACATACAATGCTTAATTGTAAGTATGTGTTTGTATTTATATTACACTTGCTTAAAATCATTTTCGTGCTTTTGAAGTTTGTTAATATGTAGTATAAAATATTTTTTTTGTGTTTATCCTAGTCAGCATGTGGAAGATTGTTTCACTAAACTGAGTCTTTGTCGACTGCCTTAGATGATCAAAAACTGATTAATCAGTTCTGCGCTTAAAATAAAAATTGAAAATGATTCCCAGAAATACATAGCAAGTGATTTGTTTTAAAAAACAAAAACAAACAGCATGTTCGTGCAGTAAATTCAAGAAAATATAAAGTGTATTAAATTTGTGAATAAATTTATGTATGTATATAAAAATTTAAAACAAAAAACCTGATTGTAAGTACTACCACAAACTGTCTCGAAAGTGAATCGAAATTGATCAGAAACGCGAGTCATAAGAGACTCTTTTAGAAGACTCGCGGTTAGGGTACCATTTTCACACGAATGAACAGACATCTTCGACTCGAAAACGAGCGCATAAATGCTTATTATAATCGCACGGAGGAGTCGAAAAAGACTCGAATATGATCATCAATTTTATAAAATGCTGACTTGGATTATACGCAAACGTATGCGAATACGAATGCGAACATTTTTTACATACCTAATTTACATATCTGAAGCAAAATGGGAAATGAGAATAAGTCGAGATAAGCTGATTTTGAGTTAATGGTACCTCCGTAATCTGCATATTTGAAAGTACCCCTGGGCAAAATCTCAATTAATTTGTGAGATTTTTGCATAAAAAATAAAGGTTAACAAAGAATTTCCCAATTTAACTGTAAAAGAAAAAAATTTTTGAAAATCGATTTGAACGCTTAAAAGTGTTCTCCTAAAAATAGTCAAATATAATTTAAAGACGTTTTCCTTATTGCCACAGATATATAACAAGTTATTCGAAGAGCTGTTCGACTAAATGCATGCCAATGTCTAATAACTTAAACAACACCAATTACCTCGTCGAAAAGTATCGTATCTTGCATCCTGTAGTCAATTACATACTTAACGATTCCTTTTAAATTATTTTCATTTCGATTTCAAAATATCTCAACTCTTAAGTCATACAAACAAAGAAAATTTCACATAGTTTTTAATTTAACAATAATAATTAATTAATAACAATTTTTTCGTAAGTCGAACAAAAATAAGTCAATTAAATGACATGTGCATGATTAGCTTTCAACAAATTCTGTGTTTGTGGTGCCAATTGATGTAGATTTCTGCTTTATATACTCAGCTAATATTGCAAATGGAATATGGGAATTGTTTTGATGCATAGTATTCAATTTTGCTGAAAGCTTTTTTGTGATGAAAGCTCAATTATACCATCTCTAAATTTACAACAGTCTTGCCAGTGTCGTTTGTTCTTTACTAATTATTAGTGTTTTTCATACGGGATTTCCCGGGAAAAATTTCCCGGGATCCCGCACATTTTCCGGGAAAGAAATCCCGGGAAATTTGTGCGTGAATTCCCGGGATTTTTTGATTCTATTATGGCAACTTAATTTGTATTTACACATTCCTTGATGAGTGTCGTTATTCACTTTATGTATGCGATGGTGCAATAATAGATGATGGCAATATCACAATAGCTAAAGCTTTACAACAACTAAGGCCGAGTTTACATCTGGCACGCATGCGTTCTGAGATTTAGATGCCTTTATTTGGAAAAAGCAGAACGCGACGTTCAAAATTTAATTCTACAACAATTCATAAAAGTAAAAAACAGAAATGAGCAATGAAATAAGAAGAATTAAAAATAATTACAGATTCTATTTGGTAAATAGTCCTATTTCCAAAGAAATATGCCCTTATGGAAAAAACGACTGTTAAAGTTAAAGCATGCGTTAAAACTGATTTCGCCATGCAAAATTTGTTTGTTAAACCAACATTAAGTTTAACAATAATTTTTTCGTAAGGGGGATATTTTGTAATATTTTTTTTAATAATACTCGTATAATTTCCTTTTTATAATATTGGTATCTATGTATTACTATTATATAAAGAACGGAAGCGCTATTATTTTTTGACTAATGTGTGTATAAAACGTTATTATTTAATCGATCTCATGAATTATAATTTGTTTTTGTTGAAATAAATTAAATTTAAAAATATTTTGTATCGTTTTGTACTGGACGGGAATTCCCGGGATTTCCCGGGAAACCGAAAATTCTTTCCCGCTTTCCCGGGAAATGAAAAAGTCCGGGAAAAGAAAAACTCTACTAATTATGTACATGGTAGTTAATTTGCTTATTTTTGTTATACTTAAGACAAACTTTTTTGGTTTGTTACTCTACTAATATATTTATTTAATTTTTGCCACAGGCCCATGGCTGATAATTTTAGTTAATTTCAATTATTAAAAAAAAATTCTCATATTCCATTTGCATTGAAAAATACACAGTGAAAACAGTGCCTAATAAATACCTCATAAAATATAACAAAATTAATAAGATATCTCTATGGTTTTTTTCAATAAGGAAATCTTATTTATTTAATAAGGAAAACCTTTTTGAAAAAATCAAGAAGAAATCTTCTAGTTTTTATTAGGTTATCTTATTGATTTTTTCAATAAGGGTTTATTCTTGTTTTTATTAGGCGACCTAATAAAAAATAGAAAAAAATTGTGTCTTTATTCTCTGTACTTATGTAGTTTCATTTAAATTATATACCATATACATATGTATATATATATGTAGTATATTGTACATGTAATTTATTTATACATAACCTGCAGGAGAGTAGGCGATAATTGTCTAAAAGCTACTAGTATAATTACTAGAATAGCTAGAATAGAACTAGTGCAAAAATGGTTAAAGTTGTTGTGTAAAATTACTAGTTCTGATGAGTACCAGTATATGAGGTAGTTCGAAGGCACCACATTGCAAAATAAATTTTAACTGTCTAACAGAGCCCATATGTGTATGTAAATTGATATCATAAAATTATTAAAGGTTAAGTTAATCTAATAATAACTATAATTAAATAATTATAATTACCCTTTTAAATTTTTTTTAATTTTGATAAATAATGACGATTTTTCACTAGCATTTGTCACTGGGTAACAAAGGAATAAAATCACCAATTTTATATAATTTTTCTTTGCGAAAGAACTGGTAATAAACTAGTCCTAAACTAGTACCAATGGTACTAGTAGTTTTTTAAACACACTCAATGCTAAACTAAGCATTAAGATTATATATCAAAGTTTACAGTTGGGAACTAGTGGTGGTAATTTTTGTACTAGTAAAATACCAGTTGGACACTAGTTCGATCTCCTGCAGGGTACATACATACGCATTATGTTATATTCTTAACTAACTTACTCACCAAGTATTGAACCAGTAAACTTCTGACTGATAGGCAAACACTCTAACCAATATATTAACAAGCAGCCTGAATAACCATTGAAATTATTGTGCAAACATTCTTATACAAAAATGAAAAAGATCATGAAAAAATTGTCTCTATGTCTGTTTATAGATATGAAATAACAAGATACCTCATAAAATCAAGAAGATGCTTTACACATAATCATATAGGAACCTAATAAAATCAAGAAGAAAACCTTTTCAAAAAAATCAATAAGGTAACCTAATAAAATCAATATGACATCCCTATAGTTTACAATTTGTAAGAAAACCTAATAGAATCAAGAAGTTTTTCTCTATGGATTGTTTTTTTGACGCCAATAATAACGGAAATTTAGTAAAAAAAGTTGTGAATAATAAGATTTCTTCTTGATTTTATGTGGTGTTCTTCTTGATAAAATTAATAAGATTTACCACATAAAAACAATAAGGAATCTCTATGAAAAAAATTTCGCTTCTTTCTGCTGGAATACCCCTTAACCTAAAAACGTTTCATAGAGAAAAGCTTCTTGATTTTATGAGGCAGTTTTTTCTCTGTGTATAGAGCTGACGTTTACACCAATTGACACCATACAAAGTGGAGCTGCTGTTCCGTTCTACTTTAGTGAAATTGGTTCTTTAAAATTGGTCACATATTATTTTGTTATTTGGCCTAATCGAATCATAAACCAAGAAAATTTCATTGCCATCGTTTGATCGTAAATTTTCCGCTTTTGCAAATTGATTTCTTTTCAAAACTTGAAGCATCTTATGAAAGATTTTACAAGAGTTTCATATTAAGGGTAAACTTAAATATCGAGCCATATTTTCGATTTAATTGTTTGTGGGACTTATTGTGAATGATATTTCGAAAAGGGTTTTTGCTTTCACTCGCTGGTAGGGTAAAATCTTTTACTTGAAGAGAAGAAAAAACAAAAGACTTAAGCAACAAGCATGATTCTTGCAAACAACTACAAACAAAACAAAAACTATAACAACAACAATAACAGCAACAACAAACAAGTTGTAACTGTTACAATTTAATCAAATAAAATTACAATACAACGTACAAGCACAACTCAAACTTTATAACATAAATAAACAAAAGTAAAAGAGAAAAATAAGAAAAACCAAAAAAACAAAGGCACTCACAAACACATACACTCTCGCACTCAACTAAACTAAACTAAACTAAACTAAACTAAAAAATTAAAATAAATAAATAAAAGCTCAACTAAACTAAATATAACAATTAATTAGTGCATAAACCTACAAATAATTAACTGCCGTTAAATTTTGCTACAACATGCAAGCATTAGTATTTTAAATAGGAGCACAAAATTAATGCATACATACATGTGTACATATGTATATGTATGTATGTATGTATATACCCTGCAGTCAGACTGGGGCCAAATGTCCCTATGTCAACACTAAAATTCTAGTAGTATGTACATTGTCTACAATTTCTCTTCTATTCGTCAGTACAAAAGAACGAGAGAAAACAGATGTGGTGCATTTGTGGTGGGTTTTGCAACAACTTGTCAATATTCCTATAATTGTATGTACGTAAGGTATAGAAATGTACCACTAAATGTCTGGTTGGTCTGTCTCCATGTTCCCATAAGAACTATGTAGTCACTACCTAGTCAACTGTTTAAGTGTTACTAGTAGATTTTCAATGACAAGCACATGCTAAATGTCTATAGCACAAAGTATTGTATGGGGAATAATTAGAGAGTAGTACTGGTGACAAAGTCAAAAGCGACTCAGTACATTTTCACCATCGACATTTCCTGCAGGGTAGTTTGTGTGTGTGTGTACACATCATACATACATATGTAGTATGTATGCATATTGGAAATAGAAAAAAAAAAAATTTACAAAGTTTTCTTCACATGTTTTACATTCACTTTTTAAAAATATAAAGAAACAATGTAACGAAATTTGGAAAAGAAGTAACAAGATGTCTAAATATTTTAAACATTTCCAAATTACGAGTATTTCACATAGATACGAGTATGTATGTTTTGTAAAGACTATGGCCCAATGAAGTGTATTCAAGTGTGAGTGTTTTTCCAAACGAAAATCTTTAAAAAACAAAATATTAAAACTAAAATAACATAAAATATTTTAGCCAATTGCCTAGAAGAACGAACGAATTTTTTATGATGTGTTCACTTAGTGGCTTAATTTGTATTTTAATTGCAATATTATTTTACGATTGTGTTTATTTCTGTGTGGCAGTCAAAGCTGATGTTAACAGTGCCACAACGATTGCCAGACCGGCAGCTAAAAACTTTAGCAAAAGTAAAATCAACAGCACCACTAATGACGCCTCCCTTCTTCATAAAACTGCAGCTGATGATGTCTATAACATTCCGCACGATTTTGAAAACAATTTAAAGCCCAATAGCCATCAACACGAGTTCTCGAGCCACAGTGCGGGTGAGAGTAAGCGCGTTGGTAGTGGCAGCAGCTTCAGCAGTGATGATGGCCAGTTTATTGATATAACACGGAAGCATAAAATCCATTACAATGGTATTGTGGTAAGTGTTTCATTTTATTTTTTATTTGTCTAAATATTTATTTGCTTGTTTCACTTGTTTGAGTTTCTATTGTGTTTTTTTTTGCTACATTCAACGAAATGATTATTATGAGGTGTTGTATGGTTTTCGTTTTCAAAAATTAATATGCAACTTTGTTAGATGTGCGTTTTCATCTAGCAAGAGGGTGGTTTTCGAATTTTTCATTTTTTTTTTTTTTTTGTTAATTAAAATACAAAATATGTTAAAAGTGAATGTTTAATTTCATGTTTTCGTTTTATGCATTTTTCTTAAAAAAAAACAATAAAGGAAAATCTCTTGCTCAACAAGTGTGTTATTTATTTTTAACCCTGTTTGAATTAGGTCGTTATATTTGATTATGTAGAAATAGTTTTGATATTTCTATAGACAAAGTAACTCAAAACCAGTTTCTTATTAGTCGTAATTAAAATTTATGTACATTATTTTTATTGACAATATTTCTCATATTAATAAGAAAACAAAAACCCTCTTAATATTCTTTTTTTATTTTCTCACAAAGACTCAATAAATTTTCATTAACACCCGTATATATGAAAATAGTGTCATGAAAATTATTATGAAATAAAGTGCGTAGGGGCATACGCAATTATGAAAATTAATGGTTATGATTTTTTACAAGTATAAAAATTTTTCGATATGTGCTAGAGTATCCAAATTTTTTTATATTCATTAGCCCAATTCATAATCATTTTCATTTGAGATGGAAAGTTTATGTAACTGCAACATTTTCCCATCAATTGTGAACACGGTTTTTTTTTATTTACCTTGCAATAGTGATTACAAAATACACTTTATATTGTTTACAAAACAGACCAATTACGATTTTTCTTACCTCTACATATTTTTGCAGCTTTTTGAAGATAATTTAATTAATTTTTTATTCGCGGCTTAATTATTTTATTTTGTATTTTGTTGTCAGTTTTGTTGTCAGTTTACATTTAAGTGTTGCATATCGTTAGCTAAAATTGCAAAAAGACGTAACTGACAAAAATATATATTTTTATTAATTTTTAGAAGCAAAAAACTAAAAAAAAACCTAAACAAACTTGTAGTTAAGTCCCCTTGACTTATGTTAATAATAGCGTGTAAAAGTGTAAAATTTTGTCAAGACATTTAGTTTAGTGGCATTTATTATTTACATTTTTGTTAGTTACGCCTTTTTGCATTTTAGCTAACGATATGTAGAGTAAATATAAACTATGGTTTTGAGTGTAGTATAATTTACACAAAAGTAGCAAGAGCATTTCTGTGTACATATATTGTTTGTGTAGAGTAAAAATATGCTTTAATACTTTGCAAATGCTGCGATGCAAAACCATTTGAACAAGTTTGTGAATTCTACTATTGTCTCTTTCTCTGGTTTGTATCGCTCTCTAACCCGAATAAATATGATAAATTTAAGAATTAAATTGCACTAAAGACATTTGTAAATTATTATGACAAACACTAGCAGAACGGAACAACATGCTGTTTTCGAAAGCCGCCACACCTTCATCATAAGCGATCTTTTTGTTATGTCCACTTTGTGCCATAGCAATTGGTGTAAGCTTCAGCTTTTTATACAAATTTTTCAATGAAAACGGAATATGTGAATTGTTTTAATGCATCGTACTCCAAGTTGTTGAAAGATTTCTGCTTTTTCTTTTGTTTAAGTTTTGCCACAAGCCCACAATGGTTATTAAATTAAGTTACTTAATTATTTTTGTTCGAACTTTATTTTTTTTCTCTATTCATTTATCTATTTATTAGCTTTTGCCGCTTTTTGTAGTAAGACTTTGTTTGAAATTCACGGCCTGGCTCATGATGTCGACAAGAAATTTTCTTTCAATACAAATAAGCGAAAGAAAATTTCTTGAGCCAGGCAGTCCATTTATTTTTTATAATTTTACATTAAAAGCACTCTTTATTTATAATCGGCTGGCTGGGAATTAATAAAGTTAAAATTTTTTAAAGAGTAATTTTAATTAATTTTAGGTAAAATTATAGTGTGTGCATTCAAAGGATTTACATTAAATTAACCACAGTTATAATCAGCGATGAAAACTGTTTAAGATCAATAAGCATATCGAGCCTTATTTTCAAAAATTAAATATTTCACGAGAAGGATTTTTAAATTATTCAAATATGTTTTTGTACGTAAATTGTCTCTTACGATAAAATTGTACAGCCTGTATCTTAAAAGCCGAGTGCGGAGAGTGCTCGAATTAAACTCTCTCGCAAACGAATTAAATTCGAGCGAGTTTTAGTTTTTGTATTGAAAAGAGCTACTCTTGTCTGCTCGCGAGTTAAAAAAATAAAACTCGCGGGCGCATTTAATTTTTGAGAATCGAAAATAGGAGTCGTGAGAAGAATTCAAATTTTAAGAGTCAAAAATAAAATTCGACTCGCGAGTCGAGTTAAAAAGAGAATAAAAGTTATCAACAATTTTGTCATTTTGATAATTCTAAGCTATGGATAGGCCCATAAAATTTTAATTTCAATAAAAAAGTATATTTTCGATAACATGTTGCTTATGATAAAATCGAGAATAAGGCTCGATATCATAAATAAAAAATCCACTAAACAGCATAATTTTGAGTCTAAGTAGTTGAAATTAAATTTGAAGAAAATATATCTTTTTATTAATTCATTTTGTGCTCATGAGAATGACTGTCAGTCAGCCTGATTCATCAGCAATTCAACATCAATATCTCGCAAAATAGCTACAATCTTCAATTATTTTAAATTTCCGTCTATACAGATGAATTTCGAAACCAAATGCTTTAACAGAGGTATGTTAAGCTGATAACATAGTTCTGTTAGACATGAAAATCTTGGAGCTATATACTCCAAATGGAATTCTGACCTTACTTTTCAACCAAATAAACTAAAAAACAAACAAAAACGTTATTCAAAATGTGTGATGATCTGCATTAGCAATTGTGAAATGCGCATAGGACCCAGCTAAGCCCCTCAATAATAAATTTCAATGTATTTTTAATAAAAAAATATTTTACTGAATAATACGAGTAATTTGGGATTATTAGTGCGTTAACAAATGTTAAACTTAAATTATAACAATTACCATATAAAGAAACTCTAATAAGATTTTTATTTTTCATTAACAAAGACACCAACAACCATTTTTGAAAAAATTGTTTATAGATCATTTACACCTGCACAAAATCTAGCAGATTTTAATTAAAATCTTTATGAAAATGTTGACGGTTTACACCAATTTTTTTTGACATTTATCAAGATTTTTTTATCCAAAACAAAACCCATTAACTGAAAAATTTCCAAAATTACAACCAAACCAACTGCAATGCAGCCATTTCACACACCTTTTTGAGCAGACTGTCGCACAGTGTCGTGAGTTCATAAAACGAGCGGCCAAAAATAGAAGGACTTACAGAAAAGAAATGAAATTTGGCACATATATTTTAATTGGTAAAATATAATCACACATAAAATTTGGCCATTTAATTTCTAAGGATTCGGTGTCCTTCCCATATAACCTGAAATAAAAAATTATTATAACAGTGAGAAAAATCATTGTAACTCAATGAAATTGTGTAAAGACACTAATTTTAACACGTGTAATGCTTCGTAAAAATTTCGTTCAATTCAGAGAAAGGATACGCATACCTTAAAAAATGTCATTTTTTCAAGAAAGTAAAAAGCATCAAAACAAATTGTCTTCACTTATAGTGAGTTAAATGTTTAACTAGACACAATATATAATATAATTTAAATTTCAAGGACTAGTATCCTTCCCAAATGTCCTGGAACTAAATAACATACTGAAAATATGCAAATTCTAACTTAAAAAATATTGTAAAATTAAATTGTAAGGGGGAGAAAGGTACAAAGGGAACAAGAGTACAAAAAATTTTAAATGTACTGACTTGTAGAAATGTAATGTGAAAGTATGAAAAATATATTTTTTTATATTTTTTTTTCTATAGACCACTTAACTCGTACATCTTCACTCACAGATGGCTTTCTTTAAATTTACATTAAAAGCAATGGCACATCGCATATGACTTACAGAATACAGAAAAAATGTATTGTAGCCATATTATAACAATATCCCCTTTATGTTTTATTGGAAGTTGTAGTGCAATATCTAAAATAATTTTTAATTAACCTATTAAAGTTTGCATGTGTCTGTACCATATTTTCATATAGTTGCATACTGGCCAATAACTGTAGACTTTGAATCATCAAAACTCTTTAAAAAGTATACCTTTTTTAAAATATTTTTTTTATTTTACTTAATTAGAATATTACACATGCAACAGAGTAATTTGTTCGTTTTAATTCAAAACAAATTCTTTTCATTTTTGGCCGCCTTCGCGACAGTGTGCGTCGTATCTAATTCACTAATTTTTTTTTTAGAAATATGTTGAACAGGGTAGAAAAAAATAAATTAAAATATTAGATTTTGATTAGATTTCCTACAAATCTACTGACAAACTAGATTTTGTTTTGTATGGGAAATCTAGTAAAAAGCAGCAAGACTTACTTCGAAATATCCTATTATAGAATTTTAAAACAAACTCTCAAGAATGTTTTCAGACAAAAATGTCCTAAAATTTTCTTGTTGAACTAGTTTATTACTCTGGAGAAAAATTAACCTCAATAAATAAGCTCCCTGGGAATATTTATGATTCTGTGTTACTAGAATAATATTGTTAACAGACTTAGAAAACTCTGAATTTTTGAAAAAAAGTGCAACAAAGGTTTTTTTTTAATAAAAATTTTATTAATCACTTATTTTTTGTTGTATTCAAATGAATCACAGATACACGCAATCACACAGAGTTTTATCTAAAAATTTGTCATATAAAAATTGCACGAGTTTAGCATAAATTTTAGCACAAAAACAAATTCAAATTAAGAATTGTAACAAAAAAAATTTATTAAAAGTCGTTGTTTAGCCTTAATGTCGTGACTATTTTATGAGGTGTGTTTTATTTGTTTTGTATTTTTTCCTTTTTTTTTAATAAAATAAGCTGAAAAATGATTGTTTAATTTATGCGACATTAAAAATGCACCAGCATTCCTTTTTCATTGTATGTAAGTTTTTTCAAATCCATTAAGATCTTTGACTTTATTTTTAATAGCAATAATATATTTTTTTTGCTCAAACTTTATGGCACCAGCATCTGTTGTTGAATTTTTGGCACGTGAATTAAAATGACATAAATTGCATTTGCTTTGCATGACATGAATAGCAGCATACAGACAAATGAATAGACAAGATTACAGGCAGTGATTAAAAGGTGTTAGAAATTGCTTTACATTACTGTACAAATATTTGCATATCGCTCATTTATTTCAATAACGTCATAACTCAAAAAATTTAATTTTCCAGTTACTAGTGCAGAATTAATCCTCATATTCATTGTTCTTATTGTGTACAAATTTCATACAAATATATAGCCAACTCAACTCTTGAGGAACAATTAAACTTTCTGTTTCAATTAAATTTTATGCAAATGTAAGACTTTAAAGTTATTTGTTCAAAACTAGTTTTTTTTTGAGTTATAACGTTGTTGTAGTAAATGAGCAATATGTAGCTACGATGTGTATACCCATGTTAACTAATCCAGCATATATGTATGTATGTATAATGTTTATTAAAAATTCATATATTATTTAGAGTCATGATACAACCCAGCAAAAAATTTTCGAAATTTTGTAATGGGTAGTACTCTTTTAATGGCTTACAAAGTAATGACTGATACTTATTTATGTAATTATTTTATGTGCATAATAATGACTGCCCTGTAATGAATAAAATAAGAATTCATTTATATGATTACGTGAAAGTACTTATTGTAGTGCTTTCTAGTTAATAAGGAAATATATCTAGAGAAAAATTTATTGATCGTGAAAATTATTTTAATTAGAAAAACTAGGAAATTAATTTAGAATAAGTTTAAGCAAAATTTAATCTATAAAATTTTGCATATTTGTAAGCAAAAAATAACCCATTAAATTTTGAGTACTTTTAGGCAATCAGTAATCTATTAACTTTTGTATGTTTGTAGGCAAAAAGTATAGGGTACCGCATACTTTTTGAACTTCTCAAACAAAAATAATGGGTTATTCAGTCAAATTGTAAGTACTTACGACTGAGGAGTACATACACTTTTTTGCATTCTAGTAGGCAAAGTTTTTTGCTGGGAAATTATATATTTATTAAGATAATCTTCTTATGATGAATTGTCAAGTTTGTACCCGTACTCGTATTCCTGCCCGATAAGTAAGAAAGATAAGCGATTTAGTGATTTACATTCTGCGATTTTTTTTATATCTTTCTTGGAAAATCTATTTAATATTTTATAGTTAATTTAGTAATTTATTACAACAATAAATTAAACATACTGTGTGATGCGATATTTTTGCTTTATTAATTATAATTTTAATATGATATTAATACGATAACAAATAAGTAATAAATAAATATCTACAAATAGATTTTTTTATAATTTCTAAGAAAATTAAATCTGCCGCTTTAGTATTGGAAAACAACAAACAATGTTTGGTTAGTTCGTTTGCGTGGCTGCTTGCTACATACAATTCATTAAAGAAGAATGTGGGATTGATTCCATTTTTATCTATCCGCATAGTAATGCGCCAGACTAAGTTTCGGCCTATGTACACAGTGTGTATATTTACACGAAGCCATTCATAGCCCTCCATTCAATTGTCAAATGATGAAATTTTAAACATGAGGAGATCACACCTGGGTAACCTCATATGCGACGTTTAAAACTTTTACAATGAAAGCTTCCTGAGGTATGGAGGTACAAAAAGTGCATACATATTTTAAGACATAGACACTAACTCTAAACATATACTTATTGCTGAAAAAACTGCCTCATAAAATCAAAAAGATTTTCCCTATGAAACGTTTTTAGGCTAAGGGGTATCCCAGCAGAAAGAAGCGAAGATTTTTTCATAGAGATTCCTTATTATTTTTATGTGGTAAATCTTATTAATTTTATCAAGAAGAAAACCACATAAAATCAAGAAGAAATCTTATCATTCACAACTTTTTACTCAATTTCCGTTATTTTTGTATAACTATAGGGATTTCTTACTGATTTTATTAGGTTGCCTTATTGATTTTTTCAATAAGGTTTTCTTCTTGATTTGAGTAGGTTCCTACTGATTATGTGTAAAGCATCTTATTGATTTTTTTAATAAGGAAAGCTTCTTGATTTTATTAGGTGTCTTGTTATTTCATATCTATAAATAGACATAGAGACAATTTTTTCATGATCTTTTTCATTGTTGTATAAGAATGTTTGCACAATAATTTCAGGCTGCTTGTTAGCATATTGGTTAGAGTGCTTGTCTATCAGTCAGAAGTTTGCTGGTTCAATACTTGGTGAGTAAGTTAGTTAAGAATAAAACATAATGTGTATGTATGTATAAATAAATAACATCTACAATATACTACATATATACATACATACATATGTATATGGTATAGAATTTAAATGAAAATACATACATAAAGACGCATTTTTTTGTTTATTTTTTATTGAAAAAATCAATAAGATAACCTCATAAAAACTACAAGATTTCTTCTTGATTTTTTCAAAAAGGTTTTCTCTATGAAATTAATAAGATTTTCTTATTGAAAAAAACCATAGAGATTTCTCTGTGTCTATATATTAAACTTATTTTGTGCTTTTAATATAAATAAATTGGTATTACAAAATATAAAGTCTAAAGTGATGATTCAGGGATTGGAAAGTTTACAATTTTTCATATATAAAAGTAACTAGTAAGCTTCAGAAAGAAATAAAATAATATTAGAGATCAGAAAAATCAAAAATATGGTTCCGCGGTTGCAAAATGAAAACTTTTTTTTGGTAATAAAATTACTTGATAAAATTATTATTTTTTCTTTACCTTAAACATATTTTAAATTTTTTGAAGATCTTTACTCCAGAACTTTTTTATATATGTTCAGTTTTTGGTCTCGGTATCAATTTGGTAAAACCAGAAAAAAGTTTCAACGTATGTATGCACATTCAAGTTACTGTAAATGTGGGTGTATAATTTCCATTAGAAAGTGCTGTTGAAGTCCTCTCTGATTAATTTATCGTCATGCATTTTATATACTATAAAGTGCACTAGGTATAGGAAACAAATTGGCTTACAGAGCTAAAAGAACTTTAGCCTGATAAGATCAGAAATATAGAAACAAATAAATTTCCAACAATAAAAATTAAATTTAACTAAAATTAATAGCTATGGGCTTGTACAAAAAAATTATATAAATATACTTAACAGTAACAAACTAAAAAAGTTTATCAGTCGTTAAGCAGCTCTGGGTCGAAGAACATCATTTCGCGTCATAGTAATTATTTCTTAAGAGCGGTCAGGCTTATGTCTGTTGTTAGGCCTTCGAAAGTTTTTCGTCTCGCTCGCACTGGTCGACTGATCTGCCACGGATAACCGTATAATCTTGCGGTTTTTGTGGAATTTCTTTAACAACCACGTTGCTACTTCCTATGTGAAGGAAAAGGTGGTGTATAGACAGTTACCAAAACTTTTTTTTTAAATACTGTTAATAACATCTTGGACACATGGTCTAGTTACCCGCCCATTTTTGTGCAACACCATACTATGCAAATTTACTTTGTATAGTATGTTTAATAAATAAATAAATAAAAAAGTTTGTCATAAGTAAGGTAAAAATAAGGAAATTAACTAAAATGTGTATAATTAGTAAGGAACAAATGACAATGGCAGGACTGTTGTAAATTTGGATATGTTAAAATTGAGCTTTCATTACACAAAAAAGCTTTCAGCAGATTGTAATACGATGAATCAAAACAATTCACATATTTCATTTTCATTGAAAAGCTGAGTATATAAAGCAGAAATGTACATCAATTGACACCACACACACTGTGTACTAAACACAAAGAACGCTGATGACGAATTTGCAGCGACCTTCAAAAATAGCTAGTTGTTCCGTTCTGCTAGTATTTGTCAGAATATTTACAATTAATTTTGGTGTTATTTGTTCATTAATAATTATCACATACAATGTGGCTTACAGGGCGATATGAAGTTTATGTTTCGTATGGAGCAAAATGAATGCTCAATATTTCAGAAACCATAATAAATTTCGTGAATTGTGTTTTTGATTCAGAAAGAGGGTTTTCAAAATACGAGGGCACAAAAAGCGCGGTATAAACAGAAAAAAGTTAAGTGTTTTGGAAACTTCCATCTCTGCTATGAACACATGTTAAATTTTGTTTCGATCTGGAAACTCCTTCATATAGAAACAGGTGTTCACAAAAGACGCATCCGCGATTTTTTAACAATGGAAAAATTAGAAATGCGTGGTGTCATTAAATATTTACATAAAAAAGGTTTATCGGGACAAAAAATTCATAATGATATGGTGAATGTGTTAGGTGAAAGTGCTCCTTCATATGCAACAGTAAAAAATTGGGTTGCTGAATTTAAACGTGGTCGTACAAGCATTGAAGATGAACCACGTAGTGGACGTCCAAAAACAGCAACAACAACAGAAATTGTAGCCAAAGTGCATGATATGGTATTAAATGATCGACGAAATAGCTAATATCATGGGCATCTCAAATGATCGAGTCCTAGTCGACCAAAAACGCATAAGAATGAACATTTCTCAAGTGTTTGGATCTTTTTAAGCGAAACAAAATGGATTTTAAGCGTCGTTTCATAACTGTTGATGAGACAAAAGAACAATCCAAACAATGGATTGAAGCTGGAGTAGAGATCGACCGAAGGCGTTTTTTTTTTGGCCGAAGCCGAACTTCGGCTAAAATCCTAAACTTCGGCCAAAACCGAAGCCGAATGTTTTAAATTTTAAAAATGATACTTGTTTTATATGAATTAAGAAAAAAGTTTGCTTTTTTGAGATCACTGCAACAGCTGTAATATCTATTGGATACATAACAAGAAAAATAAAACTATTTTGCAATTTCTAGATTGCTTTTTCATATGATCACTCACAAGAACGTCCACGTAAAAGAAAATAGAAAGCAACAGAGTTGTATTTCAAAGCAACCCTTTCAAAACGTTAAACACAATAGAAACTGTCGGCGAGCAACGACCAAAAATAATGTTATTTTTCAAGCTTGGAATGAAAAATATTCGGCTTCGGCTAATCGGCCGATTTTTGACATAGGCCGAATGTTGGCCGATTACCAATTTTTGGCCGAAGGCCGAAGCCGAAGCCGAAGCCGATTAATCGGTCGAACTCTAAGCTGGAGGAAGTGCCCCAAAGAAGGCAAAAACAATTCAATCGGCTGGTAAGGTTATGACAACGGTTTTTTGGGACTTCAAAGGTATTTTATTGATTGACTATCTGCAAAAGAGTAAAACAATAAATTCAGAGTACTATTGCAACCTTTTGGATCAATTAAATGTACAAATTCGAGAAAAACGTCCTGGCTTACAACACAAAAAAATAATTTTTCATCAAGACAACGCACCAGCGCACAAGAGTGTTTTAACAATGGCTAAAATCAATGAATTAAAGTACGAGTTGCTTGACCACCCACCTTATTCTCCTGATTTGGCTCCCAGTGACTTTTACCTGTTCCCAAATCTAAAAAAAATCCTTGCTGGCAAGCGTTTTACCTCAAATGAAGATGCAATTACAGTTGTAAACCACTATTTTGAAGACCTTGAGGAAAACTATTTTAATTAAGGGATAGAATTGCTAGAAAAGCGTTGGACTAAGTGTATTGAAGTTTCAGGAGATTATATTGAAAAATAAAAATATTTTTGAAAAACTAACTATTCTCTTTCATTGATAGGCTAAGAAGTTTCCGAACCGCCCTCGTATTTATACTCCACACCTAACTAATTTTACTTTTAAATTTTCGGTGTATCAAACCGATTCTGAGGCGACGTTATATCGAAATAGAAAGATTGCGCAAAATGTTTAGATTTGTTTGATTTCTAGAAATTTCACAACACATGGAAAGTTCCCTGCAGAATTAAATAAAATCTCTACCCTGTAATTTTTTCCCTTTAGCGCTTACGTCTTTATGGCTCTTAACGCTCGCTCTAACAATTACAAACACTGTAAATGCACAAAGTTTTTCATAACTTTATTGATTACAATTTTAGAAAAAAAAGCAATACTATCTGTTTGTCTTGGTTGCTGATGATTGCAAAGCAATTTATAAATCAATTGAAATGAAATCAATTCAAATATAATTGCCTGCTTGATTTTTTTTATCGTTTTGGTAATTATTGTAATCAATACTAATAAAAAGCTCAAGTACAAAATACACAAAAGTTTGCATAAGTTGTTGTAAGTCGTATATATGCACTTTTATAAGAATATAACACAATTTGAATTTACATTAATAGACAATAATTAATTATCTTTATAAAAAATGTGTGTGTGTGTGTGTGTCTAAGCGCTTGTAGATACCATAAAAATAATATTTATTTAAATATGAATAATTGAAAGTTAAGTATTTTCATTAAAAATATTGATTTGATATTTATGAAAAGAAAATATTAGTTAGTAAAATATAGTTTGAAGAATGATAGAATACAAGTATACGTCATGGGCTATATGGCGCTATAAATGGCGTAGTTGGTACCGTGTAAAGTAAGAATTGCCTAAAATTATAATTTCGATTATTTTAGCAAGAATAATACTTGCATAATAGAGTAATATGCGAGGGCGGATCAATAAGTCCGTGACTTTTTGAATGAAACACAGTTTTTTTGCAAAATAAAAATTTATTTTTCAACATAATCTCCTTTTAACTCAATACACTTAGTCCACTTAGTTCCAGTTTTTGTATCCCTACCAAAAAATAGTAGTTTTCGAGGTCCTTAAAATAGGCATTTGTTTTGGTCAATAATTTCATCGTTGGAGCTAAATCTCTTTCCACCGAGCCATTTCTTTAGGTTTTAAAATAGGAAGTAGCCGCTAGGGGCTAAATCTGGAGAATAGGACGGATGAGGAAGTAATTTGAAGCCCGATTCATAGATTTTTTGCCATGGAAACTGCACATGCGTTTGTGGTCGATTGTGAGCAAAATCAGCACCCATCTGGCTGAAAGCTTTATCATACCCAAGCAATCATTAAAAATAGAAAACACTGAGTCATGTGGGATGCCTATGGCATCAACAGTGTCACAGACTTTTACTCTTCGATCGGCCAACACCATATCGTGGAGTTTTTCGACATTTTCAGGCGTACTGACCTCAATTGGCCGTCCAGAGCGTTCAGCGTCATTTATACTTGTGCGACCACAACGAGTCAGTAATCCACTTTTTTACCATTGAAATCGATGGTGCAGAGTCCCCACAATATTTATCGAGCTATTCTTGGGTTTGATTGACGGTTTTTTTTTTCGTCAAAAAATAATGTTTTATGAGCACTCGAAATTCAATTTTTTCCAATTTTAGAAAATTACACGAGGTTGTATGTGTTGAACAGCTGTTAAACGCAAAGTAAATGACGACACTTGCTCAAAATTTGACATTAGTCTATTAACAGGTGGTACTTGATGGGGACAGTGTTGCATTTCATATAACTACGAGGGAAGTTCGAAAAGTCACGGACTTATTGATCTGCCCTCGTATGTAAAAGTAGAGCCATTGTCTTTTTTCGCCATATAAACATTGTGGCCTTTTTAATATTTTTTATCCGATTTTTAAAAATCTAATTTTTGTTTTCCTTAATTGAAGCAGCAAAATTTAAAACAAAATTAGAAGGACAAATGAAGAAACTGAGTATTTTTGTTCATATACTTTTCTATACAAATGATTAAACTTATCGGTTAATAATTATAATTTACATGCATCGGCGCTTTAAAAGTTTACATCTGAAACTCATTTTACGGCCTATTTAAAGTTGCACCTTTGTATAGTGTCCTCAGAACATTTATTCAGAGCATCGCAAGCAATAATTTGTTGCTATACATTAACCCTTCTTCTGAAAATTTGTTTTTTGCAATTACTTTGAAAAAGAGAAAAATTACCTTCAAAACAGTGTGGCTGAAATATTTTGCGAAAATATTTGTCCTGAAGTTCTACTGTATGTCTCAAAACAATCTCACTCTCACTCAAGGTTTCGCTATGGCTATGTTTCTCATAAAGTTTGGTAATAAATTAAAATCTCCTAGGCCGCAGTACATGAAATATAAAGTTAAACTTTTTTGGCGTAGTAACGCCCACTTTAAAAAACGGAATAAGTGAATAAGTGCAATGTACATATATGTAAGGAGCATAGGGCCTCAATGTATATGGTAAAGTTTCAGTAAAATCATTCGAGTGCAAACGCTTTAATTTTAATTTTACCATCTGAGGTTTAAGGCCGTATCCCCATACCTATCTTAAAAAGTTCGGGGATTTTCAAATTTGGCTAGTTTAGTATTCACAAAGAAGTACTTGTGTATGAAAAAGCACCTCTCTAGTACAAAAATTTTATGGGCGTGACACCGCCTACTTCTCTAAGCTCAAGGTTTTTTTGTGGAAGCATCGGATAATAAGAAATACATAAATAATTTAATAAAATCTGAATAAAAAGTCGAAATGCACACAAATTTAAATTTTTATGGGCGTGGTTATGCCCACTTTTAAAAAGGAAAAACTGTATTCCTGCATAAGAGTAATGTGCATGCAAAGCTTCAGTAAAATATACAGAGAAAAAACTGCCTCATAGATTTTCTCTATGAAACGTTTTTAGGCTAAGGGGTATCCCAGCAGAAAGAAGCGAAGATTTTTTCATAGAGATTCTTTATTGTTTTTATGTGGTAAATCTTATTAATTTTATCAAGAAGAAAACCACATAAAATCAAGAAGAAATCTTATTATTCAAAACTTTTTTTTACTCAATTTCCGTTATTTTTGGCACCAAAAAAAAACAATCCATAGAGAAAAACTTCTTGATTCAATTGGGTTTTTTTATAAATTGTAAACTATAGGGATTTCTTATTGATTTTATTAGGTTGCCTTATTAATTTTTTCAATAAGGTTTTCTTCTTGATTTTAGTAGCTTCCTATATGATTATGTGTAAAGCATCTTATTGATTTTTTTAATAAGGAAATCTTCTTGATTTTATGAGGTGTCTTGTTATTTCGTTTCTATAAATAGACATACAGACAATTTTTTCATGATCCTTTTCATTTTTATATGCGAATGTTTGCACAATAATTTCACTGGTTATTCAGGCTGCTTGTTAGCATATTGGTTAGAGTGCTTGTCTATCAGGTAGAAGTTTGCTGGTTCGATACTTGGTGAGTAAGTTAATTAAGAATATAACATAAAGTGTATGTATGTATGTATGTATGTATAAATAAATAACATTTCCAATATACTATATGCATACATACATATGTATATGGTATAGAATTTAAATGAAAATACATAAGTACAGAGAATAAAGACGTAATTTTTTCTTTTATTGAAAAAATCAATAAGATACCCTCATAAAAACTACAAGATTTCTTCTTGATTTTTTCAAAAAGGTTTTCTCAGTGAAATTAATAAGATTTCCTTATTGAAAAAAAACCATAGAGATTTCTTATTAATTTTGTTCTATTTTATGAGGTATTTAGTAGGCACTGTTTTCTCTGTGTAGTTTGACTGAAATGCTTCAATTTTAATTTTTAGCTTTGAGCTTTAAAGGCGTGCTGCCGCCCCTAGTTAAAATTTTCGCATTTTCATATTTTTTTACTTGGTTACTTACCTAGGCCTTGTACACCAAATTGCAGCTCTCAAGCTCTAGCGGAGGTGAGTCATAATATTGATGAGTGAGTGTATCAGTGAGTCAAAGAAAGAAAATAAAATATGTGTGCACTTTTTGCACCTCCATATCTCAGAAAGCTTTTATTGAAAAACTTTCAAACTTCGCTTATGAGGTTATTTCCTTATGTTTTAAGCATCATCATTTCACGATTTCCACTGAAAGCAAAGTTATGGGGTTAGGAAGAGGAAGAATGGCTTCGTGTAAATATATACATTGCTGCATAGGCAGGAACTTGGTCTGGCCCACTCTGTGCGCCTAGTGGACACATGTTTCGATGGTGTTACCATCTCTTAAAACGAATTTGAAATTCCATTAAGCTCATTTTAAAGGCTAGTCTTGAAACTTTTAGATTACTAGGTTTTGCAAGCATCAAAGTGATGAAAGTGAATCCCCTCTCCTTAAAGAAAATATATATCTATGTATGTATGAATGTGTAATTTACATCTGTTATACATTTTTAAAAATTAATTTTCGCAAGTATGTAACATACTTGCCCCATTGTGTGCATAAGAACCCAAGTTAAAATCTAAAAATCTACTTTACTTAATTAAAATAAAATCCATAAATCCATTTTTTTTTTAAATACAATTCGTATCACAGCAATTAGTTATGACATTTTTTATTATAAAATCTTGACCCACAATTAATGCTGAAAAGCAGAAAAATGACTATTAAACACTAAACGGTTGGACATATAGACAGGTAGACGGACAGGCAAACAGACACCGAGACGGTCAATCGTATGATGTATTTTTTTTAGCTTTTACAAAAAATAACGCTGATTTTAAAGAAATATACATAGTATTTTTTTTGTGCATGTCAATGACTCAATTTAAAGTAAATAAATATGTTTGTAAATACTATTCATAACATTTTTTTTAAACATCACATTAAGATTGTTGTTGTTGTCAATATTTAAATTTCTGTTTAAGCATTCTAAAAATTTATTGAAAAATTGCTTAGACAAACCGTTTTAATTAATTTGAGCCATTAAAGTTAAATTTTATTTGCATTTAATTTGCCTAGACATTTAAGCGACAACGTCATCAATTTTTATTTAACATATGTTCACATTTTTTATGATTAACATAAAATCATATGTAAAGACAACAAAAAAAAATAAACATTGCAAAAAATATATACGAACCAACAACAATTTATAACGTTGAACGAACTTTTCGCAAAACATTGTACATATGTATGTATGTACATACGTATGTATATATGTTCGTGTATATGTGCACTTACTCATACGTGGGATAGTGCACGTCAGTCTGGATGTTTTGAACTGATATTTTGTGTCACGTTATACAGTGGAGTTTAACGAAATTTTTTTTAATTATTTGATGGCTGATGGCGAAATGTGGCCACGAATGCTTTAAAGAGATTTAAAATTATTAAATTTTCAGAAAATCCACAAAACTTGTCATGCAAATTAAGTTTTTTTAAATTAAAATACCGTCATAAAATAAACCTTTTTGAGTACCGATAATCAGAATATTAATCGATATACATACATATGTATATGAGTTCTACTATTTATATATCGGGAATAGCAAATAATAACAAATAAATTCAGTAAAGTGCGACTTTGACTCGCGCACGATGGGTTCCGTACGTAGGGCTTTAAGCATTTTTTTAATACAGATTTGTTACGTTTTTTCAGCTGAAATAATTTTTTTTATTGTTTTTCGCTTTTTTCTCGTTTTGGCGATTTTTTAAATTTTGGCGATTTTTTTTTAATTTTGGCGATTTTTTTCATTTTGGCGATTTTTTTTTAATTTTGGCAATTTTTTTAATTTTGGCGATTTTTTAATTTTGGCGATTTTTTCATTTTGGCGATTTTTTTTTTCATTTTGGCGATTTTTCCGGTTTTCCGCGATTTATTTTCGATTTAGACATTTTTTTTTAATTTGGTGCTTTTTTTTTCGTTTTGGCGATTTTTTTTTGATTTTGGCGATTTTTTTTCGGTTTGGCGATTTTATAATTTTGAGATTTTTTTGTTTTACCGTTTTTGAAAATTTCAAGAAGTTTGCTCTTACGGTTTCCAAGATACAGCAAGTTATCAAAATTACATAGTCAAAATTACATTAACTGATGGTACACCCTCTAATTAAAATTTTTTAAATTTTAGTGTTAATTGTTGTAGTCTGTATAAAAATACACTAACTTTACAAATTTCAAGTGCATATACATACAATTGTATGTATATTACATGGGATTTTAACATTTTTCGTTGCTCGTTTTGGCACACCCTTTAATTTCCAACTCTCATGTATTTGTTGTTGTAGCGGCCAAGAGTCTACACACTCTGTCCAAATTTCAGGTCCGTAGCTCTTACGGTTCTCGAGAAAATACCCTGTGACGGACAGACGGACGGACGGACAGACGGACAGCGTAGCGAAAACAATAGGGGTTCCTTTTTTACCTTTGGTGTACGGAACCCTAAAAATTTTAAATGAAAATGGCTTTATTGTTTTCGAAATATTCCCCTTGCTGATGAAAATACACTTTTGCATTCGTTCAAACCATTTGTCATAGCAGTTTTTCCATTCCTCTTGAGAAACCTCAAAAACATGGGTTTTGAACGCATCAACTGCCTCTTCGGCTCTCATAAATCGTTGACCGCACATTTTACCTTTGATATTCGGGAACAAGAATAAGTCATTGGATGCCAAGTCAGGACTGTACAGACGATGAGTCATCAATTAGATGTTTTGATTTCAGCAGTCATACATCTCGTCAAACAAGTAGTCTATCACTTGTTTGATCGAATTGTCATGATGAAGAATGATTCGTCTCCGGTGGTTAGTTTTACGAATTTCTTCGAAGATTTCCGGCAAACAAATACTCGTGTACGTCTCAGAATTAACAGTTCTACATTGCTCAAGCGGAACAGTGGCCCCATGACACATTCGCCCTGAGAAACAGGCGACCATTTGCTTAGCTATGTTTCTTCCACGATGAACTTTTGTTGGACTTACTGTTTTGTTTCCGGCTCATAAGCATATATCCATGATTCATAACCTGTCACAATTTTATATACATATGTAGGTATGTTGAAGCACCACGGTTGAACTTTTTAATCATTTCCTTACACATTTTTTTGAGCGATTGATATATTATGAGTTATCTAACGAGAATAATTTTTTTTTCAACTGAGTGTTCATGCAAAATCGAATGTATTGAACTAGAACTAATGTGCAAGGATGCCTATATCTCAAAATATGTCAAAATATGACGATCTTGAATTATCAGTTCACGCACTGCATCGATGTTTTATGGCACAACAACCGATTTTGGATGACCTTCACGGAATTCGTTGGCGACGGAACTACGACCACAATTGAATTCAATATACCAGGGATATACTCTGGTTTTTGATGTTGTTTTATTGTTATTTTATTTATTTTGATGTCATCGTCACATTCTTGTTGAGATAACCCACGTCGGAAGTTGTGAAAAATAATCCAACGAAATTTCCATTTTTGTTTTAACGATAACGAGATGATTCGAAAGCATTTCCTTAGTTTAATATTACGGCATTCGCCATCGAACAACGTAATAATATTGTTCGATATCAAATGCCATAATCTCAAACTGAAAAAACTTGATCGAATCTGCTCGTTATCGAAGGCGACGATTAGGCTCCTGACTTCACGTTCGAATTAAATAGTTTAAGTGTAGTGCGAAGAGTTATGCAATTGGACTTCCATATCTTATTAAGTGCGCCGAAAGGTTGATTTGCTTCGGCAATGCGGTAGGCAATATCTTCCTTACTGCCACCCGAAGTTGTTATAATACTACCTAGATAACAGAAGGTTTCTACATTGAGAAGAGGATGTTCTTGAATCTTCAGAGGATCGGTGTTGTTTGTGTTTATGTGTAATGATTTTGTTTTATTAATGTTAACCTTGAGATCAGCTTTAGATAAGTTTAAGTTTTAACAGTCATATATTTGTTGTTATAGCTTCCAAAGTTTTTTGAAAATTTCAGCTCCATGGGTCTTACAGTTCTCAAGAAAACATCCTGTGATGGACAGACGAACATCGTAGCGAAAAACTAAATAAATTTTTATTGAGATTTTACTTGTTTTACTTCAACCCACAGCGAATATCGTTGAAATATTTTACTGGATAGCAATAAGCGATAAGTTTTCATTATACTTATTATAGCGATACAATTATCGTAATAAAAGTTACTGAATCCATGTACAGGAGTCTTTTGCTAATACGAGGGCGGTTCGGAAACTTCTTAGCCTATCAATGAAAGAGAATAGTTAGTTTTTCAAAAATATTTTTATTTTTCAATATAATCTCCTGAAACTTCAATACACTTAGTCCAACGCTTTTCTAGCAATTCTATCCCTTAATTAAAATAGTTTTCCTCAAGGTCTTCAAAATAGTGGTTTACAACTGTAATTGCATCTTCATTTGAGGTAAAACGCTTGCCAGCAAGGAATTTTTTTAGATTTGGGAACAGGTAAAAGTCACTGGGAGCCAAATCAGGAGAATAAGGTGGGTGGTCAAGCAACTCGTACTTTAATTCGTTGATTTTAGCCATTGTTAAAACACTATTGTGCGCTGGTGCGTTGTCTTGATGAAAAATTATTTTTTTGTGTTGTAAGCCAGGACATTTTTCTCGAATTTGTACATTTAATTGATCCAAAAGGTTGCAATAGTACTCTGAATTTATTGTTTTACCCTTTTGCAGATAGTCAATCAATAAAATACCTTTGAAGTCCCAAAAAAACCGTTGCCATAACCTTACCAGCCGATTGAATTGTTTTTGACTTCTTTGGGGCACTTCCTCCAGCTTCAGTCCATTGTTTGGATTGTTTTTTTGTCTGTGAAGTATAGTGGTGGATCCATGTCTCATCAACAGTTATGAAACGACGATTAAAATCCATTTTATTTCGCTTAAAACGATCCAAACAAGCTTGAGAAATGTTCATTCTTATGCGTTTTTGGTCGACTGTTAACAAATGCGGCACCAATCTTGCAGAAAGCTTTTTCATCTGTAGTTCTTCATGCAAAATTAAATGGACTCCATCATTTGAGATGGCCATGATATTAGCTATTTCACGAACTTTTATTCGTCGATCATTTAATACCATATCATGCACTTTGGCTACAATTTCTGTTGTTGTTGCTGTTTTTGGACGTCCACTACGTGGTTCATCTTCAATGCTTGTACGACCACGTTTAAATTCAGCAACCCAATTTTTTACTGTTGCATATCAAGGAGCACTTTCACCTAACACATTCACAATATCATTATTAATTTCTTGTTCCGATAAACTATTTTTATGTAAATATTTAATGATACCATGCATTTCTAATTTTTCCATTGTTAAAAAATCGCATATGCGTCTTTTGTGAACACCTGTTTCTATATGAAGGAGTTGCCAGATCAAAACAAAATTTAACATGTGTTCATAGCAGAGATGGAAGTTTCCAAAACACTTAACTTTTTTCTGTTTATACCGCGCTTTTTGTGCTAGGCTAAGAAGTTTCTGAACCGCCCTCGTATTACTAGAACATTTCATGATTGAATGCGGCTGTTAGTAAAATTAGAATTTATTTATTTATTACATAAATACAATTTTGCTTACAATTTTTTAACTGCCAGTTTATAGAAGCCATGTAAAAATTCTCGGTTGCCTATTTATTTGAGTGCTTTGTTTTTGCTTTCAATATAAATAGGCAGATGAGAATTTTTACATGGTTTCTGTAAGCTGGCAGTAAGTTTTATTATTTTCTATTTTTGGTTTGATGAATTTAAAACAAATTATTTAATTAAGAAAAACTAAATTTTTTTTTAAATTCATATTGGCACATTTTTAACATATTTGTAAACAAAATAAAACTTCACAGTTCCCATCGCTGTTGCGAACAGCTGATTGTATATTCATTATTAAGCCCTTTTTGCTATTATTATTTTTTATATATTTTGAACAAATTCAGAAATCTTAAACCAATAATTAAATTTTCCAAATTGTAGACCCATATTTAATTTTTTTTATATTTTACAAGAAAGTAAAAAACATGCACAAAAATTTTTTATTTGCGTTTATTTGTTATGCGTTTGTTTGCCTGACGAACTCTTAAGGCACGTCTAACGTTACATTACATTGCAGGACGCTAGAAGCAACTTTCGCCTAACGATAAATTTTAGATCGAGGTTAAGATAAAGAGTGTCTATGAAGATTTTAAGGGCTAATAATTTAATATTTTTGCAGCTCATCGACGCTTAAAAGTTGAAAAGCAGCGAATATCCGAAAACATGCGGTTAGAAGGACCATAAGCAGAAATTCAGCTGCAAATTGTTCTCTTTGGCACAATAATGAATTACTCCAGTATTTTTAAAAAATAATTTGGTTTTTTGGTGTGTGTCAGAATAAAAGTTCCCCCGTAGTACTCGTAAATAAAATAATCAGATGCGAAAAAACACTAACTTATAAATTAATTATTTGGCAAGTGACTACAAATTGGTTTAAATATCATACAGATATCAACCAAACATATTGAATAGAAGCACACGTAAGAAAGAAATAAAAGCAAAATAAGTAAATGAAAATAAAAAAATTAAAACAAGCAGGCCATGAAATCAAATGCCAAATGTTTGTGTTGAAAAAAAAACTAAATAATTTCAATACTTAATATGTATAATATTTTCTATGAGCGGTTCGTATGTATGGATATATTTATGTATGTACGAATTTTTTAATTTTGAGTGAATATAATAATAATATATACATATATATATATATATATATATATATATATATATATATATATATATATATATATATATATATATATATATATATATATAATGGGTGTTTTTTATTGAGGTATAGAACTTTAAGTTGGCATCACTTTTTTAACTGGCGGCCATTTTGTCAGCTGTCAAGTGATTAATATTTAGTTTGGTTTGCCATTTCATCATGAACAGGTTGACAAAAGAACAACGCTTGCAAATCGTGCAAATTTATTTCGAAATAATGGTTCAGTTCGCGAAGTTTACCGCAAGCTCCGTCCATTTTATGGTCGACATAATCGTCCATCAGAGCAATTAATTCGGTTAACCATGGATCGTTTTCGCACTACGTTTACTCTATGTGATAATACGCATCCGCAGAGACGTCGAACAGTGCGCACCGAAGAAACAATTGCCGCTGTAGAGCAAAGTGTTGAAGAGGACCCGAATGAATCGATTCGCCACCGTGCACAGCAATTGGAGCTGATAACCGACTATTTTGTTCCCGAATTGGATGGCATGAATGTGGATGAGTTGTGGTTCCAACAAGACGGCGCTACATGCCACACAGCGCACGTCACAATCGATTTATTGAAGGAAACATTCGATGAGCGCATAATTTCGTGGAATGGACCTGTCAATTGGCCACCAAGATCGTGTGATTTGACACCATTGGATTATTTTCTTTGGGGATATGTGAAGTCGCTCGTCTACGCCAACAAACCAGAAACGTTAGGGGACTTGGAAGCCAACATTCGTGGCGTTATTGCCAACATACGGCCCCATATGCTCGAAAAAGTGGTTGAAAATTGGACCTGTAGAATTGGCTTTATTCGAGCCAGCCGCGGCGGCTACATGCCCGAAATCATATTTAAACATTAATGGCATAAAATTATCCTTCCAATAAAGCCAAATTGATGGACATTAAAACGATTTTCTTGTGTTTAATTTCAATTCGAAGTTCTATACCTCTAAAAAAACACCCTGTATATATATATAGACATATATGTATTTATATATTTACATAGATATATATATATGGATATATACGTACATATATGTATATATATAATATGTAATATGTATGTAATATAAATATACATTGTATATCTTTTTTTACTATAATATTAATTAACTACAAATTGGTTGAAAAATAAGTAGTTAGTAGTCAATTTAAAAGTCATGCAGAGATGGCCAATTGACTACCGCCTATGACATGCCTATGTTAAAATAGTGAGTCGGCGACAAGGAAAAAAGCCACTTAATCAACCAGTTGTGGTTATTAAAAAACCAGTTTGAAGTTACTTACAAATGGGTTTGAGTTCCTATAGGGTCCATAAAAATTTTACCAATACAAATTAATTTGTTTAGAATATGTTCCTTTAATATTTTTTCTTTCATTTCTTTTACATTATAAAATTAATAACTCATTTATTAATTCTTTGCTATTTTTTTATGTTTGTGTACTCATTATTACTTCCAAGCACTGTTGCGGGCTTAGAATTACAATAATGTCATTGCACTGCCTCTTTCTTTCTAATGGCAAATTTCAAATGTCGGCATTTAAAAACATAAAAATAAATTCAAAAATTTAGCGGGAATTATGAGACTTTTTCATGTTACCATGCTTTTTTTTAAATTAAATGAAAAAAAAAATCAAATTACACACATTTACATACATACATACATACATACACATGTTTTGTTAATTTTAAATATTTTGCCTAAAGATGTTATTAGGCAATGTAGTGAATTAATTTTTGGAATGCAGTTTTGCAGCTGTCAGATTAAAAAACTTTTTTCTTTTGAATATCTGTAAATAAATATACACAAAGATGAAGTAACTAATAGAGAAAAGATAAATTTTATGCGCGTGTTATTAGCCTAGGATTATACATACAAATTACTTGAGCAATTATTAACGAAAATAAAACAATTTTTGAAATGATAAATGAGATTTTAAAATACTTGTTGTTATAGGGAATTTATAAAATTATTTTCCTAAAATTTTCCATAAATTCAAATGAAATTTTTATTATAGCACACACCGAAAATAATGACAAATTCTTGACATTCATATTTACATATCGTCGGTGCTCCGACAAAATCATCTACATATGTATGTGTTTTTTATTAAGTTTTCAGGAGAGCAAAAACACTGTGTTATTTTGAAACCTTTCAATGTGTTTGCAACTGCAACGCTATGTTGAAACATATTTAGCGTTTATATAAGTATTTGGTAAAATTAATCTTAAATAATTTTAGATTTGGTAGATATAGCGGAATTGTTTCAAAAACTATACATAAACTCATTTTGTTGTTCAGCTTCAAGAGCATTTCTAATAATAAAAATAAAAAATTTTAAAAACCCCGAATATATTTAGAGAAAATGTGATATCTTCTAAACGGCTGGACCCATTTTCTTGAAGAACCATCTCGATAAAGTCACCTTTCAAACAGAAAAAACCAAATCGAAATCGGTCTAGCCGTTTGGTCTGTACGTGGACACGGACAGACACACACTACAAACTTATAACACCCCTTTTTTTAGTCGGGGGTTAATAAAATAATTTTTTTATTCTAACACAGGTGTTTTTTTTTTGAAAATTTTTTGATAAATATGTAAAGTCTATTTTTGCTAACTTCTGAATGAATTAAGATATTTTTAAAGATTTGGTGGATGAATGTATGACACTTGAAGTTTTATAATTGTGAAATAAAAATAAAAATAAAAAACCTACACATAACCAATTACGCCAGAGCAACGACGATATGTAAGTACACTTATCCCTCGATTTACACAATACTTTTTTTACACCATTTCACTTTTACACGATTATTTTGGTCTTCGTGCAAATTGAGAGATTTATGAAATACCTGGATTTACACGATTTTTCATGTGTTTTATTGAATATTTTTGAATATTTTATGAATTATATTAATTTTGTTTTTATGTATAGCATTTATTTTGTTTAATGAATAAGGGTTTATTTTTATGTGTTTTGTGTAAACGCTTCTGATATTTTAAAAACTAAATTGAAATACAGTCAAATCCCGATAATTCGTAATCGCAAGAGGCCGGCCATTTCTTACGAATTATAGGGGTTTCCGATTTAGCGGGGTTTCGATTTAACGGGGTTAAAATAAAATAAATACGAATTAACGGGGGTTTTACTAAAACTATAAAAGATTAACATAAAAAACAATTGTCAAAAATAAAATACAAAATAAATAAAATAAATACATAAAGTAAAATAGCAAATTTATTTACTTAGCGTAAAATACGTGTACTTTTAATAGCAAACAAAAAACAATAAAATAAAAATAAAACTGACATATTCATTTCATCATTCTTTCCATGTTTTTGTTGTTTTTATTACGAATTATAAGTGGTAGTTAGCCAACAATTACGATTTATAAGAGGTAAAGAAGATTTTATTTGAAAAAAATTACGAATTATCGAGGGGACCAAAATGTATGGAAATTTTACGGATTAACGAGATTTTTTCAAGGGACCGACAGTTTATTACGATTTATCGGGCTAAGAATTATCGGGATTCGACTGTACATATGTACATAATTTCTTAATAAAATCAATTTTTTACGCATACATATTTTTACATACAAAAATTTGAAATTTCGATTTAAACGACTTTCTCAGGAACGTATCTATCGTGTAAATCGAGGGATAGGTGTACTATAATTTGTTATTATCTTTTCCTTCCTTATTTATAATCATTAAAATACTATTTTAATTATTATGACTTAGTGAGGCGCTCTTTTAGCAGATGACAAATTTGGGGTTATTGATCTTAAAAAGTTTAAAAACTAATTTTGGTAGGTAAACTCATACACAAGAATTAAGTCATATCCCAGTACGGTTTTGAACTTTCAATGATTTTTGAATGAATGAAAACGTTGTTGCTATGCTTGTAATCTTGTAACTCTCAATAATCTATTGAGAGTTTGTCAATAAGTATTGCATTTGTAAGCTTTTCTGAATTGTGGTGGAAGTCTGTGGATTAGTTGCCTGAGCAGCACCGAAAAGGTACGGTCAACATTTGAACGAAAAAGAGTAACCACTAAATACTAATCAAAGCTATTTTTAATTAGATACGTGTTTCTTCAGCTAAACAATTTCATACATAACTAAAAGACAATGTCATATAATACAACATTATTTAATAAACACGTCCCAGTTGGCCACGTCTTTAGGACATCTTTGACGACGGGTACAAGACAATGGTAAGTCGAAGAAGAAATATTGAAGACAGCCCCATACAAATGGCGGCGAGGTCACACAAGACGAGATGAGCGACAATGTCGCGCAGATTGTCGTCAACACGGCTTTATTGAAGACAAAACGAATGACATTGTCGCTCAGATTATCCTCGACAAAGTTTTATTGAAGACAAAACGTGTGGCATTGTCGCTCAGATAGTCATGAACGACGATTTCCTTTAAATTGTCGACAGGCGACATGCCGTACATTAATCGTCGAAGAGTGGCTGAGTCAAAAGCTTTTGCTTAACCAACAACAAATAAATTTTTTAAATTATTATGTAATGATTTGTGCTTTTGTCCCATGATGTCGAAAGAGAACGTTCGATCGATAACTTATATTGAAAATATATTGCGACGATTGGTTACAATCCATAAATTGTAACGAGCATGTATATGAAGTTTGGTCAAAATCGGTTCAGTAGTTCTTGAGTTACGGTGAAAAAACACAAAAAAACTAAAAATTGCGCCATCTGTCGGACGAATCACTATTTCTGAAAGGGGCGTAGCATTTACGGGGTAGAATATATATACAAACACGCGCCGTTCTTTTACAAATATCTTGTGGGGTGGAAGGCGAAAATCTGTTGGGGCATTGAAGAGTTCACCCCTAACAAATAAACGTGTATTTGATTTTTATATATATTAAGATAAAATGCCATCTTCCATGTTCGCTAATCGATAAGGCCGAAAGTTTTTATTTTATTCGCTCCACCGTCAGTTTCTGATAGTTCGTGAGTGAACTTTTGCGAAAACTATTAACGGAAATAAGTTAAAAATAACTCAAATCAAATAATACGTAAAAAATAATAGAATTTATTTTAATATATATTTAGAATTCGACTAATTTTTTTAAGTATATCGTGCCATAACAGCTAAAACAGTTCAAGCGACATAATTATCTAGATTAATTTTTTGACGAAACTCGATTATTTACGATCGTAGATAATCGATTTTCCTTATTGCTCGGTTATGGCTCGCTATTATATACATATTATTATTATCGATTTGTCGACAATACTAGTCATTTAATTAAAATCAAAACTTATTGTCGATAACTTGATTAAATATAATTTCTAAACTTCGTAATTGAGTGCGGTCAATTCTTAGGCCCAATAATTGACCTCCCAATTATATGTCATTTAGCTAATTGCCACTTAAGTTTAGGTGGCACTTAAATGTAGCTTCATTTTTTCAGTGGTTAATTAAAGTTCTTATTAAATTACGTTGAAAGTACGGTAGCACTACAAAATTTCCCAGTATTATGGAAGGCTTTTTAAATAACAGCTGTTTATTATAAATAAAAAAGTTAGGTTATCAAAATGAAGAAAACTAAAATTGCATAAAAACACATTTTATTAAACGAAAAGAGCATCAAATACATTTTAATATTTACATATTTCATGATTTGAAAGTACATATTGTACATGTTATATATTTATGAAAATTAAACGAAATTCTCTTTAATACGACCACATGATGTTCATGTACATGTTTTCAATAAACACACACAAGCACAATAACATATGGTATGCTCGTAAAACTTAAGTGTGACTTAAGTACACAAGGTTGGACATTTAAATGTCTCTCAACTTTGTACTGAAAAAATGAATTCAATACTTAAGTGGATTTTAAAGATAAATGACATATAATTGAGAGGTCAATTATTGGGCCTTGATCCAATATAAAATGAAAGGTCAACAATTTTTTTTCTGTAAAATGGGCACTTTTACCCATACATTTCTTCTCTCGTTCACCATCTAGTTATATATTCAAATGCTTTTCAAAAATCTTCCCATGATTATGAACAATATGTATAATTTCACAAAATTATATTATGAAAGCAAGACATTTTCAATGCTTTAATACCTTTTAAATGCAATTATTTATAATCAAATATAATTTATTAAAACAAAGTATGCACGTATGCCGGTATACACATACGTACATTCATTATGTTGTTACATCATAAATATTTTCAACCAATTTAATACTATTACTCTTGTAGATATGTACATATGTTTGAAAAACATAATAATCATAATGCGAATAATAAATATTTTATTTTTTATGTTTTGCTTTTAAATTATTTAAAAATTATGTGATGCATAATTGCGTGAAATGGGGGAAAAATAGAAAAAGCACAAATATCGCCCAGACTGAGCAGAAATAATTTTTAAGCAAAATGAAAAATAAAATAAAACTCTATTTAAAATTAAATTTAATAATATATTTTGCGTTTCTTAACAAATTCTTTATTATATTGAAAATATATTTTATGTTTATATTTCCCCTCAATATTAAATACGCAAACCCTGCACTCTCTTTGAAATTGTTATGCGTATCGTGTGACGGCGCTCTAATATGACTGAGTGTTTCAAATTGTTCATTATATCTTCTGAACACCATGACTTTTGTTATACAATAGGAAAATTATTTAAAGAAAATGATTAGAATCGTTAACAAGCAAAAAAAAAACAGTACTAGGTACAGGTGAAATACAAATTCTTATTCTGGGTTATGCTTGTTTTATTTTATGTTTTAATTTGGGTTAAAATAATATATGTACGTATGTACCTACATACATATGTATGTATTTTAATTATAGTTAGCAAAAGAACAACAAGGCATAAACTACTTTTTTTTGTATTGTCAATTTGGATACTATCAAAACATGCACTATGGGTTGAAATGAAAAAAAATTATGAAGGATTTTCTGAAGATATCTTTACAGTATTTGCTAACAGATTTACAACGTGTGCTGCTACGCTAAAAAAAATATATTTACACAGAAAACATAACTCCCAAAAGATTTCCAAACAAAAGTTTATTTCAAATAAAATTTAGTTTCAGTAAATATTTTTTTTACTGTTGCAGTCAAAAACTGTATGGAGTGGAAAATGTTAATTCATACAATTAATATAAAGTAACATTTGTAACAAAATTGTTTAGAGAAGATTTCTGTTGAAATATGGGAACGGCCTAAGTGTTTCCACACCTAAAGTTTAACTCAAAGACTAGGGAAAAATTTTATTCAAAATAAAATAAATCTTCTGCAGAAATGCGTGTATTTGTTGCGGTAATTTTTTCTGCTTTTTATAATACTTTTTTGACAAAATGTATAACAACTGGGGTTCTACTCTGTAATTCGAAACGAAAAAAAATGCTTTCGAATTTGTATGCTTATAACCAGGAACAGGGGTTTCATGCAAATGCATGTTTTTTCCCTTAACCCTGATAAAAGCAAGAGCGAAATATATTTACGAAACATTGAATTTGCCTAAAAATGGCATCGATTGGTTAGTGCATATTTTTGCATATTTTGCTTAAAATGCATATTTTTGCATAATTTGGTAATAAATGCATATTTTTGTCTCATATTTTGGTACAAACGCATAGTTTCTCAAAAATTAAAATTTCAAAAAATATTGTTGACAAATTATTAATGCAAAACTGTTTTTTTAAATTTGTTTGCTTGAATTGTCGTAGAATTGTAGAACGAGTGTAAAAGCACACGAACCTACCAATTTTAATGGAAATTGTAATTTTGTTGATTTCAAGAGAAAATTGCCTGCTATTAAAGCCGAAAATAGTGAAACAACCATATTTAATTTTATATCTTTATTTAGTTGTATGTAAATTGAAAACTTTTTTATTGAATAAAATTTTTCAAAATATGTGCATATTTTATTGTTTTAAGTGCATATTTTGCGTTTTTGATGTCATATTTTAGGTGCCTAAAACACATTTTTTAAATGCATGAAGTCCTTGTCTCTGCTTATAACATGTAAATTCGAAAGCATTTTCTTTCGTTTCGAATTATAAAGTAGAGCCCCTGTTTTTGTTTGTATGAACAACTCAGAAATTTCAAAATGCGCTTTAAAATGGAAATTATTTTATATTTTGAAAATACATATTTTAAAATTAGCGAACTTCTTATACAAAGTGAAGAAGTACTTGGAAATAAAGTTATTATATACAAAAATGCACAAATACATTATCAATTATTTTTATAGGCAGATGGATGTCAGTCATATCGTCTATGTTCACTTTCCACAGGTCAATGAAAATATTTTCGTTGTTATACTTTCAAAAAATATTTTTTTTCCATAATTTTTTGATTATTGTTGCGGCTGCATTTATCTAGTTCATTGGCATAAACACTATCAGCAGCGTGACCATTTGACCGATTAAAGTGACAAATAGCCACATTTTTGGCTGCCTTGCCACTTTTTGTCCCCCTTTTTTCTTTTAGAGTGAATTATATAAAAATACATTAAAAAAAGGTTAATGTAGTTTCCTCGTTTTTTTTTAATTTTGCCCCTTTTGGTGCCACTTTTTGAAAAATGTAATCGGTTACCCTGATTATCAGCTGCTTCCGGATACTTTAACTTGGCAGCACTGAATTGAGCACAGCGCAAACAAGGTTGAATTTCATAAAACCAACTAAAAACCAATTCAAAAATTGTTTTAAGTTGGTTTTAACAAAAACAATTTGTATTGTAAAACCTGGTTTTAACATTTGGCTCTAATATTAAAACCATGTCAGTGTGAAAACACTAAAATAAAGATTTTGAACTCTTGCTTAAAGCTACGTAATATATTATATTATTATAAATAGTATTATTTATAAGTAAATTGGACATACCAATTATTTCCCTTTTTAGTTTAGCTTTTAATAAATACAATTTGTGAAGCAATGCAAACGCGAAAAAATGTCCTCAAAAAGTAGGACTTTGCCGGACGCTAATTTTTTTTTCGAGGACAGAGATCCCAAAAAAGAGGACAGTGGCCGGGAAAAAGAGAACGGATAACGACACTACGTTTACATTTGAGCAAAAATCTAGTACTTGCAAGATTTCGGGCGAAATCTAGTACATTTCCCATACAAAACAAAGTCTACTTCGTCACTAGATTTTGTCAAAATCTACTTAAAATCTAGTCGAATTTAGTGCTGCAACTATGGGTTATTTCAAAATTGTACTAACAAGTAGGCCTCTGTGTTCAAAAAGGTGTATAAATTTGATACATTGCAGTTGCTTTGTTGTAGTTTAGGAAAATTTTTTAGTTATTGGTTTTTGTTTAGGATAAGAAATAATAATTGAAAAAAAATTCAACAATAATTTTTTCTGTGTACATCAAATAAATATACTTCGGTATTTTTTAAGTAAAGTTCTTAAAAATAATAACTGGTCTGTTCATTTTTAACCGACTTCAAAAAACGGAGGAGGTTACCAATTCGTCTCTAGTTTTTTTTCGGGGTGTTACTTCATAACTCGGTACATTTTACACCGATTAGAAAAAATCTTTTTTTGTCTGAGAGGGTATAGCTTCCCATTGGTGGCATTATAAAAAAAAGTGGGCGGGATACGCCCACAATTTTTTAATTTAATTTCATGACATTCTACTTATTTGATTGCTGCGAAACCTATAAGACACCTTTGGTTCTCGCAATTACACAATTTGAGAGTTGAAAAAATGGGCGGGGTTACGCCCATTAAAATTTATTATATTTCACGCGGTTCTACTTAACCGATTTTTACGAAACCTACCACACACCTTGAACTCTAAAATAGACACAATCTTCCATTTAAAAAATGGGCTGAGTCGCGCCCATTAAAATTTAATATGTTATTTTAAGTGGTTCTACTTTAACGATTTTTATATTTCACGTACTTTTTCTTATCTTCTTCTATCAGATCTTTGGATTAATGCCGGTTTTTTTTTTGCAGAAAGAATTTTTTTATGGAGTTAACTGATTTCTCAAATCAAATTAATTAATTGAATTCAATAAAACTATTTCTTTAAGCTTTAGGAAAAAACAAAAAAGACAAAAACTAATTATAATAACAAATAAAATAAGAATAATCCTGATGAAGTTAACCAAAGGTTAACGAAATATTGATCAAAACTAAAAATATATAAAATTTACTGACCTAAAGCTTAAAGAAATAGTTTTATTGAACATACACGCAAAGAAAAAATATGGTTGAGGTAACCATAATCAAACAGCAACATACTATGATTGAATTATATGGTTGCAGTCAAATCATATTATTGTCAATAGAAAAGCAAAGCTTAAATAATGTTATTATCTGTGTTAATAATAATATTATCTACAAAAACAATTAACTTTGTTATACCTAATCTTAGTATTGTAAATATGACAACACTATTGTTAGATGTCACTAAAATATAATTGTTAAATGCGACCTCAGTACTATTTTATATAATAATAATATTTTGTTTTTTAATCATATATTTATAGATAAATCTTTTTTAACAGCTGTTCGTCAAATCTGAAATAAAAATAAATTGATATTGTTAAAATAAAATGTGTATATAGAAATGTATACTTACAAAAGTATGTGTGTATACACAAAATACTGACACGTCTGCATAAAGAGATATACATATATATGTATATATACATATGTATGTATATTTTTATTTATCTACCCTTTTGTTTATACTTTTTTATTTCTTTAACACCACGCGTGAACTACCGATAGCGTTCAAACGAAACACTGAACTGACAGAAGATGTTTCTGAAAAATATTTTTTTAAAAACTAAACATAGTATGGTTTTGGATAGCATTATATTGTTATTTACATCATATTATTTTTACATAATTTTTTTTTTTTTTTTAAACATATTTTTATTTATTGTATCTTCAAATATGAACTAACAATAAGTATTCAAACCTTAAATCTAAAATATAATTATTAGGCCCGACCACTGTCGGACATAAATTTAGAGATAGTTATAAGTAATACATAAGTAGTGATAATCAAAAGGAAGAAAAAATAAAATAAAATAAAAAGTATTTTCAAGCAGTCCCATCTGGAGTGTTGAGTATAAGAGCACTTGTATCCCTCTTTTTTAGGCGGACGTGTCCAGTAAAGTTCAAAATATTTTTTTTTTAAAGAACATGATGTCTTTTCAATTGCGACAAAGTTGTGGATACTCCATCTCAAGGTCCAGATCTATACCCTATTCAAAATTTATGGGTTTATTTGAAAAATAGTATTTCCAAAGGGTATTTTAAGAAGTAAATGGAGTTTAAAACAGTAATACGAGGGCAATATGAGAAATTTCGGCGGAATATTTGGAAAAGAAAATTTTTTTCCATGAGAAGTCGTCTTACAAACCGATTTAATACCAATAGAGCCAAAAAAAAAAATTATTTTTGTGCACCTTAAAATCTTTCCTATTTTCTTACTATATAATACAAGGATGTAAAAACATTTTCTTGACAGAGAAATTTTTGAGTTTTTTTGGCTTTCATGTAATTTTTATGCTCTCACTTTTTAATTTTGCGTATAACTTACTACTATTGGTTCACTTAAATGTAAATAAAATGAAATCCATAACCAAAAATTTCATAATGCAAAGAAAAATAAAAATATTTATGATACAAATCAAAATTTATAACGATTTTAACTATGTCAAAACATTTTCTTGACATACTGTAAATAGTTTTTAGGTTGAAAATATTTTGTAACGCTTGAAGTTGTTGCAGTCTTATATTATGCATCGTTACAAAATTGTATTTTTAATTAATAAAACAACGAACAGCGATGTAAAAAGCAAGCAAGTTCCAAAAACGTAAATATTAAATTCCCGAAAATTCCCGTTGAAAATTTCCCGGGATTTGTAAAAAAATAATACCCGGGAATTCCCGGGATTTTTTTCCCGCGTAGAAACTCTAATCACGATGTATATTTGAGTTTTTTATATACCATGGAGCCGATGTTATTAATCGCAAAATTTTATTTTGCCTTCGTTGGATTCTCTCGACATTGGAAGCTGAAGCAGTGCCCCATAGTTGAATTCCGTAGCACCATATGGGTTTCAAAATAGACTTGTATATCAAAAGTTTGCAATCTAGACTGAGGGTTGAATTTCTACCAATCAGCCAATGTACCTGAGTTAATTTTAGTTTCATTTGGGTTAACTTAGAGTCAATATGGTGTTTCCAAGTAAGCCGTCGATCAAGGTGTATTCCAAGATATTTCACATGAGTATGTTGAGGGACAACTTGATTGTTAATCCGAATGGGTGAACAAGTATCTCTTCGTAATGTATATGTTACTTGAACACACTTTTGTTCGTTTACCTTAATTCTCCATAAGTTTAACCATAGTTCCAGCTGGGTAATGTGTTCTTGAAGATATCGGGATGTTTCGTAAGGATTTTCATGCATACTAAGGCAGGCTGTATCATCAGAAAATGTGGAAGTGTGGATATTGCTGCTCAGAGGGATATCACAAGTATAAATCAAATACAAAACTGGCCCCAGTATACTCCCCTGTGGCACTCCGGATGAGATAGTTTCAGGCATGCTCATAAAGTCTCCTTCCACAACAGTGAACTTGCGGGCAGTAATGTAACTTTCCAAAAGACTTACAACGTTTATTGGAAGGTATGTTTTTAATTTTAAAATTAGTCCTTCATGCCACACTTTATCAAATGCCTGAGAAACGTCGATAAACAGCGCAGAACAATACTTCCTTTCTTCAAATGTTCTTCTTATAAATTGGACCAATCTATGAGTTTGTTCAATGCTGCTATGCTGACTTCTAAAACCAAATTGATGGTCCGGTATGCACCCACTACGAACTAGAATTGGGGACAATTTTGTCATGAGCAGTTTTTCGAAAAGCTTTGACATTGTTGACAGCAGACTTATTGGCCTATATGACTCAGCCTTGGTAAGATCTTTGCCTGGCTTTGGAATCATTTTAACTTTGGCAAGTTTCCAGCTGTGTGGATAATACTCCAGTCGTAAAATGGCATTGAAAATAAATAACAGTATTCTAATTGCAATACGAGGCAACTTCATCAGCATCTGGTTACTAATTCCATCAAAACCCGGAGCTTTCTTCGGGTTGAGTTCAGCAATTACTTTTTGTACATCACGCGTCTTAAACTTTATTAGTTGAGGGGGTAGAGCGTCTACATTTGGCAAATCAATTACACCAGTACATGTGTTTGGGGTAAATACGTATTTCAAATGGTCAGCAAATATGTTACCTTTTTCAGTATCGCTTCTTGCCCAACCTCCGGTAGATGTGCGCAGAGGTGGTTTAAACTCAACGGGTGTTTTAAGCTTTCTAGCAGCGCGCCATAAAGAGTAATTAGATGCTGGTGTGACATCAAGATTTTCCAGATAGTTTTTAAGAGATGCAGTTTTTTCATGTGCAAACAGCTCTTGGAATCGTTTAGTGCACTCTTTAAATCTGATTTTAAGTTGTGGTGATCTGTGCTGTTGCCATTCCCTTCTAGCTCTTCTTTTTTCGCATACGGCACGTTCAATATCGGTAGAATAAATTTTATTAAACCCAGTCTGCGGATGGGAGGTAGTAGCATGTTTACCAGCCTGCTTAATATTTTCGTTAAGGTTGGCAATGTTAGTTTCAATATCATCAGATGTTCTTAGCGTAATATTTTCCGTGCAATGACTACTAAGATATTTTTTAAATCCCAGCCAATTAACACGATTTATCAAATTCGCATATGGGTGAGGTAAGTCACTTCTCAATGGGCCACAAATTGTAACGATCGTGGGAGAGTGATCGGACGAAAGATCTAGAGAAGCTTCAATTTGAATTAAATCCCTAGAGATATTTTTCATAACGCCAAAATCTATTACATCCGGAATTTTACGTATGTCAGTAGGCCAATAAGTGGGCTCCCCACTCGAAATGACATCCAAGCCCATTTTGGAAATTGTATTGAACAACGCTCGACCTCTGGGTGTAATAAGACGCGAACCCCAGAACGTGTGTTTAGCATTATAGTCGCCGGCTGCTATGAAACAAGGGCCCAGAGATTTGTAAAAATCCTAATATTGATTTTTACATAATGATAAAAATTATATTGTAGTGATAAATTTTTAACAAAACTATATTGTTAAACTCTAACCATATCGCACTTTTTATGAATATAATAATGTAATTATTAAATTAAAACATTACTCTGTTTATCGTAACGAAATTAATGTTTAAAATAACAATAACTAGTTTTCAACGACCACACATTTGTTTCAGAGAACATAATATTGTTTTCTCAACCATTCTACAACCATATCTTTTCTTTGCGTGTATATAAAAGGTCGAAAAATTAGATAAACAATTTATTAAATGAATTCTTTTTTTTTAAGTTCCTGATATATTATCCCTTGAATTCTTTGCAAGTACATATATTATACATATTTATATATACATATATGTATATGTATATTTGTGTGCATATATAATGTTCACAGTACTCAATATATTTGTATGCTGTGTGTATATTGAAGACTAGAGCAGAAGCAATAGATCATGATTTTATTTTTTACACTTAAGGCACAATTATGTGCAACATACTAAATGTAATAATTAGTGGAGAACATGGAAACTGGATAAAATCTGCTGCATTCGGAAATTTAATGGGCTTAACTATGAGCATATGTACATATATCTAAGTATATGTATGTATTTATATATATGTAAGGTTGTGCAGTATATTTTCTTTAACTTCTGCATAGTGATTGTATTACATGGAAAGTAAAAAAAGAATAGTGTTTATAATTTTACTTTTATTAATACATGACTTTGGGCAGAATTGAAAGTAAAGATGGAATCGTGAGTAACTTTTCAGTCATGGTCATGAATGCTCATGACTAAAAATAAGGTATTCATGCACTGCCAAGGCGAAACCATATCAGGTGGTATCAAGTGCTGCTTTTAATTTGAATATCCCTTAGATGTCAACACATCTTTTAACCATCAAAACATTTTGCTATTTTTGGAACTTCGAATGCAATTTTGAACGCAACCATAAACAAAACTAAACACTATGCGACCGACAATGCAATCTGCTTGATTGTCTTCTTCTGAGAGTTGCTTTATTTAAAAAATAATAATTATCGGGTATGTTCTGTATTCCACGTGAAATTAAAAGGTGTGGAATACAGAACATACCCGTATATTTAATATTTGAGCTTCCAAAATTCCTAAACATTTACCAGTGTGTATTTAGAAGTATCTAATATTGCATCATAAAATAATATCTGATACATTTATTGTAACATGCAATGTCCAATATCGTATTTTTTGGGCCGCAAAAATATTTCTATTTATCTCTTTGAGTTTCACAAGACTTATCTCAGCAAATTTCTTTGATGACTAGAGCACATCCTACTGAAATTATTTTTACTTTTGGTGCCCTTGTGGTCAATCAGTGGCATTTAGAAAAACAACACGAATAGCTGCTAACCATTGATCTGCTTCACTGATATGAACATTAGGGGTGTATTTAATTATTGTGGAAATTCTTTGTTATTTTTTTGTGTTTCGCTAAACCACTGAAGTACTTTTTTCTATTGCTGCACAATATATGACTTAACACCCTGTTTCCACATGCCTGGTAGTCGACTCATTTATAAAATTTTTGTGAAAATCACTCAAAAACATGAGTGCTGCGATTAAAAGTGTTGATTTAACGTATTTTTGGAAGCATTAGAGTTTATATTAGATAAAGGAGGCATATGGAAGGAACTTGGCTTCTGTTTCTGCTATATTTAAAATTCAATTTGATAACAAAAAAAATTTAAATAATCAAGAGACGTCTATGCTCGTGTTAAAAACATCGGGTTGAGTCCAGTCTTTTATACGTTTTAAATTTCTATTCACGCACATCCTGAATATTAAGCATTGAATTTTGCAAGCAAAATAACTTTAATAGCAAAATGACCCAGTGTTGTCAACTAGTTAGTTTAAAAGTCTTTAAAACTTCGGCTAAAATTAATTTATTTATTATTAATTGTATTTATTGAAGTTACATATTATGAATTTTTAATACAATTAATTTGTGTTCTTAGTTAACCTTTCTAAGTTCAATATTTTCAGTTGTGGGTACTGTTGGCTAAATTATGTAGCTATTGCGTTGACTGCCGTCGTTTGAGAGCATGAGTTCAATACCTGATCAGACTCAGTCGTACCAACATCGTAGACATAAATTAGTGTCTATCATATCAGAGCGCCCTCCCTCGTCGATATTTTTAGCAATGAATCGTCAGCGAATTAAAATAACAAATAAAATGGCTGCAAGCTAAATATAATCCGCCTACTTAACACCAGAGGCGCTGCAACGATGCTATAAACTTTAATAAGACGCACAAAAGCAGAATTGTGAAACGAGTTAAGGCCGGGGCACAAGGAATCCGTCATACGTTAAACTTCACCTTTTTCAACTGACAATTTAGTAGTACGTTGAAATCTTTTTTACCAAACCTATCGAGTGGGGTATAAAAATAAAGGAAGTTATGTATTTAAATTTAATTGGGAATAATAAATTGGTGTAAAAATTTCTTGATAACTGGGATGGCACCTCTCATTAATACAAAAAATTTAACAAAACCTATCGAGTAGGATATCAAAATAAAACTTAAAAAAAAATTAAACCGACTTCAAAAATAAGCACTAAAAAGCAACAATTAATATAGATCTAGTTAAATAAAAGATTTTTATATATGTTACCTACAGTGCCGTTTGAAGTTGGTGCCAGTAATACTGGTACTAAACACATAGGAACATGTCCGGTAAAAAACTGCAAGTAATTTTTATGTACATATGTATTTGCTTAGTTACCAGTATTACTGGCACCAACTTCAAACGGCACTGTAGGTAACATATATAAAAATCTTTTATTTAACTAGATCTATATTATTTGTTGCTTTTTAGTGCTTATTTTTGAAGTCGGTTTAATTTTTTTTTTAAAGTTTTATTTTTACCTTTTTAGTGCATACTTTTGAGCTCTGGTCAATCCAAAAAAAATTATTTGTAAGTATCTTTCTTTATTTAGAATTACGGTCCAGTTACGTAAAAATCTATGAAGTAAGTGTTAAATTTTATGGGGCGTGGCTACTTCCCTTTTTTTAAAACAAGATTGTGTATTTTTAAGAGTTCAAGGTGTGTGCTAAGTTTCGTAAAAATCGGTTAAGTAGAATTTATTGCTATAATACATTTTAATGGCCGTAACACCGCCCATTTTTTCAACTTAAAAATTTTGTAATTACAAGAACCAAAGATGTTTGCTAGGTTTCGCAGCAATCAAATGAGTAGAAGATTACAAAATCAAATTTAAAAAATTGTAGGCGTGACCCCGCCCACTTTTTTTAACGCAATTTTGTGGCTTTATTAAAGCTTAGGGTGTGTGCCAAGTTTCGTAAAAAGCGGTGAAATAGAGCCCTGTGAAATATAATATAAAATTTTAATGGGCGTGACCCCGCCCATTTTTTAAAAACACGATTGTGTATTTTTAAAAGTTCAAGGTGTGTGCTAAGTTTTGTAAAAATCGGTTAAGTAGAACCACGTGTATTGCTATAATACATTTTAATGGGCGTAACCCCGCCCATTTTTTCAACTTAAAAATTTTGTAATTACAAGAACCAAAGATGTTTGCTAGGTTTCGCAGCAATCAAATGAGTAGAAGATCACAAAATCAAATTTAAAAAATTGTGGGCGTGACTCCGCCCACTTTTTTCAAATGGGACCAATGGGAAGCTATACCCTCTCAGACAACAAAAAAATTTTTACAATCGGTGTAAAATGCACCGAGTTATCAACCTACACACCTAAAAAAAAAAAAAATAGAGACGAATTGTTAACCTCCTTCTTTTTTTGGAGTCGGTTAATAAACGAAACTAAAAGGGGATTAGCAAAAATATAATATATCTACACATATGTTTGTTCATAAGAGTTGCCGGAACCCTAAACTATACCGACTGAACAATACCGACTCAGCAGATACTAATTGTTATGTAACATCAGAGTACTCTCCTTCGTTGTGTAGCAGAATTATCGACGAAGTAAAATAACCAATAAAATGGCTACTAAACCTATCCCTTTCCTAAAGAAGGTAACACCTAGTAATAAAGGGTGCCTGTTTAGAGTGTAACAACTTTGAGTTGGCATTACTGCTTTAGTTTAGCACCCATTTAACAGCTGATAGTTACTTTTTGTTTACTTAGCTTTGAAATTTCATTATGAATCGGCTTACACTAGAGCAACGCGTGCAAATTGTTCAAATTTTTAATCAAAATAATTGTTCTATTCATCAAACTCATCGTGCACTTCTTCCATTTTCCGATCAGGAGAATCCGCAAGCTTTTGTCGAAACACTATTACATCAAAAGAAAATTACTGTTTGGTGAGCTTTATGGCTTGTCGGAGTCATTGCTCCATATGTCTGTCTTCAAAAGCGATGAGGGTCAGAATGTTACTGTCAATGGTGAACGGTATAGGAATATGATTCGAAATTTTTTCGTACCTCAATTACTTGTCATTAATCTTGCTGATATGTGGTTCCAACATGACGGAGCCACATGCCACACAGCGGTCACTACAATTGTTTTACTCAAAGAAACTTTTGATGAAAAAATAATTTCACTTAATGGCCTAATTAATTGGCCACTAAGATCGTGTGATTTAACCCCATTGCATTATTTTCTTTCGCGTTATGTTAAGTCTCCGTCGATAAAACACAAGCACCTGGAAATCAGAATTCGAGGAGTTATCGGTGAAATACGGCCGCAAATGCTGCGAAAGGTTGTTGAAAATTGGTGTTCCAGATTACGCCTTTCAAAAAAAAAATTCATACAATTTTCTTTGCAATAAAACCCGTTTAAAAATATATTTCCTTGTTTTATTATGATTTAAATTGTGTCACTCTATAAAAAACACCCTTTAGTAGTAGACATTCATTGCTCGAATGTAACTTTGCTTTAAAAAAAAAAGTTAAAAATAGCAAATAAGTTTAAAAAGTCGATAACCCTGTCTGCCTAAAAATCGGAAAAGAAAATAAACAAGTCCGGAGCATTAGGGCTTTTACAGTCGTGAAGCATTGAAAAATCTTAAAATCTTCTAAGTCGTCGTTCCCGACCAGTGTTCCCAGTTTAGGGGATTTGTCCCCAAATTAGGGACTTTTTTCGCGATTGGGGATGAAAATTTTGTATTTGGGATCTGGGGATTTATTGGGGATGTAACCAAATTTTAGGGGAATTTTGGGGATTTTTTATAACTAATGGTCAAACAAGAATGATTTTTGAACTAAGAAATATGCGTCTGGCAAGTCTAAAAATGTGTTTTACTATTCATAGTGTATGGTTTCTAATAAAGAAGAAGTATCAAGGCAAATTAACCAATAATGAACACTACCAAAACCGAAATACGCAACAAAATGCAGTACGACTTCACTTCTTAGAATAAGCACACACTTTAAAAATAATTCAATTTGCTGTGACAAATTTAATCCTTCTGCTGAAATGTTAAAATTTTTAATACAAGTATTATGTACAACAAAGTTTCTGAGGCTGATGAATCAAAAGAATTCGATTCTGAAGTTTTTGAAATGGCAAACTTTGGTTAACAATTTTTTTATACTTGTGTATATTAAACTATGTCTAATTTTTTCTTTAGAAGTTTTATAAGTACAAATTAAATTTATATGAATGTAAATATACTCGAAGATATCGATATAAATGAATTTTATTGAATAAATATGTTATTTTTGTCATTATTTTTCAAAGAAAATTAAAAAAAAATTAAAAAATTAAATTTTTTTTCCAAAAGAAAAAATTTGGGGATTTTTGGGGATGAGAAATTAAAAATTGGGGATAAGCTCCAGAAAAAAACTGGCAGCACTGTTCCCCACCGTAAAAGTCATAATTATGAATTTCTGCTTCCATTTTCATCTTTTGTTCCGTAAGTTATATGTATGATGTATGTTATTTTGGACTAAAGTATCTTGGTGTAGCCTCTTTATTATAATAGAAAAAAGGTTAGATATAGATTTATCTGGAACTATTATAAAATACAGTAATTACTGTATGATTAACGCTAGAGAGTGCCACATTGTCAGATGATTATTAGGGCCGTCCCTAATAATACTAAACTTTCAACAAGTGTAAACTATTGAATGAATTTTTATGTATGAGATTTATATTTAAAGGTATAATTGTAGTTAGAGAGGAGTATTATTAGTGCCACTTACAGCAACTAACAAACTACCAATATTTTTTTTTATGTTTAAGCTAAATTCATGGGTTGGATACAAACAAACTTAAAAAAAAACAAATTTATGCTTGGTTGGCTTAAATACGCATAAGCGTGAGCTTTTTTAAATTCATTTTAGGTACATACATATGCACCAGAGAACAGCAATGAGTAGTGAAAAAGTGAGTAGAGTTCAATCATCACTTATAATTTCTTGTACTTATGCGCACTCATACTTATTGCAATGTTGTCTATGAATCATATTCACTCGAAAGTTTGAAGTGCTGATCGAACTCATATTTAGCAACATTTATGACGTTGTTGATTTCGACTCTCCTTAACTCAATGACTACGGATGATGCCACATAAGTATGATTCACAAAGTGAACTTCGCATACGAACATTAAAGTTCTCATTATGAGATTATGTGTTTCTCTGTTGCTTTTTTGTTGCTATTTTTTTTTCCACGAATTGAAAATCAACGCTATTTACTTCTATTGTATACTACGTGCAAACTGTTTAATGACTAATCTTTTTAATAAACATCCATGCATGAGTTGAGTGAGCTGAATCAATGTGAGTAGTATAAGTATTTTCCCGAAATTATAAATCAAACTGAGGTGATTTATGAGTGTGGTATGACTATGATGTCGACGTCGCACGGTGTCGTGAGTTCATAGAACGAGCGGCCAAAAATAGAAGGACTTATCGAAAAGAAATGAAACTTGCCACATATGTTTTAATTGGTAAAATATAATCACACATAAAATTTTTCCATTTAATTTCCAAGGATTCGTGTCCTTCCCATATATCCTGAAATAAAAAATTATCATAATAGTGAGAAAAATAATTGTAACTCAATGAAATATGTGTAAAGACACTAATTTTAACACATTTAATGCTTCGTAAAAATTTCGTTCAATTCAGGGAAAGGATACGCATACCTCAAAAAATGTCCTTTTTCAAAAAAGTAAAAAGCATCAAAACAAATTGTCTTCACTTATAGTGAGTTAAATGTTTAACTAGACACAATATATAATATAATTTAAATTTCAAGGACTAGTATCCTTCCCAAATGTCCTGGAACTAAATAACATACTGAAAATATGCAAATTCTAACTTAAAAAATATTGTAAGGTTAAATTGTAAGGGGGAGAAAGGTGGAGAAGAGTACAAAAAATTTGAAATGTACTGTAGAAATGTAATGTGAAAGTATGAAAAATATATTTTTTTATATTTTTTTTCTATAGACCACTTAACCCGTACATTTTCACTCACAGATGGCTTTCTTTAAATTTACATTAAAAGCAACGGCACATCGCATATGAGTTACAGAATATAGAAAAAAATTTATTGTAGCCATATTATAATAATATCCCCTTTATGTTTTATTGGAAGTTGCAGTGTAATATCTAAAATAATTTTTAATTAACCTGTTAAAGTTTGCATGTACCATATTTTCATATAGTTGCATACTGGCCAAAAGCTGTAGACTTTGAATCATCAAAACTCTTTAAAAAGTATACCTTTTTTAAAAAATTCTTTTTTATTTTACTTAATTAGAATATTGCACATGCAACAGAGTAATTTGTTCGTTTTAATTCAAAACAAATTTTTGTCATATTTGGCCGCCTTCGCGACAGTGTGCGTCGTATTCATATTTATTTCAATCTATACCTATAAATCAATGTCACCGTGAGTATGAGTAAATTAGAGTAGTTGAGTTTAAATAATGTCTACTCACTTATGTATATTTAAAATTGCATGAGTCAGTATGAATAGCGAAAAAATTATTCATTGCCGATCACTGATACCTACTCGAACGTATGCATATACATCTGTGTGTTAGAAAACGTGTTAAAGCCAGAACCCCTTCATAAATAAATGGTGAACACACTTTCGGATGTACATATTATTTTCCAGTCATATTTGCTGTATGCATATTTAATTTAATCGTATGTTTAAAACGTTGCAGACTTAAATTAGCATCCAACTTTGTGATGGTTAAAAATTTCGAATATGTTAATTTATGTTTTATGTTTTATGGCTCTCTATGCAATTTGAAATATGAAACAAAACTTTTATATTAAAACATATTTCTTTTCAACCTGTCATACATTAATAGTTATAATTGTATTACTTGGAATTTAGTTTTTATTTTTTAAATGAAGATTTTGTATTGCAATTGAAGTACGTAGTGTTGTGGCTTGAGATATTGTTAGAAAGATTAAAGTGAAAGTAAGTAAGGTTTTCTTTTGTGCTTTAGACCGTTGTTAAGGGCTTTTTTTTATCACTTTAACGGCAACAGTTGGTTTCTGCTCTTCTAAAGAAAACTTTTATTTATTTTACGGCACAAAAAAACTTCTTAAAAATAGTTTTAATTGCATAAATACTCCACTGGACTGTGGCAATTTTTGTTAGAAAGCTGTTGTATATTTTAGGGTCACTGATTTTAGTGAGTTAGTGAGTGAACTATTTAAGTCTCTATTTTAATTTTTTTTTGGTGGCATTGGGTTAGAATTTATTTATTTGTTTTTGCTATACTTTTAAAATTTATGATTAACACTTTTTTGTTAGAAAATAAAGTGAAAGCCTCTGTAACTGGACATTGATCGCCGCACTATTTCTGTGTCATTGTCTGCAACATAGATATTTGTTCTATTTCTAATTCTATATTTTATGATGACATATAAGGGTGCTACCATAACTAGCGGATGTATAGATGTCGGCAGTAGTTAAAAAAAATACATAAAACATGTGTTTTAAGTTCAAATGCGATAATTTGGCATCACCATTGGCGTTATCGATGTTTATCGAAAATATATCGGTATTCGCCATGTTTTGAATTTTGATGCATCTCGGCGAGAGCTAGGTTTTTCTCAGGGTAATATTCTAAGAATTTTGCGCAGATTTCATTTTTACTAGACACCTGTTGCTCGACCCACTCTAATGTATATACACATAAGATTTCTTGTAATTGAACTCATATGCATTACTTTAATGCATATGGGCATTCCTCCGAGAAATTCCACTTTTTTGTAGCGTGCAACAGCAAGCAATTAACCTTGTATTTCTGAACAACGTGACTAGATTTATCTTAAAATTTTACCTAACGTAGAGCTGGTGACGGCCTACACAAATATATAAGGAGGTAAAAAAAGGTTTCGTTTTCTTTGAAAAAACAAGCATATTTTCTTAGTGTCGCACGCTACAAAAAGTTGACATTCCTGTGGTAATGCCCATATGTCGAGCATTTTTTCGATTTTATCGTAAGCGATATGTTATCGAAAATAAACTTTTTATTGAAATTAAAACTTTAAGGGCCTACCCATAGTTTAGAATTATCAAAATGCCAAACTTGCTGATAACTTTTAAAATACGGGCTGTAAAATTTTATCGTAGGCGACAATTTACGTACAAAAGCATATTTGAATATTAAAAAAAAAAATCTTTTCCTGAAACTCCTGAAAATAATGCTCGAATGTATTAAAATTTTTAAAATTGAAAGTCTAAATTTAAATAATAAATTTCATTAAAACTACACCAAAATCCTTTAGTTGATGTCTCATAAAAAGCTGCCACATTTGGACGATAAATCGTCAAATCTGGCAGCCGTGGTTATAAATTAGGGATGGTAAATTTGAGGTTTATTATTATTTATAATAATAACAATAAAAATTCTACCGTTAACTAACGGTAAGTTGTTATAATGGCCCTTAATAACATAAAACTTTCAACAAATTGAAATGCGATGAATCCAAAAAATTCACATATTCCATTTGCATTGAAAAATATGTATGTATCAGGGATGGCAAACTTGGTACAATTATACCTTTTTTGGTACTATTCAAACTCTGAAAGTACAATAGTACAACAATAACTAATTTAGTACATCTAAGGAATCTACCCATTTTCACTCCGCATTTCTTTTCAAACGATTGCATATGTCAATTTTCCCTTTTGAAACGTGAATCTCATTTTCTTCTCACTTGAAAACAGTCTTGTGAAAGCAAAACGCAGCGAGAAAATCAAAAAATGTGAAACCGGCCCTTTCGAAATCATTTCTCTTCTAAATTCGGTTGCTAGAGCACATGCTATTAACTTGTATAATTTAAATTTAAATTTAAACAGGTGTAACCATTTGCTTTAACATCCCAACTTATAAGCAAATTTGTGAAAACTATTCTGTATACAGAACACAGTCGATTATTTTAATAAAAACAAATAAAAATATGTATGTAATTTGAACTAAAAAATCTTTTAGTGCAATTAAGCAAAAAAAAAAGAACAGTTTTTGAAAGTTGTTGGTACAATTTTAAAATTCACAATGCCGTCCCTGGTCTACTTACTGTGTTTGAGAAATTCTGTAATAAGCTGCCAATTATAATTTTGTTTTATTATTTACTATTTATTTTATTAATTTGTGCAGTCTTGTGTTTTGTCAATATTGAACATTTTAAATTCAAAAATTATATTATAACAAATTGCATTATTTAAAGAACAAGAAACTTAATTTCTTCACAGTTTTTCGCACTAATAATTTCTTCTTTTCAAACTCATTAACAACAACATTTTTTTTTTCATTAATTGAGGTGTACGTATTTGTTGCACTACTTTATGGTTCTGGAGCATATGTAATTATATAATTAATTTTTCAAGAGACAATTAACACGAGCCAAATGCAATTTTAGTGTTATACTTAACACATTTCGTGGCATGAATACGTACATTTGTGTTAACTGGGGAATTATAAATTTCATTGGCATCAAAATATACTCATGTATGAATTATAGTTAATAATATAATGATATAAGTATACGTTATTGAGAATCACATTTGTATACTGTGATAATAATAATAAATTTAAAAGTCTCAAACAAAAAGCTTTACAAAACAAGCATCTTTATTACTAAAGGCTCAGAGTTACCCGATTGTAATGTAAAGTAACTGCAACGTAGGAAACAGCTGATCGATATTTTTATATGAAAAGTAGGTTACGTTACATTATATCTCTATAATCATTTATAATCAGTTAGTCCTAATTTACAATATGCAAGTTTTATTGCTAAGCTGATTAGTTTTTTAGGAGAGAGAGACGAGGAGAAAAGAAAAGTTTCTGTTCCCCTCATCCCTCTCTCCCACAAACTAATCAGCTTACAAATAAGACTTGCATAGTGTAAATTAGGACTTAGATAAAACACACACCTAACAATATCGATCAGCTGTTTCCCACCGTTGCAGTTACATTCCATTACAGTCGGCTAACTGAGAATTAAATTCGTCTTTATGTATCTACACACTCATTTTTTTATTCTTGAAACTATTTTTTAATTTTTCAATACATTTTATTTTAATTAATTGAAATTTTTCGTTCTCTTCTGCTTTAATTTTTCACCATTCTTTTATTTTTTTTTTGCAGATTGATGAAGATAATTTATTGGACCATTTAGAAGACCACGAGAAAGATTTGATATTTGGCAAATCCAGAAGAAGTAAGTATGTATGTGAATTTTGTAAAAAAAAACTATTGATCATAAGTTATGGCACCATCATGCTGGTGTTACTCGTAGTTAAACAATTGTTTCTGTGCATAACGAATTCAGGGTATTCGATAATTCTCGAAATTGCCCCCTGATTTAAGTAAAAGAACGCAATTTATAATCAAAGTCGCCATACTACAGATAGTCTATCGGTTCAGCTTCCTGCCGAATGTTCTGGTCGGGAGTTCTTACAAGGTTTAGTAGCCAAAGAAAATTTTTTATTAATGAATATGTCTTTGAATTACACTGAAAAAAGTTCTTTCAACATATTTAAGAAGCCTTTTGTAAGGGGTGTTTTTTCTAGAGTGTCACAACTTTGAGTTGGCATCACTGCTCTTTATTTGAGCATCCATTCAATAGCTGCTAATTGCTTTTTGTTTTGTTTGCTTTGAAATTTCATTATGATTCGACTTAGACCAGAGCAACGCGTACAAATTGTTGCAATTTTTAAACAAAATAATTGTACTATTCGTCAAACTCATCGTGCACTTCTTCCATTTTCCGTTGAAGCCCATTTCTAGTTGAAACGTAAATAAGCAGAATTGTCGCATTTGGAATGAAGAGAGTCCACAAGCTTTTGTCGAAACTCCATTAAACCCACAGAAAATCACTGTTTGGTGCGCTTAATGGGCTGGCGGAGTTATTGGCCCATATGTCTTCAAAAACGATGATGGTCAAAATGTTAATGTCAATGGTGAACGATGTAAGTGGTATTAATTTTGCTGATATGTGGTTGCAACATGACGAAGCTACATGCCACACATCGTTCACTACAATTGATTTACTCAAAGAAAGTTTTGATGAAAAAATAATTTCACGTAATGGGCCAAATAATTCGCCACCAAGATCGTGCGATTTAAACCCATTGGATTATTTTCTTTAGGTTGTCTACGTCGATAAACCACAAACATTTGAACACCTGGAAATCAGCATTTCAAGAGTTATCGGCGAAATACGGCCGCAAATGCTGGCAAAAGTTGTTGAAAATTGGTATTCCAGATTGCACCTTCTACGCGGCATCCACACGGCAGAAATTATATAGGAACATTAATTTCATAAAGAAATTATATAGGAACATTAATTTCATAACATTTTCCTTCCAGTAAGGCCCGTTTCATTGATATTTGAAATATATTTCCTTGTTTTATTATGATTTAAAATTTTGTAACTCTATAAAAAACACCCTTTATATTTTTCGAATTATTCTGTTATTTCGCATTATGAAGTCCATTTTGTTAAGTTATTTATTTGTTTTAAAACAAAAACAAATACATTCAAATAATTTAAAACATTATGACAATCACCCTTATTCCAGTTGTCGACATCGACGTCACTTTAACACAATACCAAAAAATTGGAGCTTGGGTACCAGTTGTCGAAAACAACTGACTCCTGTTTGGCAGGTTTATGATTTTTTCTACATATTAGAGAACGGAAAAATATTGTCAGTAGCAGAAAATTGTTTTCGAGAGCGAGAAAACAAGCCACGATGTTTTAGTATTGTGTTAAAGTGACGTCGATGTCGACAACTGGAATAAAGGTGAATATGACGACTGTTTTAATCCCTCAATTGTTTCTTACTTTATGTTATTATTTAATCCAGGGTGTGTTCGTAAATGCGTCACTGCTTTGCATCATACGAGCAAACTTTTACTTAAAATGCAATACAATTTCGCTGATAATCTTTTTTGAGTGGTAACCATGTTTGAAACCCATATTTGACATTTATTTGTGCGTTATCTACTTCAGTGAAGCAATTTACGAAATTGACGGCCTATCCCACGATGTCACCAGAAAACGTTCGATCGAATGCTTACATTGAAAACAACAAACATTTTCTAATGTTATTGTTGTTTGCAATACAAGTTGTCGATTGAAAGATTTCTGGTGACATCATGGGACAGGCCAGCCACCAAACGTGAAGTTTCCTTTAAGAATATATTTTTGTATGCTTTTTGTAAAGCAGCTACGTCCAAACATACATGCACTGATATTTGCACTTGACATAAACAGCTTTGAAAGCTCTTAAATTTGTTCTTGTTTCTTTGCAAAGTAAGAGCAAGCATTGTTGTCTGGTGTGTTGTTGTTGTGGATGTTGTAAAGCACAAAAGCTCTTTTGTAAAAGTTTGCACATTGTGCATATGGCTTGGACGTAGCTGTTGTAAAGAGACAAAAATTATCTATGTGTAGAAGAGTTTCATTAATTTTATATTAACTAGAATCGCCCGGTGGTCTAAACTAGACCAATTGACCATTTTTTTTTATTATAAGTACATGTGTACAAAACAAAAACAAAGAAGAAAGTAGTTTTTTTTCAAGCAAATTTAAATCATTGAGCCAAGAAATTTGAAAAAATATTTACATTGTGCATATCTACACAAAAATACCTTTTAAAACATATATGCTTCACCAATAATGGTGTCCGATAAGATACTTAAAAGTGTACGACAAAAAAATGTGTGCCGTATTTATATATAAGATGTTCTACAAAACATGCTCCCCTTAAAAGTTTTCATAAAAATGCTGGACGTAATGTATGGCTAAGCTGCCAGAGTTATATATAGAGAGTTATAGTTTCATATTAAGATCTAATACATACAACAATTTACACTTCAATATCCTATTATAACAGGTTCAGAAGTAAAAGCTAAAATCGTCGGCAAAATTGTATATTCTCCTTTACATATCACATCTTTAAAGCTTTATTTTTTTTAAATTTTTGATTTTGTTTTAGAGTTGAATAGGGAACAGACTGGCTGCAAACGAGAAATATTTTTGTTAATTTCTATATTAACCAAATGAGAATTATGTCATACAATATTACATGCAGTGAGTAAACTAAACTAAAATGAAAAAGCTTTATTCAGAATTTGTTATACGAGTATGAATTTTCATAAAAGTCCACAACATGCACTCATTCATACATTCTTTGGAAGTCATAAAAAAGTCATTCCTTAAGCCGTACACTGGTATGAAGTTTTGGTCGGATTTTAACAGGTAACTCTAAAATTTGGCAGTTAAAGTTCATGTTGTGTTTTATATTATATGAAAATATAATATGTTCAGATGAATAACAAAAAATTAATAATTTTAAAAAACCCCGAATATACGAGTATCTAGAGAATATGTGACGTGGACTCGTACAGACACATACTACAAACTTATAACAACCCTTCTTTTGGTCGTGGGTTAAAAACAAAAACTTTTGCTATTGAAATCAGAGGAAAACTCAGGTTTGATATAGTGTTAAGATAGCTTTAAGGACTTTTATTTTTTTGACTTCATGTGTTCTTGCTGAAATATAACTCAGGCTAAACGAAAAATTCACTCAGTTTTATACGACAATGGCTTTCATGACATTTCATCATGGGAGGGCGCCATAGATATTTATACGATACCATAAATCGTAAGCAATGAACTTAAACAAAAACGAATTTCTTCTTCACTTCAGTTAAACATCGATCTGTCTGTCTTTATCGGAAAATATTTATTTCTACATATTTTTAATATCGCAAATTGATTAATTTTTTTTGCTGCAAAACAAGGCCATCCTAATGAACATTTTCGATAAAAAATTTAAAATGCTATTATTTTGTAATAGAAATCGATTTTTACAACATAACACAAGTATTAAATTACTTGTAAAAATCACTTGGTTTTTATTGGAATAAATTAACCGAAAAATAAAATCAATCAAATAATGAAATTTAGGTAAAACCACAGCCAACATTTATTTCAATTAAATTTATTATTTCTTAATTTGTTTGCTTTATATGTAATAAACTTGAACTTCCACTTCTTGAATTTTATGCAGTGAAAAGAAAAGCTATAAAATCTCAATAAAATCTTTTTTTATAGCCTTTGCAATTAATAAGTTTTGTGTTATCAAATAAAATTGTGGAACAATGTGTTGCATATATAAAACAAAACCGAAAAATCGTTTCTAAAAAATACAAATTCCTTGCCGTTAACTACTTTATGAAATAATAGCTGTGTTCATTTACTTTCCTAGCAGAAACTTGCAACGGGAGAGCAAGGCAGAAATTTAAAAAAATTATCTCCCAGATAAGAAAAACTTACTTCTATGAACTTGCAAGAAAAATTTATTTATTATATTTTACTCACGCACTTTCACGCACGAATGATATTGAAAATTTTCACGATGACGAATAAAATATTCTTAATCACTCACGTGTGGTTTACAACTTATCACGATCACGCACGCTCACAAAAAAGTATATAATCCAATTGGTATGTTTCTTGGGTTGAAAAATAGGTTCTTGCACATACATATGTATATATGTTTGTACATATGCATACACGTGTGTATTTACAATTTACATTGCACAGTGGGGACGTTTACAAAATAAATGGTAATAAATCTGGAATTTCTAAACTACTGATTGGATTTATGTGAACATCCGTAGAGGTGGACCTAGGCTTTACAACACATGTCATGGCAACGCTCTGACTTGAGCTGGAGAGAAGTTACAGTGGGCCAAAAATTACCACCTGGGACTCAAACAAACTTCTGAGTCTTGTAACTTTTTTAAAAATTATCCGATTTTTATATATTATTATATTATTTTATATATGTTGTAAGCAGATGCAAGTAATTTAAAAAAAAATTATTACTAATTTATTTTTATAAATTATTATTATTAGCTTAATTAATTGAATATATTCGTGTAATATTCATATATGTGATTATACGCCTATTTTTGAAAAATATTCGTAATTATACTTGTACATTAGGCTGTCCCAAAAAAAAAATAACAATTTGAAAGATCAAGTATTTTTGAGATTTTTTCAGATTTTTCGGAATAGGTTTAGAGGTCGCACAAGACGAATTTTTTCCAAAAATCGAGTTTGCCAGACGTTTTTTTGTAATTTCTTCATAACTTTCACCATAATCTTATTGCTAGGAACACAACTGGGACGAACGACGAATTTTTCGGTGCGAACTTTCGTCATAAAAAATAAAACACATGTGTGCATATGAAAATGAACACAACCCCGCCGTACAACGAAATTCGTCGGGCGTGACGAATTCTGAGATAGATTTATTTCTAATTTGTACGCCGACGAACGACGAAAAAACAATTTTCTCTCTCTCACTCTCTGTCTTTGTACACACAACAACCAACTTTATCAAATATAAGAGAGAAATTCGCTGCGTAAATTCGTCGTTATTGTGCTTCACACGACGAATTTACGCAGCGAACTCTTATCGACGAATTCGTTGACGTGAACGAAATTCGTCGTTCGTCCCAATTGTGTTCCTAGCATATAGTTTTTGTAATGAATTTGCTCATTTCGGTAGCCTACATTACAATTTTTCGTAATTTTCCCATAAACTTCATAGATCACGCCTTATAACTTTTAAAATATTTATAAAATGAAAAAAAAAAAACTAATGATGTAGCTTGAAAGGTCAAATTAGTTCTTAAATGCTATATGAAATTTCATAACAATCGGATGACTTGATTAGAAACTGCAGAATTATTTTAATTTTTTTTTTCAAAATCCCCCACTGTGCGGTGGTACGAAACCCTACCTGCATGAATGTTATTCGCACTTCGACGAATTTATTAAGCCCAGTAAACGATATTTGCCATTTCTAGTTTAACTCTTCTTATATGTTGTTATTCAAAAAATTAATTCTGATCGGGCAACACCACGATCATAGTTAGTGTTTAAATATTTATGCATTCGAATATTCTCCGGCGCACTACATTAGGCTTCAACAGACCAGACCAGACAGACTACATCTTAAGTACAACCGCCAACCTTAAACTTTGTTTTCAATGCACTTCAAAAATGGAAAAGAAATCATCAAACGATTTTGCAAAATACTTTTTCTATTGTTATTTAAATTTATTGCATTTTTATTTGCTACTGCTGTTTGCTTTTATTTATTTTTTTCTTTTCTTTTCTTTTTGCAGAACGTTCACTGAAATTGGTGCATCTACAGTATAGAACTGCAGGGCAAGCAGCAGCGGAAAATGTTGTTAATACAAAGAAACACAACAGCAATAGTAAGCATGATGATGATAATGTTGATGACGAAATGGAGGTGGTGGCCCATAAAAAATTTCAAAGTGGCACTCAAACAGGCGTGCAACGTTTTAAGAGATCTAACAACAGTGTGGCATCTGCACCAGCACCACTTAGTGCGGCAACAACAATTACATCAAAACGTCAAGGTGGCGCCCCCACAATGCCAGTGGTATCGGTGCAAATCAAAGGTAAACATGATAAACAGTGGTGGTGAAAACATTAGCATGAAAAGTAATCTTGAAAAGATTTGATAATATTTCTGTGCCAGTAAGGAAAAAGTGCTTAAGTCATATTTTACTGTTTTGCAGGAGAGTGCTTTTAAGCTTTCAAGTCGATTTTAAGAAATTTACTTCTTTTAAAATTAAATTTTGAAATTCCGTTAACTTTAATTTTTTTTAAGCAAAATACATTTGCATTAATGCATTTAAGTTGAAATATACCACAGTATAACCTAAATTATGCTATTATTCCAAATGAGATTAAAAGTCTAAAAGAGATAAGTCGCAAGTCATAGTGCTATAACTTCCTAACAAATCGTACAAATTAATTGAGATTTTGACCAGTGGTACTTTCCAATATGTTAATTATGGAGATACAATTAACTCAAAATCAGATTATCTCAACTTAAGCACTTTTTCATTTATTGACATTATATGACATTTATAACTGCAACTACGCCAACATTTTCGGCTGCATGAAATGATATTGTGCATCATTCCCAAAAATTTGGAGAGTTATTGAATAGTAAAAATGTTCAAATTTTGGAGTTTATGGACCTGTACGTAAATGCATCACTGCTTTGCATCATAAAATAAGACCGGTGAAATTACCGATAGGTCATTACAATAGCGAACTCAGTAATTGGGTAGAAAGCAGGACAAAGAGTTCATGCGTAGGATTGTAGAGTCTCGAGTGGTTTTTGGCCAAAACTTGACTCAGGAAAATCCAAACTGCTACTGGACATGAATAGGAAGGCGATGCGAATCATGATAGGGGCGTTGACAGGTCACTGCAAGAACCAGCATTTGGGAAACTGCCACTCTAGATTTTTGTAAGACGTGCGGGTATGAAGAGGAACCAGAAACCATTGAACATATTATCTGTCACTGCCCGAAGCTGCAACGTCATAGGTTTAGATGGCTGAAAAGACGTTTCCATGGAAGCATTACTGATATCGGGAAGTGTAAAGTAGAGGAAATCAGGGGCTTCATGATAGGGATTCGGTAGCTTAATGATGGATAATAGTGTCACTTCTGGCTATAAATGGAGAGGGTAAATATTACTATTAAGAAAGAAGGGCAAAGAAGGGAATCACAATGGATCCAATTGGGTCTCCGAGTTGAGGTGCGGTATAGCACCACCCTTCCTAACCTAACCTAACCTTGTTTATAATTTCTTTTTAATAATGGACAGTGAAATTAATAAAATAAATCTTGTGGATTTTTTTGACTTTATTGAAATAATTTTATGGATCGTCTATGCTTATAGCTTTCGTGTACGAAATTTTGAGTGCGGGAACTATGTCAAAATATAAACAACACTTCTAAAAGTTGACAATTGCCGAAGCTTTGCTCCTCCGAAATTTTGCTTTATAAATTCTTTGTTTGATAGAAGTCTGCAACGCATTAACGAGCGCAAAGCGTGTTATGTACCACCAGCTTAAAATTATTAAAAATTTTGCGTTTTTATTTCTTGTTTTAGGGGCTTTTTTCCGTCCTTTTCCTTTGTGGGACTTACAATTTGTGCCAATAAACCGACTTTCTTGACACTTAAAAAAAATAGTCGTCACAAAATGGCAGCCATCAGCCAGGCTTGCCCAGCTGTCATAACGAAATTTACTACTCGATTAAGTGAGTGCGAATAATGCGAGGGTTTATATTTAAACGAAATAAATTCCCAAATTGCGTATTGCAATAAGTAAGAGATATAAATAAAGGTCTTACTTATTTTTTAATAAATCCGCTAAATATAAATAAACCTTACTTTGAGACACGCTGCCTTAGCATGTCACATTTAGCTATTTTGTCCATAAACTTTTAAAATTAATGAGTAATTAAATAAATCTCCTATTCAATTCATCTTCTCATGTCATGTTTATTCGGTTTTAATTTATTTCTTTAATTCTAAATATTTTGGCTGCTACTGTAAGACTGTTTGCTCAGCGAATTTGTTTCACTGTTTACATTTAGGTTGTTTGTGTTTGCTCTTTTATTTTTTGTTTTTATTTATTTTTATTTTACTTTTGTTGAAAGTACTTTTGTATTTGAAAAAAATAAAATTTTATGCTTAAAGCTTTGACCTATAACACAAGAATGTATAGAAAAATTTTGAAACTGTTTGTCGATAAACAGTTTTTGCAATTTTCTTTTTTTAATTTGCACCAGATTTTACAGGTTGCTAGTGCAACGAGAAACCGGCTTATTTGGCTTCTTGATAGGTCCGGTTGAGCTAATTTTGTACTAAATTTTTCTTAGAAACTATTAGGAACTACGCTGGTTTTACACGATATGATTTTTGCATCTGACATGTTAATTTTCCCACATACATACATATTTATATACGAGTATGTGCGTTTGAAAAAAAAACGTACCAAAAAAGTATGTTTCTAAACATTAATGCTTAAAAAAGTACCACTAAAAAATACATTAGAAAAAAGTGCCTTTCAAAAGTAAACCTAATAAAAGATCCTTCCGAAAAAGTACGTTTTGTAGAAGTGTTTTTTTGCATAACTACTTTTAAAAAAATTACCCATTGGAAAAGGCCTTTTAAAAAAGTTCCACTTAAAAAAGTACATTTTAAAAAATACCTTTTGAAAAAGTACTTTTTGTAAAAGTAAAGGGTTAGAAAATAACTTTTTGCAAAAGCTCCTTTCAAATAAGAGCTTTTTAAAAAAATTCCTTTTGAGAAAGTACTTTTTGAAAAAGTTCCTTTTTAGAAATAACTTTTTGAAAAATTTTCTTTTTAGAGAGTAATTTTTGAAAAATTTCCTTTTTAGAAAGTACTTTTTGAAAAATTTCCTTTTTAGAAAGTAATTTTTTAAAAATTTCCTTTCTAGAAAGTACTTTTTGAAAACTTTCCTTTTTAGAAAGTAGTTTTCGAAAAAGTTCCTTTTTACAAAGTATTTTTTGAAAAAGTACCTTTTGGAAAAGTTCTTTTTGAAAACTAGCTTTGAAATTACAAAAAAAAATAAAGGGTTAGAAAATAACTTTTTGCAAAAGCTCCTTTCAAATAAGAGCTTTTTAAAAAAATTCCTTTTGAGAAAGTACTTTTTGAAAAAGTCCCTTTTTAGAAATAACTTTTTGAAAAATTTTCTTTTTAGAAAGTACGTTTTGAAAAATTTCCTTTTTACAAAGTACGTTTTGAAAAATTTCCTTTTTAGAAAGTTCTTTTTGAAAAATTTCCTTTTTAGAAAGTAATTTTTTAAAAATTTCCTTTCTAGAAAGTACTTTTTGAAAACTTTCCTTTTTAGAAAGTAGTTTTTGAAAAAGTTCCTTTTTACGAAGTATTTTTTGAAAAAGTACCTTTTGGAAAAGTTCTTTTTGAAAACTAGCTTTGAAAATACAAAAAAAAATAAAGGGTTAGAAAATAACTTTTTGCGAAAGCTCCTTTCAAATAAGAGCTTTTTAAAAAAGTTCCTTTTTAGAAAGTAATCTTTGAAAAATTTCCTTTTTAGAAAGTAATTTTTGAAAAATTTCCTTTTTAGAAAGTACTTTTTGAAAAAGTCAAGTTTTAGAAAGTACTTTTTGAAAAAGTTCCTTTTTAGAAAGTACTTTTTGAAAAAGTCCCTTATTAGAAAGTACTTTTTGAAAAAGTTCCTTTTTAGAAAGTAATTTTTGAAAAAGTTCCTTTTTAGAAAGTACTTTTTGAAAAAGTAACTTATGCAAAAGTTCTTTTTGAAAACCATCTTTGAAAATATGTACTATCTTTAAAAAAGTACGTTTAAAGAAGTACATTTGAAAAAAGTATATTTGAAAAAAGTACCTTTCGTGTTGAAAAAGTACGCTTTAAAAAGAACATTTTAAAAAGTACTTTTTGAAAAAGTATTTTTTTTTTAGAAAATTTATCCTTAAAAAGTTTCTTTAATTATAAAAAATATCGCTCATTTACTTCAATAGTGTCATAACTCAAAAAATACGTTTTTTGAGTTAATTACGCAAAATAATTCAGCATTTCGTATTTTATCTTGTGAAAAAATTTCATATAAATAGCTTATACTACCACCTCGTGAGAGAATAATATTTTTTCATGTGTTCACTGAGTTGTATGTAAATTGAAAACTTTAAACCCGTTTTCTGCGAAATTAGTTTTTTTTAGAGTTGTGACACTATTGAAGTAAATGAGCGATATGTAAATTTAACTCTAAGCTTTTGATACCACCAACGTCTTATCGATATTGTGCTGAGCATTTTTCTTTTCAAAAACAAAAAACTATAAAAAAGACATAAAGCAAAATATGCTGTAGTACCTTTTAAACATCTTAAACTGTTTGATTCTTCTATTGAGCTAGAAATGAATAACAAAAAATAAAAATACTTTGCGGTCAATGCATTTCAATAACATCTGCATTTTTCATTAATGCAACCAGTCAACCAAACAACCAAGCAACCAAACATCCATTCATTCATTCATTCATTTGCAGCATTTACAGCAATAGCATTATTTAAATGCTTTGCTCTAATGAAATTTCAATTATTTTTCTTCCCCACAACAGATAACGAACGCTTGGTCAATTTAAAGCTGCAACAAACACCAAAACTAATTGACGATTCGTTTGTCTTTATACGACGCTACGCCAATTCATCGCAACTGATAGAGAATTCGCATAAATTAGTGACGAGACTGGAAAAATGTTTTTATCACAATGAAAACTCAGCACTTGACCTTTGCGATGAGGAAAATGTGGTAAGTGGCTAAAAATGATTGAAAAGATAAAAATACAACATTTCCTTAATTAATACTTTATGCATTTTTTTTTTTATTAGCGAGGTGTTTTCCACCACAACAATACAGACTTTGTTATACACCCTTTACCCCAAAGATTTGGTAGCAAGTCCCATATTATTTTGGAGTCTGAAGGAAGAACTTTCGATAGTGCATGGAAAAACATTTCTATATTAGATGAAAATATCAAATTTGAGCCGGATGAGAAGGATTTTGTAGATTTCAATTTAAAATCAAATACTCATGAAGATGTAGATAGCATGAGAACAACCAGGAATATTGAGAACGGAGGACAGCACAATTATTTACATCACAGAACACATCAAGATCAAAAACATCAGCTACCTTTGAATTTACGCTTTAAACCCAGACATCATCATAATTATGAGCACCAGCATCACCTGCGCCAACATCATCAAGCGCCCATGCCTTCATTTGCCAGCCATCACAAACACCACCGTAAATATCGCTCTAAGCGATTTATACAATATGCTAGTGACCAATATTCAACTATACCCGATGTTTTGTACATTGAAACGGCAATTTTTGTAGATATCGATTTGTATAATCACATGACAAAGAACTTTCCCAAGGACACAAGTTCGCACCTAATACGTTTTGTATTAGCCATGATAAATGGTGTTCAGCTGCTGTATCATCATCCTTCACTGGGCAAAAGGGTGAATTTTGTTTTAAAACGTTTGGAAATTCTAGAGAAAGATCCTCCAGAACTGAGGCGATCGAGTGATATTGATATATATTTGAGCAACTTTTGCAAATGGCAAAGCGATTTAAATCCAGCGGAGCACACGGGCTTACGATTTGATCATGCTGTAATTTTGACAGGTGGGTGTGTTATCTTTGGGCTAGATTTAGTTATGATTTGAATTCTCAGGTAAACATATTAACAATCATACATCACGCATATTGTTATGTTTTTACCCTTCAGAAACGCTTTTCTGTGAACTCGAAGATTTGCAAATGAATAAAAGACCCCAGTGTACTAATTAGGGTTAAGAATGACACTTTATTTACTAATCAATACACTTATAATAATTCAATTCCAGAGCTTAAATACACACATAGATTACTTAACTATACCACAACTGGTTACCACTACGTCTTCCCCTCTGTTTTATACACACGTCTCACACAATTGACTGCACTGGTTTTGTAGCAAAACTCCCTCTCGGCTGTTTGTCACACACAAGACTAATTCTGCGGACGCTCACTGTCAATGCAACACTAGAGACTTACTGACTTTATTTCTTACTTCTAATCGTTATTATCGACCGCACGATGTCGTTACTTTCAAAAATGTTGACACCACTATTATCTGATTTACACTGACGGCCTCTCACACAGGGTACCTTTTATACCTTTTATACTATAGAGAGCGGATGTAGAATGTTCGCCATTGTACTTATAGATGGCGTAATGAAATGTGTGCACTTTGTAAAGCCAAATGGAAGAAACTGTATTAGTGCATAAAGATGTTGCTGTTACGCTGTTCCACTGTGCAAGTGTTATTGATAAGCTCATTAGTTTGTAAGAGAGAGAGAGAGAGAGAGAGAGAGAGAGAGAGGAAGACGAGGGAAAAGAAACGAGTACTAATATTAATATTTTTAATATTAATATTAATATTTTTATATGCAGCTAAATCTCTTGCTAACTGATTGGGTCATGTCCATATTTTATCCATTCTCTGTCATCGATTCCCGAACATATGACAAAACATTGGTAAATATTCCATTGCTCTAACGCAAAATACTTTGATAAGGCAGACCATGGACATCGTACATATTCAACACAATAAAGCCGTTGATGAATTTTTCACAGTTGTTATACCGGCGTCATGTTCAAGTCGATGGTTCGTGAAGACGTGGGATAGGGAAAAAACTTTTCAGTATGGGTGATACTAATTTTGATGAAAAAAATTTGAGAAACTACCCACAGTGCATACATATCATTACATTACGTAGTATGAAAATTTTAATCTAAGTCGAATTTAATTGATCTAAAATGAACTTCTTCAACATTATTTATAGAGGTGTATATTATTTATAGAGGATCATTGCGTTTTAACTTTGCAGATAATTTTATTATTTTCGTAAATAAAAAATATACTTATTGGCGAAAATATGTATTGTAGTCACTAGCAGCACTTTACTAATTTTGCATTTATAATTACGTATATTTTTTCTTTTCAAAATACAAAAAAAAAAGATTTCTCTTAAAATGCAATTTAATTAATTTTATGTTATTATTGATTCTTTCAAGGTCTTGATTTGTATGTAGTGGGTAAGAATGGTAAAGTGATCAGTCAAGTTGTCGGTCTCGCACCAGTAGCTGGCATGTGTATACCAACATCATCGTGCACCATCAATGAGGGCAAGCACTTTGAAAGTGTTTTTGTTGTGGCCCATGAAATTGGACATAAGTAGGTCAACAGAAAACATTAACATAAATGCAGCTGCTTGATTTAATATTTACATACATATTCATCTCTTCTAATAAATTTTACAGTTTAGGCATGCGCCATGATACAATGGAACAAAGCTGTGATCCCACCTCGCACATAATGTCTCCTACGCTGGGCAGTGGCAAAATAACGTGGTCGCAGTGTTCAAGGGATTCACTGAATAAATTTTTAGAGTATATTGTGCAATTCTTTCCAAAAATTATATATGATCTGAAAATGTAGTTAATTTTCTATTTAAGATTCTCACAAGCCAAATGCTTGTTTAATGTTGCCGAGTTCAAACAAAGTCTGGATCATTCTGCTCAAGGCATATTACCCGGTGAACGTTTTGATGCCAATCATCAGTGTATGCTGAAATATGGTAAGGACTCGAATCGAGCCAGAAGCCAATCGCTGTCCGACATTTGCCGGGATTTACATTGTCAAAGAGATCGTTATACTTGGACTTCACATCCAGCTCTGGAGGGCACTGCATGTGGGGATAATAATGTAAGTTTTGAGATTCTTCATACAAGTTGAATTTTGCCAAGACTGTTTTTTTTCGTAGTGGTGCCGTAGTGGCTTTTGCGTGGCCAAACACACTGAATCGAATTCTAACCCAAAACAAACTGCTGCAGTAGCAAAAGCAAATTTTGATAAAACAAGCTTTCTGGAAACCTCTAAAATGGGTCATTTGTTCCATGAGTATCAAAAGGTAATTGTTTTTCTGTATTAATGATTTGATCAGGCTAAAGTTCGTATCGCTTTGTAAGCCAAATTACATGTGATAGCGAAATTACATAATTATTAATGAAAAAATAACACCAAAGTTAATTGTAAATATTCTGACAAACACGTAGTAGAACGCAACAACTAGCTGTTTTCGAAGGTCATTGTTAGGTAATTAGGTAATTGTTTTTGTTAATGTTTTCTTTGGATTGTAGAAATAATATATTCCGGTCATCCATAACGAACAAACTTGCCACAGCCCTCGGAAGTCGTTATAGCCCAACTCCACTGTAAAAGTGTAAAATTAATCAGTCGCTTCTTTAAATATTTTTTGGGAATCATTACCGTGATTATTATTTTTTCGTTTCTTTGAAATTGATTTTATTTTAACTAAGGTGTGTATGTGTGTTGTCTGTCTTCCAGCCATCTAGCAGTTGGAGCGAATGGAGCGAACCCATTGACTGCGATTCCAGTTGCCTTTATGGTCCTTCGAAGCGTTTGCGCGAGGGTAGCACCGGCCTTAAAATACACACCCGCAAGTGCATCGATTACAAACGACGTTGCATCGGGCGAGATCGCAAATTTGAAACATGTGTTGCCAAACAGTGCTACAAAGTGCCGATAATAACAATCGAGACTTTTGCCAAGCAGGTTTGTGAGAGAGCGCAAAAATTTGATACGGATTTGACGGGAGATGGGGAGCAGATTGTAGGTAATATAGAGGAGTCGTGTAAAATTTATTGTAAGACTAAATCAAATGGTACAAAATCAAGATCCTGGACATTTCCGGATGGCACAACGTGCCGTTCGAAATTCTATAGCAGCGACGATCCCTCGTATTGTATACAGGGTAGATGTGAGAAATTCTCATGCGACAATTCCACTGGCAATTATTATAAAATTGAAGCAATCTTTTGCAAGCGTCAAGATAAATCTGAACAAAATTCCATAGAGAATGATACAATAAGAAGATCATCGAATCACTATAGCAATCACATACCCGCAACAGCCTCCTATGCGGGCTATACTGAACGTAATGATTATTACAAATATCGCAATAGTATTAATAGCAATTATTATGAAAACAACAGAGTTGTTGGCAACGATCGCATTTATGGCCCCACTACTGTCAGGAGTAAATATGAAAATGGTGAGTATCTTTTTATATGCAAATGAAGCGCTAAGTATTGATAGTGTTTCAGAGGTGGCTTTACGATTACATCACGGTCAAATTCCTCATAATAACTCGTATAAACGTAAGACGGAAACGTATTCTCCTTGGAACAAGTACAGTTATCACTTAAAAGATCATACGCCGGCCGAAATGCCGCAACCCAAAGCAAATTCAATGATTTCTAACTCACGCAGTGATGGTGGCGGCGATTGGGTTGTAAAATCTGGATGTCATTCCAGTTGCATGGCCAGATCGCGTGGCATACAGGTGGTGATGAATCGTGAAACAGGAGTGAAAAATATTCAGCTTTGTCGGCATTCAGTAAAGGTGAGTTGATATGAAAAGAAAATCTAACAGAATGAAGTCCAGTCACGCAAATTAGTGCCAATTTGGTTGACAATCTTCGTTCGCCTGCACTAACGTTTGCCAGTTGACAATTCTTGATTCTCACTTTCGTGAGAATAAACACAACCATATTAACTAATGAATATGCGTTCGACAAAATAGTCACACAGCAATAGCGTGTTATTATTGTTTTGTTTTACAACTGCATTATTTCTGTAAGAAATTAATAATGAATATATATATATATATATAAGACAATAACCAAAATGCAAATGTTTCAATTTATTCTGATGCACATTTTATGGCTCTTGTGTAAGAATAAAAAGGAATGTGAATAAAAAAGATCATCATGTGAAAAAAAGTAATATTTTTATAAACTTCATTGACTTCTTAGCAAATAAATTTAACTGGTCGAAAGCAAAGTAGTAAGTGACTGATTTTTGACATTTGAGCTCGTATAGTCGATAGCTTTAAAAACAAACAGCTGCAAATTTTGTTTAAAAAAATTTTTTGACAGTGTAGGAATGGAGAGACTGGTACCCCCGTACAAGTAATTAATTATTAATTAAGAGATGCAGAAGTAAAAACGGTGCCTAACCAATAAAGCAAGCAAAAATTCATAATTTTTTATTCACGTACGCTCCTGATAAATTGCCTGCAATTGAATCTTTTCGGCTATGGATTATCCAAAAATAGATTTTTGACAAGCCTTAGAAACTGAACTAAAATCACACGCGTTACATTCTTAAATCGTTATTATACACTCCCTGCCACATGAATAGGACCCGCTAACAAAAACTGTTCAAAAGCTTCTACCAAAAATATGTTACGAACTTAATATTAATTTATGTTTAAAGGTAATTTAGTTATTCATGAACACAAAAAAAATTGATTCAATACATACACTGGTAAAAAAAGTAAAAATATGCCTCCAAAATTTGCATTCAATAAATACGACCCTACTTTAAAATAAACAGTTTATATACACATTGCAATAAGCATTTTTAATTCTATTTACATTTTATGAAAATTTTTACATTTTAAAGCCTTTTCAAAAATGCGTAGAGCCTTCATTTTAACAGATTGTTTTGTAAAAAAAATGATTTGATGTAACCGAGCGAAATGGTCGACCAAGCCAATTTTATTCCTTCAATAAGTTCCTCTTTGGCAGTATAGTGCTTTCCAGAAGCCTACACTTTACGAGGTAGCCATCCCCAAACATCTTCAATGAGAAAGGAGACGAATCGAGCACATTAACATTTTGATTTGACTTTACCACTCGGGAAAACTGAATTGGTGCATTGTAATGCTGGAATGTTCACTTTTAGCTTCCAAAAATTTTCCGAAAGTGAGAGGAAACGCTACTTGCAGCACTCCAATATATCAATTGGCGTTCATACTGGTGGACAAAAATTTCAGCTCGCAGGTACCATAATACGACATGGCTCCCCACACCATAATCTCTCCCACCAATTTTTGTGGTATTTAATAATTTATTGCTTTCACGCCAAATCATGGGCGCATAGTGCCAAGTGTTTAGTAACAACTAAATTACTTTTAAATAAAAATAAAAACTAAGTTCGTAACAAATTTTTTTGAAGCAACCACGATTACGCGTGACTCATGCGTGGCTCAGACGTGACCAATACGTGACTCATACATTATAAATCATGACATTTTTACATTGCTAATAAAAGCGGATAAAACAATAACAAAAACAACAACAATAAAAGTGTTAGCGGAAATCGCTAAGCGTCTATTATGGGAAAATAGTATTGCCGAAAAAAAACCGACTTCAATGCAAAGACCTGATAGAAGAAGATAAGAAGAATTACGTGATCGAAATTTTAATTGATTTTGTAAGTAAATGTGCAATAAGCATCACAATAGTTTTATTATTCAATTAATTTTTTATGTAAAAGACAGCGAGCATTCTCTCGTTTTGTATATCACCTAGTATAGTCCAAAGACATGAAATTCTTAAATATTAAATTCCCATGATATATTGGAATTTAAGTGACTGCAACTCATTTTTCATTTCATTCATTTCAATTGCAATTCATTGTTCTAATTCATTTGAATGAATTCAAAATCAATTAAATTCAAACGAATTGGAAATGAATTGCAATTCACTTTAACAAATTCTTTTGAATCGTAAACAAATTGCTATTCATTTTACAGATTCATTTGAATTAAAAACGAATTGCAGGAACTCAAACTACAAATTTATTTGAATTTGAAACGAATTGAAGTTTATTTCTGCCTAATTCGTTTGAATTAATTTCAATTCAATTTCATTCAATTCTTTTTTTGTTGTGAAAAGAATTAATTCAAAATTTAGCTAATTCGTAACGAATTAAAATCAAAAAAGAATGATTCATTTACAGCTCTGATAGCTAAACTGTATTATTATTATACATATGTATATGAAAACACTAACGATTTCTTACGACCTGCTCTTTGAATAAATTTTCGTTGTTAATGCAGCGAAATAAATCTACATTCGCTTATAATGCGAGTGAAGGCGTGGTTTCGATATCATTGAACAGCCAGGATTGTATTATTTTTAGAACAGTTTAGTGCAAGGTTTAGAATACATTTTTAGCACAAGTCTTAATATAAAGTGGTAATCAAGAGCAATTCCAGCCAGCCCAGTTTAGGGGGAACCAGATAATGGAAATTATGTCTCCCATGATAAAGCGTTTTTATATGTATATTCCTGAAAAGTAAAGCGGACATGCTGACAAACACTTTTTATGGACTTTAATTAATGTCAATATAAATATATTTTCCGCTTAACTTCTTTTTTGCAGCCTTGCGAACGTCTCCAATCAACTACAGAGTTTGCAGATAATACCTGTTCGCGCTATAAAATCAAAGTACGCGGTCTTTCCGGGCATGGCACTCAAATAGCGGCAAGTGTGGAAGATCCCGATCGTAGTTGCCGCGTGGGCTGTCAGGATGAGTCAATACATCATCGCTTCTACCTGGTGAACGGCAACTATGGCCACTTTCCTCTTGGCACAAAATGTTCCAATACCGATGATCGCTATTGCGTGCAGGGCAAATGTTTAGAATTCGGCCCCGATAAAATGCCGCTCAAGCAATCACATATAAGTTTAGCACTTTTCCGATCAAGACGTTCACTGAAGAGAAGAACTAAGAGAAGTTTTCTTTACTATGAACCGGTTAATATAACAGAAACTTTAACTCAAGAATTCATCAACAATATTGTAAACAGTATTATAACATTCGAAGAGAAGCAACTAAAAGGTGAATATGCTTTACATTATGTGAAATTATATATGTTTTTTATATTCTAAGCGAATTGATATGATTTCTTCTTGCAGATGATTCTCTTTTAAATGATCACATCGAATTTACAAATCCTATACATTTTTCTATGGATGAACTGAATTGAAAATTGATTAAAAACTTTTTTTTTCGTTTTTATGTTTTTTAGAGTATTTATTGATATATATTTTTTTTTTAAATTAAGCTTATCTATATACATAAAAATATTTAGTTTTTAATATTCATATTATTAATATGTACTTGGTTTTGCTATTAAGACGTGATATTTTAGCTCATAACAAATTTAAACAAACGTTAAATCAATCATTAGATCAATATACACATACAAAGTTTGAAATCTCATGTTAAGTGAAAACTGTTTTATTTGAGTAGTTATGTTGCTGTCGCAGCAATTTCGTTTTTACTTGTGTCGGCGCAGAGTTCAGTGTTGGTAAGTATATATATACATACATACATACATATGTACATACCCTGCAGAAAATTTGGTGGCAATTGATCCAAACGTACTCGTCCTATAACTGGAGAAAATGTGGGTGTTATCAAAAGTACGGAGTAGTGTATGGTGAAAAAAGTCATATCGTTTAAATGGTGACATATTGACCATTTTCGTGATGTATCGTCTTGATCTTGAGCCAATTTAATTCGGACTCGGTCTAGTATTGTAGTAACTTGCACTGAACATGTTCGATGTGGTCGAACACAGGACCTATCAAATAGTGTAAATATAATGTTAATTGCTCCCTTCAATGTGACTCTGGAACCAGTCCTGTAACTATACTTAGATATTAACCTAACCTTAAATGGTATTATACTTTTGAAATATGAGTGGCCCTGTGGTCGTGTGGGTAGTGTGCTAGCCTGTCATGCACGAGGTTGTCGGTTCGAATCTCAAAAAATTTTCAGATTAAAAATAAAATGTCATTGTATTTGTAACAAGAAAAAATTTATAAGCGTTAATTGTTACAGTTAAATGTGGAAATTACATTTATAAATAATTTATATTTATATTATTATACATCGAATAGGTCAATATGGGATAGTTCAGTGACAAGTCACAAGGTGCATACAAAGTATCAATTAACCCCATCCTAGGCCATCCCCATGTAAAAGTGACTGGTCCGCTTCATAGGAAGTGTTAGAACTCGGACTGGTCCCTATCACTTGGGGACCGGTCACGTGACTAGTCTTGTGTCAGTTCCATTTCCTGCAGGGTACTTATATTATACATGAGTTAGTAGTTTTTGTTCTGAATTGTTAATTTGTTGATTTATTTTACTATCAGCGTGACCACATTAGCTTATTTTGAGCTAAATTTAGCTTATTTGTTTCAGATTTAGCCTTAAAATTTTCATTTAGCTCTTAGCTTATTTTTTAGCTTTTTTTAAAAACTCATTTAGCTTTTTTAGCCTTTTTTTAGTCTAAGTTGCGTGTTCTCTAAAAATATATTAAAAACATAAACAACTTATAAAAATTATAATTTTGTAGCATTGTAAAATAGTTTACAAAAAATACAAAATGTAAATTATACGACAATTTTATAACAGAAATGGAAAGAAGAAAAATAGTAGATAATGGCAGAATGGTTAGAATTCCAATGGAAAAAGTTAAATTCATATTAGTGGCCAAAACACTTTTTGAGTTTTTTGGGTATAAAATTATTTGACTTGAGTTGAACGTTCATTCAGCGGCATCAATTAACTTAAAACAAAAACTTGAAATAGCCTTAAGCCTGGATAACACTATGTACCGATTTTCGTCGGGCCACCTCAATAAAGTCATAAGTAATAAGCCAAAATGGCATTATTACTCAATTAATTCTGGAATAAGTCTATATGGGCTTATTACCAATGCAGTGTGGCGCAATTATGTCCTTGTATTTCAAGTAGTCGATAAATTAGAGCAAAATCTTTACTTATAACTTTATTTCACTGATCTGACGAAACTCGGTACATTGTGCAGATAGTGTGATCCATGCTTTACCTTAAATAGCATTAATTCACTTAAAAAGCTTTCGCATTTTAGTATAAATGTTTTTACATTTTTAAAAACTTTTTAAGATTATTTTGGGGAAGTTTTTGTTTTGTTCTTCATTAAATCTAAAATATAATAATTAATAAATAATTTCATTAAGCAAATATTCTATATGTATAATAAAAAAAATATGTTTGTGTAATATTTAACGTTAGTTTAGCAATAAGAAACTATTGAAAAGTGATCAAAGAAGTGGACAAAAGTTTAGCTTTATTTTCTAGCCTAAAATGTAACTTTTTAGCTTATTTTAGCTTTTTTTCAAACGTGATTTAGCTTAATATTATTTTAAAATCTGGTCACACTGTTTACTATACAAGCAACCCAATATGTGAGAGTCTACTGCACGCTAACACAGAAATTCCATTAGACGAAATAGTGTTAGACACATACTATACATGTTGCAACAACAACAACAAGAACAATAATAATACCCAACACATATAACTTAGCAATTACTAAAAGCCAGGGTTAGGCAAAAGCCACCATTTCAGAAATTGTATGTAGATTATTTCCTTATGCGTATGTAAGTGTTTTGAGGCCCGATGCTCCTTGTAGGAACTAAAGGACCTAATATATATGTATATACATATATATATATATACATATGTACGTGTAAGCTGGTGAGTTTTTAAATTTCATATGGCAGACGTAAGAGATGAAATTTTCAAATCCTTTTATGTTAATAAAATATAATTTTAGACATTTACGAATCCTGGAAAAGTAAACTATAGAAGAAATCTCTCACAACATTCCACCCACATTAGTGCAAGAGTGCTAATTTCTATACACATACATACAAACATCTGTATTACAAAACAAACATGCAATTGCATTTTATTCACAAATACAGACAGAGGAATCTCGACAAAAATCAGCGTTGCCACCAGTGAAACGTAACATTGTAGGAAAGTTGGGCAAATATTAAAAAAAATGAAATGTAATATAAAGGGTGTTTTTTTTTATAGAGTGACACAAGTTTAAATCATAATAAAACAACGAAATATATTTTTAATAGCGATGAAACGGGTTTTATTGGAAGGAACATTTTATGAAATTAATGTTTAAATATGATTTCTGTCATGTCTGGAACAATCTGGAACACCAATTTTCAACAACTGTTGTTATCGACGTAGACAAATTAGTTAACATAACTCCAAAGAAAATAATCCAATGGGAATAAATCACACGATCTTGGCAGAAAATTAATTTAGCCATTACATGAAATTATTTTTTAATCAAAAGTTTCTTTGAGCAAATCAATTGTAGCGGCCGTTGTGTGGCATGTGGCTCCATCCTGTTGGAACCAGCGATGCCAACTATTTATAATCCAAACGCGCAAATCCCCTTCCCAAAACGCGCTAGAACGCGCTAAGTTACAGCATTGTCAACTATTTATAGCCAAAACGCGCTATTTTCATAAGCGCTGAATTAAATTTTATTAAACGTTGATATATGTATTAGTAAATACAATTAATTTTTTAGTAACCCTTTTTCAGATTTTGCAATATTACTAATTAGAAATTATATCCTAAATAATTAAAATCATTTTAAACAGAAACAGAATGGCCTTCCAAATCATCGAAATCCTTAGTTTTTATTTTAATTTTATTTGTCAAACTTTGTAACAACATATAAGTTGTGGGATAGTCTTGCGATTCAAATGCTTTTTGTACTTTAGCTAGTATAGATGCTTAATCAGTTATGTAAAGTTTTTGGGTCATTATACTCACAGAATATTGTTAGTCTATGATTATATTAATACACATTTTTAGTTGAGCAATTTCAAAACATTTGACATTTACAGTATTAAAATGCATTTTTAATTCTAACCACAGTCAAGGGAATTTTATTTGCGACATTTCAATGTTCAATCATTACTAAATTTAAAAATTTTTATCAGAGTTTTGGATACTAGAAAATTGTTTAATTAATAACAAGAAGTAAAAAATATTGAACTGCAATGATGGTATTGGCTCTTTAGTGCGAATTAGAGTTTTAAGGACATGGTCCCACTCCTTGGATAAAACATCTGGGCCAGTTGCTTACTCATCTACACTTGTGTATCCAAATTCACCTCTCTAATGCGAATTATAGCGTTAAATTTTATGGGCTTTACCATGTCTACTTGCTTATCAAATTTCAGCTCTGTAGCGCAAATTTAATTTTTTATTTTTATGCGCGTATTCCCGTCCACTTTTTTAAATGATTTTTTCTTTACCCAGTGCTTATATTTGTGTCAGTTTCATTGGAAACGGCTAATAATGAACATATAAATACTAAAATTTTAAATACTAAATTTTATGGGCATGTGAACGCCCACTTTTTTTTTAACAAAAATGGTTATCCTTATATTATCGCAACTTGTATACCAAATATCAATAGCACCGTTCTCCTGGCTATAATTTCCAGGTTTCCAGATTTTTCTAGTTAGTTTTTCACCTATACCTACTTGTGTAGCAAACTTAAGTTCACTAGCTCAAATTTTAGTTTTTAAATTTTTATGGGCGTTAATGCGCCCACTTTTTTTAACTCAAGATGTTCTTTGGCAAGTGTTTATCTTTCGTGTCGGATAATAATAAATACATAAATAGTATATTTAAATGTGCTGAACCGAGGTACATGAAACAGAAGGCTTTAAATTTATGGGCGTGTGAACGCCTACTTTTTCAACCCAAATTTATAGCCTTGCGTTATTGCAAAATATATGCCGAATTTCAATAAACGCTTTAGATTTGTTTTTTTAATTCTGAGCTTTATGAGCGCAGCCCCGCTCCCCTGGTAGGAATTTCTGGGTTTTCAGATTTTTCTAGATGGTTACTCATCTAGGTCTACTTTTGAACATAATTTCAGCTCCCTAGGTATAGCGGAAGTGCTTCATAATATTGATGAGTCAGTCAGTCAGTCAATCAGTCAGTCAATCAGTCAGTCAGTCAGTCAATCAGTCAGTCGTTCGGTCAGTCAGTGAGTCAGTAAGTATGTCTTAAAATATGCACGTTTTGCACCTCCATATCTCGGGAAGTTTTTGTTGTAAGTTACATAATTAATTTTAATTATGATTTAAATTTTAGAATTTTACGATAGTGGCGAACACGACAAATTGAACTCGACGAATTGAACTTGGCCTAGCGCACTACCGTGCGCCCAGATAGCGGAAAGTTAAAAACTCAAAATTGTTTTGTTTTCAATATATGTAAATTCCCAGGCTGAACATTTTTATTTTATTTATTATAAACGGCCAGTAAATTATTTACCAAAAAAAAAAAAATCAAAAAATCCCTAAATGTGGGGAAAATCTCCAATAGTGGTAGCCCTGGAGAAAAAGTAATTCACCGAAGAGAAAATTAGATAAAAAACCCAGACCTTAAACGGATATGACACAGTCTTCAAGGGATACGCGAACTTAAAAGACGAGTTTAAAGGACAACTAAACAAAGAAACAAACTTAAAAAAAACTGTGCTAAAAATGTACTAAAATTTATTTTGCATGTAAAATTTTTTGTGACTCTTAAAGAAACATTAAAAAAAAGTAAACTTCAAGTAAAACGGATTTGTTGTGGAGCATTGCCACAAATTGCATAAATTTACATATATTACAAAGGACATTGACCATGTTATAGTGGCCAGGGTCAGTGTGAAAAATTAAGAAAAAAACATACATATATTTAGTGTTAAGAAAAGTTTAAGTGGCAGAAATGCAAAAAAGAGTTTATTAAACAAAAATTCATTCAGAAATCAATAATTATTATTATTTAATGTGAAAGAGGTTTTGCTTAGAAAGTTTATGGCCTGCTGCCATTTATTATGTGGGATAATATTTGTTTTAAATTTTAAATAAGTGTAAATAAAATATTTCAGTTGTGCTATTTTTTAAATTACTCGTAATTTTTCAATATTTTGTGAATTTGAATTAACACTTAGGAAAAAATTTATTTTATAAAAAAAACTCGCAATCTCTTAAGGAAATTAACTTGTGATTTGGTTTTGAATATTACAAATAAATAAATAGAATCTCGTAAATTATGTAAAACTTTTAAATATTAAAGGGTTACTACACAGAGAACCACATTTTCCCATAAATCTTAAATAATATATAAATAAAATTTAATAACTTGCGTGCTAATTAATTCGAAACAATTTTTTCAAAGAGCTTAAAGTTTAGTTTATGCAAAATACGAGGATAATGTTAAATTTTTGTTCAAATGAAGTCTTTAGATGTTGGAAAAGATTTTACGCAAGTCTTTTAAACGCTAGAAATATTTAAATAAAAAAAAAAATTACGCCGATTTAAAAATTCAAATATCAATGAATTTTCTACAGAATAACAAATTCTTTGATAAATAAGTACTAATGGAATAAATTTTGTTTAGTGAAAGAAAAACTTTTCATTCATTTTTTGCTCTATTGCTATTTATATGGTTATTTTTCGAATAAAGAATGAATTTTATTCCCGATATTATTATTAATTGTATATTTTATTCTGCATTCTACATTTAAGAAACTTTGTACATTATTTGTATTTTCTATTTTTAAAATAAATGACAAACTAACTAGAGGTGCCCCTAACAAAGATCAGATCTATCCATAAGGATACTAAAACAATTTTCTATTTAAAACAATTCTGCAAGGAACTCAAACTGATAACACAAATGCATGTGCGTGTCTCATGCCATATATTTTAATATTGCTCTTTATATTTAGGCCGCACAATTTACGAAACCGGCGCCGCTTTCCATGCATCACTTTTTCATGCTCATACAACACAAGCAATCAAAATAAAAAACAAGAAGAGCACAACAGTGTGTTGTGTCAATCAACAAGCAAGATAAACACCAACACAGTCAAATAACAAATTCTCTTACCCGAACTCTATTAAAATTAAATTAAAGGATAATTTAAAAATGCGCGGTATTGATGAATACTGTATTAAATTAATGTCAAATATTATTGAAATAAATTTATTTTCAATAACATGGTTTTGTTGAACATAATTCTAGTCTTTTGGTTTCTGTGAGCAGCAACAAAAGCTTGGGGTTATATGGTTAAACTAGATTTTCATATAAAAATTGGACAAAGATCCAATTGAAGATCTTTCTAAAATTTAAAATATGTTTAATTTATTTTAGTTTCTTCTTTTATAAAAATATTTTATTTTTTTTATATTTTACTTTAGACTTAGAACTCAACTAGAAGCTGCTAAGACTGACTTTATATTAATTTCATTAATTCCAAATTTGTTCATCATACTACTTATGAGAAGTTGTAGACGACTTAAATGAGTCACTTCTAGAACTTCACTCAAATTCTAATTCTAGACCAGAGCTGTTAAATTCCGATTACGATTAGAAATCAATTAGATTACATTTTAAAAAGAATTGTACTGATTATATAATTGCCTTTAAAAGAATTTCTAATAAATAATTAATTAGAATTACTAATAATCGAAAAGTAATTTGATTTACTTGAAATTACTAAAAAAAATCAAAAATAATCAAAAGTAATCAAAAAGTAATCCGACTACTTTCAAAGATTACTTTTGATTGTTTTCAAACATTCTGAATTTACATTAATTTATTTTGAAAAAGTTCTAAAGAAATTTATAAAATTAGATGTTCTTTGTTTAAGAAATTCTTAACTTATTCGGTTATATAACAACACTAATAATATCAAGCTGAGAAAACAAATAATAAGAAAAACATAAAGTGAATTTTTTGCTAGTTGTTAAGCACACACACATAATCACCCTTATTCCAGTTGTCGTCATCGATGTCACTTTAACACAATACCAAAAAATCGGGGCTAGTTTAGTCGCTCTCGAGTCCAATTTTGTGCTACTGACAATATGTTTCCTTTCCCTGAGGTCTAGAAAATAGCATAAACCTGCCAACAGAACTCAGTTGTTTCAGACAACGGGTACACTAGCCCCAATTTTTTGGTATTTTATTAAAGTGACGTCGATGTCGACAACTGGAATAAGGGTGATTATTTCAAACTAGAATAAAGGACTTTAAAACACTTTATTGAATACCACAATACACGCCAATTTTTTGAATAATTATAAACATGTATCTTTCAAGCTTTCCCCAAATTTATCAAATTATTAAATATTTTAAATTTTAATATAAGTGAAATACAATAAACTTAATAAATAATTAAAAAGAATTAAAAGTAATCCTTACAAGTAATCGGATTATTTTTTGATTACTTTTAATTCTTTTTGATTATTTTGTTGTAATTTCAATTAATTCAGATTACTTTTCCATTGTTAGTAATCTTAGTCAATTACTAATCGTGCGAAACTGAATATAATCATAATTTAATCAAATTAGTAATCAGTTCGATTACTAATCATTACTTAACAGCTATATTCTAAACTTAATTCTAATTTTAACCAGGCAATCCCATATTCGGGAGATTTCCAAATACAAGATTCGAGTGGTTTCTTAATATTAATAATTTGCTGTGGGAAACCAAAATATAATTTAAATATTGTTTTGAGTACATTTTAGTTTCCCATAGTGGTCATATGGTGTGCGTCTCAAAAGTTCGTGAAATCTCCACGAGTACATAAATGTGTGTATAACAGCAATATATGTATGTGCCAAATGACCGCACAAATATTTTGTCCGGCCGACGCGCATTTTTAGAGCATGAAATTTTTTCTGAAATAACTGGAAGATATTCAAGTTGGTTTTCGTTAAAAAAAATTATTTTGATAAGCCTATCATGTCAATTTCCCCTTCAGCCGGAAAAATTTTGAAAGTACTGCTTTGAAACGGCGCAACGTATACAAAATATTTACGACTGGTGTACCATGACGCCAACAGTTCATAAAGTCCTTGTACATTCTAAAGAAATAATATTAAACACTTTACTTCCTCTGGGATGTTTTGGAGAGGATGCAGCTGAATCAAGGCATAAGTTGTATAAAGAGGATTAGGAGGATTAGGTCACGCTCACCGAACTAGCCGCGCCGATAATCTTTCTGATGTATTTAATCGAGCTATGGATACTTCAGATCCATTAATTTCATCAATGCGATTAAATCCACGAACACATCAAAGAAAGCGCTTAACTTTACCACCAGAAGTTATCGCGCTACTGTGCTGTGAGGCAGGCGATGAGGAAGAAACTGGTGAAGAACGTAACGAAGAAACAAGCGAAGACAACTTAGTTTTGGATACCGAAGAGTGTGATTAATTAATTTTTCATTTACTTATGGGACTAAAATGTCACCTTGCCCTTCGATGGGTTAAAAATGGTGACCTTTTATAAAAATTGAATTAATCTAATATTTTATGTGTTTAGTTAGTTTTAATATACTTATATTTCTGGCTTTTGTAGTTTTGGCCAACAAATTTGGTTCGCCAGACCTATGTGCACTGTTGCCAGAAAATTTTACCAAAAATCTACAAAAATCAAAATTGAAGTTTGATAGCAAGAAAAATACACAAATTTTGGGTTTCAAATGAAATGTTTTTGAGTGTAAAGTTGTGGTTTTAATTAATTTTAAGTGCCGTGGAAAAATTTTTTTAGTATACCATAGCCATAAACCTTACTGCATGTGAACCGGAGGAGTTCATATTCAATGAAGAAAGGTGTTGCAGGGAATTATTGTTATTAATCGCAAATGCCTAAAAATGTATTAGTTCAGTTCGCCTGCAAAAATAAAGTGAACAAAACGAAGGAAAAAGTGATAAATATTATTCATGATAAAGGTAACCAAAATAGGGAAAACGTTTCTAGGAAAAAATTATTCACAATTGCAACCAGGGTGACCGATGACATTTTTCAAAAAGTGGCACCAAATAGGGGATTTATCAAAAAATTAAAAAAAAAAAACTAGAAAACTACACTAAACTTTTTATTTTAAATGTATTTTTATATAACTCACCCTAAAAAAGGGAGGAAAAAAGTGGCAAGGAAGTCGAAAAAGTGGAAGAGTGTTATTGTGATAACGAAAAAGTGGCAATTTGCCACTTTAGTCGTTCAAACGGTCACGCTGATTGCAACTTGGAGAAAAGGGAAAATATTTCGTAGGAAAAACTATTCACGATAGGAATGAATACGTTTTTTTTTGTATGGAAATTTGTTTAATTGACCCTTTGTAAACTAAAAAGTTTTTCACATAAAATAACCTTCACAACGATACGAAAATGAATACAAAGTATGTATACATTCAATTAAAAAAATAAATCTTCATACCCACAAGTATTCGAAAATTCCTGCAACAAAAATACTTGGAATGGCATCCCTACCCATTCTGTGTATTCAAGGTTAAAGTTTACATACGCTTTCTTTTCTTTCATTTTTATTTGTTCCAATATAATTACCAAAAAAAAATAAGAATTGGAAAATGAAATATCGTTTGTTTGTCAAAATTTAGGTCATTCGGTTGAAATACACCAAATAGACAAACGTGAATAAATTATGCATGTGTGCTAGATAATGCAACAACTATAAACGGTTTAAGGAAAATGCCAAAACAAAAAAAAAACAAAAAAGTTCTGGAAGTGTTCTTTAAGGCATTGTCCTTTTTTACGCACACACACGCGCAACTAAAATTCACTTGAGTGGAATTCAATTGAGTTCGCCGGAATAACCTTCAAATTTATGAATATTGAGTATATAAGAAAAAATAAGAGACTTCCTTATCAACTTGGTTAGTTGAGATACAAAGACACATAAAAAGCAGTTGAACAATTACAAAGGATAAAGGACAAAAGGATATGAAAAAAGAAATTTTTACATTTCAACAGAACATTATTTTTTTCTTTCCTTCTAACTAGCGATATCTTCAAATCGAAAGTATGTTTTTAAGGCAGAGTTTTTACATTGATTAATTGAATATTTATGGGTCAAATGAAGAAGTGACTAGACATGATTTCCATTCTTTGTGTTAAAACAAGTTTCCTGTTTTTGAATCACTATAATTATGTTTATTATTTCAAAAATTATAGAGTATTTTTCAAACTGAAATATGCTATTTGAATAGCTGTAATTTTTCGTAAAAATCACTAACTGCTTTTTTTAAATATACATATCTAGATATTTGTAATTAATCAAAATTATCGAATGCATTTAATCCATGTTATTTTTTTCGATGTTTTAATCCTTTACTTTTCGATGTTTTAATCCTTTACTTGTTATACATATGTATATGTATGTAGGCAGAATTTTCTATCGAAATTTTTTCGATGTTTTTATATCGAATTTAATTTCAATAAAAAATGTTTCGATGTTTTCACATCGACTTTAATTTTCGTAGGCAAATTTTCGATGTTTTCACATCAACTTTAACTTTCACAGAAAAATTTCCGATGTTTTTATATCGAATTAAATTTTCATAAGAACATTATCGAAGTTTTCACTTCGATTTATATTTTCATAGAAAAGTTTTCGATGTTTTCAAATCGACTTTAATTTCCTTAGAAACAGTTTGGTTGTTTTTTTTTCGGGGAATAGTTTGTTGGCATTTTCAAAACGGAACAATTTTGTAAAGTTCAACTTAAAAAGTTTTTCGATGTTTTCAAAACGACACAAGTACGAGTATTTACAGGAAATGTATCTTTGTTTTTGATTATTTATGGATTATTGCAACATTGTCACATCTTAGAAATTCATTTTTGGACTTAATAATGCAAAAAAAATTCGTTATATAATATATCATCTTATGTTAAAATTCTATACAAATTTGTACAAATTACTCATCGGTTGAGATAACAAAAGGTGCTCTTAATGGCTCTTTAAATTATAAGTTAAGTGACATTTCTGAAAAAATTATGAAACTTAAAAAGAAATAATTTTGAAAAATTAATTTAAGTAACGTTTCTTGAGGTGATTAAGGAGAAAACTATGTTATCACTTGTTTATGTCATGATATTGAGCCGTATTTTCAGGATATGGTTTTTTATAATATTAAAATTTGTTTTATATGAGACATTATTAGATTATTTCTGATTAAAAATTTGTTTTATATACGTAAATTGTCGCTTACGACAAAATTTTACAGCCCATATCTTAAAAGTTATCAAAAATGTTGGCATTTTGATAATTCTAAACTATTGGCAGGCCCATAAAATTTTAATTTCAATTACATTTTCGATAACATGCCACTTGAAAATAAGGCTCGATATATTTGAAGGTTTTTGCATATTATGGACAAACTAAGATATAATACGGGATGGAACATGCTTCGTTTTTTAGCTATTTTATGTTATGATCAGGGACAAGGACTTCATGCATTTAAAAAAGGTGTTTTAGGCACCTAAAATATGACATCAAAAACTCAAAATATGCACTTAAAACAAAAAAATATGCACATATTATAAAAAAATTTTATTCTAAAGAAAAGTTTTCAATTTACATATAAAAATATATATTTTTTTTTCAAAAGGTGCGTGGACAAGCCTTTTACATTATATTTTTACAAAAGATTAAATATGATATAACGATTGTTTCACTATTTTCGGCTTTAATAGCAGGCAATTTTCTCTTGAAATCATGAAAATTATAGATTCCATTAAAATTGGTAGGTCCGTGTGCTTGTACAATCGTTCTACAATAATTCTACAATTCAAGCGAACAAATTGTCCAGTTTTGCATTAATAGTTTGTAAAAATTTTTTTTTTTAAATTTGCATTTTTGAGAAAAATCATGCGTTTGTACCAAAATATGAGACAAAAATATGCATTTTCAGCAAAATATGCAAAAATATGCTCTAACAATTCGATGCTATTTTTACGCAAATTCATTGATTCGTAAAGATATTTCCTTCTTGGTATTATCAGGGTTAAGGGGAAAAACATGCATTTGCATGAAACCCCTGTCCCTGGTTATGATATAAATATGTGAAGACATAATTATGTCGTAGCATATAAATATAACATGACCTAAACAATTCATGATATGTATATGTCAAGATATATATGGACACATTTGTGTCATGACATACTTTTTTATGTCATAATATATGTGTGTTATCAAAAATTAATACCATTTTATAATATCATGACATTATTATGTCTTAGCATGCTTAATTCAACATATTCATGCCATGACATTTCAGTCACATTTTTTTTCATATTATAATCCATTGACATGACATAATTTCGACATGATATTTTTCTGTCCTTTATGATCTTTATGCAATAATATGTTTATATCATGACATATTGACGTCATGTCATAAGTATGTCGCAATATGTTTACCTTGTAATATGCTTACGTCATATTTATGTCATGATATGTTTGCCATGCAATATTTATGTTGTGGCACAAAATAGTTTCTAAATGAAACATATCTTACATATCTGACATAAACGTATTATTACATTCCCAATGACCACTAACTGAATCAAGAAAATTTACTAAGAATTTCTTTTATCAAAAACATTTTTTTAAAGTTCTGAAATTATTTCAGAAATGCCATTAAGTCTGCTTTTTGAAGGGATATCTTTAAAAGTCTTGAGATTTTGTCTCTACTAGTTATTATTTTTCTATGGAAAATTTGTCGATTGTTTTAATTTTCTATGAAAAATTTGTTATAACGTAATTTTATATAAAAACTCCACGGCTTTATTAAATGGACACAACTTTCTGGAGAAAAAAATCACGATGCTTTTAAACATACTCATTTTTCATAGACAATCTACCAATTTCCTAGAAAAAATATTCCTATGTTTTTCTCAACGACAAAATTTGCTATACGTTTTTTTTCAATATTTTTACATCTATTAGGGATTTTTTTAAAGTAGTTAGAATTTTTGCGTTTTTTTTTGCTTGCATTATTTAGATTATTAGATTATATCCTTCTGTTTCCTTTTGTAATTTTCCGCTGCAGTTTAAATTAAAGTTTGTCAGGATTTTCGGTATCATTTCACAACGTATAATTTGTGTCTCATACAACATAAAATTGCAAGTTCGTGCTAATTTTTCTATCAAAGTTTGCCGTAAAAATCATATACTAATAATGAAATATCCGTCGTTGTATATAAAAACTTTCCACATTCATCCTTTTAATATACTATGGTTTATATGTTTGCATGTATATATGTGTGTATGCACATATTTATAAATAATGAGTGGGAGACATTAAATGTTTATGTTCATCAGGAATTGATGTCAATGCATACGTGTCCGAACTCATATGCAAGTCATTATGCGAAATGGCGGAATAAGTATGTGTGTCCAACCTTTGAGAGAAGGCGTGCTGGCAAATTTGACTCAGTTGGTATACAACATTATTTAATACTTTTTTTAAATTAAATTTTTTTTTAAGTTACTGCCGTTCGTAAGAAATCATATGGATTTAAAAATATTAACTAAATCCAGTTGAATAACGTAGACTTTTTTTTAGAAAATTTAAAAGAGTTGGATTTGTCCTAAGTCCTTTTGTAGACACGCATCCATTAAATAATTTGTTTCCTGAATTTACAAATACTGATATTGAAAAATACATATTTAGACAACAACTTTAAATCGTTTAAATTTTTATTTTGATTTTACGGCAATACCTCGCCTTTCCAAGGAAATAAGGAAAAACTAGTTACTTTGCACTTAAGAAAAAGATTGCATAAAAAATTAGATTTAATGCTCATGATGAAAATGACCTCGGATTCACTAAATAAAGGGTGTTTTTTAGAGGTATAGAACTTCTAATTGAAATAAAACACAAGAAAATCGTTTTAATGTCCATCAATTTGGCTTTATTGGAAGGATAATTTTATGCCATTAATGTTTAAATATGATTTCGGGCATGTGGCCGCCGCGGCTGGCTCGAATAAAGCCAATTCTACAGGTCCAATTTTCAACCAGTTTTTCGAGCATATGGGGCCGTATGTTGGCAATAACGCCACGAATGTTGGCTTCCAAGTCCCCTAACGTTTCTGGTTTGTTGGCGTAGACGAGCGACTTCACATATCCCCAAAGAAAATAATCCAATGGTGTCAAATCACACGATCTTGGTGGCCAATTGACAGGTCCATTCCGCGAAATTATGCGCTCATCGAACGTTTCCTTCAATAAATCGATTGTAACGTGCGCTGTGTGGCATGTAGCGCCGTCTTGTTGGAACCACAACTCATCCACATTCAAAATCTTTCATAAAGTTGATGGACAAAGCTCCAATTGCTGTGCACGGTGGCGAATCGATTCATTCGGGTCCTCTTCAACACTTTGCTCTACAGCGGCAATTGTTTCTTCGGTGCGCACTGTTCGACGTCTCTGCGGATGCGTATTATCACATAGAGTAAACGTAGTGCGAAAACGATCCATGGTTAACCGAATTAATTGCTCTGATGGACGATTATGTCGACCATAAAATGGACGGAGCTTGCGGTAAACTTCGCGAACTGAACCATTATTTTCGAAATAAATTTGCACGATTTGCAAGCGTTGTTCTTTTGTCAACCTGTTCATGATGAAATGGCAAACCAAACTAAATATTAATCACTTCACAGCTGACAAAATGGCCGCCAGTTAAAAAAGTGATGCCAACTTAAAGTTCTATACCTCAATAAGAAACACCCTTTAGGTATCAACAAAAAACAAATTCTTGCAATGACAACCCTATGTACAAATCATTAGAAATGATCCGGATTTGCGCAACATTCGGGATCTTATTGACTTCCCATAGAAGCTCTTTATTAATAAGACGCAGAGCAGAGTTAGATAGTTTAATTGTTAAAAAAAAATTTCCCCCGTAGTCTTTTAGACTACCCAGAGTCCCCGGTTGCAAATGGATTCATCATCCTCATTTTGCCGGGCTACTGCGTTTGCCCACTGGCCGAGATACCTTTAAGTTTCTACTTATTTATGGTGTCAAGGTTTAATTTCAAGCTTTTATATACTCGTAGTATCTTCAAATATTTATAATAATGTTTTCTGGTAAATATTTTTTAAGAACAATTTAACGCATTCAGCCCAATTCCTCGGGAGTTTTCGCCGTGAAAAAACTTCCCGGGGAGAAATAGGTATTCTAAACATAAGGGAGAGGGAGAAAAAACTCCTCGGGAAAAAGTAGGTATTCTAAATATGAGGGAGAGGGAGAATTGTTTGAGAGTTTTCTCCCCAACCAAAAAAAAAAAAACCAACAACAAAATATTTATTAAATTTCTATTGCTGAACTCTTGTTTTATTGCAGAAAAAAGTGTAAACATTAAACAGCTGATCCAGATTTTACCCTCTTCCGTATTTGCTTATTGCCCGGCTATTTGGAATAGGATTATTTCCCGAGAACAAATGATAGGGAAGAGAAAAAACTCCCCGGGAATATTCATAATTCAGGCCGTTTTTTTGACACGATTTTCAAAAGAAACAAAAATAAAGCACAAGGAGAGTGTTAAGTATACATATATTTCACAAAAAGTTTGTTGTGTCAGAACTTACACACAAAAGTTGTCAACACATCTGATACTGTAAATGAAAGCGTTTCATGGTTTTCTGTGACGATTCACCAAAACAATATGCTGATGGAGTGGAGGGGATAAGAGAGAAATTTCAACATCAATTTTCTAATAGGCCTTGAAGTAAACTTTCAAAACGCCGAAGCATATATGTACGTAAATACTTACGTACATATGTATGATGTTTTTGTATCCTTGTAATTTTTCTCGAACATGCTAACATGAGAATTCCTTAGCTACAGCTTATAGTTAGTGGAAATCGAGCCAGCAATCCTACAGGCTAACAGACTAAAAATGCCCTATCAAACAGCTTCGATAAGCGAAAATTTCTAGACTGGAAAACATTGAACATTTTTCTGTAAAGAATTTGCTTTTGTTGACACACAGTAGAGGTCGGTTACAACGAACTTCTAGAAAGAGACCGTAATAGCGAAAATAATTATTTTCCTAAATTAATAGAAATAAACAAAATATAAATAAAATAATTTAATCTAACCTAAAAAATAACCATGGTTATCGTGAATAAAATTCCACGTGAAATTTTTCCCAGGGAAAAATTCAAACTAATAGCAAATAATAGGGAAAACCAAAAATTCTAATTGGAAAAGGGAAAAATTTCACGCGGAATTTTATTCATGTTAGCCCTGAATATTGATATTTTATCTACGAAAGAGTTTTGTTTTAGAACGCCACACAATAACTGGCTAATTTTTTGTTCTGTTAGAACCATATAAATATCTTTGCAGTTTTGTTTACGGGACATAAAATAAATTCAGTTAAGTGCGACTTTGACTCGTACACGAAGGGTGCCGTAACACTATACGAACTTTAGTCTATATAATCGAATATCTTACCGGATATAGATCGACCTTTTCTTAATTTTTTGTTTTGTTTTGGCGTTTTTTCAGTTTAAGCGTTTTTTTTGTTTTGCCGATTTTTTTTTGCGATTTTTTTGTTTAAGCGGTTTTTTTAGTTTCGGGGATTTTATCGGTTTTAAGCAATTTTTTCGGTTGTTTTTTAGTTTAAGCGATTTTTTTAGTTTTGGTGCTTTTTTGTTTTAGGAGATTTTTTAGTTTTAGCATTTTTTTTGTTTTTAGCGACTTTTTGTATTGGCCTTTTTCAGTTTAAACGCTTTTTTCGTTTTGCCGATTTTTTTTCGGTTTTTGGCAATTATTTTAATTTAAGCCATTTTTTTTTTTGTTTCGGCAATTTTATCTGTTTTTAGCAATTTTTTCGGTTGTTTTTTAGTTAAAGCGATTTTTGTTTTAGTTTTGGTGCTTTTTTTTCTTTTAGGCGATTTTTTAGGTTGGGCAATTTTTTTGGTCTTTGGCGATTTTTAAAATTTTTGGCGACTTTTTCACTTTTGGTGATAGTATTTTTTTGCATTTAAGCGATTAATGTTTGTTCTATTTTTCATTTAAGCGCTGTTTTATTTTGACGATTTTTCGTTTGGGCATTTTTTAAATTTTGGGATTGTTTAGTTTTAAATTTTTTGAAAATTTCAATAGTTTGCCTCTTACGGTTTCCAAAATACAGCAAGTTTTCATAATTACATAGTTAAAATTACATTAACTGATAGAAATACCCTTTAATTTGAATTTTTTAAATTTCAGTGCTAATTGGTATAACTAGTCTGCATAAAAATACTCTAGCTTTGAAAATTTCAAGTGTCTATATATAATTGCCTCTTTAACACTTTCAACTTATAACTTTATATATTTGTTATTAAAGCGGCCAAAGTTTTATATATTAGGTGAAAATTTCAGATCTGTAACTCTTACGGTTCGCGAGAAAACAGCCCGTGACAGACGGACATCGTAGCGACAACAATAGGGTTCTTTTCTATCTTTGGTGTACTGCACCTTAAAAAGGGTTAGTTACAAATGAAAATTGTCCATAAACGGATTTCGCTGTGTAACAAACTTTCAGGGCGTTCTTGGTTTGACCACCCAGTGTCCATTTTTTTTAATATATTTTTTGTTTAAAAAGGAATCGTATGTGTGTCATTAAAGGTTATTAGAAATGCAACATGCTATAACGAAAAAGCGACATAAATAAAACGAATAATGAAAATATGAAAACACGAACAATTTATCAATAATAAAAAGGAGAAAGAGCGAGAGAGAGAGAAAGCCCACCCACAAAGAGGCACAAAGATAAGCACTTCAATGCAGCGATGGGAAAGTTGGTACAATTGTACTTTTTTCAACACTATTTGAATGTCAAAAGTACCGTAGCACCCCCATTAACCAATTTAACACTATTTAAAATTGTTTGCTATTATATTACATGCCCAAAATTGCACAAACAATATTTAATCTATAAATAAGCAATTTGGAGCGTTGTTTGATGTAGAAGTTATTAAGTCCTTAAGAAACGACAACATATCGCTCATTTACTTCAATAGTTTCACAACTAAAAAAAAACTAGTTTTGCAGAAAACGCGTTTAAAGTTTTCAATGAAGAAATGAAAAAATATTCTTCTCTCACGAGGCAGGAGTAAAAGTTATTTATATGAAATTTTTACACAAAATAAAATACAAAATGCGGAATTATTTTGAATTATTGACTAAAACAAGGGAATTTTTTGAGTTATGACACTATTTAAGTAAATGAGCGATATGTGCCTTTTACTCAAAGGCATTGGAAATAAAATAATTAAGTAAATGAAGTGATGTTTTCCGATATTCCAAGAATTGCTAGATGAACATTATGTCTTCTAAATTCATCTCCAAATGTGAAAAGGGTATTTTCGTACCAAAGAGAGAAACTGTTTACTTCGACTTAAAGATTAATATTAATTAATAATATAATAATTGAACTTCAACGTGCCTTTTTAGGGTTCCGTACACCAAAGGTGAAATGGAACCCTATTGTTTTCGCTACGCTGTCCGTCTGTCCGCCTGGCCGTCTGTCCGTCTGTCCGTCACAGGGTATTTTCTCGAGAACCGTAAGAGCTACGGACCTGAAATTGGGACACAGTGTGTAGACCCTTGGCCGCTACAACAACAAATACATGAGAGTTGGAAATTAAAGGGTGTGCCAAAACGAGCAACGAAAAATGGTAAAATCCCATGTAATATATATACAATTGTATGTAATTATATGCACTTGAAATTTGTAAGGTTAGTGTATTTTTATACACACTACAACAATTAACACTAAAATTTAAAAAATTTTAATTAAAGGGTGTACCATCAGTTAATGTAATTTCGACTATGTAATTTTGATAACTTGCTGTATCTTGGAAACGGTAGGAGCAAACTTCTTGAAATTTTCAAAACCGGTAAAACAAAAAAATCTCAAAATTATAAAATTGCCAAAATGAAAAAAAAATCGCCAAAATTAAAAAAATCGCCAAAATGAAAAAATCGCCAAAATTAAAAAAAAATCGCCAAAATTTAAAAAATCGCCAAAACGAGAAAAAAGTGAAAAATAATCAAAAAAAAATTATTTCAGCTGAAAAAACGTAAAAAACACTGTATTAAAAAAATGCTCAAAGCCCAACGTACGGAACCCTTCGTGCGCGAGTCAAAGTCGCACTTTACTGAATTTATTGTTAATTATTAATTTTTTTTTAGCACATACATTATGTGCAAATAAATTTTACGTGCTTTTTAAATTAGTTAGAAAAAAAGTATTAAAATAAATAAAAATAAAGAAATTTTGGTACTGAAAAAAGTACAACTTTTCTTGAGAAATAGTACAATTTGTAAATCTGATTTCTCATCTCTGGTTCAATGAGATTTTAAAATGACTCTTATCTCTTGGTTCGTTTCGATTTTGTACAATTATCCTTTTTTTTTTCTTCTAATGTTACATTTTCGTATTCAAATGACCACAGCCAACGAAGAGTGTGTCAAGAGTGTTTGTTTGAGTTTTTTATGCTTTCGAATATTAATGAATGAATGAATGTGCTGAGTTTCAGTTTTCGAACTAAACGGAAGTGAATAGTGAATATTTTAATGTAAATGACATTTAGTTATAGACTTTTAACGTTTACAGTTGAAAGAAGGCGAGAAGAAAGTAAATAAATTGACAGTAAAGTGGCCAAAAACGGAAGGAAATTATTAATAAAATGCAAAGCAATTTAATGTTAAATAAAACGTTTATAAATTATAATATACTGTGATTATATCTTTTGGGAGTTTCCGCTTTGCTGGCAAGTGTTACTTGTTTTTAACTTTTTTATTCTGTGTTCTAAGTTTGGTCAATCTTTTTGTGTCCTATTTAAATGGAATTCAGTGTGCGTGTGTGATTTTGTGAAACCATTCGAACATAATTATAAACATTATAGTCCACAAAGTTTTTCTTTACAGTTTTAAAAATATTATAAATATTTAATGAGTTAAAAAAAATCAATTGTGAAATAAACAACAACAATTTATAAATTATTTAAATTATAATATGTTTTGCAAATGAGTGTAAGTGTTTTTTTTTTCTAGTAAAAAAAGTGATGAATTAAATTCAGGCACGATTTCCCTTCAATAAATGAGCGAGTCAACACAGTATTTTATTTATTTAATGGAATATTTTGATGAGTTTGTTAACGAAAAATCATAGTTTTGTACGAATTTTCTTTCTCTGGGATTTGTTCAGCAATACTAGTTTAGTTTCTTTCAATAAGAAACACAGGATAAGAGATTAAGAACTTAAAACATAGACAAAATTAAACAAAATAAAAAAAACTTATTATTATGCCACCAAAACGTAGGCGCAGATTTCAAGGTTTATATTATCATTCATCGCCACCAAAGGGTAAGTTTTGTAAAATATTTTCATTATTAAAATAAAAAAATTATATAATTTTTATTAAACTTTTCACACTTATGGAACTCTACGGCCAAAAAAGATGGTAGTTATGCAAATTTACCAATGCCTCTAAAGTAGTTCTGTTCATTAAGATTTTATACAATTCTCCATTTACTTATAAATTGGACTCCTTCTGTGATATAATTTTGCGATTAGAAAGGTGGGGGTAAGCACGCCTATAGAAAAATAATAAGGAATATTAAATTAATACGTTCACAAAATTATTTTCAGCTTTATCGTAGGTACAACTTTGAAAGATATTGTTAGCAAAAATTTAGGAGTCTCTTTAAGTTATTCTGAAAAAACTGAGAAAATTTTTTTTCCTTTTTCTTTTTGCACAAAAAAAGGGGACGAAGAAATAATTTTTTTTGCACAAAATGTTTGCAAGATTTTCTCGGTAGACTTTTAGCTAAGCGCTATCAATAAGACTGAATTAGCTGTTGGCTAATTCTGAGCTGACTTAATTTTTTGAGGCTGCACTAATTTTTGAAATCTTTGGAGACCTATAATAAAATTGGTCACCAAACTCGCCAAGCTGGGTATACCTATACTGGCAGGACCGTGTGTTTTTCCAAAAGTCTCAATATGTTGTATAGTGTAATTACACATATTCAGGGCAGTCATGAATAAAATTCCACATGAAACTTTTCCCAGGGAACAATTCCAACTAATAGCGTATAATAGGGAAAACAAAAAATTTATAATTGGAAAAGGGAGAAATTTCATGCGGAATTTTATTCATGATTGCCCCGATTAAATAAAGTTGGTTTAGTAAGAAATTGCGAAGAAATCGTGTATAAACCATGTCAAATTGCATGATCTCGGTGGCCAATTGATGTCACCAAAAATGAAATTACGTATTCTGGAAACTTCCCATGAAATTAAGACAAAAGCGGTCGTCTTGACCGGCTTGTGACACCGCACAGTGGTTCCAAATAAAAAAAAGGCTAATAAATCTGTATGCGTGAAATTTGAGGTAAGATAATAAAATCTTGTATGTAGAAATTATGGAGGAAGACCTAAATTTTATGAATATTGAAATTTTAACCACCCTGTTGAAACAGACGGTAACCTACAGGGTGCCAAAGTTGACTAACTCGGGCATGAAAAACCTTGTTGGCCTCATAACTTTCTTTAAATACGAGTATCATCTGATCTTAAATTTGTTGCAACATTTTTTAATCGACAAAGTTTCAAAGATATTTGGCTTCGAATTTTCAAATTTTGGTTTTTGGCTTCGACGTGGTTCCTGATTTCGTAAATATCTCCAGTTATAGCATAGCCAAATTTTTCAAAAAAATATTTTATAGCTTTTAATAAGACCCTTGATAATATTTAAGCAAGGCGTGAAAAAAATCAAGCTCAAGACTTTGAATTTTTTTTTGACTATTTGGAACCACTGTGCACCAGTTCATAATCTGCAGTTGGAGGACAAAAAAGTTGGTTATCACACGTCTAAAGCGCTTTGAGTTGAGTGCAGACTATCCGCTATACTTTCACTTTGATAGAAACGATATTTTCGGCAGAGCGCAGAGTGCGATGATGCATAGGCCTGAGCACATCTGTAATGCTTCCAGTCTCTTCAAATTTGCTTATAATCATGCCAATTTCTTGCGCAGTTGGTCGATTATGACGACCGTAATCACCCCGCAATGCTGAAGAAGTGGTCAGGCTTGAACCGCCGCTTTTGTAGTAAGGTTAAGCTATTTCAAAGCAAAGCTTTCACTAAATAAACGGCTCTGCAGATGACAGATACTTAACAGCTGACATCCTTGCCAGACCGTATGACAGAATGTACTGTAAAAACGTGCATACTCACAATTTCTATCCACAATCTGATCCATGATAATAGGTGACCACTATTGTCCGCCCGCGTCAACTCGTGCACAGGAAAATATTGTCACTAGATTGGTAGCAGCTTGTATGGAATTTTTTGTATTAATTCTTAATATATGCACTTTCTAATATATGAGGTTTGCTGTCATAAATGCGGTCTTAATTTTTTAGCTCGATGCGACGGTGCCTTCTGGTGCCTAGTGGGGACTAAGGTACCTGATACACTGTGGGGAATTTTGTTAAAAATATGGAAATAATTCGGCAGTTTCTAAACGGGTCGTCCGATTGTTATGAAATTTCATGCAGCATGTGTAATTTTAGGTCCCACTAGGCACTAGAAGACACTTCGGATCGAGCTAAAAAATTAAAACCGCATTTATGGCAATAAGCCTCATATTTTAGACAAGGCACATATAGCAATAAAAAATAGTTTTTGCGTCCAGTCTAATGGTCAAGTTTAGGGAAATGTGAAAATTTAAGGATTTTCGAAAAACTCTAACTTTTGAAAATTCTGAGTATGCGCGTTTTTAGAGGACTACTGCGACATTAATCTCTGGCCAATCTTGTCCACCCACGTTGACTCCTTCCCAAAAAGGAGCTCCTTGTCTATAAATCTCCATTACTTATTTCCGCCTCGGTTGCCTCATTTACTGGAAAAGCCCTTACGAAATGCATCAATCAAATATTTATAGCTTAACAGAGCTCTGTTAACACGCTAACAGAGCTTTTTTAAAACACAAGATTTATGTGTTTTTGAAAAAGATTTTTAACATATACAAAAATATTTTCTAGTTAATAAAATACCTACTCGTAATTCAAAAAACAAACATCTTTCAAACCTTAAGAGATTCCATAGCGAAATTAAAAAAAAAAATAAGCACGTTAAACGCTCTAGCAAGTTTTGTGAAGAGGAGTTGTACTCGTAGTACCTCAATTGAATGGCTAAAAGCTTATTGCACTTTCTACGACTTGAATATGAAATTATTATACAATCAGACTGATACTCGTAGTTAGTAAAATTTTTCCGATTCGCTCCCACTGTGCGTTGATTGCTCATATGGCTTATAAAAATATGTATATACATATTGATACATTAAATATTTGTAATGAAAATGTAATACCTCAACAATGACTTCAGCTTTTCTTTTCGGTCGGTTGTTAAATGAGAATGCCAGACACTTAAATTTCTCACACTACAACAGCATTTCTTTATTAATTGTCAATTTAATTTGCAGTGTTTTGTAAAGTTTATGTTTCATAAACATGCAAAGGTATACACATTTTTCATGTGTTGACTTTTTATATTAGTTCCATACGTACATATATACATATGTATGTATATATGTATGTACAATGTATTTCCCTTGTGAGCCTTTCTAATGAGACAGTGACACTTACTTTAATAACAAAAATATTAACTCATATTAACAGATGATTTTTTTAATTAATGGAATATTTGTACTACTTTTGATTAAAGTACAAAAAGTTGTTGTATTGTTTTTCAACAGTTCTAAAGTTGTAAAAACCTTACAAATATATAGTATGGCCTTAAAGGAAAAAAAAAATTAAAACGAGTTGAACTGTAATAAGGTCATCATCATACGTTTCATTTTCACAATAAAACCACATTTCTGTTGAATGAAACTGTTTAAAAAAATCACCCTGTTCTTAGTAAAAATATGCGTGTATTGCGTGTTTTGAGTTTAACTGAAAAAAAGGGAGACACGCACGTTTAACAATTTTGTTGCCAATTGAAAGTGTCATTAGTCATGTTCAAGCACGTTCAAGTAAATTTATTTAATATGACATCTTTTTTAATTGTTGAGGCAACAAGTGATTGCTTGGAAGGGATTTATTTGTTGGTATAGAAATTACACGAATTATTAGTGTATTATATATTTATGTAAATTGTATGGGCATGTGATGGAAATGGATTTTAAAAACGAATCCATTTGAAAATAGAAAAAAGTTGCAATGTGCTCTACTTTGTTTACACATTCAGCGAATTCCTTCAGTGTCATAGGCTGCGTACATAGAATCGGCTTGTCTGTCCATCTGCTGCGGTGTGTCTCAGTTCGTTAAACGATTTTAGGGTTTCGGAAAGAATTGTTGGCCTCCATATTATCTTTGGTCTTCCCAGTTTCCTGGAACATTGAGGGTTCACTACCAGTGCGTCATGGCAAATCGTTGTAGGGTTTTCTGGATGTAAGTATGTGCAAGCTAATTTTTTTCTCCTTTTTTGTAAGTGTTTTCCAATTAAAAAATTTGAGCTAAATTTGTTTTCAAAATTATTCACTCCATTTTTAAGAGCTAATTCTGCTGCTGGCTGAAGTGTTGTTACTACATTGAGTAAAAAACAACTGACAGTTTTCGAGAGCAGGAGTTCAATCTTTGGTCAGACTTCGTGATATCAACATCATAGATATTTCTGATATATATTTCTTTCTTTCGTCAATATGTAGCGATAAACTAAAAACTCTAACCAAATTGCTACATAGCTTTAAGTAATGCATCTACTTAACACCGGTGTTTTTCCAAAGATGCTATAAAAACTAGCCAAATGCACAATAGCAGAGTTGTAAAACGCATGAAGCTCAATAATGTAACACTTCATCACCCATCATGTCTTTACTATTCCTTTCCTAAAGAAAACACGTACATACACACAGAGAAAACAGTGCCTACTAAATACCTCTAAAAATAGAACAAAATTAATAAGAAATCTCTATGGTTTTTTTTTCAATAAGGAAATCTTATTAATTTCATAGGGAAAACCTTTTTGAAAAAATCAAGAAGAAATCTTGTAGTTTTTATGAGGTTATCTTATTGGTTTTTTTCAATAAAAAATAAAAAAATGCGTCTTTATTCTTTGTACTTATGTATTTTCATTTTTATTCTATACCATATACATATGTTATGTAGTATTTTGTAGACGTTATTTATTTATACATACATACATACATATGTTATTTGCTTAACTAACTTACTCACCAAGTATTGAACCAGCAAACTTCTACCTGATGGACAAGCACTCTACCCAATATGCTAATAAGCAGCCTAAATGAAAAATATCATCTATTTATAGAAACGAAATAACAAGACACCTCATAAAATCAAGAAGATTTCCTTGTTAAAAAAATCAATAAGACGCTTTAAACATAATCATATAATAAAACAAGAAGAAAACCTTATTGAAAAAATCAATAAGATAGGCTAATAAAAACAAGAAGAAAACCTTTTTAAAAAATTAATAAGGCAACCTAATAAAATCAATAAGAAATCCCTATAGTTTACCATTTATAAGAAAACTTTTACTTTTCCATTGAAAATTTTAAAGTTGTTTTCTGGCATGCAAATGTTTTGAGTTATGACGTTGTTTTGTAAATGAGCGATATGCGCAGAGAAAAAACTGCCTCATAGAATCAATAAGTTTTTCTCTATGGATTATTTTTTGGTGACAAAAATAACGGAAATTGAGTAAAAAAAGTTGGAAATAATAAGATTTCTTCTTGATTTTATGTGGTTTTCTTCTTGATAAAATTAATAAGATTTACCACATAAAAACAAGAAGGAATCTCTATAAAAAAAATCTTCGCTTCTTTCTGCTGGGATACCCCTTAGCCTAAAAGTGGTTCATAGAGAAAATCTTCTTGATTCTATGAGGCAGTTTTTTCTCTGCGCATATCGCTCATTTACAAAACAACGTCATAACTCAAAAACATTTGCATGCCAGAAAACAACTTTAAAATTTTCAATGGAAAAGTAAAATTTTATTTTTCTCCCAAGAGTTGAGAAAAAGGATAATCGTATGAAATTGTTACACAATATGAATAACGAAATGAGGAGTAATTGTGCATCATCAACTCAAAAATTCCATTTGTTGAGTTATGACGTTGTTTTCGTGAGGGATATGTATGTTTATTATTACGGAGATTAATTACCTCAGCAAAAAGTCGATAGTATTGTTCAAGACCCGTTGGCTGATGTAGTTAGCACCTCGACTACAAAACCGAAGGTCCTGGTTACGATCCCGGTCTCCAACAGTCATTAAAATAACAACACCACGCATATTTTTGATGTGCATTAGTGTCAGTTGTTTTAGGAAAAGTTCTAGAGATGCAGGCATATGGGACTGGCCACTAAAATACACCGGCTTCAGCCAATGCTAATCCTAATATAACATCCGAGTGCCCTGCTTCGTCGGTATTGTGTAGCAGAATCATCAAAGAAGTAAAATAACCAACAAAATGGCTACTAAACATAGTTTCAAAATTTAATGCGCCTCATTGACACCAGAGGCGCTGCAACACTGCATTATTTGAAAAACTGCAAAAAAGCAGAGTTTTAAAAAAAGAATGAAGCTTTCCTCTATCTCTTCCTTCAACACTATCGCACTTTCTTCAACTCGCAGGTAGCACAAAGGGATCAATGTATTGGGCCCAAGTAAGCTGGACTCTAAATTTCACCCTTCCTTACCAGGACCCTGACAACCTAACCTAACCTGTCACACCTTTTCAAATTGAATCGATTGTCCAAAAGTTTTTTGTTTGTGATAAAGAAAGTTTTATGTTTTAAATTTTTTTTATAGTTTGTTAAAATATTAAAAGTTTATTCAATTTATTCCAGCTTACTAAGGGCGGAGGGGTAAGCTAATTCCTATATGACAAATTTTTATTTGAAAATATTATGATACAAGACAACTAAAAGCTTAACTGTCATTTAATTTGTGACTGGCAATATCAATATGAAAGTTGGGCCGACTCCCAGTGGTGACCAAACTGAGAGTTGAGGTGAGAATGATAATGAGGCCTTTTATGTATGGACAAAATTGTTTAGTCACATACTAGACTTTTGTCTTGTCAATTTTTAATATTTTTAAGAAATAAATTTGCACTAAAATCTATTATATTATTTTACACAAAAAATTTTTCCTGCAAAAATATTTAAGGCTGGACTAAATTTTTGCCTGGGCAATCCCATTTTTTGCTGAGAGTTTTGTTTGGCAACACGATTCACACATTTCGTATACTTTGTTCCAAAAAACAAGGCTAACGTATGAAGAACATGTATAAACGACGTGTATTAATTATACAAAGTGCATGACTAAAATTTTCTGTTTTATTGCTGTCACACGTATTTCTAATTGGTAAGTTGTTGTAACTTCAACCATATGGCCGCTGTCAACTGTCAAAGTTCGGAAGTTCTTACTACATAATACATAACAATTATGTAAGAATTTACACAATTATCAGCCTACATATAAAAAGAATAAGAAAAAACAGTAAAACACCAATTAAAACGTAATAGTTAAAGACAGGAGAAATAGGTGTGAAAGTATGAAATTTGTTACACACAAAAATTTGTTGATAATTTTTTTTTTTTTAAGAAACAGTTTGTTTAAATAAAATTTTATTTTCAGTTAAATAATTTTACTATTTCTATGAATAATATTCAAAATACAAGTTAAAAAAATGCATTACTGTGAAAAGTACGTATTCCCACAATTCTAAAAAATAAGCTATAATAAAAGTAAATATAGAAAATGCTGATTGCATAACATTTTTGAGTTTCAGTTAATTCTTGTCTTATATATCATAATAAATTTAACTTAAATAAAATATTTTTTTTTAATTTTTACAAAATTGTTATCAGAATTATTTGTAGCTCCGCCTTCATACATATTTACTGATTGAAAGAATTTGGTTGCTTAATCAAATTTTGTTTTTTTTTATGTATAAGGTAGTTTTTTAATGCAATGCATTATATCAACTTTTCCAACTCTGATACAATGTATATGGAGTGCAGAAAGAAAGTATACGTTATATGCATTTATAATTAAATATTAATCATACGCTTCAGGTACCTGCCTAGAGGCAAAATACACTTGCATGCAGAATTGAATTAGAGCATTATAAAGTCCATTCTAATGCCGAGTACACACTGTGGCATTTTGTGACATCGCAATAGTGTATACGGGTGGCAAAGTTTGTCATTTCCGATATTTTTCGTTGTGTTACATTGCTTTACATATAAAAAACCATAATGGGAACGGCGTTGCACACGTTTTGAAAATGATACCACAAAATGACAACACAAGAAATGCCAGATGTATAATGCAATTCTGATATAATTTAAGGTTGAAAGTTTTGCATTTATATTTGGCAGAAATGATATAATGATAGATATGTTGGATTGATTATAATACAAAAATTAATAACGAACAACAATTGTGTGAATAATAAATTTGTTTCTCCTGTAACTGTTATAACATCGCTCTAATAGACAAAGATCTCTGTTCTCTCGCTCTGTTCAGCTGTGTAGTAGCCATGAATTACTTAACGCTAGAACAGCGATTCCAAATAGTGGAAATTTACTTTGAGAAAAGTAAAAAGTAAATCTGTTCGCAAGGTTCATCGATTACTTTGACCATTCTATGGTCAACATAATCGACCCAGTGAGCAAGCAATTCGTGCAGTTATTTATCGTTTTCGCACTGGTTTTGATCTCCTGGATTCTCAACAAAATAAAGAAATGTCCGTACTGAAGAGAAGTTTGCTGCTTAACATCAACGACATTTGATTCTGTGGTGGCGTTTGTTTGACTAGCCAAAACCATGTGCAGCTTTATTCAATGTAGAAACTCAATAACATACGTTTCTCGCAGAGATGTTTATTTTAGCACTAATAAACGTTAAATTAAAAACTAATATCAATATTAAAAGAATAATTTTTATGTCGTAAAATGATGTTACAGTTCCAACAATATAGTGCAACTTATCATACAGTGCGCATAACAATCAATTTATTGCAAAATTAGTTTCTTGATAACTTTATTTCGTGGATTTCTTTTTATGGGGCTAAGCTAACTTATTGGCTTATGCCGACAAACCAGCAACGCTTGAAGCGGTGAAAGCCAATATTAAATCCACCATTGACGTCATACTCCAGACTTATTGGGAAAGTTAGTAAAATATTAGACTAACCGAATGTGCAATGAAGTCGTAGCAGTGGCGGACATATTCCGGAAATCAAATTAAAAAGAAAAATAAATGCCGTGAAATGATCTACCAGATTATAATAAAAAACATTTAATTCCAACAATATTTCTATTTTGTAACATTATTTTAAGTTTTCATGCAGCAAAAAAAAAATACCCGAAAATTTTTGATAGCTGAAAGCGGAAATAGAAGCTCTCTGTTATTTTAACTTATTTTAAATAGTTTATAATTAATATTATAATAAATCTTAAGAACTAAAGCACTAGCATCTAAAGCCACATGTGTTTTAAATTGATTCAAAATTTATCGTCAGTACTAAATATAATCAGAATCTTTAAAAGTTTTGTGCGCGAAAATATCGTATGTGCCAAAAATGTTTACTAATTTGAAATATACAATCATTTCCATTAAAATTACTATTAATTTATTTAAAGCAACCGAATATTTATACACATTTTTAATTTCATGCCAATGCTGTTAGCCAATTAAAAACAAAGTAATAAAAACGATCTCCTGTAAAATTTAGTTTTTGTAACATACGATAATTTCGCGCACAAGGGTCGATATGTATGTACGTAGAAATTTTTTGTTGTGTTGTAAGCAAGTTTCTTTCAGTAACATTATTATTCATTAGACATTTTGAAAAAAAACTATTTTTTTTTTTTTTTTTTTTTTAATACATATTTTTATTTATTGTATCTTCAAATATGAACTAACAATAAGTATTCAAATCTTAAATCTAAAATATAATTATTAGGCCCGACCACTGTCGGACATAAATTTAGAGATAGTTATAAATAATACATAAGTAGTGATAATCAAAAGGAAGAAAAAATAAAATAAAATAAAAAGTATTTTCAAGCAGTCCCATCTGGAGTGTTGAGTATAAGAGCACTTGTATCCCTCTTTTTTAGGCGGACGTGTCCAGTAAAGTTCAAAATATTACGAGCAAGCGGATTAGGATGTGACTCGAGTTTTGTTAAATATTTGCCTGCATATTTTGCAATTTCTTCAACCACTAGTGGCATATTTAAATCACGATGAATATTTGAGTTTTTTATATACCATGGAGCCGATGTTATTAATCGCAAAATTTTATTTTGCCTTCGTTGGATTCTCTCGACATTGGAAGCTGAAGCAGTGCCCCATAGTTGAATTCCGTAGCACCATATGGGTTTCAAAATAGACTTGTATATCAAAAGTTTGCAATCTAGACTGAGGGTTGAATTTCTACCAATCAGCCAATGTACCTGAGTTAATTTTAGTTTCATTTGGGTTAACTTAGAGTCAATATGGTGTTTCCAAGTAAGCCGTCGATCAAGGTGTATACCAAGATATTTCACATGAGTATGTTGAGGGACAACTTGATTGTTAATCCGAATGGGTAAACACGTATCTCTTCGTAATGTATATGTTAGTTGAACACACTTTTGTTCGTTTACCTTAATTCTCCATAAGTTTAACCATAGTTCCAGCTGGGTAATGTGTTCTTGAAGATATCGGGATGCCTCGTAAGGATTTTCATGCATACTAAGGCAGGCTGTATCATCAGCAAATGTGGAAGTGTGGATATTGCTGCTCAGAGGCATATCACAAGTATAAATCAAATACAAAACTGGCCCCAGTATACTCCCCTGTGGCACACCGGATGAGATAGTTTCAGGCATGCTCATAAAGTCTCCTTCCACAACAGTGAACAACGTTTATTGGCAGGTATGTTTTTAATTTTAAAATTAGGCCTTCATGCCACACTTTATCAAATGCCTGAGAAACGTCGATAAACAGCGCAGAACAATACTTCTTTTCTTCAAATGTTCTTCTTATAAATTGGACCAATCTATGAGTTTGTTCAATGGTGCTATGCTGACTTCTAAAACCAAATTGATGGTCCGGTATGCACCCACTATTAACTAGAATTGGGGACAATTTTGTCATGAGCAGTTTTTCGAAAAGCTTTGACATTGTTGATAGGAGACTTATTGGCCTGTATGACTCAGCCTTGGTAAGGTCTTTGCCCGGCTTTGGAATCATTTTAACTTTGGCAAGCTTCCAGCTATTTGGATAATACTGCAGTCGTAAAATGGCGTTAAAAATAAATAACAGTATTCTAATTGCAATACGAGGCAACTTTATTAGCATCTGGTTACTAATTCCATCAAAACCCGGAGCTTTCTTTGGGTTGAGTTCAGAAATTAGTTTTTGCACATCACGCGTCTTAAACTTTATTTGTTGAGGGGGTAGAGCGACTACATTTGGCAAATCAATTACACCAGTACATGTGTTTGGGGTAAATACGTATTTTAAATGGGCAGCAAATATGTTACCTTTTTCAGTATCGCTTCTAGCCCAACCTCCGGTAGATGTGCGCAGAGGTGGTTTAAACTCAACGGGTGTTTTAAGCTTTCTAGCAGCACGCCATAAAGAGTAATCAGATGCTGGTGTGACATCAAGATTTTCCAGATAGTTTTTAAGAGATGCACTTTTTTCATGTGCAAGCAGCTCTTGGAGTCGTTTAGTGCACTCTTTAAATCTAATTTTATTCTGGGGTGATCTGTGCTGTTGCCATTCCCTTCTAGCTCTTCTTTTTTCACATACGAGACGTTCAATAGTCTATTAAACCCAGTCTGCGGATAGGAGGTAGTGGCATGTTTAGCAGCCTGCTTAATATTTTCGTTAAGATTGGCAATGTTAGATTCAACATCATCAGGTGTTCTTAGTGTAATGTTTTCCGTGCAATGACTACTAAGATATTTTTTGAATCGCAGCCAATTTACACGATTTATCAAATTGGCATATGGGTGAGGTAAATCACTTCTTAATGGGCTACAAATTGTAACGATCGTGGGAGAGTGATCGGACGAGAGATCTAGAGAAGCTTCAATTTGAATTAAATCCCTAGAGATATTTTTCATAACGCCAAAGTCTATTACATCCGGAATTTTATGTATGTCAGTAGGCCAATAAGTGGGCTCCCCACTTGAAATGACATCCAAGCCCATTTTGGAAATTGTATTGAACAACGCTCGACCTCTGGGTGTAATAAGACGCGAACCCCAGAACGTGTGTTTAGCATTATAGTCGCCAGCTGCTACGAAACAAGGACCCAGAGATTTGTAAAAATCCTCGTATTGATGCTCAGTAATTGCGAATCTAGGAGGAGAGTAAATTGATGATATGACAAAATTATTGGAAAAATTTTCAATACAAATATTCGTTGCTTGAAAATGTTCTTCACAAATGTTATCAATAATATAATGCTTGAGTCTTGACTTTATTAAAATTGCTGATCCACCTCATGCTCTTCCTCTCGGGTCCTTTGAATCATATAAGGTGTAGCCACAAAATAAAATCAGATTTAAAGAGTGCACTAAACGACTCCAAGAGTTGCTTGCATCTGAAAAAATGGCATCTCTTAAAAATTATCTGGAGGGTCTTGATGTTACACCGGCGTCTAATTACTCCTTGTGGCGCGCTGCCAGAAAGCTTAAAACACCCGTTGAGTATAAGCCACCTCTACGCACATCTACCGGAGGTTGGGCAAGAAGCGATACTGAAAAAGGTAAAATATTTGCTGAGCACTTAAAATCCGTTTTTACGCCAAATATATGTTCTGGTGTTGCTGATTTGCCGAATATAGTCGCTCTACCCCCTCAACACATAAAGTTTAAGACGCGTGATTTACAAAAATTAATTGCCGAACTCAACCCGAAGAAAGCTCCGGGTATTGATGGAATTAGTAATCAGATGCTGATGAACTTGCCTCGTATTGCAATGAGAATCCTGTTATTCATATTTAATGCTATTTTACGACTGGAGTATTATCCACACAACTGGAAACTTGCCAAGGTTAAAATGATTCCAAAGCCGGGCAAAGATATAACAAAGGCTGAGTCATATAGGCCAATAAGTCTACTATCTACAATGTCAAAGCTTTTCGAAAAACTGCTCAAAACAAAATTGTCCCCAATTCTAATTAGTAGTGTGTGCATACCAGACCATCAATTTGGTTTTAGAAGTCAGCATAGCACCATTGAACAAACTCACAGATTAGTTCAATTTATAAGAAGAACTTTTGAGGGAAAAAAGTATTGTTCTGCGCTGTTTATTGACGTTTCCCAGGCATTTGATAAAGTGTGGCATGAAGGCCTAATATTAAAATTGAAGACTTACTTACCAATAAACATTTTAAATCTTTTGGAAAGTTACATTATTTCCCTTAAGTTCACTGTTGCGGAAGGAGACTTTACAAGTAGGCCTGAAACAATTTCATCTGGTGTGCCACAGGGGAGTATACTGGGACCAGTTTTATATTTAATTTATACTTGTGATATGCCTGTGAGCAGCAATATCCATACTTCCACATTTGCCGACGATACAGCCTGCCTTAGTATGCATGAAAACCCTGATGAGGCATCCCGCAAACTCCAGGAACACATTAGCCAGATGGAGCTTTGGTTAAACTTATGGAGAATCAAGGTAAATGAACAAAAGTGTGTTCAAGTAACATTTACTTTACGAAGAGATACTTGTTCCCCCATTCGGATTAACAATCAAGTTGTTTCTCAACATTCACATGTGAAATATCTTGGTATACACCTTGATCGACGACTTACATGGAAACACCACATTGATTCTAAGTTAACTCAAATGAAACTTAAACTAACTCAGGTACATTGGCTGATTGGTCGAAATTCAACACTTAGCCTAGACTGTAAAATTTTAATATACAAGTCGCTTTTAAAGCCAATATGGTGCTACGGAATTCAACTATGGGGCACTGCTTCAGCTTCAAATGTAGAGAAAATTCAACGCAGACAAAATAAAATTTTACGCATGATAACATCGGCTCCATGGTACATCAAAAATTCAAATATACATCGTGATTTGAATATGCCACTAGTGACTGAAGAAATTGCAAAATACGCTGGCAAATATTTAACAAAACTCGAGTCACATCCTAATCCGCTTGCCCGTAATATTTTGAACTTTACTGGACACATCCGCCTAAAAAAGAGGGACACAATTGCTCTTATTCACAGCACTCCAGATGGGACTTCTTGAAAATACTTTTTTTTTTCCTTTTGATTATCACTACTTACATATGTATTATATATAACTACTACTAAGCTTATGTCCGACATTGGTCGGGCCTAATTATATTTTTTAGATTTAAGATTTGAATACTTATTGTTAGTTCATATATGAAGATACAATAAATAAAAATCATGCATAAAAAAAAAAAAAAAAAATATAAGGTGTAGCCATAAATTTTAAAAAGGCTTCTCGAAGTCAAATGAGTCTCAGAGACCAACATTATATCAATATTTTTTTCCGTGAGGAACTGCTCAAGTTCATTTTTATGTTGGCGAATGCCGTTTGCGTTCCAGAAACATATTTTTAACGTGTTCATGGTTTGTTAACTAAAGCTTGAAGCAGAGTATTCTGCATTCGCAACATTTCTTGCATCATGCTAGTCATATTTGTTGTAAAATTGTTTATAGTTTGCATACGATTTTCAATAGTGGCTTCAAGGCGATTAAAATTAAAGTTTGAGTTAGTATTTGTTGAATTATTTTGCGGTGAAACATTTTGTTGTCGGAATAGAACTAGCCTTAGCAGCATCTGCATACGATACACGGGAAGTAACTGGTTGGCTCATTTGCTGAAAAGTGGCAGAGTAAACGTTTGCTGATTGAGCTGGAGCTAATTTAGGTTTTTGCACCATAGTCTTCTTTACCAAAGAGTACACACGACAACCTCTGTAGTTAGCGGTGTGATTACCTCCACAATTACTGCATTTTTTATCACTTTGATCTTTTGGTTTGTTGCAGCTAGCGGTGCCGTGTAATTCGCCGCACACAACACAAACAGAGGGTAAATTGCAGTATTCCATATTCTTGGCAATTATGGCACTGTACAGGACCTGAACGCTTATGTGGCTGTTCAACTGTGATTTTTCGGTACAAGAGGTATTTTAAATTATAAATTGGATGCGTCTCATTTTTTTTCAATTTTATATCATTAGGCTCAAGTTCAACACGAAATAGGGGTTTGGGAATCTTTTCTCTATTTATTATATTGGACACATTTTTTACCTTGAACCCCTGGAGGACAAGTGCATCTTTTATTTCTTCGGGGACAACATAAGAATCTATGCCCTTCAATACGATCTGCATGCCTTTAGCGCTCTTAAGCTGGTATGTGTAGAAGCTTGTTTTACTTTTTTCAAATTCAGAAACCATTTTGCGGAAATCTTTTTCGTCATAAATTTGGATTTTAGTTTCATCGATGTTGCCACGTTTTATTGGAACAATGTGAAATTTATTCTCACCAATGACCGAAATTAATTTTTTAATTAGAGCGTTTGAGTTTTTTTCTCTTAAATAGATTGGTGGCGGCTTGGAGGTTTTATTCGCAGATTCAGCGGGTTTTTCATTATCATCTTGCAATATTTTAAAACGGTTTTGCCGATTAGTAGAGGATGCGCTGTTATCCCTGGACATCTTTGGAACAGATGCAATTTTAGTAGAATTTGGGCTGCGCCCGCGCTTTAAAATTGTAATGTATCTGTCCATTCCGACTTGGACCTTGGGCTTTGGGGTGCTCTTATCTTCAGTGACAACTTGTTTAAGTGATGACAACGAGCCCGAAGCGGATGATATCGCTGAGTTAAATTTAGAAGTACTAGGCAATAATGTCAACGATTCACTAGATGGCATTGGACAAAGCGAAGTTGATCGCTGACGAAACTGTGGTTTTGCCGTTAGAGAAAGTCTATTATCAGATTTTTGATTTTTATTAAGAGCTTCAGAACTCACAGCAAGTCTATTATCAGATTTTTTATTTTTATTGTTATCATTATGAGCATCAAAACTCACAGTAAAATAGGCATTTCTGCCGTTAGAACTCACTTCACTATTTTTTTCCTTTGGGGTACTCATAAAGAGTATTCCTCAAGGGTACTTTGTATGTTTTTTTGTTTACGGTTCTTTTTTGATTTTGTTATTTCTATATGTAAAAAAATATTAGCAAAGCAAAAAAAAAGCTTATTTATCAAAGTTAATATGTACTACGAATATTTTTTGTATGATTTTTTTTTTTGTTTTGTTTGTATGTAAGAAAAATTCCGCTATTACGTCTGTTCACTATGAAGGTACAACGAGAACTCTGAAAAAAAACTATGACTCTTAAAATTGTGCGAGCGATATTTAGTCATATTAAAACTTTAAGTTCTGCCATTATACTATAAAGCGTCTAATCTTTTACAAATCTTTGCTTATAATATAGAAAGTGCGTCAGTGACATTGAAATCAGAAGATGGTATCTAGGAATGCACGTGTGCTTTTATACAAATCAATAAAACTGTCAATTACAACAAACTAATTTCTTTTTATTACTATTAACTAGAAATTGCAAGGACATAGTATTTATAATTGTTGCAATTCAATTTACTTTTCATTTAAGTTTTCGTTATCTTTTCAACACATTTAATGCAAGTTTTCAACTTTTTTCGAAATGAAAATGTTTTTGTAGAAAACCAATTTGACAGTCACGGTGTGTCTACACCCAGAAAAAAGATTGGTTGGAAAATGGTTAGTCCAATAAAATATCATTTGCATAAACTATATTTCAGTTCACGCAATCAATTTTCTGTTAATCCAAAAAACAATCCATGTTCACTGCCGTAAGGGCATAATTGTAATAAAGATATGATTCTGACAATTCTTAAATTGATTGCATCAACCGAGCGTGTGCTTTTGTCATGACTAATTAACTGATTGGTTAACACAATCGAATAAAATATTATGATTTGGATTTTACTACCAACTTTTGGTATTGGCAACTAAAAAATTGTCGTTCTATATTAAGGTTAAAATAAATACTTATTATCAGTTGCTGCAACTAACTAGAGGTTGAGTTACATATCATAGGTTGAGTTTTTACTCGTAGCAGCAAATTAAAAATTAACTTTTTTGTCTTTCAAAGATATTATGATTTATGAATTCTCAAATGGTTTTTGAAAGTCTGTGCATAAGATAACAGGTTTGTGGCTGTTTAAAATGTGTGGTTGAAGAAATGCATATAGACATGCTTCACCAAATAAATAAATTTCAATTAAAATAAACTTATGACAATATATTAAATAATAAATTTCTTAAATTGTGTATTTTTATTTGCGTTTTTTGCTTATTTTATTTCAGCAACAAATTCCAATTTTTCTTTCACAGGTACCAATTATGATATTGTTTTAGTTATACTAACCATATTTTCGGTAGCAAGAATAACTTTTATTTCAAAATCCATACTGGTAACCAATTTTTTCTGTTGCTGCAACTATTTGGTTAAGGGTTATAATTAAAATATAGGGTACCACAATCAAATTGCAGTCGTCATACCAGAATTCTATATAGTTGGTGCAACCGCCAAAATTCGATTGGCAACAAATTCGGTTGTCTCAACGAATCTGTTTTCTCTGTGTATGATAAGTTGAACTCGGCAATCCGTTTAATATATACGAGTATATAAATCAATAAGGTTTTATAAAGATTTTCTGTTGGCTTGTTAAAATCTGCAATCTTTGGGGAAGTATGCCATATATCAGAAGCGGTATTTGTAATCTGACGTCCGATTAAAAAATCATCAAATGCAAAATTGAAGTTGCATCCATACCACTAGCAACAGCATTAAAAACTTGTAGATTTGACTTAAAATAGCGAAGCATTATACAAGAAAACTATACGTGACGCGCAAAACAGAAAGCGACCTAAGGGTAAAAACCGGTTTTGTTCAGGAGAGCCATTTTAAAGATTTACAGCCTGGCCCACGATGTCACGAGAAATCGTTCGATCGACAACTTGTATTGCAAACAACAACAAATTCTCTAAAGTTATTGTTGTTTGCAATACAAGTTGTCGATCGAACGATTTCTGGTAACATCGTGGGCCAGGCCGTTAAATACGTGTATCTTTGGTGTACCATCACTGAGCGTGTCAACCTTGAAAACGCGCGTAGGTCGTCCCTACCTCTTGTTTTGTGTAGTTGGTTTTTAGTGTGTTCTACCTAGCGCGCTGTTTCCATAAGTTTGATATCAATTCTGCTCGCGTTTTTTCGAATACAGGTTTATTTTCTGAAATTATTAATTGTGAATTATAATAAATACTCATTTATAATTCTTTTAAATCGTGAATATCACTCTGTTATTACGAAAATTTTTTCACATAACCTTAGAATCGTCGACTTCAATTTCACAAAATGTGCATATCTCTTCGAGGGAACACTTTTGGGGCATGGGATCGGTCTCATTCGATGCTCAGATGTTGTCTACATCAAAAAAAAAAAAAAAAAAAAAAAAAATTGATTTATTTACCCTTAAGTCCCTTTCTCTATGCGCTGTCACATATGCATTTCTTCAACCACACATTTTGAACAGCCACAAACCTGCTATCTTATGCACATACTTTCAAAAACCATTTGAGAATTCATAAATCCTGTGGCAATAAGGAAAAAGTGCTTAAGTCATATTTTACTGTTTTGCAGGAGAGCACTTTTAAGTGTTCAAGTTGATTTTCAGAAATTTATTTCTTTTACAGTAAAATTGGGAAATTTTCGGTTAATCTTTTTTTTTTTTCAAAGAAAGATCGTTCCACATACTGTAAGTTATACATTTATGTTGAAATAGACCAAAGTATAAGCTAAATGAAGCTATTATTCCAAATTAGATTAGAAGTCTAAAAAAGATAAGTGGCAAGTCATAGTGCTATAACTTCCTGAAAAATCACACAAATTCATTCGAATTTTGACCAGGGGTACTTTCGAATGTGTAGATTACGATGGTACCATTAACTCAAAATCAGCTTATGTCGACTTAAGCACTTTTTCCTTTTTACCACAGAATCATAATATCTTTGAAAGTCACAGAAGTTAATTTTTAATTTGCTGCTACAATAGTAGCATGCATGATAGTAAACTCAACCTCTAGTTAGTTGCAGCAACTGATAGAAAATGTTTATTTTCACCTTAATATAGAACTACAATATTTTGGTTGCCAATACCAAAAGTTGGTAGTAAAATACAATTCATAATATTGTATTCGGTTGTGTTAATCAATCAGTTACTTAGTCATGACAAAAGAATACGCTCGGTTGATGCAATTAATTTAAGAATTGTGAGAATTATATCTTTATTACAATTATGTCCTTATGGCAATGAACATGGATTGTTTTTTGGATTAATAGAAAATTGATAGCGTGAACTGAAATATAGTCTATGCAAATGATATTTTATTGGCATAACCATTTTCCAACCAATCTTTTTTCTGGGTGTAGGCTAAAGTTGGTATAGTATTACATATCTAGTGTCCTTACAGAACCCTTCGTGTGCGAGTCATAGTCGCACTTTACTGAATTTATTATTGTTTATTATATTAACTTTAATGTCAAATATTCTACCAAACTAAGCTATTAAGCTTAACAAGCTTATTGTGTTCATAAATAAAATACGGTGAAGATATTTCTCTACAATTTGCCATAAATTAAGCAAACTTATCAAAAGTGAAAAAGACGAACTAGAATTTGTCAAAAATTGTAATTGCTTTAGAATTGTACTTGAAAGCTTTCAATGAATAATTTTTTCCTGTGTACTACTTCCTCATACAACAATATTTATAGCCATAGTTGCTCTCGCAACATGTTGAAAATGATAAATTGAAATCAATTAGGAACTTTGATTGCTTAAACACTAGAACACCACCAGCACCAACTTTTTGGTCGCTATTTTTGTCCAGGTTTAGTCAACTTTAGGAGTTAAAAGGTCGTACTTTTGTTATTGTTATTAATACACAAATTCTTTTTTTTTATTCTACATATGAGAGTGCTGACCATACTGTTTCAGTTAATGACGACAGTCTGTTAAATGTTAGAGACGGGCAGTGATCACACGCTTGTGTAATCGTGCATGTTAAATTTATACTTGGCTCACCTACAGAAAAAATTCTTGCTCAAGTTGGGATTTTATACTCAAGAAGAACAAGATAAGTATATAAGCGGTATTTTTACTTTTACATCTCTCTATCTCATTTTCTCTCTCATGCAAAGTAAAAACTTGAGCAAAACACTTTTTGGATTGGTATTATATGCAGTTTCCACAAGTCAGGCAAACGACTCATCCAGAAAACTTGTATGGAAACCACTCAAATATATGAGTGCTTTGCTTATAAATTTTATACTCAAGTCTACCGTCTGGGTTGTAGAAATAGGGGGTTCGTTTCGTTTAGTTTTCTCGATTTTCAATAAATGTATATTTCATTAGCATTTTGGTTGACATTTTAAAAGTTCATACACATTTCAATTATTTTTTTAAATTATTATTTAAAAAACAATTTATTTGTTGTTGGTTTAGCATGTCTAGATAAATTTTGTTGGTGCTGAGCAACACTTCAATAGACTTCAACAACAATTCAAAAAAGCTTCCCAAGCTCCAATGTTTATAGCTAAACTTTGTGCTAAGAAACTTTTTCAAAAATAACTTATAATACTATTAGGCTACTAATTTTCTTAAATTCGTATTAATTTTTACACACATTAACTGCCAGTTTATAGAAGCCATGTAAAAATAAAATATTGAATTAATTTTTTTTAACTCATAAATATTTTTTGGTAAATTTTTAATTGAATTTCTACACATATTGACTTATGCCCTAATTCTGTTCGACGATTGTATCGTCTTGTCTATGGACGAAAAAAAGAAGCAGTTTTGATTCTTTAAAACAATTATTATTTATTGTCTATGGTAGAAGGTTCGTGTATTTGCTTTATGATTTTGTTCCAAACATTATATCCAACGCATCTTTTTTCATATATTTTTCAAACTGTTGTATAATAATTTAATTGGATTTTTATGTTTTACAAACATGGCAATAATATTTATATTTTTCATTATCAAAGACAACAACCATTTTGGAAGAAAATAATTTGGAGAATCCAAAGACAAGAACTTAGAAGCATTTTCAAACAAAAACGTCCTAAATCTTCTTACTGAATCAGGGCATTAAAAAAACACAGGTTTTTAAATAATAATTAAAAATCATTTTATTTTGACACATTTCTCCATTTTTTTTTACTATTAAAAAGTAGACTTCTCAAAGTCATTAAAATATCAATTATTTCGTTTTGAGCTGATTTCATGGTTGTAGTCAAGTCTCTTTCCGCAGGTTTGGGATTTGGACCCGAGTGCCTTGGGGTGCAAAAACGGCGAATGGGCGAATGGGCGGATGAGAGAGCAAATTGTAACCCAATTCAGGGACTTTTAACATTGAAATTGCGCATGTGCGCACAATTGCTTTATTCTGGTGGAAAAGAACTCTTTTTCTTAGCGAAATGCATTAATTTTTTTTTTAAATCCTTATTAAATCGAACCAATAAGTTGCCATCATATTTGCAATTGATGGCTTTACCCTTTTGAAGGTAGTCAAGACAAACCTACGTTGGCGCCAATGAAACCAGAAAAATCACTATTTGTACTAATGTTTGATCTCTGGTGTATTGTCGTGGATTCACTTTGTATCCACGGTTGTCATACAATTACTCGTATTTGATTGTGAGCTAACACGTTACCCTTATTGCGGAAAGTTTTCTCATACCCAGGTGATCATTCAAAACTGAAACCACTGATCTATGTGAGATGCCCATGGCTTCCACAATCTCTCTCACTTACAATCTCCAATCGGCCAACATCATATCAAGTTAGCACTCATAATGTAAACCACTTTTTTAACACGTATTTTTATATTGCAGAGTCTCCATAATATTTATCCAGCTTAACGTTGCACAGTGGTGTGAAATAAAAAAAAGTGGTAAAAAGTCCGCAACCGATTTCGATGAAACTAACTGTTTTGGAAAGAAGAAGTGTTGAACTTTTGAGAAAGTATATTTGGAGATACCCTGTCTCACAACACAAAGAGCCTGTTCACAACAGCAGTATTGACTTGGCAATTAACAGGCGATATTTACAAGGCCTAGGTTAGGAAGCTCCACTCGGAAACCTAGTTGGGTTCATTGAGATTAAGATATACACAAAAGTCAGGGACTTTTCTCTTAGTTATATCTAAAATATATTTTATTTGAATCTTGAAACACTTTTCAATAAATCTCTTAATTGAATCCTAAAAAACTTTTTCAATAAAAGTTTGAATCCATTTAATATTTATATTTAAATTATCTTCAACAAATAATTATTTGTCAATTAAAACTTCCAACTAACCCCAAGATTCTTGTGAAATGTTGATATATATCTGAATCTGAATGATAGCTATATAATCTGGGTTTCAACACTTTTTGTGTTAATTATGACTGGAGGTTTTTTATTTTTTGTAGGCGGGAAAGTGATGTGTCTTTAGTGGAAAACTCTGAAACTTATTTTTAAATTCTCAATAGCAATTAAAAAATATTTGAAGTTCAATTGGAAATATATGATATATGAGTTTAGGTAATTTTTTTTACTTCCAAGTGAAAAAAACTTACTCTTGATGCCATCTCTAATACATATTCCCATGTCCTATTTAAGACTAATACACTGCGAATCACTTGAATAAGAAATTTAATTTTATAAATATTTTTCTGGCGAAAAGAAATACATACCCAGCAAAAAAATTAACACACAAATCCTTAGTTACAGCACTGATGAACTCAGCTGTGAGTATTTCTATTTCTGGTGAAACATCAATTAGAGTGATTCAAATATCTGATTGGTATGCTTTTAAAAGGATGTCTAGAACAGTTTTGGAATAATAAATTCAGTATCTGTAGCGAGTGGTGTGCAATGAAAGTGGTAAACCTTTAGAACTAGTTGCGACTTTTTTTGCTGGGTAAATACAACTTTTAATTCCACTACATTCGAAAGGATCTAACCAAAGTATATGGCGTATAGCATTTGGGCGACTGCCTGCATATTCAACCTCATAAAATTCAATATTTGAAAATCTTTAATCAAATCGACACTTTCTTGTGGATACGCAATATAGAACATGACTACCAAAGATATAAGTAGTTACCATCTAGTTGCATTTCAAAAAATTCCAAAGAAGGCTACTACACATCTTCCGGCCGAATGTTATGAAATATGGAGAAGGAGATGGGCATGGATTCGCCATAGTTTGAGACGCCCATTCACTGATATAATGCTATCGTATGAAACACCGAAGTCGGTATAAGAAGAGGGCGATCCGCTTACACCTGGAGAAGTGACTTATATACCGAGATTTCCACAGCAGGAAAAAGCTAGAGTGACATTTAAGATTTGCCATCAAATAGAAATGATTTGAAGTTATTTTAGAGGACCTATATTCCCCATATGAATCAAACAAATTAATACATATATATACACATATACATATATATGGGACGAAAGGAACATATACATATAAGAAAGGAAAAAATATCAAGGAAGGTAGAGTTGTGGTATGGGCTGTCATATCCTACTATGGCACTATGATACTAGAAGTCGCGTTTCTCATACCGTGGACTTGAAAGCATGACAATGCTCCAGAGGTAGCACTTGTAAATTGGCTTCCATATTCTTAATATAATGGAAAATTTCTGGTAGGAATTGGATAGAAAGGAGTCTTTGAAGTACAAACTAAAAATGTGTATATCACTAGATTATATAGGATCATTTATTTGAAATTCTAAGTAAAACTGTTTAGTTTTATGACACTTTTTTCATTCGTCGCTTAGAATTGCATAATCAGCTACACCTGCATAAAAAAAAATTCTTACTCAAGTGATGCATAAAAACTCTTAATTTATTATGAGTAAATTTTAAAAATAAAACATTAAGTCCTAATGATCAGACAGAATTGAGGTATAAACAGATTTTCCATACAAATTGACACAAAAAAGCAGCCCCAGAAAGTAGTCGAGCGATAATGATCAAACAGAATTGTGGCATAAACACATTTTCCATACAAATTGACATAAAAAAGGAGTCACAGAAAACGGTCGAAAGATAGAATCTATTTTATTTTGACAACGTTTTTTCTTATGCTCTCACATATAAATAAATATTCTCTCAACAATGCTACTATAATTTAACTAAATTTCATAAATTTTGTGAACAAAATTAAAAAGAAAAATTAGCACCAAAGGAAAAGGAACTAAAAATTAGAGAGCATTTGAAGTTACTGCTTGGGCTTTATCAATTCGACAGCAGTTTTGCCTAAAGTTGCAGACTTATTCTGTTTCATCATGTAGAATCTATTTTATTTCGCAGCGTTTTTTCTCATGCTCTCACATATAAATACTCATTCTCTCAACAATGCTACCATACTTTCATAAAATTTCATACATATCATCAAGCTTCTGATCTTATGTCACATTTTATGTAACTCTGCTCTTTATATTTTCAAATCGTCCTATTTGCCTACAAATTATATGACTACTTTCATGACCGACATTTTGTAGAGGAACTTGGCCTTTTTTCACATTTATGTTTTTGTGGGGTTTGTACTTTTTCACTTGAAATGAGATTCGATAAAATAGAATGCTCACTTAAGCGAAAAAATTTCGAAACAAAATTTATCGATATTTGTTCGAAATCTAAAAAAAAAATTCGAATGTTCGCTAAATCTTAGAACTTTGAACTTCTCTCGATAGTTTTTCCTGAAGTTGCGAAATTATTCTGTTTGATCATTTAATCTAAAAATTTCTGAATAAAACACAAGCAAATTTTCTTTAAATAACAAAAACTTCTTTAAAAAATGTTCACTAAATTAATAGTAAGAATATTTTCAATTTCTGCTTCACATGATGTACTCGTATGTATTCCTTTAAAATTAATTAAATTTAGTTCCTTATTCAAATTATTCGCAGTATATGTATACATACATACGTACACTTTATTGCATGTATACTCACGATATAAATATATACACACATACATATTTATATCGCACATGGATTTGTGTGTTTAAGTAGTTTCTATGAACTTCAGTTGTGATTTAGTTGTTAGCCGGCGTTCTAACTTATTACACGTTTTCAACTCGAAAAAAATAACTATTTTGTCCATTAGGTATAATAAAAATAAGTAAATAACAGTACTAAAATCAATATACATACATACACATCTACATTCCTACTAACATACATACTCTATACATAAGGGATTGTCTATGCAGGTTAAGTCAATCAAATATCCTGCAATTAATTACTTAATACAATACAATTTATTGATTTCTTGGCTATTGATTTATTTTTCGTTGTCCATTGTTACATTTACAACAGCTTTGAATGAATTTAATTCAAAATACGTTTTAATTAAAACCTTTTCTTGTTCGTTTTTCATTACAGTTTTACCCATGAATGGTCAAATAGCTAACAGTAATGGACGGCGTACTCGTGGTCCTGAAGGTGAGTAAGAGTTTAATACACAGAATGAAAATTTGTTAAAGTCTGACGTCATTTTTTGATTGTTTTGGAAAAAAAAACTCATCCAATTCGACCTCTTGTTTTTTTTTTAATTTCATATCGAGCCTTATTTTCGACATGTTATCGAAAATATACTTTTTTTTATTGAAATTAAAATTTTACGGGCCTATCCATAGTTTAGAATTATCAAAATGCGAAAATTGTTGATAATTTTTAAGATACAGGCTGTACAATTTTATCGTAAGCGACAATTTACGTACGAAGACATATTTGAATATTAAAAAAAACCTTCTCCTGAAAACTTTAATTTTTGGCGCTTACGCTGCAGCTACACGTTCAAATAAATCACTTTCAATTTCATCACACATACTGTTTGACAAAATTCCTTGAAATTGATAGCTGTTGCACAAATTGATAGTTACTTTCATTTTTTAAATGCCAGCGACGAAGAAACAACTCACATTTGTAGCTTCAATCAATGTGTGCTGTGACCAGCCCTCCAAATTGAAAATTAAATTGCCATATAAATAGATAGGTGAATTTGAAAGCAATATATTTAGTTTTTAATTTAAAAAGTTTGAGTGTGTAAGAAAAAAAATTGTGAGTGTATTGAAAATTGAATGGAATTGAAAGACAAACATCGAACGTGTGGCCTTCAAGTTACGATAATATCGAAAAATAAACGAACTTAGTCTTTAAATTTTTTTTCGATATTTCGCTATCATGACGTTAGCTCATTAAAATATTTATTAAATTATCATTAAAAGTTTTGGTGCTTTTTTTCGGTTTTTGGCGTTTTTTTCACTTTGTCGATTTTTTTTTGTCATTTGGGCGATTTTTATCATTTTGGCGATTTTTTTAGTTTTGCGCTTTTTTCTTGTTTTGGCGACTTATTTTGAATTTGGCCCTTTCTTTCGTTTTGGCGATTTTTTCAGTTTTTGGCGATTTTTTTCAGTCTTGGGATTTTTTAGTTTTACCGTTATTGAAAGTTTCAAAAGTTTGCCTCTTACAGTTTCCAAGATACAGCAAGTTGCAAAAATTATATTAACTGATAAAACACCCTTTAATTTAGATTTTTTTAATGTATATGTATAAATGGGATTTTAACATTTTGCGTTGTTCATTTTGGAACACCCTTTAATTTTTAACTCTCATGTATTTGTTGTTGTAGCGTTAAAAGTTCAACATGCTCTGGCCAAATTTCAGGTCCTTAGTTCTCACGGTTCTCGAGAAAATAGCGCGTGACGGACAGACAGACGAACAACGTAGCGAAAATACTAGGGTTCCTTTTCACCTTTGGTGTACGGAACCCTAAAAAGGTGAAATAAAGATTTATAAATCAATAATATTTTCAACTTAAAGTCCTTTAGATACGATCAAAATATTTAACAAGCATGTCTATAGTATGAGTGAAAATATCCCTTAAGCACATGGAACTGACACAACACTAGTTACGTGACCGCTCCCCAAGTGATAGGGACCAGTTCGAGGTTTAACACTTTATATGAAGAGGGTAAGTCAGTTTTATATGGGGATACCCCACGATGCGGTTAACTACATAACTACATGTTCGAAAAGTTTTCTGTTTGTCTGACTGCTTCTTTAAATAAATTCGGAAGTTATTTTAGTAGAGATGTTGTGTTTTTTCTGTTCTTTTGATTTTGCAGTTTCAATTGCGTGTTTAATCAATTTCTGGAACAAATGTTGTTGTTGTTTGTTTTACTATTATATTTGTACATACAGGAAAAACACTCATACACACACATTCAAACACATACGCACAAACATATCTGCTACGTTAACTTCGTATTTATTTAAAGCAGCAGTCAGTCAAACCGAAAACTGTACGAACACGACGATAGCTGGAACTCTTCGTTGTGTATATCTCTATTCGTTTATTGTTATTACTTAAACTACGACTCTTTGAATTTCAGTAGCAGAAGTATGAGCAACAGGTTGTGATTGGGCAGTCAAAAAATAAAAAGGTCGAAGGAATAGCACAAGTTAACGACGCGTCGTTTGCTATTTTTACTGCAGTTTTTTCAACACTGCCTTAAACTATTTTCTCCTGCAATTAATATAAAAAGTTTTCGATAGCCCCGATTATTTTATGAGGAAACTAAAAGTGGTCTTTACATTCCTGAAAAGCCAAACAAGTTGAATTAATCTTATCAGGCCTTAAAAGCAGTTATTGACTTCCATACTCCGATTGAGTGAAAAGACACACGCGATTATAAATTTAAAAAAGGCCAACACTTCGGAATTAGATAGACATGATAACAGGACATACAAAGTTAAAAAAATATCACTGGACTCGCATGGGTGTTGTTGACGATACGACATGTAAAGTGTGCCAGGAAGATGATGAAACTCTCGAACACTACTTGTGTCATTGTCCAGCATTCAGTCAAATTAGAATGCAAATCTTCCACCTGGAAAATATACCAGATGTGAAATATCTTAGAGATGCAGACTGGAAAACCCTAAGAAAGTATGGACACTAAGTTCTTAACCTGACTAACTTCCATAGGGTTCTCTATTGGGTACTTTCTTCCCAATATTTCTCTTAAGCGTGCACAATATGCTACAAAAGCATAAGTGTAATTCGAAACGGATTGGTTTGATATTTTGCTCCTCTTTTCAACCTAACCAAACTTAACCGAACTCCGATGGCTTAAATAAACGGGAGAGAGAGAGAGAGAGAAAGAATTTCATTAGGTTAGGTTTTACAGGTTGCTGAAATGAGAAAGTAAATTTTCAGCCCAAATAACATATCATTTTGTGTTACCTGAGAGAAGGGAGAAAGCAGACTGCAAAAGAGTGTGCTGAAGTGACAGACTTCTTCAAAAGGTAATACCATAAGATATATTACAAAGAAATTTTTTGTTCAGAGGTTTCGTTATTGAAGGAACCAGATCGTTTCTAATTAGACCTATTTTTGTTATAAATATCAAATTAAAGGATTTTTTTTTGTCAAATTCCAAAGCTGTAACAAAAAAATTTATTATGCCACCTTAAGAAAAAATATGTTTTAAATATTTCCAAAAATTATATCTGCGCTCGGCGAAAAATAACAAGAATGCAGCAAAAATTCGCAAATTTTTTCAATCTCTGTATTGAGTTCAATCGGTACAAGGCCATACCTGTGTTCCACATATCCTTGATTTTTAAAAACTGCTTTCCAGCCTCAATTATAATGCAGACAAAATCGGTGGTTACTTATATAATTATATAAATGAACTCTGTTGTAAATAATTTTTACATCAATGCACAGGTATTTCTTCTTTTCGTACTCGTATATCCAATTGCAAATTTTAATATTATAACCAAAAAAACACTCAAAACTCCCCATTACTTTTATAATTATATTGTAAGATTCTGATGCGAGGATAAGTCTGCCTCTCACACATACTTAATTTTTAAAATTTGTCCCATATCCTTAATTATAAGAAGTTTGCTTTTGCTAGGAATGTGTGAAAAATGCCGTGTATAATGTATATCATACATTATTTTTCAATCAGTGCAGAAATGAGCCTCATCGATTTGTGTAATAAATTAATTTATATGAAATAATTTGTTTGCGTCATTTCCATAAAAATTGTATATCTGAGTCGACTGTCTGGGCTGTGTAAGCAGCAGATAAGTAAAATCTATTAAAAAAAAAATTGTTTAATACAAAATTCAAACAATCAGTCCATGCATTGAGTTCAAATTAAAACTGCATGAGTAAATTTATACACTATTATTGTTCTTTTAGTTTGAACGTGTACTCTTTGACCTTCAATGCCCCACTGAAGACTTATTATAAAATAAATGAAAAAAGAAAGAAAAAAAAAAAAGAAATTCAAACCTTTAAATTCCTAGAAACGCATTCATGTGATAAATGAATATTACAATTAAATGAAAAGTTTTCTTTTATTCCTTAAATGTGAGGACAATTAAATTGGCACGTAAATCTTGTGGGAAAAGAAACAGGCGATTGCTTCCTTTTCCTCCTGTAGTGCAGCATTATACAAATTTTTATTAAGAAAAAATTTTTCCAGTGACTGCTGAGTGTATTAATACATATTTGTATTTCTTTGCTGTCAAATTAAATTATTTACTTTAGGATAAATAAAAATATTTTGGGTTGAACGGAAGCATAAAGTAAAAAGTTTTTGGATTAAATTTTCGGCTGTTGTCCTTTAGTGAGGCACAATATGCCCCTGGATATAATGTTATTATACATCATATTAATTATTTGGACAAGAAAAGAAGGACAAAAAAAAATTTTAAAGAACGTCCAGGCTTAATTAATAACTTGCCATTAAACGATGACGATAATTCTTTTGGAGGCATTTTTAAATATGAAAAAAATATGTCGAAGATTTTCAATATCCTCATAATTTATTTCAAAGTTGCGGTAGTTGTCCGATTTAGGGAACCTAATTATTGTCAGGCTTGTTTGTTAAAGTGAATTGTTCACGACATACCGTTTTCTTGATACGGTTTCAGTAATCAGTTTGTTCTAAGACGAATGACTGATTAGGCCATAGCGTCTGATCCTGGTGTTGGGGCTGCCAACTATGCACCCAGGCATGCTTAGTAGCTGCAGGTATTTACTCCGTGCTGCGTTTAGGGTTATACCGCCAATGGTCGGTCGTCAGAGCCTCGTTAGCCTGACAGAGGACACCAAGTCTCGGGTGGACAGTGATTGAATTTAACAGTTGGAGAGGATTGGCTGTATAGACAAATGTACATTTGTATTCGCATCATTTTCCCATTGGTCCTCCTGAAACGGTTACTTCTGCCTAAAAACGGATAGTGGACTTAATGTTTCTCCATTGCATCCATCCATTGTCTATACTATTTAGACAAAATTTCGCTATTAGACTATATTTGGGTAGATACTTGCATTATGTCTTCTTGGTGGTGTGGAAAAACACTTTTTGCATTAATTATGCTTAAAATTTTAAATTTTGGGGGTAATAAGGCGCGTGTTTCTTCACCCAATAAAGCGTGTTTTTTTAGAGTGTCACAACTTTGAGTTGGTATCACTGCTTTATTTGAGTACCCATTTAACAGCTGATAGTTGCTTTGAAATTTCATTATGAGTCCACTTGCACCAGAGCAACGTGTGAACATTTTTGACATTTTTAATCAAAATAATTGTTCTATTCGTCAAACAAATCGAGCACTTCTTCCATTTTATGGCGTACATAATCGTACTTCAGAGTGGCTAATTCGAAAAACAATAGATCGTTTTCCGACCACATTTACTGTTACTGATAACGTGCATCCCGTAACACGCCGAACACTGTGCACTGAAGAAGCTGTAGCCGCTGTACAGGAAAGCATTGAAGATGATTCTAATCAATCAATTCATCGCCGTTTTCAGCAACTGGGGCTGTGTCCTTCCACTTAATGGAAGATTTTACGAAAGGCCCTTGGCTTAAAAGCTTTTAAGATTCAACTTGTGCAGGAATTAAAGTCAAACGACCATTGTATCCGCCGCCAGTTCGGCGAATAGGCTGAAGCACAGATTGATACTGCTTTTGGATTTCCAATTAAACATTTTTATTTTACGATGCAGCCCATTTCTGGTTGAAGGGGTACGTAAATAATCTGCACTGTCGCATTTGGAGTGAGGAGAATCCACAAACTTTTGTCGAAATACCATTACATCCACAGAAAATTACTGTTCGGTGCGCTTTATGGGCTGGCGGAGTCATTGGCCCATGTGCCTTCAAAAATGATGATGGTCAGACTGTTACTGTCAATGGTGAAGGGTATAGGAACATAATTCGAAATTTTTTCGTATCTCAATTACGTGGCATTAATCTTGCTGATATGTGGTTCCAACAGGGCGGAGCCACATGCCACACAGCGGGCGCTGCAATTGATTTACCCAAAGAAACTTTTGATGAACAAATTATTTCACATAATGGCGTAATTAATTGGCCACCAATATCGTGTGATTTAACCCCATTGGATTATTTTCTTTGGAGTGATTTATACTTGTATACGTCGATAAACCAAAAACACTTGACCACCTGGAAATCAACATTCGAAGAATTATCGGCGAAAAGTTGTGGAAAATTGGTGGTCCAGATTGCGCCTTCTACGCGCCAGCCTTGACGGCCACATGGCAGAAATCATATTTAAGCATTAATTTCATAAAATTTTCTTTTCATTGATATTAAAAATATATATCCTTGTTTTATTATGATTTAAAGTTGTGTCACTCTATAAAAAATACCCTTTACAAACATACCTATAGTTTTTTTAAATGCTCCATTTAACTTCTGAGCTTAAGTTTTTTAAATGATAGACTTCCTAAAGAATAAAATAGATACGAAAATTTATATTTGAACTTTGTGTTCAGTGCCACCGCCACAAAACAAAAACCACCAAAAATTAATTTAAAAATGTAAAATTTGTTCATGTCGAAAATTTCAAAAAGCACTAAAAACGGTGCGAAAAGTACCGTTGACAACGCTGGCAGCTAGTTCCACAATTTATACGATGATCCTTAAAAGTATACTCACAAATTGTTTACCTATATGAAATGTCTAGGCTGCAAAAAATTAGACAAATTACAAAAAGAAAAAAAAGAAAGAAAAGAAGCCATGATAGAAAAACAAAACAAAAGGGAAGAAGCTACAACGTGCTATAAACCATTACACAACCTGCTTTATAGCACACACTCGCATCTAGCTTCGCTCGCACTATAACATCTTTTGACTGATCACATAAGAAAAACACAAGGCGTATTGATACAAGGTGGTCTTAATTTGCAACTCCGCACATTCGCCTTGTATATTTTTTTTTGAGTGTAAAATTTCCTCCTGTCAGAATATTTCCTAACGTTTGGCATTGATTTGACAGCACAGCAGTTGTGTCAGCTGATGAATTAAGATCACCTTATGTGAATTCGCCTTGAGAAAACAGAAGCAGTGATTTGCAGGGTTTTCAGATTGATTTAAAAAATCGCCAAAAGTCGCCGAAATCTTAATATATATTTGATAATAAATTTAATTTTAAATTTTAATTCTTTAAATATAAATTTTTGTAAAATATTCGTATAAAAATTTAGCAGAAAACCGGCAAAAGCAGAAATAAATAAATTTCTAAAAACATTAATTTGTACTCCAAAGTTAATTTAGTCAAAGTTTATATGTTAATTTTATTGTAACACACATTTCAAGCTCAAACTATTTTTTTTTGAATACGGCAGTAAAAGTTTAGTTAAAACATTAAGTGACGAGGAGCATTTTTTATCTTGTGATTAAGAAGAAACCAGAAGAAAAGAGCTAGGATGCCCTTCTAATGTATTTGCGCTCCCAAATTCAATCAGCTAAACAGCACAAATAAGGTCACACTCTACCGGATTCCCGAACACATTGGAGTTAAAGGAAACGGAAATGCAGACAAACTGGCCAGGAGGGGCTAGCACACCCAAGGTCGGGCCAGTGCCATTTTGTGGACTCGGATCATATAGAATCTCAGTAGATATATCGATAAAGATCAAGAGCACCAAAGAACACCTCTGTTTCGATCTTCCTGAATTCTGACAGATGTGTTTCAGATTAACGTGAGCACCTGCCTTTACGGCCTTATCTCACGGTGGTCTAAACACCCTTTTAGAATGAACCATGTGTTTATTCCTCAAGTCACATAGGTTGCAATCTTTGAATATAGTTATCCCTGTACTATGTTCAAGTATATTGCTGAGGTACTTTGAGCTTTCTAAACTCTTCGCCGTAATAACTTCTGTTGTATGCCAACAGCACCTAGAATAGTATCTGGCTGAAGGCGTCACACCATCCACCAGCATTGGTCTTACAATAGAAGGCTAATACTATTCTCCCAGTAAATTTGGTGGCAATTAACAGTCAACACGTGCAATTCTCCCGGTTCTCACGTCACAGGTGTATACACCCACAGCGAGGTCCCCAGGAGAATTCCTCTCAATCATTGCCGGCACAGCTCAACTACTCATCGGAGATGGACGCATGCCTGTGTCGTCAAAAATCCAGTGCCTACTCCACACACATCAAAATCATCCCTTTAACCCTGTGCGGTAGGACGAACTCGACGTTTTAGCAAAGGATCCCGACGACCGCTACATACACCCAAACTCCTAGAGCAGCTTGACTGTCGGGCAACCGGCACTCGTGGAACCAGAAGTAACCTCTGTTCAGACTTCGAAGTTCCACCACAAGGGCTTCAGCTCTTTCGTCTTTTGAACTCGGGGCCAGTTCTAGGTGACGCTGCACCTAGTTTTCCTTTTATAAATATATGCACATCCTTTGCTCTGTTGCCAGAGATTGGGTAGTAACACATAAGTTCTATGGGTAATGTACCAAAGGTACGTCTATGGAAAAACCCACATCACCCCAGGTGGAGCCCCGGTATTGCCACACCCGTAATCAAAAATAGATCGCCCGGGGTTGCCTGAATTCTGACATTTTAAAGCTCCCATCTTCTTAACTAAAAATAATTTAAGAATAATGCTCGCCGACTGAATCACAGGCCTTTGCAGGCAGTGTGACCACATCCTACAAATTTTTGCAGCTAAATTGAATTTCAAAAGAAGCTAAAAAAGGCTTAAAAATAATTAAATGAAATACGTTATAGACATGCTAAGACACCAGCAAATAAATTTCAATTATTGAAAATGCTAGCTGCTAAATCAAAAATTTTGCAGCTAAATCAACAAATAAATGCTAAATTTAGCTGCAAAAATGGTCATGTTGTTTGCAGGTTGTGAAAGTAACTCAACAGACATGGCATTGAGAGTAAGATCAGTTGTAAATTCTAAGATTATGACGATGAAGGAATGTAAATCTTATTGCCACAGAAGACACACCCAATTGCGGAAGCACTTTTTGGAAGATTAGGAACTGCCATTAGTATAACCATTTGAATTTTTGAGATTCATCATGAGAGCAGGTAGAGATGAGGTGCTCTTTCAAGTGACAAGGAATACAATATATATATGTATATATATATTTATTAGGGCGGGTCGATTTAAAAATCGCTCCAATTACAAGGAAAATCGTATTCTAGGGATCAAAATAAGAAACTTTGCCGAAGGAACCATACCTCTAAAATTTATTTTGATGTCCCGACTTTTGATCCGAAGCGTCATATTTTGAAAAATCTCACTTTGACCCATTTACAGTTCCTCAATCGCGTCAAAATGTATGACCGACCCCCACTAATTTTGGAGGGCCGACCCACTTATGCCAGTAGCACACCCCCTGGAACCACCCCTGGGGGGTTCCCGTACAAACATTTAAAAAAATCACAAATTTAGTGCGTATGAGTGATACTGATGAAGAATAATATATTACTCATACGTATTTTTATACCCTTTACCAAAAAAAAGGATATATAAGATATACCCTTTTCCATTTCCGACGACGATTCGAATTGTTGTTTATCAATGTTGCTTGATGATAGCAAAGAAAAGCGAGACTGTCATATAAGGAAAATTCTAATTTCATAAATTTCACTCGATTGAGGAACTCTAAATGGGTCAAAGTGAGATTTTTCAAAATTTGACCCTTCGGATCAAAAGTCGGGACATCAAAATACATTTAAGAGGTATGGTTCCTTCGGCAGAGTTTCTTATTTTGATCCCTAGAATACGATTTTCCTTGTAATTGGAGCGATTTTTTTGCCTCCATACAAATCGACCCGCCCTAATATACTATATACATATATAATTTCTTAAGAGAGCATTTTTAATTATAAATTCAGGTGATGTTAAGGTTTTTATATGAAGTATAAATGGAGGGGTTCTCCATATATTTCGAAATTTTCCTAGTCCTTATGTTAAGCCACAACCATGTTATGAAATGTTATAAGGGCCGTTCGTTTTTAAATTGAAGTAAATTTTTTTGCAGATAAAAAATTATGGCAAGTTTAATCTTTAAATATCGTATTTTTTTTTCAAATTGCCGCACTTTGAACAGGATGGTCTCGTCTTTGATAACGCTTCCCACTTTGTCAATTCCCCTAATGACAATGACGAGAGCATTGTGTGGCACTTAGTTTGCTAATCCTTTCATATTTGTGGGGTGCATGCAAGCGCACGCAAATTCAGTCTAATAGTGATTGTTGACTGCATGAAATTCCAAACAGTGTTAAGAATAAATTTTTACTTGTACTGAAGTGCTAAAGACACTTTCTGGAAAAAATTAATTTTTTTGGCGATAACAACTGCACTTGAATAACAACTGCACTTGCAAAACATAAAGGAAGTCTTGCTGCTGATTTTGACGATAATTTGCTTTGTTCGGAATATTTGAACTGAAAAAGAAAATACTTTTTCTTTTGTGATTTTTTTTTATATTATTTATATCATTAGCATGCAAACATGCAAGTAGTCAGCAACTGTCTGTAGGCAAAAGTTTTTCAGCAGTAATATACATAATTTTTTTTTTAACAAAAATTCTAAAATTAATCTTGACACTTTAAGTTTTACATGAGAAATAAAAATTACTTATTATTCTTTTTAGATTTTTCAGTGAAATTAGCCACCATACGAATATGGATGCACGAGAAAGATATTGGAAAGTTAACACGAGTGCTGTGGGCTGGCCAAGGCAATCGTTTGCGACAGCAGGCCAGCACGAATCCCAAAGTAAAAAGGTTTCTAGCAGCAGTGCCTTATGTGATGGTGATTACGTGAAAAATAATCCTTATGCAAATAAATAATTTATTAATCTCGTTTATTTTTATTTGTGAATAGAACTCCATTAAGGATGTGCATCAGGCCGTCATTGACAACAGTTTGGAAAATCTACAGTCTTATTTGGAACCACCGGTACCGCCGGCCTTGGTAACGTGTCGCGATGCAAATGGCTTAAATTTAATACACAAGGCTGCTGGTTTGGGACATGCCACAATCTTGGAATACTTAATAACCACTTGGCCCGATGGTGTGCATGAGATAGATATAACGGGCAAAACCCCACTGCATTGGGCTGCCAGTGCAAAAAATAATATGCGCTGTTATACATTGCTCACGCAAGCTGGTTGTGATGAAGAGGCCGTTGACTATGTAAGACATTGACTTATGCAATTTTTGATTTATTTGTATATACATATGTATGTGTTATAAAATTCCAATTTTTATTTGTCCTTGAAAACGAAATACCAAAGAAAATGAAAACCCCTTCGTTCTATCGTCATAAGCCTCAAGAAATTGAACGTGCTTTTTTAACGTATGTACCGGAAGCGCCGCGTGTATCACCGGATGTCGCCACTGACTGGGAAGCTCTAAGCGATGATAGTGGTGATGGCAAGGTTTGTTTGATTGTTATTTATGTAATTGCATTTTATTTTAGTTCTTTATAGCCTTAATTGGATATTGAGTTTTGTACGAGTGTATTTTTCTTTTAAATTTTTTTACTTATAGAAGCTTGATATTAGAATACCGGATATGAATGGCTTTGGCAGACATTCAAATGCGGAAAGTAATGAAAATAACTCAGAGGCTGGAATGACAGAAGCGTAAGTTTAACATTTGTGTATTCGAATCATCTGGGCTTTAAGATATTTTAAGATGTTTAAGGAATGAAAGTGAAATTCAATTATTGCAACATCATTTCTTTCTGAAAAGACTAGAAAGGATGGTTGAAGACTATATTCGCAAGACAATCAAAGGTCATACTGACTACTCATTTGGCATGTCTTTTATTGTCATTTTAAAAATGTGTGCAATGTCGTTCACATTCTTTTTTGTTTGTAACGCAATGGCAAACAACGGCAAATATGGGAAATCACACAAGTTGCCACTATTGTGACGTCACAAAATGCCATTGGGTACTCAGCATAATCTACTTTTCTTGCATCACCCCACATATCACAGGATAAAGTTGACCGAATCGGTTCTAAACGAGCTGGATAGCTCGTGGGTGAATACACTTTAGTAGCCTTCTTAGATGCTAAGGGATATTTAATCATATTTCTACAGATCTGCTAATTGATGCTTTATCGAAGTTGCGGACCAATGTAGCAATATGCAAGTGGATTAAAAGTCTACTACTTTACCAAGGGGCAACCTCGGTTCTAGGAGCTTTTAGAATGGCTTGTAAATAGAGTTACACTTCAGGCAGTAGTACATTCGTCACTTTTGTAGAATCTAGCTCTCGTTGCCTTTGCTGATTATGTATCAATAGTTGTCAGAGGAAATTGCATCTCTTCTCTAAGGGACATCTTACAGGCTGATTACTCTTACCTTCGTACTGGGTGAAGAGGCGAATGGATATAAAGTGTCAAACACTGCAAATTATTTCGGTGTCGTTCTTGACTTTAAGTTGAGTTTTAAGATAAGTATTCTGGAGAAGGTAAAGAAGGTAAGAAATCCATTGAAAAAAGTTAGGGTTTAAAGCCAAAAACAATTCACTGGATCTATACGACCATAGTACGTCCAATTCTCATGTTTTGGCTCATGGTGTGGCGACTTTCCCTGGAGAAGTCATACCTGCATATGTTACACAAGGTTCAAGGACTTTCCGCACTGTATAACTATAACTAGTGCTCTTTGCACTACTCCTACGGATGTATTGGATATGCTTATACACCTATTACCATTGGATTTAGTAGCCAAGGAGATAGCAACGCTCTCAGCAATCAATCTTCGTTTTATTTCTCTGTGGAGTGGAAATGACATCGGCCACTGCAGAAAAGAGCACTCCAAAGCATGAGGATGATGGGTTCACCAACTCTCATGAGCATCCCTTCTAAAAAGTAGAAGCTGGGAGGCATCGTATTGCAGGTATAGGAAGAGGTGTAAAATTTTACACGGATGGCTCCAACACTCACGAGTTTAATCAGAGACATTAGTTATTCATTTTCCGAGCATTGTTGCAGTGTCTACCAGGCTTGCTATCAAGAAAATTGTGGTTTGGTGAATGTTACTTCAGCAATCTTAATAACATATAGTCGAGCCACTATCATGGCCCTAGAATTCCCGCTTCTAACAACACCAAAAGCCGAGATGGCAGATTAGTTCATTATTACGATCATCTGGATCACAAATTAGAGTGATCAGGGAAGTTCTAGTGCTGAAGAAATTAAAAGAACTAGGACAACCTAGGACCGACCAGGTTTTACTGGAATTGGAATGTGTAGGTTTACCCTACAACTGACTGCAATATCACGGTTTCCTTGATTTCACGTAATATAAAACAAAGGGGGGGGGGGGGGTCGAATACAATTAATTTTAACGCAGCTGGCAATACATTAATGTCCGATCGAAATGTTTATATAATTTTTTACATAGTCTTAATACAAATATGTTTTTTAATTATTCCAACACTTATGGAACGTTTTACTTTTTTAAAGTACGAGTGCTCAAGATGATGAAGACAATGTAGAAGAAAATGAAGAACCAGACACCAAAGATAAACAAGATGTAGAACAAGCTGCCGAGGATGAAACAGGGAGCACCAAATCAGATAATGACGCTAAAGAGCCAGCCGTCGAAGAAAAGGAAGAGGAAAGTGAAGATGAGGTTGAACAGGAAGAGGAAGAAGAACATGAAGAAAAACCTGAAACCGCTAACGATGATCAAGAACTGAGTCAAGGAAAAGACGAACCACAAAATGAAGTAAGTTTAGTTTCTCCAAATACCTTCCAAATATTTGTAGGTTAAGCAATGAAAAGCACTTCTTTGAATCCGTTAGGACTGTAAATACATTTAAATTTAAAGCTTTAACAAGGCTTTTCATTTCAAACTTTTATTTATTTGATAAGGTTCTGTTTGAGAAAATGTTTAATTTTATTTGAAAGAAATAATTGGGATTGTATATTAAAAAACAAATTAATAAACACTTAAGAAATAATATGTGCAGCTTATTTTAAACTTATGCTTAAGGGCCACCAATAATTCTGAAGCTTTCTCGCTAACTAAAGTTAAATGTAAAATATAAAAGCTTACACTTGCCTACAGTTTTTAAGTTTTCTTATTGTATATAAAAAGTTCTGTTAAAAGTAAGCCATTGTCGGCCTTGATACAAAAAAAAAAACACTTTTAAAAATTTCAACTAAACTTTTCGTAAGTATAATTATTATTTTAAATGTTTCTTTATTTTTCCTTAAAATATTTATTATTTTTTTACTTTTCTTCATACCAAAAACTCAAGCTTATTTCCTTACAAAAGTTTTATAATTAAAGAACTAAAATAAAACTAAAAGTTTTTAAGAATTTAGAAAGAAATCAGTCGACAATTGTTTACTTTTGCAGAAACAACAAACTCAAACTCTTACCGAAACACCTGCAAGTTTAACCCAGCACCCACAAGATGAGGATAAAAATATTGAGAGCAAGGAGGATGAAAAAGAGCATGAGAACAATAATTTAGATGCAGATGATGATAGGACAGAAGTTGAAAATGAGAAGTTCATACAAGAGGAAAAAGCAAAAGATGATTATGTTTCAAAAAGTTCAGATGAAAAACAATCTGATGAGAGTGTAATTCAGCAAACGATTGAAAAAGATACTAATGAATCTTTAGAGCAGCAGACAGCTGATAAAAATATAGAACAAATATTAGATGATAAGGAAAATGAGATTGAAACTGATAAAATAGAAGATGAAAAGAAAACAAATGATGGACAGCAAAATCACGAAGAAAATAAAACAGATAGTTCTTCTTTACAAATTGCAACAGAAAGTGATGATGAAAATAAACCAGATACTGCTTTACAAACTGCAAAAGATATTGAAGTAAATAAAATTGATAAAGAAAAGCGAACGAATGGCAAACAGGAAATCGACGAAGAAAATAAAACACATGATACATTACAAACTGGCCAAGAAGACCTTGAGGAAAGTATTGGCTCAAAAACCGAAGAAGTTAAGGAAGAAAGTGATAAAAACGAAGATCAAAGCGGTTTAAAAGTATTAGGGACAACTTTAGTAGATATAAAGGATGAAGTTAAGGATAATGTCAAATACTTGGCAAATCAAATCAAAAATGTTTTTAGCGATAGTGACAACAAGGAGGACAAAGCAAGTCAGGATAATGGAAAGACTGATTCTCAGGCAGCAGCACAAGTGGAATTGAATGATAAGAAAGAAACTATACAGCAAGTAGATGACAAGCAAGAACTTGAAGATAGCAAGATTAATGTTCAAGAGCCTGGAGAAAAAGAGGCAAATGTAAGTGCTACAGCGACAAATGGGAATGAGGCATTACTACAAATAAATATTACAAATAAACCAGAGATACAGGCAAAGCAAACGGAACCTCCCCATGACACTTCCCAGACACCTGCTAATGGCAGTAGTGAAGCTCAAAAGAAAGATTCGGATAATAAGAACCAAACAAACGAACCGCAAACACAAACCGATACTCCAACTTCTTCTACACAAAGTTTCAATAGTTCAAATGAAAATGCTCCAACGAAAATACAAACTCCACCTCACACAGCTCCCAAAACAACAACAGCAACACCATCACCAACACCAACACCACCACCACGAAAAGAATCTGCCCAGAAGCAAAACGATAAGACTGAAGAAGATGAAAACAATAACCGCAAACTGGCTGATGAACATGTGACAAATGCAACAACTACCAATCCGACACGCCGAGCGGAAGCTGTAACCGATGAAGAGTTCAAAGAAATCGATAAATCCTTAGAAGAATACAAAAAAGGAGAGGAGAAGGAAAACGTTATCGGCGTTAAGTTGGAGGAAATGGCAGACAATCTGAAAGAAAATGTTAAACTAGTGGCAGACAAGGTAATGAATGTCTTTTCTACAGCAAGCGACACAATAGCCGACTCTGACAAATTGGATACAGAGTCTAATGATGTTGTTGTGTACAACAATAGTCCTGAAAAACAAATGACAAGCGGCAAAAAATCTATAAAAGGCGAAAGTAGTGACGATACAGCCGATGAAGATGAGGTACAATTTGGCACCCTCTAATTAGTAGAACTCTCTGAAACGATTGGATAAAAATATATACTCGTACTATATCTCACACTTATTGCACTCGGAAAACTATCTTACTAATGAAACAAAATTCTATTTGAAAGTATGTAGTTGTCCCAATAAACTAAATGTTTTCATTCGTATGCGTGACCTTAAGCACTTGTAGTTAATAATATTTTACTTGAAAATATTTGTATTGAAAAAAAAATTATTATAAAAGCTCTCGAAATTGAAATAAATATTTGCAAACCACTAACAAACAATAATCAAAATTTGACTGTTGGCAAGCAACTTCTTAATGAAACAAATATTTGTAAGTTTGGAAAACTTCCCGAATTCAAATTTGCTTGCATTAAAAATCAAAATGCCATCACACATTGTGAGGGCTATCTAGTTATGTATGCTCTGACTAGGCTAAAATTAAGGTATGAGCTTATTAATAGTAGAATTAGGGAAATCTTATCGTGCTATTGCATATCAGCTGATAAAATGCGTAACATTTAATAAACATCTGGATGCTTACTGTAAATGTATTAAAAAACATTTGCACGTTAAAATCTACAGTTTTTAGGTGGCAAACGTCAATTCTTGACACATACATACACACCCATATTCGAAGTAAAGAAAAATGCCATACAACGAAGTCATAAGACCTGTACCTGGATTCAGAAACTTTGATTACGATAATCGTATCGCTATAACAAGTATAACAAAAACTTATCGACTTTGCTATCCACCAACAGTTTTTAACAACATTCGCTGTCGGTTAAAGTAAAATCACAAGCACAAATTCATTTAGATTTTTTATTCTTCTTTGTGCATTTCGTTTATTCTGAACAACAAAATTTTTTTTTTTTTTTTTTTTTTTTTTTTTTTAATGCATGAATTTTTATTTATTGTATCTTCATATATGAACTAACAATAAGTATTCAAATCTTAAATCTAAAAAATATAATTAGGCCCGACCAATGTCGGACATAAGCTTAGTAGTAGTTATATATAATACATATGTAAGTAGTGATAATCAAAAGGAAAAAAAATAAAAGTATTTTCAAGAAGTCCCATCTGGAGTGCTGTGAATAAGAGCCATTGTGTCCCTCTTTTTTAGGCGGATGTGTCCAGTAAAGTTCAAAATATTACGGGCAAGCGGATTAGGATGTGACTCGAGTTTTGTTAAATATTTGCCAGCGTATTTTGCAATTTCTTCAGTCACTAGTGGCATATTCAAATCACGATGTATATTTGAATTTTTGATGTACCACGGAGCCGATGTTATCATGCGTAAAATTTTATTTTGCCTGCGTTGAATTTTCTCTACATTTGAAGCTGAAGCAGTGCCCCATAGTTGAATTCCGTAGCACCATATTGGCTTTAAAAGCGACTTGTATATTAAAAGTTTACAGTCTAGGCTAAGTGTTGAATTTCGACCAATCAGCCAATGTACCTGAGTTAGTTTAAGTTTCATTTGAGTTAACTTAGAATCAATGTGGTGTTTCCATGTAAGTCGTCGATCAAGGTGTATACCAAGATATTTCACATGTGAATGTTGAGAAACAACTTGATTGTTAATCCGAATGGGGGAACAAGTATCTCTTCGTAAAGTAAATGTTACTTGAACACACTTTTGTTCATTTACCTTGATTCTCCATAAGTTTAACCAAAGCTCCATCTGGCTAATGTGTTCCTGGAGTTTGCGGGATGCCTCATCAGGGTTTTCATGCATACTAAGGCAGGCTGTATCGTCGGCAAATGTGGAAGTATGGATACTACTGCTCACAGGCATATCACAAGTATAAATTAAATATAAAACTGGTCCCAGTATACTCCCCTGTGGCACACCAGATGAAATTGTTTCAGGCCTACTTGTAAAGTCTCCTTCCGCAACAGTGAACTTACGGGAAATAATGTAACTTTCCAAAAGATTTAAAATGTTTATTGGTAAGTAAGTCTTCAATTTTAAAATAAGGCCTTCATGCCACACTTTATCAAATGCCTGGGAAACGTCAATAAACAGCGCAGAACAATACTTTTTTCCCTCAAAAGTTCTTCTTATAAATTGAACTAATCTGTGAGTTTGTTCAATGGTGCTATGCTGACTTCTAAAACCAAATTGATGGTCTGGTATGCACCCACTACTAATTAGAATTGGGGACAATTTTGTTTTGAGCAGTTTTTCGAAAAGCTTTGACATTGTAGATAGTAGACTTATTGGCCTATATGACTCAGCCTTTGTTATATCTTTGCCCGGCTTTGGAATCATTTTAACCTTGGCAAGTTTCCAGTTGTGTGGATAATACTCCAGTCGTAAAATAGCATTAAAAATGAATAGCAGGATTCTAATAGCTATACGAGGCAAGTTCATCAGCATCTGATTACTAATTCCATCAATACCCGGAGCTTTCTTCGGGTTGAGTTCGGCAATTAATTTTTGTAAGTCACGCGTCTTAAACTTTATGTGTTGAGGGGGTAGAGCGACTATATTCGGCAAATCAGCAACACCAGTACATATATTTGGCGTAAAAACTGATTTTAAGTGCTCAGCAAATATTTTACCTTTTTCAGTATCGCTTCTTGCCCAACCTCCGGTAGATGTGCGTAGAGGTGGTTTAAACTCAACGGGTGTCTTAAGCTTTCTGGCAGCGAGCCACAAAGAGTAATTAGACGCCGGTGTGACATCAAGACCCTCCAGATAATTTTTAAGAGATGCAATTTTTTCAGATGCAAGCAACTCTTGGAGTCGTTTAGTGCACTCTTTAAATCTGATTTTATTTTGTGGTGATCTGTGCTGTTGCCATTCCCTTCTAGCCCTTCTTTTTTCACGTACGAGACGTTCAATGTCTGTAGAATAAATTTTATTAAACCCAATCTGCGGATGGGAGATAGTGGCATGTTCAGCAGCCTGTTTAATATTCTCGCTGAGATTGGCAATGTTCGATTCAATATCATCGGGTGTTCTAAGCGTAATGTTTTCCGTACAATGACTGCTGAGATATTTTTTGAACCCCAGCCAATTTACACGATTGATCATCTTCACATATGGGTCAGGTAAGTTACTTCTTAATGGGCTACAAATTGTGATGATCGTCGGGGAGTGATCGGACGAGAGATCAAGAGAAGCTTGAACTTGAATTAAATCCCTAGAGATATTTTTTATGACGCCAAAATCTATAACATCCGGAATTTTTTGTATGTCAGTAGGCCAATAAGTGGGCTCCCCACTCGAAATGACATCCAAGCCCATTTTTGAAATAGTGTTGAACAATGCTCGACCTCTGGGTGTAACAAGGCGCGAACCCCAGAACGTATGTTTCGCATTGTAGTCTCCAGCTGCTACAAAACAAGGTCCAAGAGATTTGTAGAAATCCTCATATTGATTCTCAGTGATTGAAAATCTGGGAGGGGAGTAAATTGATGATATAACGAAATTTGAACAAAAACTTTCAATGCCAATATTTGTTGCTTGTAGGTATTCTTCACAAATGTTATCAAGAACATAGTGCTTGAGTCTTGACTTTATTAGAATTGCTGATCCACCGCAAGCCCTGACAAAATGACAATATCGTTATTGCAAATGAACAAATACATATATCGATAAATCTATGGCAATAAGGAAAAGAAAGAAGAGAGAGAGAGAACTTTTAAGCTTTCAAGTCGATTTTCAGAAATGTATTTCTTTTACAGTTAAATTGGAAAATTCTCTGTTAACCTTTATTTTTTTAAAGCAAACATCATTCTACACACTAAAAGTAATCCACTTAAGTTGAAAGATATGAAAGTATAACCTAAATTAAGCTTTTATTCTAAATGAGATTAGAAGTCTAAAAAAGATAAGTCGCTAGTCATAGTGCTATAATTTCCTGAAAAATCACACAAATTAATTGAGATTTGGACCTGAAGACTATGCAGATTACGCAGGTGCCATTAACTCAAAATCAGCTTATCTCGACTTAAGCACTTTTTCGTTTTTTCCACAGAAATATTACGATTTTCGGTTCGCAAATAGTTACTAATCAAAGTACTAGTTTGTTTACGTAAGATTTTCATGGTTTAATTTTGATTTGATGTAAGAAGGATGAGAGAATATATATATATATATATAGTTTGTATTTCTCTTTCTCTCCCTCTCTCTATCTCTCTCTCTCTTTCGAGTTTTGTGTTTTTATAAAGTGAAAATTTGATAAGGTTAGGTTAGGTTAGGTTAGGTTAATCTGGTTGGTCCAAGACCTCGCATAGACCGGGATTGATCCTTAGCGATACCAGCAGATGAGAAGAGAGCCTGTAGTTATGGCAGCCTAGTTCGTGGTGCCTGTATCGAATGATTTAAAAAGCTTTAGCAACCTACACAGTTCTACTCTCGATAAAAGTTCAAGACTACGAAAAGTTTGAGCATTAAGACACTTAAATCTAGTGCTGCTTAGAGCTGAACAGTGAAACAGTAGATGTTATATTGTTTCAATTACCCCATGTTCCTTACATTTCCTGCAGGTACCGTCAAGTCTTAGTCCTATTTTAACAGCATACGAAGCCGTCCAGCAGTGTCTAGTTAATACACCCACTAAAAGTTTGCAGTTGCTTCTAGTTAATGATAAAACGAGTTTAGTCGATTTGGGATCATGGGAGCTCCACATGAGTTTATAAGTCTATGATAGCTTTCAGGTGTTGAATTGGCTTCCTCAGCCGCTAATTGAATTCCCCTTTTGGGCTGTGTGTCGGCCATTTCATTTCCCTCAATTCCCATGTGTCCCCGTACCCAGAATATATGTACTTGTCTACCAGCAGAACTTGATAAGAGTAGACTAGATCTTCTTGTCATATGAAAAACTTTTCCTGCAATAAAGTTTTATTATGGGCTACAGAAAAAACCTATTAGAAGAAAATAAAAAGACGGCATCTTAACAAATATATCATGAGAACTGATTGGACTAGCGCCTGTTTAGCCAATTACCTAAAGTACAGTATAGGCCAGTGATTCTCAAAAATTTTTTTTGTTCCAGCACACATTTAACGATTTGAAAATTTGGCTGCACACAAAGAAAATAGTTTATGATAATAATCTTAAATGTGCGAACCAACGTTTAACGTTTTTGCACCAATTAATTACAATTAATTTTAATGCGACATTTGAGCTTGATATTTTTCGATAATTTCATTTATATTTGGTGGTAAAAATGGCAATGCTACTCTCATATCATCTTATACATTTAACAATCTTGATACTTTTTAAGACGTGGAAATTGTAACAATGTGTTTAAAGGTTTTTTTTGGATATCATTGGATAATCGCATCTAGCATTAATTCCAAATAAATTAATTAATTCTTCTGCATGTTTTAAAATTAAATCTCGATTATTAGAAAGCAAAATGAGTAGAAAGAAACATTGTAGTTTTTGTAATTCGGTATATGTTCACTTCAACATCGTCTTGCATGTTTCCGCGCTTGTGTATTGTGTTGTTTAATTACTCGTAATAACATCTGTAACAATTTTATTGATGTTTTTATAGGATTATTCCGGCACATTTTCCTAAAATTTAGCGGCACACTTCTACAATTTCGCTACGCACAAAAGTGCTGCGGCAGAGTGGTTGAGAATCACTGGTATAGGCTCTACAATAAAATTAAACTATTTCCAGAATAGGAAGATCAAGAAAGAGTGGCGTTGACACAGGACACTATGAAAATACTTGGCCTTTTTGCTAAAGTCTGTAAAAATCTTACGGGGAGCACTTATGAGAAACATTTCCAACTTCCCAAGGCCAGTTTTTGATTTCGTATTTAATAGGTAAATATTTAGTTGATTTTTTTCTGTGGGCCCACAGCTTTTTTGTGGCATAAACTGGTGCACATTTTGGCCGCAAAAAAATGGTGGCTGGCTTCTTCTGCTTTAAGGCCGGCCAAAGCATTTTTGCAGCCATTTTAATATAGTGGCATGCTGAACTTCAGAAGGAAATATTTTCGGCTTGTTACCGGTTTTCTCATGGATAATTTGGGACTAAATCACCCTCTATGGAAAAGTAATCAAGTTCTTTCAACAATTGTGTCGTTTATTTTAAGAAGATGATGAAACAAAACCACACACATTTGTGCGAAAGTATTGTCTTATATAATATTAGATGGGGTGCTTCAACCTCGATGCTAACTTTCATAGGGAGAGTTTTCAAAGAGAGCTTGATTTAATTTAGAGATCTACGACACAAAAGATCCACTATTCGCCTAACAATTATATTCTATACAGTTTTAATTAGTAACTGGAAATTAGTAAAACAAGTACATACTGTCATATGATATGATATGATGTGGCTCTCAAGGAAAAATTTTTGGCGAACACTGTTGTACCAATTTTGCACTGTGGTACAACAATTTTGCAGTGATGCTTGTCTATCAACCTGGAAGTGCAAATACACAGAAATCGCATAAACAGGAAACACATTAAGCAGGTACTTTTTTAGCAAGAGGTCTTTAAAAAAAAAATTCTAACACAATTCTGCGTTTAACTCGTAATCAGTTTTGTTTCATAAATGGTATGGTTTCTACTCGTATATAAAAATACTGCATAAGAACTAATGCAAAGTAAAAGAAATTACGAAAAAACTTGAAAAAATGCAAACATACGTCTGAAATTTACTTAAATACAATATATATTTTAATTTGAAATTTATTTGCTGGTGGTTCAGCGATGTAACAAATCGTCAGTAGAATTCTACAACATCGCTGAACCACCAGCAAATAAATTTCAAATTAAAATGGACAATATGTCGAATAATAAATTTCTTAAATGTTAAAATATATATTGTTCGAAAGGTCTAAGTCTCTTCTTTCTAAATTCGTATATAAATTTAATCGGTTTATGTTTAACTTACTTACAGGTTGATAAGTACCTGTGGGTACGAAAAACCGATTTTTTTTACCCGTAACTCAGTATTTTGGGGGTGTTTGGAAAATTTCTAAAACATCTGATCAATAACAATATATATTGTTGTTATACTCGACAGTACCTACACGCTAAAAATATGTAATAACATATTTCTGGTACTTCTAGTAGATTTCCCATTCAAAACAAAATCTACTTTGTCACTAGATTTTGTCAAAATCTACTTAAAATCTTTCAGAACTTAGTGATACAACTATGTTTTTTCTTTCTTAAAATTTTCATTAAAAAGTCAGCCTGTGTAGTCAAAAAGGTGTGTGAATTAGCTACTCGTATATATTTTCATAAAGATTTTAATAGGGCATTTACACCTGCACAAAATCTAGCAGATTTTATTAAAAATCCTGAAGAAAATCTATACCGTTTACAATAAATTTTTTTTGACATTTATCAAGATTTTTTTATCCAAAACAAAACTCATTAATAGTGCATTTACACTGTCTCAAAATCTAGTACTTTCGGGATTTCGAGCTTAATCAAGCTGTTTTAATTAGTGTTTTTATGGGAATTGTTAAAATTTAAGTTTAAATTTTTTTTAAACGCACTAATAATCCCAAATTATTATTTTACTTATTAAGTTTTGTTTTCCAGATTTCCCATACAAAACAAAATCTAATGTTTTTATTTATTCTTTACTACCCTGTACAACAAAAGGTGAGTGAATTAGCTACGGCCTGCTTAAAAAGTGTGTGAATTGGCTACATTTCAGTTGTTTGGTTGTACTTTTGGAAACAATTCAGTTGATGGGTTTTGTTTTGGATAAAAAAAAACGGTATAGATTTTCATAAAGATTTTAATCAAAATATGCTAGATTTTGTGCTGATGTAAATGCCCTATAACTGAAACTTTCCCAAAACTACAACCAAACAACTACAATGTAGCCAATGCACACACCTTTTTGAGCAGACCGCAGCTAATTCACTCAACTTTTATACAAATATTGTACAACATTATTAAAACATAAATAAAAATAATAGATTATGAGTAGACTTTCTACAAATCTTCTGGCAAATTAGATTTCGTTTTGTATGGGAAATCTGGTAAAAAGCAGCAAGAGTTAGCTCGAAATCTCGTAACGACTAGATTTCGGAGCAATGTAATGCCCTATTAATTAAAATCTGCTAGATTTTGTGCAGGTGTAAATGTAGTATAAGAGTAAAGCTAGCAATTGAAATTGGTTAAAGTAGAATTTATAAGTTTTTAAGTAAGTTTGATTGAATTCTGTATTAACACATACATAATTATTATTATCACTGATATTTTTGATATGGTTAACAAATTAATTTTTAAATGCAACAAAAAATTACTTGACAGTTCTCTAATTAATTTATTATTACTATTATTAATATTATTATTATTATTTTAACTAAAAAGTCTTAAACTTTTGCATACAATTAAACAGCATGTTTCACAATCTCTTCAATAACTGTTTGAAGTTAGTTACTTGAAGTCGCAATAAAAGTTTACATTAACAATACAATCACAACAATATTATCTTTGCAATATTATCTAAAACTTGTCTAGAAATTTAAATCATTTTTAAATATTTAAAATTTAATATTCCCTAAATACTCTTGGTTATTATGAAGCATGAAGTGGTTTTATTTGCATCTAAATTTAAATCAAATTTGCCATAACTTTCATTTTCAACAGTCAGTATGTCATTGTGTTACTCTTTATTTTTTGGTATTTGAAACTCTAAGAAAAAAAAAAGTTATTTTAACTTAACCTAGAATATGAACTTACGATAGATACGAGTATTGCTTTGTGTAAGTCTTAGCAAGTTTCCTTTTCCGTTTGTTTGATTGTGTGTGTGTGCGTATAACTGTCATATACTTTTAGCAAATTTTTGCAGCTGTAGTAACTTTCTTTTTTGCTTGGCTGCTTAAACCCCCCTTCAATCTGAAATGGCATTTTGGCATGCAATTTAGATGGTATTCTGATTAAAAAAAAAGTGCAGCAAAAAAGAGGAAAATATTAAATAAATAAATTTATTCAGCAGAAAGCGTCAGTTGTAACTGTTAGATATGGCACTCTGACAATTTATATCGAATTGCATTTCAATAACTTTTGCTCATTACGGATGATGAATGCAGTGGTATTATTGATATTTGTTTGGTAGAGAAACACTTTTTAATTTTTCCTTATGAATTTAGATGGCAGACACAAGGCAATTTAATTTCATTTTTATTATAATTTTACTCTTTGTTTTTCGTTCTACTTTTTTGCTTTGGGAAGTTTGCCAAGAGTTTCAGGTTGTTTTTGAGCACATTTGAGTTTATTTTTGATAATTTTTTGTTTTTATTACTTCATAACCTTCTTATTTGTTAACCAATTTTAAAAATTATTTTTTAGTTATACTTTTTGCTAGAAAATTGGGTTCCTTCAATCGTCCTATCCAAATATAATTTTAGGTTTTATGTGCTTGTACTAAACTATTGTGGGGTGGGGGGGGGGGGGTTATGCCCATAATTTTTATATTTTAAGCACTTCTATTAAAACGATTCTTACGAATGAATGAATGAATGCCCAATTGGCTATATCTTCTGTGGCATAACCCTTCACAGTCCTTCAGAATATGCTCTAGAGTTTCATCTTCGTAATCACAGAATCTGCATAGGCTGTTACTCTCAATGCCAAGTCTGTTGAGGTGTTTTCTCGGTCTACAATGGCCTGTGAGGAAGCCTGTGAGCATTCTTAGATTGTTTTTAATCAGGGACATGAAAGCTATGAATGGATTTTGGTTATTCGTTCCAATCAAATCCAGTATCAGGTGACCTTATCAGCCCGGCTGATTATCAGCTGTTGATGCCAAATTGAGCATTTTGAACCAAAATGTCAAAATTTGCTTAGAAATCTTCTGACAGATTGGTTTTGTAGCATAGCAAACTGTATGTTTTTTGTTTTTTGTGTTGTAAAATTGTTGTAGGGAAGAGTTTACCTGATACTGAATTCGCCTTGGTTCCAATCATTAGTTTTGCATGCCTCAGCCAGAGGTTTTCTCTATTACTCTTAATTTCCGTCGATATATCTTCCCGTATTTTGTCCAATCCGAGTTCACTAAACGGTTCTAGTCCGACCATGGATGTACTAGCCCCCCTTCTGGCTATTTTATCTGCATTTTCATTTATTAACACAGCGGCGTGTCCACGAACCCAGCAGAGTGTGACCTTATTCATGTTGCTTAAGGCCGTTTCACACTATAATACAAGTATTAATACTTTTGACGAAAATGCATCCCTAATCTAATTTCTGTTTCAAAAATTTCAAAAGACAATAACAACTCAGCATGTCAGAGTTGCATTTTCCATAAAAGTATTAATACTTGTATTATAGTGTGAAACGGCCTTTAGCTGATTTAGCCTAATGCGACATTCCCACGCTAACTTAGAGGTAAACTCATATTAGCTGAGCGCTTTGATAGCAGCCTGACTATCCGAGCAAATGGCTATTTCTTTTCCTCGGTAGCCCCTAACAAGATTGAATTGTGCGCATCTCTCAATGGCATAGACTTCCGATTGAGAAATGGTAGAACATTTTCCCAACGACTCGTAGTAGTTAGTCCTTGGTCCTACGACTCCCACACCAGAACCTGCCGGCGTTCTGGAGCCATCAGTGTACCACCTGATGGTGCCAGTTCCAAAGGAATACCGGGGTGCTATTTCCCCCATTACTTTCTATAGGCCAGAACAGTTTCAAACCTCTTATCGAAGTCATACACATACAGCCTCTATCACAATCGTAAGAGGTGTGAGTTCAATGAGAACTTCCATAGCCGCCGTAGGACACGTCCTCATAGCCCCTGTTATACAAAAGCCATGCTAGCCTTTGTAATTTCTCTAACCGATTCCTGGTCGTAGCCAGCTTGACCCTGTTCTTACGAAACTTCATACTCACTCTGGGAGCTTATAATGACATAGTCCAGCATTTGAAAAGCGGCCGGGACCAAAATTTAATACAATATTTTTCATGCTTACAGCCAACCGTTTTCTATAAACCTTGGCACACGCTTTAAGCTCGTTTGGGCGTTGATAAAGGGAACGTATGTGCATATTTTACACACTTCTGTAAAACTAGTTTTTATGAGTTATGACTTTTTTCGGATAAACGAGCAATATGTTCTTCAAAAACTTATTAAATTAATGCTTAGCGTTAAAGTGCGTTTTAAATGCACCTAACAGACAATAAATCTCTTAGCTTACCCTGCATCAGAGAAACAAGCCGAAAAAATAGTCGGCGGCGGCTCATAAGGCGGCTGACATTCACAGCCGCTAGTTTTGATTGTGATAAGATTTTTAAACATATTTCTATAAAAAAATATTTATAATTTGTAAGATGTGATAAAAGTTTGCCACTACAAAAACAATTAGCCGGCTGCAATTTTAAGCCGAGGCTAGCCGCATGCATCGGCGCCGGCTTGAAGTTACGTTGAAAGTCGGCGGCGGCTCTTGAGCCGACTGTGAGCCGATCGGCTTGTTTCTCTGCCCTGCATATCTATTTAGAATTTAGAGCTTTTGATTCTTTGTATAGTTTTTTTTTTATAGTATTTTTTGGTTTTCTTGTTTTTATTAATATCTGTGTATGCATGTATAATGTGAATGAATTCATTTTTATTTTTAATCGACTTCATGACATAGAAATGCGCCTTGTTTCTAATTTGGAGATCTTGTGCTAACGAGAAAGACGTTATTTTATCGCATTTATTGTAATTTTTTTATCTTGATATGTATAACCTGTAAAGTAAATTCGCCTTGGGCAGTATGTGATCCCAGTAAAAAAAATTGGAAGTCATTCTAAAGGAAGTACATTTTCATTGCTTCCAAAAAATCGATATTTTTAATTTGCCAATAGTTAGCAGAAAACCAAGTAGAAGTTTATTTTAGTCATACAAAACCTTGTAATTCCTCTCTAGTTTTAGAAATTACTCACCAGAATTTTTAAAAAATCGATTTTTTTGAAGAAACTGATGAACTAATTTTGGTCTAAAATTTTTAAGTTATTTGCTTAGATTAACATGAAAATACTGTTTCGCGTTTAATTTCCTATAAAAAGAAACTAATTGTTAAAATAGGTAACTATTAACCATTTTTCCTAGATGAAAATATGATCAAAAGAACACAAAAAAGAACATTTTTCTTAAAATCGCTTCCAATTCGGTGACTAGGCATCGAAAAAGAGAACTTCTTGCAATGACAACCCTATGTAAAAATCATTAGATCGGATCGAAATTTGCACTACTTCCAGATCGCAAACTCTACATTTTCATGACTTTTTTGGAGTGTCTTTTTTTACTGGGATCTTATACTATGTTCACACTTACGTGTCTAAAGTCTCATTTGTGTTTAAGAGCTTAAACACGACGATTTTGAGATGTTTTACCATACATTGAGATATTTTGTTAAACATTTCAAATGAAGTGTTTAAGATTTAAACACATCCTTAAACACGTAAATGGAGTATGTTCAGTGCGTTTTTTTATAACTCCGGCAGCTTTGTGCTGCACATGAAAAATTAATTGGTTAAATAATACTAAATTATTTACAAAAACATTTATGTGCGTAAAGATAAATTCGAATTTAAGTAGCAGACACAGGAACCAAAATCGTTAACATAACATGTTAAGCACATAACAGACCACTGTTAGCTATTTAACAGTAGTCGCAAATGAATTAGGTTTCCAAATCCTTGGAACTAAACTAAGATAGATAATTTTTTTTTGGAAAAATCGCTATAAAATGTACTTTATGAAATTATAAATCGAAAACGGCTGGCTGTTCCGTTCAACTATGTGTTGTTGTCAGAATATTTACAACTAACTTTGATGTTATTTGTTCATTAATAATTGTCACATGTAATTTGGCTTAAAAAGTGTTACGAACATTAGCCTGTTCAATTCATAAGAATTTAGAAACAAATACAGTACGAAAAATAATAATTAAATTAACTAAATATGTATATTATTAGTGTTGCCATATTTTATTTCCAACTATTTAAAAATATTCAGTGAAAATAATAGACATTTTCTAAAAGTAGGTGAGCCAACTTAAAAGTAGCCACTAAAACGATAAAAGTAAATTTATTCTAATAGTCTGATTTTGTAAAAAAATGCCGTTTCTAAACGTTTTAAATTTCTATAAAAAAACCAAAATTCGTTTCAAATTTTTTTCCATACAAATTCAAAAATGACAAAAACTGAACTAACTTCAAAAATAGCCCCTTAAAAGTAAAAATATATTAAACAATTGTTTTTTTCTTTCGTTGACAATATCATCAATCAGGACATAGGCATGTTTACATATTTTAGTCAATTATAATACTACTTTACAACAATACTGCGTTTGAGTTGCAACAACAATTTAGTTGCATGTTTAATATTAGTAAATTAGATTGAAAAACTCGTATGATAGAAACAAAAATAGAGTGTAATACCGCCCATACACTGCACAAGTCTGGCACTGTACAGTGTGTTTGTGTAGTGTGTGACGGAGTTTCAGCTATTAAGGCCGAGGAACATAGAATACGGCATACGTTATACTTCGTCCTTTTCAACTGACAACTAAGTTGAAATGTAGGATTTCTTATGAGCTCTATCACAATCGGTACGTTTGGGTAAAACTGTACAGTGAACTGGTGTAGTATGTGCTGCAAATGCTCAGTTGTGTCGCGATTTTTTTTTTTATTAATTGTTAAAAGTGAATTAATTCGTATTAAAAGCAGCGATTACAGCAACGGAGTCATGAAAATCGAAAGATTAATAAACTTTTATAGCTATGCTATTTATTTCACGACACAAAATTGTTTGATTTTGTTTCGTTCTTTGAAGTGAGTGAAACAAAAACGAAACAAAAACAATGAGAAGGATTGCTCAATTTGTTTTTGTATTGTTTATTGTTTTTGCACATGAGCAGAAACTAGAGAAGACAGCCGGCTAACAGCCGCCGCTGGCCACAGACAATACATTAATATAATTTTACGCCGCTGGAAAAGAAAATAATGTTTTATATACCTAAGCAACATAGCTATAACCATGTGTCCTAAAACGTCTCTCTTGTTTCTCCATTTTTGTTGTATTCTTTTTATTGTTTTAGCAAGCAATAAACTAGTGCAGTATTTGCACATATTTTGTGTTCTTTGCTTATATCTTAAAAAAAAATGAACCTGTATAGTGTCTGTCACAAGTATCGTTTGCGCAGTGGCAGACTGAATTTGTGTAGTGTATGGCCGGCATAAAACACATGCATGCTGTGCAAAATTAAAATATATTTATTCTGTTTTTTTAATTCATTTATTTTACACTAGAACTTTTATTAGCCATTAAAAATTATTATCAATAATGTACTTAGAAAATTTTTATCTTTATTTTAGAAAAATTTTTGAGCATTAGTAGAATTTAGCAAAACAAAACAAAAAAACATAGAAGAGTAAATAGAATCATTTAGCCTAGTTTAGCGCAAACCACAAAGAAATCGAAAGTTTCTTTTCTCGAAGAAAAAAAAAAAACACATTTCCAATTATTTTCTTAGGAATCACAAGCTGAGGCAGAGAATGAACAAAATAACAAAAAAGTGCAAGAAAATAATGAAACAGATGATGGTGAAGTGATAATTGAAAATGAAACTGAACCTGAATCGTTAACTGAACAAGAGCCATCAGTAGAATCAGCTACAGAAACAAAGGCCGATGAAAATGGTGAGGACAAGTTGGATGATGAGGCACTGGATGGGGAAGGTTCGCCCACTTCTTCGCTGGCCATAGAGGGTTTTGTGCAAGGCGATCCCGAAGATAATACAGTTCAGTCACAAACAGCTGGTTATGTTGATGATGATGATGATGATGATGATAATGAAGTATAACCTTTTTCAAAACAAAAAAAAAAAAACATTTTGTCCCGTTTGTTTCTGTTTTCTTTCTTTCTCTCAGCATACAAATAATGATACAGTTAACATTTTTAATATTCTTATTTCTTATGAGTTTTAGTTTTGTGTATTTTTTATTTAGTTTTTGTTTTGTTGTTCCCTTGTTTTTAAAATAATAACAAAATGTGCGTAAAACTAAAATAAATTGAATTAACACTTACTTCATAAGCATGAAACACGGTCCCAGTGTTTTCTTTCTTTTCTTAATTTTTAATTTTTTACTTGGTTTTCTAATAACGCTATTAATCTGTGTTAAGTTTGGTAACTTCTTGCTGCCACATTTCCTACACTTTTTAACTGTTTTTTTGTATCTATTGATAAATATTCATTGGTATTCTAAAGCATTGAAATTTTTGTTGTATTAAATGTTTGTTTAATTTTGTTTTTTTTAATTTGAGTTGAAATTTATTAAAATTTAATTTAAAACTATTTAAACACAATATTTTATCATCGCCTACTAAACGATAATAAAATGCAAACGAAAACAGGAAACGCGCCTGCAAAGCATAATTGCATCTGGTGATATGGAACAGTTGGCACAAATTGTTTTGAACGGTGATGGCCAAAAGCTGGCGAATGTTAATGCAACGGAACCGGAAATACAAGCGTTTCTAAAAAATGTCCCCAATTATATGGTAAGATTTTATTCAACCCAGCCAATTGCTAAGCTTAAAACAAATAATTCATAATTGTTTTGTTTGCAAATTTTTAGGGAAAAATAAGACGCGTACATGAAGCCGCCCGTAATGGAAGCCTCTTGAATTTACAACAAGCTTTAGATCGCAGAAAGTTCGCAATTGCCAAGGATGAAATCTCTCCAAATGGTGCTACACCTTTACATGTGGCCGTAGTATTTGGTAACAGTGGTAAGTTTTCAAATTTAATACAGACTTTGTTTTTTGTTATTAAAAAAAAACAAAAAGTAATTCAATTCAAAATTTAATGCTCAAAGAAATAAGCTCGGGGTTTTTTTTTAACGAGAACCATTTTGCATTTTAGCTAACGATATGTATGTATGTATGTATTTGCTGGACCTGTTTCCCTTGACAATGAAAGCTTAAATTGAAATTGTTTGCAAGGAGTTCAGCAAAGTAATTTTATTATTGAAGATGCTCACTCACATATTTTTAGTTGGCAATACTGTTTGCTTTGCCAATCCATTTGACATGTGATTTACCATATAAAGCCTGGTACTCTGTTCGAAGTTGTGAAATATTTTCAGCAACATTGATTACTTCGAGTGAAAACTTTGACATGTACTAAATGTAGCCCAACTAGCGGTTTTTTTTATAAATTTCTCGCTTTTATTGCTTGAAAGTGTGCAACATTGTTGGTAATTCCGTGCAAAAATAGTACAGCTCATGTTGTATCGCAGGTGAAACTTATATGATGCCAGAGTCATTTTGCATGGAAAAACATGCTGCCAGATAGATTGTACCTGTTTTTCGCAATAAGAACAGAGTACTACTTTTGCGAATTGATTTCTTAAATATGAGTATTTTACTAAATGTAGCCCAACTCGCGGTTTTTTGTATAAATTTCTCGCTTTTATTGTTTGAAAGTGTGCAACATTGTTGTGCAAAAAAAGTACAGCTGATGTTGTTTCGCAGCTAAAACTAAAATGATGCCAGAGTAATTTTGCATGGAAAAACATGCTGCCAGACAGATTTTACGTGTTTTTCAGAATAAGAACAGAGTACTACTTTTGCGAATTTGTTTCCCAAATACGAGTATTTCATACCAAATATTTTTACATACAGTTTGACAGTATTTCCCACGAAATTGTGAACATAGTACCAGGCTTAAATGTGAAAATTATTTCCTTCTAGATATTGTGCGGTATTTATCCGCCCGCTTTCCTGAAACTACAACAATAACGGACAAAGATGGTCGCACTGCGTTGCATTATGCTGCTGTTATAAATGATAATGGGCATTTTTATAATGTGCTTTTGCAATTGGGTGCCAATCCGAAAGTGATCGATAAGGTAAGTTTGAGTGTTTTTCAAAACAAGTCATATGAAGAAATATTTTAAGCAACTTAGGCAAAAAAAATATATAACGTGTGCTTCAAGTGTATGTTAAAGACGGGTTTTTATGGAAATGTTGTTTTAACGTACACTTCAAGCACACGTTATTTTGTATTTTTTTGCATAAGGGGTTAAGTTTTTATTTATTGAAAATCACAGCTGTTTGCCAGCTGATGTCGGCAACACAGATTTCGACAACTGGGGCAACGCATGTGAAATTCGCTTGCTATCCATAATAAGCATATAAATTAAATTTATTTGCTCGCTTTTTTCGGTTAAGCATTGTCTATATGCATTTCGTTCCCGATTATGGAACTCATCATTTAGCTAACAAGCTTCGTATGTTTATAGCAAGACTCTAAGGCGCAAAATTTACAGTCATTATTTAATTATTAACAAACTAAAATGATAACTATTGTTTAACTAATACTTTATATTAATGTCCTACCCAAGACCATTTATAAGACCTTTTCAGACATGAGAGATTTTTCAACTACTGCGAAATATTCTAAAACAAACGCTAAACAACACTGTTGGCCAGGCATTCGTTCCAATTGTTTCTTATAAATGGTCTTGTGCAGGACTTTACTTCATATTCACAGTGTATTGTTTAACTAAAGTTCTCAATATGAGCTAAGAATGGTAACCCTATCAAACTATTAAGTTCCACTATTGGCAGCTCTGCTATAGCATATGGGCATTTCTTCAATAAATTCCACTTTTTTGTCGCGTGCGACAGCAAGCAATTAACCTTGTATTTCTGAACATCGTGAATCGATTTTTCTTAACGTAGAGCTGCTGACGGCCTACACAAATGTATACAGAAGTAAAAAAGAAGTTTCGTTTTCTTTGAAAAAAAAACAAGTATATTTGCTTGGTGTCGCACGCTACAAAAAGTTGACATTCCTGTGGAAATGCCCATATGGTTTTTGTTTACATTTGTTATATTATTTCTTAAAAATGGATAAAATAGTGCTCGCTCGTCTAACTTTACCACGCAAGATATTGAATTAGTGATGAAATTGGTTCGAGACAACCAAAATATAATAGAAAAATGAACAAAAAGGATGTGTAAATAAAAATATGTTCGACAACGTATGTGTGAAATGTGTCTAAAATTTTTCACAAAACAACAGTACTAATAAAGTTTACAATGAATCAGCTGTTGTCTAACTTTTTGTTAGACGGCGGTTTAACTAATTGTAAACAAAAAGCTATGAATCAAATACTCGTATTATTAGTTAAACTATTGCTATTAGTTAACTAATGACTGGAAATTTGGGCCTTTACACTCATCGGTGTCAACCTATGTAGAACCGTAGCTAAGTATACTGACACGGTGATGGTTACTAGATTCAACCTGTCGCATTGAGATATCTGATAAGGTTATTCAACCCAATCTCAGATAAATCTGAATGATCGTCTAGTACATGACTTCCTAAGAATTTGTGTCTCGAGAGATGCAAAGCTGGACACTCGCAAGGAAAGTGGAAGATTGTCTCTTCTTTGCTTTCTTCACGACAACTCCGGCAGAACTCATTATCGCAAAGAAATTGGAAGATTGTCTCTTCTTTGCTTTCTTCACGACAACTCCGGCAGAACTCATTCATTATAGAACAGGCCTATCCTACAAGCATGTCTGCGGACCGTCCAGTGCCCCGTCATGACTGCAACGAGCCTCGAGATGTCCCTACGGTTTCTATTTGTTAGTTGTATTGAGCGCCTATCATTATAGCGAGGCCACATTTTCTTAGCAACCTTACACGTGGTTATGTTGAGCCATCTGCATTCAGCCTTATAGATATAGTGCTTGAATATACCGCTTCTAATAGCAGCAAACGTCATGACTACCGATTCGGCATTGGAGGCATTCATAGCAAAGCCAGCTCTAGCAAGCTCGTCTGCCCGTTCATAACCTAAAAAATTGCTATGTGCTGGAACCCAGATGAGGATGAGGTAAGCCTGACCACCTAGTCTAGATAGCAAACTCTTGCATTGCCCGAATAGAATGGACGAAGTGATAAATGATCTTAGAGATGAAAGCGCCGCCTGGCTATCGATAAAAATACCAAATTTACCCCGTACCTTCCTTTCAATCAGTACTCTAGCCGCTTCCCTTACCGCAAAAATTTCAGCCTGCAATACAGTGGCTTCGTTAGGGACACGAAAGGAGCATTTTATGCCAAGATCACCTGAAAATACTCCAGAGCCGACACCGCAGACCATTCTTGATAAATCAGTGTAATTTCTGACGTCATATTCTCTTACCATTGTTCCTACCTTCCGCTCCCGTCTGGATGGAATCAGAACTTTGAACACCTTGTCAAAGTCCAGATGAGGCACCATGTAATCAGTAGATTCCCTCAGCGAAGGGGGTAGTTGATCCTGGATTCTGGCATAGCCATAAGACCTTGATCTCCACCAGCCAGATGCCGCTAATCTTGCCGCACTGCTTGAGGATACCTCCAATATATGAAGGTCGATTGGAATAAGGTTTAGTATAGCATTCAGAGCCTCCGAAGGACTAGTACGTAAACATCCTGTTATTCCTGTTTGGGCCTTAATAACGTAATGCACGTAGATAATGCTTAACAAGAAAAAAACAATAAAAAATTCCAAACAAAATAAAGACTTTATGTCAAATATATATACAGTGAAACCTCTCACAAACGGACACTAACCGTTTTTGTCCGTTTATTAGAGGTATCCGCTTATGAGATAGGTACACAGTTTTTGATAGTTTATTGTAGTTGTAAAATTATATTAAGAGTAGACTGCTTAAATTTAGAATGGAATGCAACTAAGTCGTCTCTAGAAAAATGCTGCGAACGGACAATTTATTTCAAGAATGTAGCACCATGAATTGTTAAAATACACAAGAAACTTTACATCTTCTACATCTTTTTTTCTTTAATAATCACCCTTATCGCGAATAAAAGTTCACGTGAAATGTGTTCTCTTTCCCTAAAATTGTGATCGCCAATGTTTGCGTTGTTATTGTGTCAGTATACTATTTTCTAATTTTGTTCGCGGGAAATATTTCATGTGAACAAAATGTTCGCCTTTTATTCGCAATAAGGGTGAATAATAAAAACAATTTTTTTTGGGATAAGAGCTAAGCAAACGACATCTTCAAATAAACAGCAATTTCTTTTCTGTCTTCAACGCATTGGTATTTACATTTGTGTTAACCAGGGAATCACCAATGTCATTAACATTAATACAAATATGAGTCAGACTTGAATAAAGAAATACCTAGTAACTATTTCATCGCTTCTGTCCTTTTATGAGAGGTATTTTTAGAACCATATTTTTAAAAATTTAGTGTCCGCGTCCGGTTATTAGAGTGTCCGTTTATGGGAATGCATTTTGTATGGAAAGTCTAATGAACGTGTTGGATCTACAAAAATTTTTCCGATTATAGGAGGTGTCCGTTATGAGAGGTTTCACTGTACTTCAGTATTTCTTATATTAATTAACTAATTCATTTCAAATAGTGCGAATGTTTTAAAACCATTTCGCAAGAATAATATAATTCAAATCATTGTGAAAAATATTTATTTAAATTTATAATTTTTAATGTTCCTTAAGGTGGGTTACACACCCGAAGACTATTTGGGCAAAGAGGAATTGGCGGACACTTTAAATTACGGCCAACTATTGAAACGTTTCGGTGCTGACGATTTGGAAGAAAAGCTTTTAAGCGATCAAGGTGAGTGGGTCAAACAAGTTTGTATTATATCTATTTTTGCAAAGTTTTGATTTTTTTATTGGGACTACTAATAATTCTGTGTATGGGGGTGCATGTATTTTTTGTTTAATTTAACTGATTTTAGTTATCGTTATTTAATTTATGGGAAAATTGGCTTGAAATAGAAATTTTGCTTAAACGATTTTATTTGTGTCTGTGGCCGTGTGTGTTTTATTTCATTTAAGTTGCTGTATTTTGTTCAAGAGCTTTCGTTAGAGATGGTAAATAACTAAAAATATATACATTTAAATTGTATGTATCTATGTATGTACATTAGGGCGGGTCGATTTGTATGGACGAAAAAAAATCGCTCAAATTACAAGGAAAAGCGTATTCTATGTAACAAAATAAGAAACTTTGCCGAAGGAACCATACCTCTAAAATGTATTTTGATGTCCCGACTTTCGATCCGAAGGGTCAAATTTTGAAAAATCTCACTTTGAACCATTTAGGGCCAATTTCACCAACTTATATAAACAGCAATTCGAATCGTCGTCGAAAATGGAAAAGGGTATATATTATATATTATATACCCTTTTCCATTTGTTGGTAAAAGGCATGATACAATAATATAAAGGTACAACCACATTTGACGTATAAAATTAATTTTGACTTTTACCAAAATTGTTTGATTGCTGTTTTTTTGTAAAGAGAGAGGAAAACGTTGCCACACGAAATTACGCGTAACTTTTAGGAATGTTTTTGGAAATGTGTAATTTTAATAGTGGAGTTAATGTCGACGTCGTTGACGGCGTTTCAACGCCGAAAAAGTTGAAACAGATTGAACTTTTACGGCGTTGCAACGCGTTGAGATTAACTGCTATCATACAATTTCATACGATTCAACTTTTTTTTTTGACATCTGACGCCGTCGACGGCGAAATTATGGTTTAATACACATTTTTTTAAATGTTGTATTAATTGGATAAATGGATAACGAAATATGCATGTGTATAATATGATGTAGAATGAATGGATGAGCGTGTTTCAAGCATATAATACACATTTACATACACTTCGTGTGCAAATTTACTGCAGCTTACAGTAAGAATTAATGCTTTTTTGATGGGCTACATCTGAATAATCTGAACAAAAAAGACATGAAAAAGAAATAGTTAATGCATGGGTTCTATTGCTAATGAATTGGTTCAATTTAGGTGCAGGACGCATGATTTTAACACAGGCGTGTCATTGACGAGCATGGGCTAACATTTAGCGAAACTGCTCATCATTCCAATGAGTGCTGAGAACCCATGATACGTTTATTCGTTTATATATACATACATACATATGTATGTTTAAAACAGAGCATAACGAAGTGAGCGCGGGTGGCCTTTTGCTTATAATTTTAGGCTCTAAGCAGGCATACTCTGATGATTGTATTTGAGGCAAACAGCTTTGAAAGCTGTTAAGTGTGCTGTTGTTTCCTTGCAAATTAAGAGGAAGCATTGTTCTCGCCGAGATCTGATTGGCAATTGTGCTCTCGTCGGTGTGAAAGCTCAATAGCTCTTTTAAAAAAGTTTGCACATTATGCATATGACTTGGACGCACCTGATGTAAAGCAATAAGCCAGAGTAGTACGAAGAGAAAGTCCCACCCTTGATTCAGAGGCTTTTCCGTTGGTAATTTCCCTTGAATTGTTTATGCTGATGTAAATTTTTTTTATAATTACAATTTAAATACATACATATTCTTCAATATTTTTCAATAAACAAAAAAGAACGTCAAAAAATTAATCAAAAACTCGGATTTCATAAATTAATAAGGTAGCATTAATTTTGAGAGTAAAAAATTGTCGGCACAAACGTCAGAAGGTTAATATGGCGACGAAAAGAGAGAACGGTTGTACCTTTATATTATTGTATCATGGTAAAGGGTAGGGGTGGAAAACTATCGATGGCACTATCGATAGTATCGATAGTTAATTTATTTTGTGACTATCGATGTTTTATTTCTGCAATCGATTAATACTTGAAAACAATCGATATTTTTTAGTCACTATCGATATTAAATGGTACACCACTAAAGGCAAAAAATAGAAAATATGTTGCTTTTTATAAACAAAACTAGCTGGATGACGGAAAATTTCTTCCACTGATCACACTTATTTATCATAAAACTATTTTAGTTTTGTTATTTATTGAACAGACGAATAAACTTCTATTTTATTTTGTTTTGTTTTGTTTAAAAATATTTTGTTTTGAATTTTTAGTGTAAATAATTATGTACATTATACGAGAACCATACAACTTCGATACTATCACGATAGTATCGTCGATATATCGATAGTTTTTCTACCTTTCGATAGTCTTGAAACGATATATCAATAAAGTTTTTCAAACTATCGAAAACTTTCGATAGTAACACTATCGATAGTTTTCCACCTCTAGTAAAGGGTATAAAAATACGTATGAGTAATATATTATTCTTCATCAGTATCACTTATACGCACTAAAATGATGATTTTTTGAAATGTTTGTATGGGGAACCCCCAGGGGTGGTTCCAGGGGGTGTGCCACTGACATAGGTGGGTCGGCCCTCCAAAGTTAGTGGGGGTCGGTCATACATTTTAACTCGGCTGAGGAACTCTAAATGGGTCAAAGTGAGATTTTTCAAAATTTGACACTTCGGGACATCAAAATACATTTTAGAGGTATGGTTTCTTCGGCAAACTTTCTTATTTTGATCTCTAGAATACGATTTTCCTTGTAATTTGAGCGATTTTTAAATCGACCCGCCCTAATGTACATACGTACATAGATACATATATACTGCTTCAGGTGCTTATTTGAAGTAGATTTAACGCTGTTGTGTAAAATACTTAATTAATCTATTTTTTATTATATTTATTTAAACTTTTTTTTTGTATTGCACCGAAAATGATTTCTTTCAATTTTAATTTTTTTTTAATTCTTTAACCAAAGTATAAAATTTTAAACAAAATTAGTTTTGTAATAAAATATTTACACTATTAGAAAGTAGAACTAAATATTACTGACAGCCAACTTCAGGGTATACAAATGTAGAAGAAATATTTTGGGCATAATTATTAAATCGCTTCTTAAAATACATATACACACTAAGAGCCAATTTAACCAAAACAAGAAATATATGACTTAGATCAGTTTCGTAATTAAGAGCTTCTGAAGTAAAAAGCAATTAAGCTTAATTCGTCTTACACTTGGGTCGAACTCATTCAGTCGGTCGGTTGTGACATAAACTTAAGCTCAAACTCATTTAAATGGGTTTGATAATAGGTTTCTATCAAAAACGAATGAGTTCGGTCCAAGTCTAGTTCGTTTTACAACTATGCTGTTGTACGTTTTGTTAATTTTTTTTAGAATCGTTGCAGCGCTTTGAAGCCATTTAAAGTCTATTGTCAGCTTAAAGAGGGTATCATTATAAATATCACCAAACAAGACTCGACCTCACCGATTCCATGAACTGGCGAAGAAAATAACAGTGCACATTGTTAATAAAAGTATCTCAGATACTGTAATGAATGATTTTAGATCTGTGCAGACTGGCTTCCGCCAGCACAAGTCATGCACCTACCACATCAATAGTTTACTGAATAGTAATAGAACAGTTCGCAGAATGATACTCGTAATCTTCTTTCTATATATTCTTTGAAGACTTCGAAAAGTCTTTCGACTTATTTCTTATCTGCAAAGTTGTCTCCCAAAAAATTACACTATGCAATAAAATGAGGGGGAAAAATTAAACTGACATGGCTCTAAGTGGTATGAAATGTTTTAAGGTTCAGGTTTATGAATTCTTCAAAAGTTTTTAATTATAAACTATAGCTTCGTAACCTAAACAACATTTTCTTTCTTTTGGGTGTATTTTTTTATAGAATGTTTGTGCATAAGTTTCATCACAAAGAATTTAAAGATGTAATTTTTCTGGTTTTTAAGGTTTGTAGAAATTGGCAGACCACACGACAATTAGACGTGCTAACAAAAGTATTGTGGGTAAAAAGCTAAAAGAGATAACTCATGCACAGTAGGGCATTTTGGCAAAAAAAATATATAGAAATCATTCTGCAGTTTCTAAGCCGGCTGTCCGATTGTTATTTATTTTATTTATTTAATTATATATAAATCTATTTAGTTAACCTTACAGACTAGTAAATTACAGGTTATTTAACAATTGTAGTAAAACAGAAGAGATGTATGTATAAATAAACTCGTATTTAAGACAAAAAACTTATTGAAAACAGTTTATATGTATCTGTGGCAATAAGGAAAAATTTTCTTAAGTCATATTGTACTGTTTTGCAGGAGAGCGCTTTCAAGTCGATTTTCAGAAACTTATTTATTTTACAGTTAAATGTATAAATAATACATTTAAGTTGAAATATACCAAAGTATAACCTAAATTCAACTATTATTCTAAATGAGCTTATAAGTCTAAAATAGACAAATCGCAATTCATAGTGCTGTAACTTCCTGAAATGTCACACAAATTACTTGAGATTTTGAACAGGGGTACTCTCAAATATGTAGATTATGGAGGTAGCATTAACTCAAAATCAGCTTATCTCGACTTAAGCACTTTTTCCTTTTTGTCACAGATGTAATAATGACTCTTTCAATAATATTTTAATTAAAATTTTTATTTTATTTATTTTATTTTTATTTATTTTATTTATTAAATCTAATAATGTCTCATTTAATTCATCATGGGCACGTGATAAAAATATGTTCACTTGGCGATCACTGTTCACTTGGCCAGAACTGCTTCAGAATGCTGGAAAGCTAAGTCAACTGTAGAAAGCAAAAACAAAGTAACATAAAGCCACTACAATAATACTTATATGTATGTACCGACGGTGCATCGAATAAGTAAAAATAATTAATGTGATGATCGTAAAAGATAAGTAAGAATAGTTAAACATACATAGGTAGAGTGATATAACTTCGTGCTAACCTAAATAGAAAATGGAAAAACAGAAAATGAATAGTGATACTTACAAATGTGTTTGCCAAAGGCAAATCAATAATTGTATACACAATCAATTCTCATATTCCATTTCATAGAAATTTAAGTTTAATAGCTGATGTTAATAATAATCTCTACCCCAGTAGATAGACATGGGTGCTGATGAAGTGCGTGGCTGCACAGAAAAATATCGGTATTTCCCCCAGCTAATAGTGTCTAGTTTAATTTTTCTTCTCTTCTTTAGATACTCACATTAATTAATAAAAATATTTCATTCATAAGAATTGAAATTACTGAACTCAAGCCTGATTAAGAAATTATTTCTGATTAATATTTTAGTTCTTTTTAAAGTTTAAATAAGGATACAGTTTGTTAGGTTGATGACAAGGAATGATAAAATTTATTCTATTCAGAAGAAATATATCAGTTTCAGCAGGAAGTTAACCTTCAGGATTTCACGACGGCTTTTTAATTATATTAGTGCCAGACATTTTTTTATAAGATAATAGCCTTATCTGAGGATCCCAACCTAAGCCGCGAAGGTAAAATAATAGGAGCTAAGCTTGAACAGTTTTAATTTTATTAGAATTAGTTGCATAATGTGGGTCCCATACAACTAGAGATGGGCACGTGTCGAATTTTTCCAACACGACACGACACGAACACGAATACCACGACGCTCAACACGTACAAGACACGCATGCGAAAAATTTTGTCAACACGATATTGTACAATACGCACGACATATTATTGATATGGTATTTGAAAATCAGAAAATTTAGTTAATTTTTTTTCAAGAGTCGCTTTTCAAAATATGGCACCAAGTTGGCACTGGCAGCTGATACTATCTGCTAATAGTCTTGGTTAAGGTACAAAACTTTACGCTTCATAGGCCTAGACCATATCAACAAATATGCTGGTGTTGTGAGTTTGACGATACAAAATGTTAGTTTTTCTCTAGTGGAAATTCATTCATACATATTTTACATTTAAAATCGTTTCGTGTCAATTTCGCTCAACACGAAACGACCCGAACACGCACGAAATCAGATTGTTTGTCACAAACACTTTGTGTTGGGTCGTGCGTGTTCGTATCACGAAAAAAAAACTCGACACGCGACCATCTCTACATACAACTGATCCATAAACAACTATTGGTCGAACGAAAGAGGTAAACAAATTCTTACTTACGCACGGACGAGAGAACTCCTTTGACTATCGCTTTATAAATCCTAATACACCATTAGCTTTATTAGTTGTTGATATAATGTGGCTACTGAAACCTAATTTATAAAATTTCATAAAGCATTTCAAGAGGCGCTTTAGTTTGGAGATTTTGCACTTTATATTTGGAAAGGGGCGGAGACATAAAACTCCAAGTGGGCCAACGAAAAATTAAACGAAATCCGATTATCCCTCTGACAGTAAATAATTGATTTTTGTTAAAAAAAATTAAGATCGAAAATTCTGCTACTTAAGCATTACTGGCGGTTATGGCACGATACGACTAAAATTTAATTTAATTTTTTTTTTAATATAAGTACGTATGAGTAATATATAAATTTTCATAAATATTACTCATACGTACCCAAATGCAAAGGGTGGGTAAATTAGGCAATGCGAACCGCGAATGGCATTTAGAAATTTAAAATTGTACCAAAAACTTTCAAAAATTTTACTTTTTTGACCTTAGTTGTACTAAAAGAATTTTAGTTCAAATTACATATTTTTATATGTTTTTATTAAAATAATCGACTTTGTTCTGGCCACCGATCCTTTTTCACAAATTTGCTTGTAAGTTGGCATGTTAAAGCCTATGGCCGCACCTGTTTAAATTTAAATTAAAGGGACTGTCCCACGATGTCGACAGCGTTCGTCTTGTCACACAGTTACATTGGAAACAATAACAACATTTGAAATTTTTTTGTTTGTTTTGAATGTAGCTGTGCGAGAAGTCGAACGTTTTCGACATCCTGGGATAGGCCCTAAAATACACAAGTTAATAACAAGTTCTCTAGCATCCGAATTTAAAAGAAAAACCATTTGGAAAGGGACAAGTTCACACGTTCACATTTTTTATTTTTTCCCTGCCTTTTGCTTTCACAAGAATGTTTTCAAGTGAGAAGAATATGAGTTTCATTGTTCAAAAGTGAAAATTGGCGTAAACAAGCGTTTGAAAATTAAAAGCGGAGTGAAACTGGGGATATTCCTTAAATGTACCAGAAAAAAGTATCAATTATGCCCAATTTAGCCATCCCTGATGCGAACATATTAGAACTTATTTTTCTTATTGTTCAAAGGAATACAAATATTTATTTTATATGTCATTTAATAGGTAATTAAGAGCATTTTAAAATGTTTTTATGACTCGAGTGGAGAAATTCATTAACTTTTAGCGATTAGAAAAAAGTTAATTTTGTCTACAATTATTGTTGTTTTTTTTTTGGTTGTTAACGATTATATTATTCACTAATTTCTTGTTCACAACTTTGTTAAAATTTGATATCATTTGGCAATTTTATTAAAATAAATGAAAAGCACAAAGGGCAAGAGAAAAAACAAATGAAATTATTTGTGCTTGTACAGAAATTTTGGGAAAGAAAATTTAAATTAAATGTTTAAATAATAGCAATATTACTATTTACATATATGAATATTTAAGCTTTTATACGTGTGCATATTGTTGTAGAATAATTGCTGGAGTTATGCAAAAGGAGCATGTGCTATAATAACCGCAAAAATTATTGTCCTTTAGTTAACAACAGTGCATGTGCTTTAAAAGTGTTACTGCATATCGTCGGCTTAGAGTACAAACCCGCTAACTCACTTCCAGCAAATTATACAGGAGAGGCAAAAAACTGTTAATATTTCCAATACATAGCATTAGAAATCAGTCTAATAATTTAAGTTTCTTCGACATATAGAGCTTCAAACTAAAATAAATATTTTAGCAAGCCGATGAGGCGTCTCCTTCTCTTTCAAATGTCATTAAAATATCATCTGTTATAAAAAGTGGATTAAGCAGGTTTACACTCTAAGCCGACGCCATAAAAGTGGGTAATTTTACTGTTATTCTTTCGAAAAGATTTGATTATAGTTAAACTAAATTAGTGAACCGAAGTGCAGCTAGTCAACTTTGACACCCAGTAGCTCAGCTGGTATTGTCAAAGTGTGTCCTGGAAATATCTTCTCTGAAAGCCTACATCATCTTTTAACGTTCTCCTTACATAATTGTGCCATTAAATTAGTAGTTCTGAAGATTAAGATTTTTTACTTTAATTTTTAGCTTAGACGCCACTGTGCAACAGTAGCAGATTCCGAAATAGCGTTTGCAAAACATTCGCTGTTAACTATGACAGACAGGGTATTGCTGTTGACGCAAATTTAAGCTCAAGTGGTTCCATCAGGAAGGCGCTAGAAAACAATTGATATCGTACGGATACTATTAGAAAGTATGACTGTGTCTTGCAAAGTATGTAATGCAAAATGCAGCCGCCCTAAAAGTTAACATCACCCTATCATCATATCTTTGCCGCAAAGCAATTGGAAATTATTTTAAGAAATCTTTAATATAGCATGTTCACACGGTGGTATGAACGACTTATCTCGCTCTCTGAATCGTGATTGAAAACCACACTGTTCAAACAATGGTTCTTGTCTCACTTTGTAATTTTTTTTTATAAAGGGTGTTTTTTTTTATAAAGTGACACAATTTTAAATCATAATAAAACAACGAAATATATTTTGAATATCAATGAAAAGGGCTTTATTGGAAAGATCATTTTATAAAATTAATGATTAAATAGGATTTCATTTATGTGGCCGCCACGGCTGGGGCGTAGAAGGAGCAATTTGGAACACCAATTTTCAACAGCTTTTCGCAGCATTTGCGGCCGTATTCAGCCGATAACTCTGCGAATGTTGATTTCCAGGTCTTCATTTCTTTGTGGTTTATTGACGGAAACAAGTGACTTAACATAACCCCAAAGAAAATAATCTAATGGGGTTAAATCACACGATCTTGGTAGCCAACTAATTGGCCCATTACATGAAATAATTTTTTTATCAAAATTTTCTTTGAGTAAATCAATTGTAGCGCCCGCTGTATAGCATGTGGCTTTGTCCTGTTGGAACCCTATATCAGCAAGATAAATGCCACGAAATTGAGTTACGAAAAAATTTCAAATCATGTTCCCATACCATCATCGCCAGCCCTTAAAACGCACCAAACAGTAATTTTCTTTAGTTATAATGGTCTTTCGAAAAAATCATGTGGATTCTCCTCACTCCAAATAAGATAGTTCTGCTTATTTACGTACCAGTTCAACCAGAAATGGGCTTCATCGCAAAATGAGATTTTGAAATGTTTTGAAATTTTAAAAATTTTACCAATTTGCACGCGTTGCTCTTTTGTAAATGGATTCATAATGAAATTTCAAAGCAAAATAAACAAAAAGCATATATCAGCTGTTAAATGGATGCTCAAATAAAGCAGTGATGCCAACTCAAAGTTGTGCTACTCTAAAAAAAACACCCTCTATATTTGGCATGGTCGTTTTTTTCAAAATTTCTTTTTTTTTATGTTTGTGCACTAATTTTTGTATAGTTTTTGGCCATTTTGTACAACAGTTTTTACATTATTTTATTTCACACAAATTTTTATTTTATTATTCCTTTTTTATGACCGCTACTCATTGCTGATCACTGGTGTGAACTTGCACAGAGGCAGCAACACTATAAATGTTGCTATTTTATAATAAGCAAATTGCATTGAAAACAAATCGAGCAAAGTGCAAATGAAAGAAGAAATTTTGCTGCATTTGTTGTTGGTGAAGCGCCTTCTCAAGGGTTGTTGCAAAAAGTTCATTTTGTTTTGGCCACTTTCAGCAGAACAAAATAATTTTTTAATAATATTTAACGGCAACAGAAATAAAATTATTTCTGTGTATTAAGGCCCCCTTTTCAAAAATGTGTTTGTATTATTTAATAAATTACCCATACATACATATTTTGACAAACACTCGTCTGTATTTAATTTTCTTTTAGGTTTTAAATAAATAATTATGTTTGATTTGTTCTTGCAGTACGAGTTTATTAATTTGAACCTTAACCTTGTTATAGTTATTTTTTTTTTTGTTAAATTTTTATAGTAGACGTTACAATTTGTTTTTGGAATTAGGGGGTGAAGTAAAAGCTTTCAAATTACTTTAGTATTAGAATGTCCTTTTGCCCAGTACGTTTTATTCTATAAATTACACTCTCACTCAGTCAATGTTTCAAAGTCTAACCGAACGGTTGTAGAAAAATATTAAAAACTTATGAAAGAGTGCAAATAGAAAACGGCAAACAGCAAATAAGTGTTCCGATTTAAACGTACCAACGAAGACTGTTTGTTAAGCAGATGAAACTCATTCGCCATTTGTTTTTAAACATGTTATTATAAATAATAATAAATCGATATTTTGAAAAATACTTTCAAACTAATAAATTTCTTTATTGATAAATGGAAAGTAATGGCTTTTTGGAAAACGAAATATAATTAATAAAAATAAAATGGAGAATCGTCAGTTTATTAATCATATAATTCATAATATTGATGATGTGTTTGGTAAGTGGTTGGGAAATTTTTAATTAAAAATGTTATTACAAGGCCTGCAGTAACTTTAATAATTTGTTACATTTAAATGAATTATTTTTTTTTTTAAGAAAGTATGAGTACTCGATGAAGCATTGTTGGGCGTTTCTTTGCACAATTGTGCTGAGAACATTCACATGTATTCTTAAGGCCATATCAGATAAAACTTTTGCTTCGCGTTGCGTTGCAGATTCGCTTTGACATTTTAAAATGAAATGTATATACTTATATGAAACATGTCACATAAAGTACTTTTAACTATCAACTTTTTGCGTGCTTTGACAACCAGTTGGTATACTTTTCTTAATTTCTTTGACCAAACACGAACGTAATTATAAAATTTTTATTAAAATTTTGGTAAATTTACATAAAAAACGAGTTAGTGGGCATCAGAGTAATCGAATTGTGCTGTGTTTTATGCATAAAACAAAAAAGTGAAACAAACAGTGAGTGTTGTCAAAGTTTTAATTGTGTTAGAAATGTCACGCAAAGCGTTGAAGTTGTATCTGACACCGCCTTTATGAGACAGCGATAAATAAACATCAGACGGATGCTTATATATTTTTTTCAACAATATTTATCCAGCAAACACGTGTTTCATTTCAAATTGACAATATGCAAAAATTATTTTGTTATAAATAACGCATTTGGTAACATTGACATGCAAAGTCAACCGATTCCTATAATTTTTATATACATATGCACATTAGGGGTATAACTTTTGAACAATTTTTTAAATTATTAAAAAATACCTATTCATGCCATATAGACCATGAAAATATATGATGAAAAGTGGGGTCACTTTTTCGCGGGCATTAAAGAAGTTCCACCCCCAAATCACTTTGAAGTTTAGTATAAAGATTTTTTTTGTTTATTAAAAATACAATATCCTAAATACAATAATACAACAATACAATACAATAAAAATACAACACGGAAACTCTTTTTTTTTGAACAAAATGGAAGTAACCTGAAGTTAATATATTGTTCATAACTGTATGTATTGTATCTAAAAAATAAAAATTGAAATATTATTATTTTTTGGAAGCTTTTAGAAAAAACGGTTTGGGGGAAGTTTTTTTTATCAAAATTGATCTCAAAAAAACTGTTTTCTTGATATACACATCAGTGGCCACACCGTCGTGATAGGTATTTTTTTTTTTTTTTTTTGGTTATACCCCTAATGCACATATTTATGCACAACATCTTTTTGTTTTAATATCATAAACAAATTTTAATTTTGTGATTTTTTTCTTAAACTACGCATTTCTTCCTGGTTTCAGTGCTTTTCGAAATTTAAAAGTTGACAACGCTGATCATTTATTTGGAGAAAAAATAAAAAAAATGGTATTTGTAAATGACCAAAGTTTGAAAAAGTTTCTTTTTCAATTGACTGTTTACTTAGAACATCTCAACAAAAAAATTTCAAAAAAGGTAATTGGGTTTGGAATTAAGCATTTTTGGTGGAAACTGTTCCTTACTGGATTACCAACTTAATGATTTTAACAAGGCGTGAGACTAAAATAATCGTTTCTTGAGAATTACCTACTTTTTTATTTCGCAACTTGTTCACGTAATCCATTTAATCTAAAAAAAATATTCCCCTCATTTAGCAATTTGTACATAATTTTTTTTTAATTTTAGGTAATGTGATTTGTAAGCGAGTAATGAAATTTGGTAATCAGAAAAGTAAGTCATTATATGGCAAGTAGTTCTGATGGTTATGTGTAATTTTTTGCTGGGATGTTTTTTTTTCAATAAATATTTTAACTGTGTGACTATGTGTTTGGTGGGTAGCTTGCAGCCACAACCACATTGACAGTTAACCAATACATTAACAGCTAACCACTAATGGTCAGCGTTACCGTTGAACCCAAAAAGGGGATTTTCCAAAAAAAAGTGGCATAAAAAGGGGATTTCTAACAAAGAAAAGGGGCAACTTCAAAATCAAGAAAAAAAATAAAGAAACAAGCATATTTACTTATTTATTTTTATTTAAAACAAACAGTAGAAACAAAATTGCTCATGTACTCGTGTTAGAAGTACAAAAACATTAAATTTATTAAAACGCACGTGTTATTTGCAACTAAAAATTCTAACTTACTAACTCACGACAACAATTACTGATTACTGTGGATGAGATATATGTATACAGAAAAAGAAATTTTTAGTTTTATAATTGCACAGAAAATAATATAGCGCCATACTGTCAATTTACCAAAAAAGAAATCTAATTTTTTTTGTATGTACGAATCTGCGTACATTTATTGTCAAAATAAAAACGAAAGTTGACTTTGAAAAAAAGGGGGCAAAAAGGGGGCAAAAAGGGGCATCAAAATAATGCAAATGATACAAAAAGGGGATTTAAAACTAAGGGGCATAAGAAGTGGCAAGGCAGTCGAAAAAGGGGCAAAATGCGACTTTAGCCGCACAGCGGTAACGCTGCTAATGGTTTAAAGGATTCGCTTAAGGTTCGTTCACAGTATGTAATAATTCATGGCGAATGTCTTTTCGAGTCAAATAAACATTTGAATTAGGAAAATACAGTTGCTGCTTTTAACTTGCAACGTCACTTAATAACGAACAAACAAACATTGGCCAGAAGTAATAATTGCCCTAATTTCGTCATATTTATATTTATTTTGCTTTAGCATGTTTAAACAATTTCTAGCTGTTTAAATAAGTATTACAAATATACATACATACATATATGTATAAATATATTTGTATGTAGATATTGGCGATTTGTTTTGTAAGTCTTTATTAATATAGAAAGAAATAAGAACGTAATTATGAAGCCACCCTGCAGAAAATTCGGTGAAAATTCACCCAAATGTATTCGTCCTATGACTTGAGAAAATGGGATTTGTTACCATATCACACATATCCTGTGAATGTTTACATATTCACCATTGTCGGATATATCGTCTTGATCTTTTGTCAATTTAATTGGGAATCGGTATAGTATTATAGTAAACAGCACTGAACTAGTTCGATATGGTTGGATCCAGAAGATACCAAATAGTATAAATATAATGTAAATTGTTCCCTCCAATAATAACATCCAGCCACTCTGGAACCAGTCTCGTAGCTGTACTTAGATATTAACCTAAGCTTAACTAGTGTTTATATTTTTAAAATATTTGTGTGCCTGTAGGCGAGTGGATAGTGTGTCATGACGGTTGTCGGTTTGAATCCCAAAAAAATATGTGCTTTAAAAAAATTTATACAATTGCATTTGTAACAATAATGATGATGAAGGTTTAGTTGTTTTCGAAAACAGCTAGTTGTTCCGTTTAACTATATTTACAAATAACTTTGGTGTTATTTGTTCATTAATAATTATCACATGTAATTTGGCTTACAAAGCGATACGAACTTTAGCCTGTTCAAATCATAAATATAGACAAAAATGAAGTTCGAACAATAATAATTAAAATTAAAGTACCCATATATATTAAAAAAAATTCCGTTTTAGTAAAGCACCTTTATTCAAAACAAACTTTTTATGAAAACTCCTTCTAAAAAAGTACCTTATTAGAAAAGTCAATTCCAAATCAAATACCTTTTTAAAAAAGCACCTTAAAAAATACATTTCAAAGTAAAGTATCATTAAAAAAAAGTAGCTTTTTAATATAGGACTATTCTGTAAAAGTACCTGTTTCTTTCAAAATAAGTAACTTTTTAAAGTATAAGTACCTTTGGAAAAATAGCTCCCTTTTGAAAAAGTACTTTCAAACGTACCTTTTAAAAAATGTACCATTTAAAAAAGTACTTTTTCGAAATGGAAATACCGTCATAAAAAGGAACTGTTTGAAAAAAAATTAAAAAAAAAATTACCGTTTAAAAGGGTACCAT